>JANRMT010062802.1:17791297-17815942 GCA_026402145.1 Polypterus bichir lapradei
GATGGTATGTGATTTCTGAAATGACATGCCTAAAGTGTGTATTTTTCTAAGCCTTGTAGTCAGGCGTACTTGTGATTGAATGCCCCTCCCACCCCAACATTCTGATGTTGTCAAATCCCACCACATTTTGTTCCCACGAGTAATGGCTCCCCTCTCATATCTTCTTGTTTCTATGCTCAGATTTTGACAATGATGGTTCCGCATTTCAGTATTTGCGATTTTGAATGATTTGAAGTCAGCATGTCAGTGTGTAGCTAGTACTCTTGGTTGTCTATTAGATCTATTAACTAGGGTCTAAGTGTGGCCTTAGTAGCCTATAGCAAAGCACAGTGTCAAATGCAGCCAAGTACGGCCTTTAAACTAATTTTTGTGCTTGTGACTATTCTGTAGCATTGCTCCAGCACTAGGGAGAATAGACGGGCCTCTGTAGACATATACTTGGCGGCTCTATGCAACCCATACTCCGCGCACCCCATATGTGCGCCCCTACCTGCCTTGCTACATACTACCCACCGATGCAACTGATAAGGTTTCCTTTGCGCGCACACACATCACAACACTCCATCACATTCCCAGACTTTAAGGCATGAGGGTGTTCCTATTACAATCTACTCTTTATTTTTAGATTGCACCCTCTCCACATTTCGCATTACTTATGGACTAGATTTGAACATTCGCACAACTGGAGTGTCAGTCACTCAGCTAAAACTTCTTAAAGCATTTATGAAAAGTACTTTAGATGTCAGTTAACCTTGATCCTTCATTTCCCCCCATCAACCACCCCCCAATCAGTCAACTTCCAGTTTACAGACATGCTGTACTCACCGGCTGTGTGGTGGACACCACTGTGGCACTCACTGGCATCTGGCGCACAGTAGCTGTCCCTGTACCCAAGGCAATGGGTGTTCCTGCTGCTGAAGCCATGCTTACCCCTTTAGCAGTAGCCATACTGCCAGTTGCTATTGTCACTGTGGTGGCACTAGAGACTGCCGCCCCAGTGGAAGCTGGCACATGCTTGCCTGCTGCTGTGGCAACAGTAATGGTTTGTCCAGGTTTTTGAGGAATGACACCCAAACCAGGCATGATCCGAATAGTGGTGGCAGGTTTGGTGTCGGAAGACGTGACTGCTGTAATTGTCTTCCCCTTTTGATCAGCCATGTTCACAGCCAGAGCAGGCATAAGTCGGATTGAGGTGTCCGTAGCCGTCTTCACCTCCGGCTGAACTTTAACTAATGTGGTGGCACCCCCTGCTGTGACAGAGGTGGAACTGCATGGCGACTTAACTGTGGGCGTTTCAGCAGAAGAAACAGTGGAAGGCACAGGAGAGGAGGTCACATGAAGAGTGGCAGAAATCCCCTTCCGACCTGAGGCAGCTGCAGCACTGAGCATGTCAGGAGTGAGCTTGACAGTGGTGACAGGTGACTTCGTCAGTGTTGCCATCATGTCTGGAGTGATGCGGAGTACTGTCTGGCCCTTGGCATCAGTAGTGATCGAGGAGGGCGGCAGACGCAACACATCCTTGCCCTGAATTCGCAGGTTAGTGGCTGTCAATGGAATGCTGCTTGCTGTCTGAGACTTCATGCCTAGCTGCCCTGTGATTGCCACCTAAAAGAGAGAGTAGCAAAGTAAATGTAGTAGGTGCCATCAAAAGTCCACCATCACTGTCGTTACAACCCACTGTGGTCTCCTACCTGCTTGATGACATTCTGCCCTGCAACACTCTGCAGGACAGTCGTAGGGCTCGACGTTTGGGCAGGGCTGCCTGGAGTAGTCAGTGATGATTTGGTGGCACTCACACCAGTTGCCAATCCTGCAAGAGTGATGCCAGTTTGGGTCCGGGTTACCTGCACTGGTGTAGTACTGCCTCCTGCCTGCGTCTTTAATGGCACTGTAACCACCGTCTAAAGTAAAGGGAAAGAGAGAAATGGTCACTGATTGACAATCATCCCAGTTAATGAAGAGTCCTAGTGTTAAAATTTCTCCCATAATGCTTGAGATGCAAAAGGACTGACTGCTTGACAACTTCTCACTACCAAAGCAGACAACTGCCATGATCTAGGGCTTGTATTTCAAAAAAATCTATATTTTTGATAGTAGGGCTAGTAGGATAAAAACATTTTGGCAACTCTACAAGGCCTTTCTGTTAAGCCCATCAGATAAACACAAAATTCTCATTTGCAGTTAGCATTACACACACTGTTACGTGACTTTAAACAAATTCTGGAGATATCTCTTAAAATGAGTCACCTTTAAGGCTGAAGCCATAACAGCATGTATACAGAAAGTTCTTTTAACATTAAATATATTAAGCAAATTCTTATGTTTGAATTCTATACTTGTATTTTTTACTAGACAGAGTTTAAACTATAGATATCTATAATTCCACTTTAACTAGTGGATAGAGTTTCTATAAAGCCTTCAGCTAGTGAGATCAGCGATTCCATTTTGAATGGTCAAGATTACAATTGCATACATTCAACTGAGCAAATTATTAGGAATAACTTAACACCTGTGTATCCTTGTAGATACATAATCAGCGCAATTCATAAAATCCTGCAGATAAAGGTCAGGAGCTCCAGTTAATGTTCATGTCAAACACCAGAATGGGGGAAAAAATGTGATCTCACTGATTTTGACTATGGCATGATTGTTGGTGGCAGAGTATTTCTGTAAATGCTGATTCGCCTCAGATTTTCATGAACAACTGTCTCGTGCAAAAAACTCAAAACATCCAAGTAGCCTTAGTTTTGTTTACAGTCAGAGGAGAATGGCCAGACTTGTTTGAGTTTACAGAAAGGCTATGGTAACTCAGATAACCACTCTGTACAACTGTGATGGGTAGAAAAACATCTCAGAATGCTCAGTATATCAAACCTTGAGGCAGATGGACTACAATAACAGGAGACCACATAGGGTTTCCACACCTGTCATCCAAGAACAGAAAGCGGAGGTTGCAGTGGCCACAAACTCAAAACTGGACAGCTGAAGACTGGAAAAACAGTCTGGTCTCATGAATCTCGACTTTTGCTGAGGCACATGGGTAAAACGGTTAGAATTTGACATCAACAGCCTGAATCCATGCACCTGCTTTGTGTCAACAGTCCAGGCAGGTGGTGTAATGGTGTGGGGAATGTTTTCTTTGCACACTTTGGGGCCAATGACACCAATCAGTCATCACTTGAATGTTATGGTTTCCTTCAGATTGTTCTGATGCATGCGCATCCCTTCATGGCCACAATTCACCTAATATTCTAATGGCTCCTTTTCAGCATGATGATGCACCATGTTACAAAGTAAAAGTTGGCTCATCTGGTTTCATGAACACGCCAATGAAATCTGTGGCCTTCACAGTCAACAGATCTGAACCCAACAGAGCACCTCTGGGATGTGAGAGAATGGGAGATTTGCAGCATGAACGTGCATTTGACAAATCTGAAAAAATGGTATGATGCGATTATGTCAACAAGGACCAGAATCTTTCAGAATTCATGTGACGAAGAACTATGGCTGTTGTGAAGAGCATCAGGAGGTCCTATACTAGTATTAGTATAGTGGTCCTAATAAATGAGTGGGCAACTTGGGATATCTTAGATATTAGCCAAACAAAACAGCTTGATGGACTGAATCGTTTCCTGTAATTTATCAAATTTCTTATGTTTCATGTTCTAATGAGTGCATGCAGTATCTATAATGTGGTTGGAATTAAATACATCTGAAGTGTTAAGAAATCAAAACCTGATTGATCACATCTACAATTCTTATTTTAATTTATTAAAATTTCAAATAACTATTCAAAATATAATTTAGATATATCTAATTGAAAACTCCAGAGACATCCACAAGTCTCACAGTTTTATAAATCACAAACTACATTAGAAACAGATATGAAAATTAAATTTCTTAATCATGGCACCAGAGAGAGGTAATGTGTTGCAATTGATTTGCACACCCCGGAAAGAATAGGATCCTAACAGACTATAAATATCCTTAAATTTGTGATTAGTCAATGCTGAATTGTAAAAATCCATAATTCACACCTTGACTAGTCAAACATATTTTAAATATCTCATATTTGAATTCTCTTAATATTTTCAAACCCACTTAAACCAATTTAAAGTTACAGGCAGATGAAACCTATTCTGGCAACACTGGCTTCAGTCCATCACAAGACACACACACTCACACACACACACACACAGCCATAGAGGGGCCAAACTGTGAATTTGGGAGTAAAACTGGACTACCCGAAGTAAACCCCCCCAACTGACAAATTGAAATTATGTTTTAACTATCTATAATGTAATTTTGACTTTCAGAATGTAATTATGAATAGCAAAAGGAAGGGATCTATCATTAAAATGGCTTCCCATTGGTGCAAGGATTCATAGAAAAACAGTTACAAGATCTCGGTTTACAAGCGAACCTGCTGGCACTGCAGAAATGTCACTGTAATCGCATTTAAATTTATTGGTTGAAATTAATATTAAAAAAAAAAAAAACAAAAAGAAAGGCACAATGGGTAGTCTGGGGACGAGGAGAACGATCCATGAAAAATATAACTAAGCAGTGGCTAGCCAAATCTATGAAAAACTGTGGACCACTAGTCTAGCACTTAGCACATAAGTGTCATCTATTTGAAATTAATTCAGCAGAGTGTAATCAAGTCTGCAGTAGCCATGATGTCACTCAACGATGTCATTCTTGACAAAACCGTTCCATAGCATTTGTCACATGCACTAATTTTTCATACCGATAAATTGTGCAAGGCGACCATCTTAAAAATACAAGGCCGATAGAGCAAGTACCACTGGAGCCCATTAGGGTCACAAAGAGGGAAATAGTGGATGATCTGACCACAGAAGTCCCAGGGAGACAAGTATACCCCTCTTTATAGCTGATAATAGAAATTGTTATTAATTTACTTAATTTATTCTTGCTCTCATTTTACTACACTAATAAGGGCAGATAACCAGAACATTTAATGGACTCAAATGGCATTAGTACTCTTTACATGATTTTTATTTTTTTTTTACTTACTATATTTTTTCCTATTTAAATTTACCTTTACTAAGGTACTGTGTCAGTTTGTGTGTTGCCTCAGTCACTAGCCATTTAGTACAGGATTCTCACCAGTAGTGAGAATGTTTTGTGATGTGCTGTTTGTTATTACTACATGTATTACAAAATCCATTCCATGGCTCAACATAAATGTTAATGCAGAAAATGCCCAAAAAAGTATCTGCCTGACAGACAGAAATCAATAGGATTGTCTTGTTCCTTTTCCTGAATTACTCACAACAGAATTTGTCATGCTACCTTATACAAGGGGGGAAAAAAAGTCTCCCAGAAATTCTCAAAATGAGGTTAGTGTCTTTGTCAAAGGGAGGACTTCTTTATAGATGTAGCTACAACAGCTGATAGGGTAGAAGTAGCTGGCAAAAAAATAACATTCAGAGCTGCACTGTCAGATAAAAGCTTAAAAGGTCACATTACTTATTTCAGCTTACCCGCATGAAAAAAAACAAGAGGTCTCTGTCATTGTGAAAATTTGTAGCGCCATCTGTCCAAAGTATGTCAAAGAATTCCATAAAGTGCCTATGCTAATGGTAGTGGTGGGGAGTTTCACTGAAACTCTGTGATCAAAAAGTGTACCTTTTGAAAAAAAATTTAGTAGGCAAAAACAAGTGCAAGTCGAAGCTCATATGGAGTCCCCCTTAACATCTGGAGTGCATACACCTTGAGTTATCAAAACACTGTATTCAGTATTATTAGACTTTGAGGACTTGTGATCGGGGTGCATCTCGGTGTCCAGAGCACATGCCCCTCGAGTTAACAAATAGGCACCTCTCAGTGGTGGGCGGATTAAAGCATGCATGCCCATTAACTTTACTTATCTCACCTAATGGATTGAACGGCTCTGGCCAAGAGACTATTAATAGTGTCAAAATTACTCGTCTGATGAGACATATTGGATTTACAGACGCGCAGACTACCCATCGCTAACATCATTCCCAGATGTGCTTTGTTCCTTTGCTTTTACTATATTTTAAGGAAAAGAGCTGTAATCACTCACTGCTAGGTAGCTTTGATAACTACATAACAGTCTTATGTAAGGCGATGCTCAATCTTGCCAAGGCTAAAGTCACCCAGTCAGTTTCTCGTGACACATATATGAACAGCACCTACCTGTGGCAGTGCCTTGGTGTGGGCAACGGTGACTGGCAGCCGGATCTGATGCTGTGTTGGATGCACCAGTGAAGCCTGTTGGGATCCAGCAGAAGTGGCCAGGCCTGTTGAAGCTGTGACCACTCGCACTTGGGGAAGAGAACCTGTCCCTGGATGTGCAACCACCCGAGTTGTAGGTTGAGCTCCAGCTGGAGACTGCTGAGCAGTCTGGTTGGCTGATAGCAGAGTACTAAGCTGAGGCATTGATGGGGATGACACTAGCAGCAGGCTGATGGAGACATAGAAAGTATGGATCAGTTGCCTTCATGTAGTTCTATCATTTAGGAACATCAAAGTAGGCACAAACCTTTGGTTGGGCTTCACAGGATCAGGAACAGAGGTGGATACTGTCTTAGTGGCTGCTATTATAGGGGGTGTGGGTGACTTCGGGGTGGTGGGAGTCAGAGGTAAGACAGTTGTCTGCAAAGGACCTGCTTCAGGTGTGCTAAGCTGCACCTGTTCACCAGAAGTACCAACAGGCGTCTTGGACCCTTCCTTGGGAGCAGACTTCTGAAACAGCACACAGAGATGATAAAAGAGCAAGGCTCAGATCAAATGATTCTAATACAGTATGACTCACAGAGAGGAATAAGACACCAGTTTAAAGTGACCTCTCAGAAATAGGACAATCACAAAATGAGAGAAATAAGCCCTGATAACAATAGGTCAGTCCAAACAGGGAGAAGTGACACCTTCCCCCTTAAGCACAGCAAGGAGTGACCCAAGAGAGGGTGTAGTGAAATTCCAACAGTGCACCCTGTAGCTAGATATGAAAGAGAGTGAGACAAATTCAACTGAAAAGAGGGAAGTGTCAGGAGGTGCATTCTACTCACAGGTTTCTGCAGAGGTTTTGGTTTCTGTTGTAGAGCCTTTTTGGCTTTGGCAGCTGCTGCCTGTGCCTGGTGTATTCTTTCTAAAAAAACATACGTGAGCAAGATTTTATTGACCTACTCCAGTATTGAAACCCACACAGAGCAGTGAATATAGACACAAAAGTTAAGATCACCCACCAAATTCTTCCTCACTTCGGTCCCGATGCAGGTAGATCCAGAGCTTTCGACCAATGTCATATTTCACACACGGGTCTTTTTCATAGTGCAGGCGGTCGAGAGCCCCACTGACAACTGTGTTCACCTGGAGGAGAACTTTGGCTCAGTCAAGTAATAACACATTAACCAAGAGGCCACCCAGTGACAATATCCAGTTTTGTCTCACCTGAGCACTAGTGACCTCAGGTGCCAAGAACTGGGAGTCCTTGAGGAGCTCACAAATTTCTGCACGGGTACCCTCTCCATTTGGAAGGCGCGCTGCTGCATCTCGTACTGCAGGAAAGGAGAGAGGGGAAAGTTGGAGCTTGACGCGCAGTTAAAAAGGTGCTTGCTGTAGAGGCTACATTTGGTATACTTACCAAGAGACAGGATAGTAACATAAGCAGGACGGTCAGAGCGCAGCAGCGAGTGTTCTCTGGCCTTGTTGAGGGAGGTCTCCTTGTCGAAGACGCCTTTGACGGGCCCCACCACAGACTCGAACCCATGAAGGCGGAAGGTAAAGGCTTTGTGGGGCTGGTCATATCGCTGGCGTTCCTGCAGGCACAATAGGACTGGCCATTAGTCTCCCACAACTTAATTCAGTACTTACAGGAGCCTCTGTCCACACTAATCAACTCACCTGCTCCTGAAAGAACCGCCTCTCCTCGCCTGTACTAGGCCGCACCACATAGTCTGTCCTCCTAAAAGAGAGTTCAGAGACATGCAGTTAAATGATCACAGTGCCTCATTGAACACCAAGGAAACACTCAATTGACACTGACACTTACACTCGAGGAGTTGGTGGTGTCACGTCTGTTAGCTCTTCACTTTCCTGCTAAAATAATAGCGTAAAGTTAGTATCAATTTGTGGCCAAAGCCAAAGAACTATGCATCAATATAAGTAATGAATTATACTAAAACAATCATCATCATCGGTTTAACAGCCATTTTCCAGTTAGTGGAAAAAGCTGTATTAAAACAAACACTATCTAAAGGCACTTTAAAAGCACATCACTACAATTCGGTTATTCATCAATCAATCCATCCATCTTCTAAACCGCTTATGCACAGTAGTGAGGAAGCTGGAGCCTATACCAGCAAGCACTTTAAGCAAGACAGAAACAATCTCTGGATGGAGCACCAGTCTATCACAGGATAAAACCCAGACAGCTAAAGATAATGGGGGAAAACATTTTTCAATTAGAAGTATAAAGGTGGCCAAATTAGCCATGGGACCAGTCTTCTCCCAGGTAAATCTCATTCAGATAAGATATTGGATTCATGTATTTTGTTAATGTTAGAGGACATGAAAGTTAACTGACAATATTGTGTTTCATTGCATGAATCAGAATTTGCTTTAAAGTCTAATTTACCAGGCCACCCATCTTGATAACTGAACATAAACCATCAGGTCCACTACCTTGACAATCATCTGATCCTTGGTCTCAAGCCACAACTGACAAAGGGCACTCAGGTCCTTCTCTGGGTCCTGGCTGGTGTCTGTGAGGCATGAGGAAACAGAATTGGCATAAGATATTGGGAGGAAGTGGTCAAAGCATTACAAAGAACCATTATGTGTCCAGCAGATACCCAAAGGCCTCCCAGTGCTCTTGCCTGTAACAATACTTAGCTAGTGCTAGCCAACTAAAGGAAGCATTTGTGAAGCATAGGCATTATGAATGTAAGCTTTACAAGTCATGTACAGTAGGGTTATCAGATTGAATGTCACTATTCAAACTCATATGAAAAAGGTCTTATTCAAAACCCAACATTTGACTGTAAAAGAATGGGTGGTTGTTTTAATTTGCACAAATTAGCATTGTGTTACTATGCAAAGCTGCAGTATTTTGCAGATCAATTTTCGCATATCAGTTGCGTGATCACTTTTTTAATTTTAAATAGTTAACCTCTTTACTTAAACTTATAGCCATACTCCTCCACAATGGATTTTGGGACAGTTTTGTCCATCGCAATAATGTAGTGCACATGGCTCATAAGGAGCTGTTCATGGTTGATATTATGTCTCGTTACCCTAACGAGGACTTGCTCACCCAGCTATCAGTTACTGACTGAAGATAAAGGTGGCTGTGCAGTTGATTCCCTTTCAAAAGGTACATCTGGTGGGATTGTGATGGCTCTCACTGCCAGTCAAAAGTTTTAGTAGTTTTTTTCTGTTTGTATAGAAATACATGCAGTTTAATGTCTTAAAGTTTCATGAAATCAAGGCATAGAACAACTAAGCAATGGCAAATACAAAAAATAAGTCAAGGAATCATTAAGTGTACAAAATTGTATACAAATTTTTCATTCATCAAAGAGTCCACCTTTTGCTGATATAACAGCCAAACTGTGGTAAGCCTTTTGATCGAGAATACCAGTCACTCCGTGCAAGTCACTAACTCTGCCTCCAGCAAAAGAACCCCAGACCATCACACTTCCTCCTCCATTTTTGACAGTTGGTGTCACACAATGAGGAACCATCACCATCACCAACTCAACAGCATATAAACACCCTGTGTGATGAACCAAAGATTTTAAATTTTGATTCATCGGTTCATAGGACTTTCTTCTAGTCTGCAGCGTCCTCAGCTGGAATTACAAGGTCCTATTTTGTCTATTAAGGAATGGCTTTCTTACTGCCACTCGCCCTGTCAAACCTGCAGCACAAAGTCTCATTTTTACAGTAGAAGCCGAGACTTGCTTTATTTCGACCTGCACTGTTAAGCTGTGTTTGAAGCTGTTGTGCTGTGAGGCGCCTATCAGGTAAGCTGGTGACCCTCAGAAACTCATCTTCTGATTGGGCGGTGACTTTGGATCTGCCAGGTCTCTTCGAGTGTCCAGTTGCCTTTGGATTATGAAGCACACCACTGGATTCACTAACACTTTGATTTTTTTTTTTTGCAGATTCCCTAAATAAAAGGCCTGCACATCTAAGGGTAATAATTCTCTGTCTCATTTAATTTATTAATTTCCATTTTCTTGCCATTTTCTCCTGAATTTGTAACTTTCTACAGTATAAAATTGTCCAAATAGTAGTTCAGAGGGTGTAGTGCTACAGTCTGTTCCGATAGACAGGGGATTTTTAAGAAATCAAATGGAAGTTGGGAAACCTGTTCAAATTGTTAGTTTCAGCTTGCAAGACTCAATTTACTTAGTGGGTTTTAACCTATTACTTGTTCCCAGAAGAAGGCCCATTTGTAATATCCTGAAATTTCCTTTTTTCAGTTTTTGCTATCCTAAACTTTAAAGTTGAACCTCTAGCAGTTTACTGCTTACCCTTTCACCATTTGAAGTCACTCATTGCATTTCAACTGATTAAATTTGAACAAAAACTTGAAAAACTGAGATGTTCTGAAACTTTTGACTGGTAGTGTATATTTACATAGCTATGAGCATTTCCTGTGTCTTTTGTGCCAGCTGTTGCTGCTTCCTACATCTGTTAGAGTAATAATAAAGCATAAAAAAATATGTACCAACATACATGTAACACCCAGAATCATTATCCTAAGTTTGAATATATTTAAATATTTGCTTACTTTTAATTTGAATACTCAAAGCTTATTTTCTGGCTAATTCGAGAGCTCTACTGTGGAGTTCTTTAGAGTAGCATGACACAGCACCACAAAGAGGTGCACACTTTTTATAGCAGCACAATATACAAAGCAACCATTCCAAAGAGGCCCAAAAAATGAAAAAAGTGTAATGAAAGACCCAAGGACAGGGTGGGGGTGCAGTACGTAGCCACCTACCAATCCACTTCCACTGCTGACTTTTCTCTCGGAACTCCACATAGGGTGAAAATCCACTGGGCAGAGACATGGCTCCAGCTGTGCACAAACAGACAAAAACTTACAGTCTTAATAGAATCTATATTAGGGTGAGCAGCATTTCAGAATGATTTCGATATCTAGAGCAATGAGAATAAATCAATCCACATTTAATGTCAGTTGAAGCCCAGATACAGCCGATTTAGAAGTTAGTGTGGGAAGAAGAACCATACCTTTGCTCTCTCCTGCTAGAAAGTGAAGCGCTGAGAGCACCAGCTCAGACCAACAAGGAGATAAAGAGAACCAGGGGTTCAGGGTGCTGGCGGGGGAGGCCTGCCACTGAATGACCTTCTCCTCAATCTAAGGGAACACAAGAAACAGTTAAGACAACAGAGAGAAGCACTAAACCCTCCTCCAGCCAGACGTAGGTCCTGCAATGAATTGCACCAGTACCGTGGTCAGGCTTGCTTGCCCTTCCAGCCGCAGAATGCCCTCCAGAAGGCTGAAAAAACTTGTTGCAATTTCCTCTACAAAGAGTGTGTTTTTCACTTCCTCTGGAGGCCTGGGGAAGCAGCACAGAGATCTTTATGTTAGGGACATCACCTGCACTCACACTCCTACACTAGTTTCCACAGGTACATCCTCCGGTCAATGTACTTACTCCTCTTTAACAGCAGGCAAAACTGGGGTAGTGGGTTCCACAGTAGGCTCCAGGGGGCATTCAGGTACCCCTATGACCTCAGAGTGGTCTTCTGGCTCTAATTTGATTGCTTTCAACTTCTTCTTCTTCCTCTCATCTCTCTCCTTGACCTTCCTCTTAGGGACAGCCAGGTCAAACAGTGCTGCACAAGACACAACAAAGTCCACAAATGCAACACCCGCCTCTCAAACGTGTTAAACAAATGTCATTCAGTAAGGCAGGCAAACTGTGATCACTCACCAACTAGAGAGCCCTTACGGCCCGCATTCACTCTGGACATAATGTCATTTAGGCTGAGGTCAGAGATCATCAAATCAGGCCGATCCTGAAAAAAGTAATACAACAAAATGTCCTTATTACCAGCAGGTCAGAAGAAAGACATGGCGAAAGAAAAGGCCATGTATAAGCAGTGAGGGCTTACTGGCTGATATTTCCTCCTCTCCCGGTGCTTCTTCAGCATCACCTTCAGGGCCGTCTCTCCTAGGTCAGGCTTCTCTGTGAGGCACAGAGGGCATAATCAGACACATCATCATATACCAACATTTAATAGCTTACAGGAAGCAAATCTACTGTTTTCTGGAAAGTATTTGCCCCCTTTCTGACATCATCCATTGTGGTAGGTTGTCACAATGAATGGCTTTAGATCTTTAGAAGAAATGCAATATTAGATGAAGGGAACCTGAATAGACATATAATACAATTTCTAAATTGTTTATTAATATATTTAAGGAAAAAAAGTAATACAACAAATGCACTGCCCATGTTAAAAGGTAATTGCCCCCTTGGTTACTCATTTAAACATCTGGCCAAAATTAACAGATCAGTTGGCTTTAACACAACCAGACCTGATTGGAGTCACCCTATTGGTTCTAAATTGATTCTAAACTTCAATATATATTTACCCTTACAATGACAATGAAGTAATCACCACAAGGTTTCAAAAAGAATACCATGCCTTGATCAAAGAAAATAACAGAAGTGATGGGGAAGAAAAATGTTGAAATCTATGCAATCAAGAAAAGATTACTTTGTAATTTCTAATGCTCAGAGACTTCACAGCACCACAGTCAGAGCCATCATCTCCAAATGGAGAACATTTGGAACAGTAGGAAATCTCCCCAGGAAAGGCCAGCCTGCCAAAATTACCCCAAGGGCACACCGAGGACTCATTAAAGAAGTGACAGAGGATTTCAGAACAACATCCAAAGAACTGCAGGCTTCTTTATCCTAAGCTAAGAGCAGGATTCATGAGAGGGAGGAAAAGTTGAAATCCACTGCTATCCAAGAGTAAAATCACTGCTTATAAAACATTTACAAAGGAAGACCTGGTTGATCATCAAAGCCTTCTGGTATAATTTTATATGGATATACAAGTCAAAAGTAGACACAGAACCAACTATGTCTGGCATTCAACAGTAAGAATACCACAGCTTCAATAAAACATGGGGGTGAAGATGTTTTGCTGCCTCGGGACCTAGAAGACTTGCCATGATTGAAGGAACCATGAATTCTGCACTTAACCAGAATATTGTTAACCTCTTTGGCATTAACCCTGAGCCTCTCTTGAGTTTGGAATTCTATGTCAAAACGGTTAACCCCGAGTATTTCTCAGGTTAAGCTGTTATGATTCTAGGTCCAGTATTAAGCCCGATTAACACTTGGGATAGTATTCTGCTGCCATCTACTGGATACAATAACATTATACTGCAAAATAATCTTAAATATTTCTATGAGTTTTGCTACTTTATAGCAACTAATAAATATTCATGAGTAGGGCGAAGCCCTCAATAAAAATTCACAATGGAGTGTAAACAAAAAGCAGTAAAAAGCCAGTCTCAGAACAAACTGAAACTGAACCATTAGTTGACTCAAGTGATATTGATGACAATGTGAACAGGTCATCAGTCATTAGTTCAGATAATGAAAGTGATGCATACAGCATTGTACACCCAAACCTCCCTGATATGCCTGGTGACTTGGAAAATGACTGTAATCAAGAAGAAGGACAAGAAAGACATTATCCCACCTAAGCACCGTTCAAAATGCAGCAACTGTTAATGTTATTGTGAGGGAAAATGTAGAAGTCACTAAGTCTTGTGCTGAGGTAGCCTATAATAACACAAATGTGTGTCGCTCATGTAGACCAGGCTCGGACATTCTACACTCTCATGTGGAAGTAACAGAAAAAAAAAATAGAAAAAGAGCACAAAGAAAACATACTTCTACTGTCCTGATTGAAACATTGGACTCTGCGTTGATGACTGTTTCAACAGTATTGTCCAAAGGGCATGTAACAAGATCTGTATCAGAACAGTACTGGACGGTAGACATGACATAAATACAATAGAAAAAGGAGAAGTTTTGGTATTTGCATGTTTCTGTTACACATAGTAGCATTGTTTTCTTGTTGGGAAAAAAAAAATCACTGCCTTTTGACTCATTTTTTCAGGAGTAAACATAATGCTAACGTGGTTACAGAGAATGTCCAGTTGTCTGCCAGTGTCTTGTAGCTGAAGTGTAGTAGGGTTAAGCAGTAGGACATTGACACAAAACACAAAAGCAAGGCTACAGCTGAACGTCTAGAGTAACAAAGCTCATGTTTTGGTGTGGCCTAGACAAAGTTCTTACCTGAATTCAAAACAGAAGCTGCAGAAGGATCTGAAACACTCACAGAACTACCAGTGTGACTGAATTAAAGCAAGTCTGCATAGAAGAGTGGGATAAAATTGCTCAACAGTGATGGAAAAGTTTGATATGAAATTGCAGGAAAAGATTAATTGTGATTACAGCTGGCAAAGTTGCTAAAACCAAGTACTGAAACTTTGGAGCAATTAGTTATTCACATGGGTAGTTCAGGTGTTGGACAACTTTTTATCTGAATAAAGAAACTAGTGTATGTTCAGAAGTATTCATGGTCACTCAGGTTCCCTTTCTCCAATACTGAATTTTATCTAAAGGTCTGAGTCAATTCATCGTGTGAAATAGCAAAACCAGGATATTATGTAATGTATGTATGCATGCAAGTGTCAGGCACTACTTACCTGTGGTCTTCATGTCCTGTGTGGACAGTGTTGGAACCATCCTAAGAGTTACAGTTGCATTTAGAGCAGGAGGAGGGGAGGAAGAAGGGAGCCAAAAGTTGACATCTGTGGAGAATAAGGAGGAGTATTAAACTACGAGGGAAGCGTACTAACAATATTCAAAAAGGTGACACACATCCAGGGTCTGACAAGATCAGATTACTGTAAGGTGAAGCTGCACAATGTGGAGACTGAATTTGACCTGACTGCTGAGAGATATTACTGTGACACACTTAAGTTGAACATGTTCCAAATTCAGTGAGATGAAGCTGCAGGGCAGGTCTGGCAGGTAGAAGAAAAGAATTTAATTAAGATGCAAAAGGCCCTCTAGCTCCCTACCTTCCTCATCTGAAGACACTGTGCTGTCTCCACACTCCTCTTTAACCTCTCGCAGAATCTTTGCCACGCGCCTTTTGGCCCGCTGCTCTCTTTCTTCGGGGCGGGTGGATGGGGAAGGATAGCGCCTCTTTAGAACTAAGTCAGGTCCACTTTGCCGAGCCATGTCCAAAAGTTCCTAAGTGATTATTTAAAAAAAATAAATAAATAAATCACAGAGGGCAATAATAATAATAATTCATTACATTTATATAGCGCTTTTCTCAGTACTCAAAGCGCTATCCACACAGGGAGGAACCAGGAAGCGAACCCACAATCTTCCACAGTCTCCTTACTGCAAAGCAGCAGCACTACCACTGCGCCACCTGTGAGGCAGGATCCACTACTACAAACACGTAAGTGAAGCAATACAGAGTCAAGGTCAGGCTTCACTTTACACTACCAGTCAAAATTTTTTTCAGTTTTAATGGAAATGCACATAGTTGAATGTCTTAATGTTTTATGAAATCAAGGCAAAGAACAAATACACAAATGGCAAACAAAAAATAAGTCAAGGAATTAAGTGTTCAAAATTTTGTTCAACTTTTTCATTTGTCAAATTAGCCACCTTTTGCCGATATATCAGCCAAACTGTGGTGATCCTATAGATTCAGAATGCCAGTCACTCTGCCTCCAGCAACCCAAAACTATCACACATCCTCCTCCATGTTTGACAGCTGGTGTGACACACTGAGGAACCATACTTTCACCAACTTGACAGGATACAAACACCCTGCATGATGAACCAAAGATTTCAAAGTTTGATTCATTGGTCCATAAGACTTTCTTCCAGTCTGCAGTAGTCCTCAGCCGGTATTACAAGGTCCTATTTTGTCCTTTAAGGAATGGCTTTCTTACTGCCACTCACCCTGCAGCCCAAAGCCGCCTCTTTACAGTAGAAGGCAAGACTTGCTTTATTTCGACCGGCACTGTTAAGCTGTGCTTGGAGCTGTTGTGCGGTGAGGAGCCCATCTGTTAAGCTGGTGACCCTCAGAAACTTGTCTTCCGATTACGTGGTGACTTTGGGACTGCCAGGTCTCTCAGAGCCTTTTTTTTTTTTTTTACAATTTCTTTAAAATGAAAGGCCTACACTTTTAAGTATAGTAATGCTTTGTCTCATTTCATGCAGTTTTCTTACCATTATCACTGGAATTGACAACATTCTACAGCGTAACATTATCCAAGGAAAACCTGAGAGAGTATATTAACGCAGTCTGTTCCAGCTCTACTTAAAAACCCAATGTCTATCTTAAAGTAATCAACAAAAGTTGAGACATACAGTGCATCCGGAAAGTATTCACAGCGCATCACTTTTTCCACATTTTGTTATGTTACAGCCTTTTTCCAAAATGGATGAAATTCATTTTTTCCTCAGAATTCTACACACAACACCCCATAATGACAACATGAAAAAAATTTACTTGAGATTTTTGCAAATTTATTAAAAATAAAAAAATTGAGAAAGCACATGTACATAAGTATTCACAGCCTTTGCCATGAAGCTCAAAATTGAGCTCAGGTGTATCCTGTTTCCCCTGATCATCCTTGAGATGTTTCTGCAGCTTAATTGGAGTCCACCTGTGGTAAATTCAGTTGATTGGACATGATTTGGAAAGGCACACACCTGATTTGCAAAGGTCCCACAGTTGACAGTTCATGTCAGAGCACAAACCAAGCATGAGGTCAAAGGAATTGTCTGTAGACCTCCTAGACAGGATTGTCTCGAGGCACAAATCCCGGGAAGGTTACAGAAACATTTCTGCTGTTTTGAAGGTCCCAATGAGCACAGTGGCCTCCATCATCCGTAAGCAGAAGAAGTTCGAAACCACCAGGACTTTTCCTAGAGCTGGCCGGCCATCTAAACTGAGTGAGCGGGGGAGAAAGGCCTTAGTCAAGGAGATGACCAAGAACCCGATGGTCATTGTCAGAGCTCCAGAGGTCCTCTGTGGAGAGAGGAGAACCTTCCAGAAGGACAACCATTTCTACAACAATCTAGCAATCAGGCCTGTATGGTAGAGTGGCCAGACGGAAGCCACTCCCTAGTAAAAGGCACATGGAAGCCCGCCTGGAGTTTGCCAAAAGGCACCTGAAGGACTCTCAGACCATGAGAAACAAAATTCTCTGGTCTGATGAGACAAAGATTGAACTCTTTGGTGTGAATGCCTGGCGTCACGTTTGGAGGAAACCAGGCACCGCTCATCACCAGGCCAATACCATCCCTACAGTGAAGCATGGTGGATGCAGCATCATGCTGTGGGGATGTTTTTCAGCGGCAGGAACTGGGAGACTAGTCAGGATAAAGGGAAAGATGCCTGCAGCAATGTACAGAGACATCCTGGATGAAAACTTGCTCCAGAGCGCTCTTGACCTCAGACTGGGGCGACGGTTCATCTTTCAGCAGGACAACGACCCTAAGCACACAGCCAAGATATCAAAGAAGTGGCTTTAGGACAACTCTGTGAATGTCCTTGAATGGCCCAGCCAGAGCCCAGACTTGAATCCGATTGAACATCTCTGGAGAGATCTTAAAATGGCTGTACACCAACGCTTCCCATCCAACCTGATGGAGCTTGAGAGGTGCTGCAAAGAGGAATGGGCGAAACTGGCCAAGGATAGGTGTGCCAAGCTTGTGGCATCATATTCAAAAAGACTTGAGGCTGTAATTGCTGCCAAAGGTGCATCGACAAAGCATTGAGCAAAGGCTGTGAATACTTATGTACATGTGATTTCTCAGTTTTTTTATTTTTAATAAATTTGCAAAAACCTCAAGTGAACTTTTTTCATGCTGTCATTATGGGGTGTTGTGTGTAGAATTCTGAGGAAAAAAAATGAATTTAATCCATTTTGGAATGAGGCTGTAACATAACAAAATGTGGAAAAAGTGATGCGCTGTGAATACTTTCCGGATGCACTGTATGTGCAAATTGTTTGCTTCAACTTCCATACATCCATTTTCCAACCCACTGAATCCGAACACAGAGTCACGGGGGTCTGCTTGAGCCAATCCCAGCCAACACAGGGCACAAGGCAGGAAACAATCCCAGGCAGGGTGCCAACCCACTGCAGTGTTTGCTTCAACTTGCAAGGCTTAATTTACTTTAATTGCTGCAGAACATTTGTAGGTTGCAATCTTTTAGTTAATCCCTGAAGGAGACCCATTTGTAATATTCTGAAATTTCCTTTTTCCTCATTTTTTCCTTTAAATTTAAACCTATGGCAATTTAATACTTACCTTTTCCCCATTTTAGGTCATCCATTGCATTTCAATTAATTAAATCTGAAGAAAAACTGAGGTGTTCTAAAGCTTTTGACCGGCAGTGTATATCTGAGACCACATATCTGTATCAGACAGCGCCTATATGCCTCTCAACCAAGCAATAGAACACAACAGCATATTTAAAGGTCAAACATTCTTCTGCCATGAATCGTGAATAAACCTACTGAATGCTCTCCTGAGCACAACAGAAGTATAAACCCTTGAGTACATTACTGAGAAAGGGTGCTCACCTTTCTGGAAATGAGGATCTGCTTCAGCAGCTTGTGAAAATACTGCTGCTGAGAATAAGCATATCGTTTGCGCTGCGATTTGAGGCACAGCTGCCGGTATTTCACCACCTCAGGGTTAAAATAGCCATCTGGAACACAAGAAAAAAAAAAAGATAGTTAAAATGGGGACAAAGAAAAGAATAGGCCAACTCCCTAACAAGAAATCAAGTATGTTACCTCGAAAGAGCTTCTGGGCAATATGCAAAGGGTTCCCAAAGCGGAAGTTCTTATCCCCAAAAAGATCTGCAATGATGGCTTCCTGTTGTTCTCTAGAATTCCCATCTGGAAACTGGGGTAGAAACTGGCGGAGGTGTTCTCGTTGTGCATCTGTCAGAACATCCTTCCAAGTGCTCTGGCTCACCACGTCAAAGAAGATTTCTGGCTGTTAGGATATGTACACAGAGAGATTCTGTTACCATCTAAAAGCATCTAATGGTTAATACCAGGTAAAGCGCCAATAAAAAGTATTCACCACCTTTGACGTTTCCACATTTTATTGTTATATAACACTGAATCACAGAGGACTTTATTTGGCTTTTTTTCTTTTTAACAATTATTCAACAACTCTAATGTCGAAGTAAAAACAGATCTCTGCAAAGAGATCTAAATTAATTACAAATATAAAACAAAATAATGAATTCCATAAATATTCATCCCCTTCAAGTCAGCATTTACTAGATGGCAGCCATGACAGCCTCGAGTCTGCTTGCACAGGCCTAACTCTGTCAGCTTTGTACATCTTAACACTGCCATTTTTCTCTATTCTTCATTTCAAGCCTGCTCAACCTCAAGTCAGGTGTCAAGTTGGTCCTGAGTGAACAGCCTTTTTCAAGTCCAGCTACAAATTCTAAATTTGATTGAGATCTGGACTTTAACACAGCCACTCCAGGTCATTCGCAATATCATTTTTAAGCCATTCCTGTGCAGCTTTAGATTTATGCTTGGGGTCGTGGTCTTGCTGGAAAACAATCTTTTCCCAAGTTTTCGTGTAGGATCATCTTGAACTCGACTGCAGTCATTCTACTATCACAAGCCTTCCAGAGACTGCTGCAGAGAAGCAACCCCACAGTACAATGCTGCCACCACCACAATTCATAGTGGGCATGGTGTATTTTTAATAATATAAAGAGTTTATTTTATGTCAAACCTGGTGTTTACTCTGATGGCCAGAAAGCTCAATTTTGGTCTTATCAGAACTTAGACTCTTCTTCCATCTTAATCTGGGGTCTCTCACATGCCTTCTGGAAAATTCTAAATGAGACGACATGTGCGTTTTTTTAAAGGTAGCTTTCTCTTTGCCACTCTCCCAAAAAACTGTAACTGGTAAAGCACCTAGGCAACAGTTATTGCATGCACAGTCTCCCCAATCTCTGCCACTGTAGGCTGAACTGCTTTGGAACTCCCATAGGTCTCCTGGAGGTCTCCCTAACACTTCTTTTTAACTGAACTCCGAACTTTTGTGGACAGTCTGCTCTAGCTAGATTAACAGCTGTGCCATACTCCTCCCATTTCTTAACGTTTGACTCAACTGAACTCCAAAGAATGGTCAGTGACTTGGACGTTTTCTTGTCTCCTTTCCCTGACTCACGCTTTTCACAGAGTTGCTTTGAGTGTTCTTGTGTCCTCGTTGTGTAGGTTAGCACACCATACACCGGCCTTCCCACAGAGGTGCATTTAGACTACAGTTAATTAAAATCACCGACTTGTTTTTTGTTTTATATTAGTAATTAATTTTGACCACTTTGCAGTAATCAGTTTTTACTTTGATATGAAATGGTGTATCTCAGCTGGTAACTGTCAAAAAATCTAATGAATCCCCTGTGATTTAATGTTTTATAACAATAAAAAGATAAAGCGTCCACGGGGGTGAATAACTTTATAGGTATTGCTAAAGACAGAAAAAAATAAACCTGCTTACATCCTCCAGAAGGTCCTCAGGCAAGCTGACACGGGTGGCTCCAAGCATGCAGTCCTCCATAATGCGGCCCCCATGCTCATCAGTGCCAGGACCCTGGTCTAAAGGGTCCTGCAACATCTGATCCAGCACTTCCATGTTCTATGAAAAAAAAGACGAAAATGTTATTCAGGTACCAGGTGTGTCCAAACTTTTGGCCTGTACTGTATGCTGAGCTCACATTTAGCCCACACTGACTTAGTGTGCCCAGGGCCATCAGTAAAACAGAGCACAAACTTTTAGTTAAGTACACAGAAGGTGCCCCAAAAGTAACAAATGGCAGAACAAGATGAGACTGCTGTGTGAGTTCTCCACTTGGTCTAAGTAATTAAACTGTAAACACAAAATTAGCATCACCAAAAGACAGAATAAAGCACTGTGGAGTGACAAGGTGGTCTCTGGCAAATTTCATGCGGTGCAGAGATGTTTTTACTTGGAGGGCATTGGCTTCCTACCTGGAGTCCTGCCATTGACACCAAACCTGTTCAAAGTTTTGAGTATGGTAGACTCATGAATGGAAATGTTAAATCGTTGTGAAATTGAGCCCTGAAAAGGATTGTTGCATCATCCAGCAACATTTGCTTCGTCTTACACCCAATTCTACTTTAATAATCACTGCCTCCCAGTGACCCCAAACTGGGCAAATTAAATATACCCACCTGTGCCACCAGTCAAAGATAGGTTGAAATCTGAGTAACTGACATAGTCCCCATCATAAAGTTCGCAGTACATCATTCAATGCATATGTCTCTGTTACAGTACAGGAAGTCCCCAGGTTACAGACATCCGACCTACGACTTACAAATAAGGCCACAGCTGCAACGCATGCACCTCAGTAACTGCCGCTCTGTCATCTTCGGCCTGGGGATGCTACAAACAGTGGCCGGAGGGGGGCGATTTCGCTGCTCGCGCAGTGTAGTGTCCCTCGGGCGGCTCCCGGAGGCAAGTGGTGAACCGTGGTCCATAGTCACCGGGGCCACAGCTATCGCTCGTGTGCAGGACGATGGTTTGCTGCCCGCCCACTACGCCGCCGCAGGCTGGATGGAGCGAAGGGGGGGCATTTCACTGCCCGCCCAGCACACATGGCTGGTAATGCTGCAAGCGCTGACCCGGTTGTGGCTGAACGGAGGCCACTGATGGTGAACGGGGCGGCAGGGGTAGCATTGTAGTGTGCCTCGGATAGCTGCCTGTTGAATTGGGGTTGGGCGATTCACTACCCGCCTTTGGCCGCACTCTGTTCGATCTCGGTGGGCAGACGCAACAGGCAGCATACTGTAGTGGAGGTGACTGTGTGGTGGGTGAGTGATAAACCCACCCTCACCGTCTCAAGTCATTCTCAATAGCAAGCCTGCTTGAACTGTTACGCACATAGCAGGAAATTGTCTCTTGTCAGTACATCAGATGTGTTTGAAGGGTGCCTTCCTGCTGCGATAGCGTCTACAGTGCTGTGCAGAAGAGCTCGTCTTAACCTTTTGTCTTCACCCTTCAACAATGTCTCTGAAACACAAATCTGATGCAAGTGCTGGTGAAACAGTAAAGAAGAGAAAAACCATCACCGTGGAAAATAAAGTAGAAATAATAAAACGGTCAGAGAGAGATGAAACTCCATCATTCATTGGCAGAGCACTTGGTTACAGTCAGTCTACAATAGCATTTATTAAAATAATGTACCTGTTCCGACTTACATACAAATTCAACTTAAGTACAAACCTATAGTCCCTATCTTGTACACAGAGGTAGAGCAGCTCCCCACTCCTGACGTTGCACGTTCCGCAGCCTCTGACTCAGATTAGCGCAAATATATCGCTCCCGCAAGCGAACTATGATTCGTAGCGTGATGACAGAAGTTACAAAATCAACCAGAATGTTCAAGCAAATTACAGAAAAAACCCTGAGTTAAATCCGTGAAGTAGTTCTCCGATTCACTAGCTAGGCGGAGGTAAGGTACGTGCCAAGGGCCCTGCCCCTCTATCCTCCCCTCGGCCTGCAGCCTCTCTCTCAGATTCGAGAAAATAAATCGGTACCACAAATGAATGATGATACTTAGCAGGATGAGGAAAATCGTCAGAATGTTCAAGCAAATTATAGAAAAAACCTGATCTAAATCCATTAAGTAGTTCTCGTGAAAAGCAGACAGACATACAGACAGATGTTGGATTTTATATATATTGTAAACACGCTGAACGCAGTCCCAAGGGGACGTGGCTGCTCCTCCGAAACCCTTTCTTAAACACTGATTCAATGGGAAACAAATACAGTCTTTTATCTCCTCTTTGCTAGATCAGCTTCAGGCTTGCTGCTGCTGGTGTACCACGTGATCTGCATCTCGCCTGGGGCTTCGAACATTTAAAAGCCTGCACTGCAGTAATACTTCGGCCTCACTGACTTGTCTATCTTCCCCCAGACATTCCTCTGCTTTATGCTTTATCATGTTGTTTACAAATAAAGTTTCTGTTTCTTGAAAACCCTGAATGAATCTGTGCAACTTTGTGACCCCGTTCAGCCTATATACATCGGACTTCCAATACAACTCGGAGTCCTCCAACGTGCAAACGTTCGCTGACGACACTGCTATCGTGGGCTGCATCAGGAGTGGGCAGGAGTAGGAGTACAGGAACCTAATCAAGGACTTTGTTAAATGGCGCCACTCAAACCACTTACACCTGAACACCAGCAAAACCAAAGAGCTGGTGGTGGAGTTTAGGAGACCCAGGCCCCTCCTGGACCCCGTGATCATCAGAGGCGACTGTGTGCAGAAGGTGCAGACCTATAAATACCTGGAAGTGCAGCTGGATGATAAACTGGACTGGACTGCCAATACTGATGCTCTGTGCAAGAAAGGACAGAGCCGACTATACTTCCTTAGAAGACTGGCGTCCATCAACATCTGCAATAAGATGCTGCAGATGTTCTATCAGACGGTTCTGGCAAGCGCCCTTTTCTACACGGTGGTGTGCTGCGAAGACAACTTAAAGAAGAAGGACACCTCAAACCTGGACAAACTGGTGAGGAAGGCAGGCTCTATTGTAGGCATGGAGCTGGAAAGTTTGACATCCGTGGCAGAGCGACAGGCACTGAGCAGGCTCCTGTCAATCATGGGGAATTCACTGCATCCACTGAACAGGATCATCTCCAGACAGAGGAGCAGCTTCAGAGACAGACTGCTGTCACTGTCCTGCTCCACTGACAGACTGAGGAGACCCCACACTATGCGACTCTTTAGTTCCATTGGGGGGAGGTGGGGTAAACGTTAACATTATACAAAGTTATTGTATATACACACTATATATATATATATATATCTATACTAATAAAAGGCAAATCCCTCACTCACTGACTGACTCATCACTAATTCTCCAACTTCCCGTGTAGGTAGAAGGCTGAAATTTGGCAGGCTCATTCCTTACAGCTTACTTACAAAAGTTAAGCAGGTTTCATTTCGAAATTCTACACGTAACGGTCATAACGGTCGATAACGGTCGACAACGTCCGCCATGTTGAACTTTCTTATTTATGGCCCCATCTTCACGAAATTTGGTAGGCGGCTTCCCTGCGCTAACCGAAACCGATGTACTTACTTATTTCGATGGTATGACGCCACTGTCGGCCGCCATATTGAACTTTCCAATGTCACCAATTTTCCAACTTCCCATGTAGGTAGAAGAATGACCCCGTCTTCACGAAATTTGGTAGGTGGCTTCCCTGCACTAACTAAAACCGATGTACGTACTTATTTCGGTGGTATGACGCCACTGTCAGCTGCCATATTGAATTTTCCAAACGTCACAAATTCTCCAACTTCCCGTGTAGGTAGAAGGCTGAAATTTGGCAGGCCCATTCATACAGCTTAGTTACAAAAGTTAAGCAGGTTTCATTTCGAAATTCTATGCGTAATGGTCATAACGGTCAACGACGTCCGCCATATTGAACTTTCTTATTCATGGCCCCATCTTCACGAAATTTGGTAGGC
>JANRMT010062802.1:17825942-17933452 GCA_026402145.1 Polypterus bichir lapradei
ATATACAAAAGTGCGTACACCTGACAAGCCCCAATTAGGGCGAAACACGTGTCGTGTACTCTTTGTATTATTTGGCAGATATTGTATCACATATCTATGATCTGCTTTTCGCAATTGACTTGTGCTGTGACACACGTAATGCGATCCATGAATCAGACGAGCAGGGGATGACGGGACCGAAATTGGGCCTCAAATCCATCTCACGGCTGGCACTGACCTGACAGGATATGCATGACCACGCATCCCACCCTGCTACTTGATGCACAGCTAACAAGACAAGTACAGCCGACCGTTCACAGCACTGGTCTGACACAAATGTGACCCATGAATTGAACGTGTAGCCCATGACAGCCACAATTTAAGGTTTCAACACGACAGGCAAGGCCACTGGCACACATCAATGAGACATCAACTATGGACACACCACCACCACCCTGGATCCCCTTCACACATGAAAAATGTAGATACTGTTTCTTTATTAGCCACTTTCAACCAAAATTGGTACCTGGGGGGGTTCTCTGAGTTGCAGATTACATTTTGTTTTTTTTTTACTGAAATTGTTTTTTTCGAAATTCAAGATGGTGGAACCAGTGTGGAGGACCAAAATTTTTCAACATGAAAAATGTAGGTACTGTATTAAGGTCATTACTTAGTTTTTTTTAGAAGTGAAACTTTTAACTGACATGCTGACATGCTACAGGAGAAGATGTGTTCATTCCACACATTCCTATGATGCCCACTGATATGCCTTTCGATTTTTAGTAACTGCAATATCCAGTGCCACTTGCATTTGCTATGACTATAAATAAGGCTCAAGCACAGTCCCTCATGGTAGTAGGCATTTACTTACAAAGTTCATGCTCTTCCCGTGGTGAGGTATATGTTGCTTGCCCCAGAGTAGGTCTGGGCCGTCTTAACAACTTCATAGGCCCCCCGGCAAAGTAGTGCACTGGGGCCCCTGTTTTGATAGGAAAATAGTAACATACACAGGCATGAGAAACATCGTGGGCCCCTGTGCTCCTGGGACTCCTGGCCAGTGCCCGTTAGTTAAGACGGCCCTGGAATAGGCACACCAAATTATTCATACATTTACACACTGGAGAGGAAAAGCAAAAATATTGTATACTGCGAATCATTAAGATTAATTAATTAGCCATATAGTGATAATACGTGGAGATCTGGTCAATCCAGTAACTGACCAAGGCGGCCGCCTAGGGCACAGTCATCTGAGGGGTGCCATTTATGAAAGTTGGGGTGAGCGCTCCAGACACCGAGGAGGACCGAAAAGGTTATCAAAATCAATATCGACTATCCGCTATGAACAACAAGGGGTGACTTCTGTCCACCCCACCTACGGCTTCAATCCACACTGAATACGTTTTATGTACCTAGTGTAGAAAAACAAAAGGTTACACTATATGAATTTGTAAATTAAATATCACCAAATTAATTTGAATAAGTGGTTTCATTTTCACATTTCGGCAGCATGGTGGCGCAGTGGGTAGCGCTGCTGCCTCACAGTTAGGAGACCCGGGTTTGCTTCCCAGGTCCTCCCTGCGTGGAGTTTGCATGTTCTCCCCATGTCTGCGTGGGTTTCCTCCCAAAGACATGCAGGTTATTAGGTGCATTGGCAATCCTAAATTGTCCCTAGTGTGTGCTTGGTGTGTGTGTGTGTTTGTGCCCTGCGGTGGGTTGGCGCCCTGCCCAGGGTTTGTTTCCTGCCTTACAACCTGTGTTGGCTGGGATTGGCTCCAGCAGACCCCGTGACCCTGTAGTTAGGATATAGTGGGTTAGATAATGGATGGATGGATGTTCACATTTCCACAAATATGTCAGACAAAATAATAATAACAAATTGTATATAATAATACATTGTATATATTACAACATTCTCATCTTCATTTAATCCAGGTTGCCAATCCAGTGCAGGAAACTGCCAGCTCACCTAATTTGCCATATTTGGGGATGTGGGATGAAAACCTGGAGAAGAATCTACATGGCACACCTGGGCAACAACCGGGTGTGGGGTCTGAACCCCTGATTTCACAGACGGTTCGTAACTGCAGCCTATGAGGTCACTTACGTAACGCCCCAAACACCACGTAACGCCCACATGTCAGTCACGGAATGCCCGGTTAAGATTGGACTAGTGGGAGGGCTACCTGGCTCAGAGGGCGCTTCGTGACTGACGTCATACCAATCTCGGACGGTTCGAGAAGGATCTAGCTGTAGCTTTCAATACCTATGACATAGATCAGGTAATGCCCACAATGTCAGTCACAAAATGCCCTTTGATTCAGATAACCGTCCTACAGCCCTAATCTTAACCATAGTGTAACGGGGGCCCTAATATTAATCATAGTGTAATACGACGCATGTTACGTGACTGACCTTGAGGGCGTTTCGTGATGTTGGGGCATTTCATAACTGACCTCATAGGTTCCCCGGTCTTCAATTACACCCTGTTGGACGGTTCGCGATCTCGAAGCCGATTGGCGCTCCACCACACGAGGGCGCAATTGATCCATCTATACCCATAACGTTGCTCTTCATGTTCATGCCGCTCTCATTTTCTGTCTTCTGTTGTTTTCCGTAATTTCAGACCACATTCCTCTGTTTCAAATTGCTGTTAATATTCTACGAAATCTGCAATGGGTAACGCTCCGTCAAGACCTTATAACTACTTTTAATATTTGCTAAGTCCCATTGAAATATATATTTTTTATTCATAGCGTTGAAATGAAAAGAAACAGTTTAGTAGCTGAAAGCTGTTGCCTTATGGTGTCAGAGACAGGGGTTTAAATCCCAGTGGTGTGGGGACTTGTTATGCCTTTCACAAGCACTGTATATTTATATTCATGTTCTTATCTCAAACCAGCCCTTGTGATATTCCGTGTAGTCTGAAAGTGGCCTCAACCTACCCTCTGGACATCCGAAAGATCAGAGGAGATTAGAGACACAGACCAAAGTCGAAGGGTGAAAGGTGCAGATTTATTACATCAAAAACAAGCTGTGTCGGGCGGGCTTTGATTCACAACCTTTCGGCGCTGGCATTCCAAGAAAAAGTAAATTATAATAAAAAAGGCCAAACAAAAAAATAAATGAGCGTGTATTTACAGTAGGTACAGTGTATTCCAATTGTCCTCTATACGAAAACCCTACCCAAAAATCGCTGAAACCTGCTCAGAAAGCTCTTGAAAAGGGAAAAATAAAGAAATATATTTACAAAAATATCAAATATGTGTGCGTGTGTATACAGTACAGGCCAAAAGTTTGGACACACCTCCTCATTCAATGTGTTTTCTTTATTTTCATGACCATTTACAGCACTCCATCACTCTCCTTCTTGGTCAAATAGCCCTTACACAGCCTGGAGGTGTGTTTGGGGTCATTGTCCTGTTGAAAAATAAATGATCGTCCAACTAACCTGACTTCTGCACAACACAACTGCTGGTCCCAACCCCATTGATAAAGCAAGAAATTCCACTAAATAACCCTGATAAGGCACGCCTGTGAAGTGAAAACCATTTCAGGTGACTACCTGTTGAAGCTCATCGAGAGAATGCCAAGAGTGTGCAAAGCAGTAATCAGAGCAAAGGGTGGCTATTTTGAAGAAACTAGAATATAAAACATGTTTTCAGTTATTTCACCTTTTTTTGTTAAGTACATAACTCCACATGTGTTCATTCATAGTTTTGATGCCTTCAGTCATGAAAATAAAGAAAACACATTGAATGAGGAGGTGTGTCCAAACTTTTGGCCTGTACTGTATATACACAAAAAGAAAGTCAATTACGCCTGTCCCAAAAGAAACTAATTGTATATACCGCAACCAAAAACAATCTATGGGAGATACATAAATGCCGTCAGAAAAGGAAAACAAAATCGAAAAATCAACTGCTTCCTCTATAGCTCAGCAGTGTTTATCCCCACCTCGCCTTTAGGTCCACGTTGGCCGGCAACGTCTTAAATATAACCGGTAAGAGGACAAAATTGGGATCATCCAGCCAATCCGCTAGCCCCTTCTACTCTACACACCTATCAAAGTAGACGCATGCGCGCCGTGACACGCCCTGGGCAGCTTTCTATTTAAAACACGGGATCTCCCCCCACCACCTCAAATGCCGGCATTTCCTTCCAGGCGTGTCGCCCTTAAAACTGTCCGCGACGGGCAGGCTGCGGGGACACCTGGAAAGGAAACTCGTATTGGCACAAGCCTCCGTGTGCCCAGAAATTTACATCTATTTATTTGGCATACTGATACCTTTATCCAAAGCAGAAAATTTGAGATGCAATTGGAGCACAATCGGGTAATGTGACTTGCTCAGGGTCACTCAGATGAGTGATTTGAACCCACAACCTCAGAGTTTGAGGTCTCAATCCTTAACCACTGCGCCACACGCAGCGTGCACCCGCCTGCACCAGCGCCTTCAAATCAAAACGGTAAGCTCCATTCTTTTAAGATGGCTTACTTTTACACTTAAAAGCAAAAATGTTCAGTTCATCGCTAAATTTAATTAAACTTGGCAATGTTCAATGCCGCGCATTACTACAGCCCTAGATAAGCAAACTAACAGATTAAAACAAACTCCACTGATTGTTCCTAGCAAGCACAGATTCTGTGAAAAGTTTCAACACCAAGCAATGAGTTTGATTAAGTGAGTATGAAAATGGACTGATTGACAGAGGTGTCCATTCTACCACTGAATACAAATCTGAAATTTTAAATAAGCTTGAAATGTCGCCATTGATATCCTAGCGACGAACAGAGCTGACGTCCCAGGAGGCTCTGCAGCACTGCACCTAAAATTAAACAGTTAATTATGATTTCTTTCATATTGGGTTTCAGACAGCTTTGTTAAATTTTGGGCTGTAGCTTTTGGCAATGGGAGTGTTTTATTGAAGTTAAAAGGGGTTCGGAGTTGACCCGGTATCGGGACTAACCGGAGAAGGATTAATTTGAATATTGTGGTTTGTACTGGTTGTATGTATTACTCAAATGTGCAATGCCTGGAAGGGAATATACCATTCTCTCCTGTTTTGCTTAAGGAACGCTTCGCGATCCTTGGATTTTGGACAGGTCCACGACTTTTTACAGCCCTTGGGTGCGTAGCGAGGTTGCGTTTCTGAGCTTCTTGGTAGAGAAGGAATAAGACGACGACGATGACCGATTCTGATGAGAGAAGACCCACTGTCCGAGGATGGTGCTCGAGGAAGACCGGAAGAACATGGTTCGTTTTCATCTGCTCCACGAGAAGTTCCTGCTATTAACAAAACAACAAAAAAAAAAAAAAACTCATGGAAAGGCAGTTAAACGCTTACGTTAACACGTAACCAAAATTAATAGAAAATCAATTACAACATTTCAAAACTAAGACTGTAGACTAAGAAGATCATATTACCATTACTGTCATATGCAAAAAAAAATTAAACTAATTGAATTAATTCTGCTATACAGAGAATAGCAGCGTGTTTACCTCCTCTCACAGTAACATAATGAACACCGGGAGAGGCGCACGCCGATGACGTAACATAACACAATAAACAGAGTCAGGAAATATAATAGAAACACATCACAGCATAATGAATATTACCAGGATTTGGTAAAGTACCAAATAAATAAGCTTAGCTTTTTAGACATCTGTTACATTCACCCCACCGAAATACACCAACATTCTGATAACCAACCAGCTTTCCAATTACACAGAAAACAACATGGTCTGCTCTTATCTGGCCCAAGTATGAATGCCAACTTAAAAACTGTTTCAACTTGAAAACTGCTTTTCCAAAAACAAGGTTAAGGGGTATGTGAAGTTGATCAGGCTTCATAACCCCTTGGAATATCATGATGCCTGATACACCACATAGCACTTTGACAAAATACAGGATGTGTCAGAAATATGCAGAATATACATACGATATGAATGTTTATCATGTATACAACGCAGGAGGAAAAAACAATAAGTTTTAAACAGAGCAAAAAGATTTGGAGAATGACTAGCAACAGCACAGGGCACAAGGCAGGAAACAAACCCCGGGCAGGGTGCCAGCCCACCACAGGGCACACACACACACACACACACACCAAGCACAAACTAGGGACAATTTAGGATCACCAATGCACCTAACCTGCATGTCTTTGGACTGTGGGAGGAAGCCAGAGCAAACCCACACAGACATGGGGAGAACATGCAAACCCGAAGTGAACCCAAGTCTCCTAACTGCAAGGCAGCAGCGCTACCCACTGTGCCACCATGCCGCCCTGAACTGGAATTGCCCTTAAGAAAAGGTTTCTAAGCCATAGTTTCATTGAGCCAATTGCCAGTTTTTGTTCTAAGAGAACTTACAGAACTATAGTAGGGCTGTGTAAGGGTCGAGTAGCCTGTCAGTGTGGCACCACACCTGTGGGATGTACTGGAGAGACTGCTGCTTCTCTCGGGGTGTCAGAGGATTGATTAGGTCTCTGCACAGGTTCATCTTGACCATCTATCCCACTTTTTGCCAGATAAGGGGGCAGAGTTGAAGAGCAGGAAGTCGGACAACCATCACCATATGTGACAGCAGGCGAGTGAGAAACTAGAGTCCTTGACATGGGCATTTTGGTAACTTCTACTGTACTATAGAAAAGTATATTCTTAAAGATGATGATTTACATACAGTATATTCAAAGAGAATCATAAGCATGTATGAAAATAAGCATTGTATCGTAATGCATTTAAAGACCTCTTGGGCACAGCCATCAGCAGTGTGTCTGTCTGCGGAAAGAGAGTGTCGACCTCATCAAGAGGTTTACCTACCTCAGCAGTGACATTCATGTCTCTGGTGACTCTTTCTATGAAGTCAGTAGATGGATTGGGAGAGCATGGAGGTCATGAGGTCGCTGGAAAGGGGTGTGTGATGCTCCTGATATCTCTGCAATGGATGAAGGTCCAACTCTTTAGAGTCCTGCTGCTTCTTGTTTTGGTATATGGTGTCACACACATGCACATGTGAGGCAGCTAAAGGGCTTGAGTAAGGACAGTTCCGAGACCTACTGGGATGTGGCAGAGTGCACTGACTCTTTTTTTCCCTTGCCTGCAGACCATTCACAGGAGATTCCACCTGGTCCTCTTGACGTCACTTCTGGGACCGAGCCAATAGAAGGAGACCTTGCCGGCTCCGGCCCCTGTGATGTCACGTCCAGGCTCACACCAATGACAGAAGACCTACACGAGCCCGACCCCTTTGACATCACTTTCTGTCTTCCTCTTTAAAAGCCTCCACCTTTTCCCTATTTCCTCAGTTCTGTTTTGGACTCGGTTTTGTGCACATCAGTACTGTATTTATTGAAAATTACTTTTGCAGCCAGAAAACCAGATTATACGGGTGGCTGCCCCAAACCTTTATATGACTCTGTCTCGAGTTTGTGACAATGGTTGTGAGACATGGATGTTATCCAGTGACCTGAGATGAAGACTGGACTCCTTCGGTACCGTGTCTCTTCAGAGAATCCTTGGGTACTGCTGGTTGGACTTTGTGTTGCTCATGAAGTCCTGAATGAGGCACATTACCTTCATTGTGAGGGAGCATCAGTTAGGGCACTATGGCCATGTGGCACGATTCCCCCAACGGCATTCCAGCTCACAGGACGTTCATTGTTGAGGATCCAAGTAGCTGGACCAGGCCAAGGGGACGACCACGTAACACCTGGCTGTGGCAGATAGACGGTCATTTCCAGAGGGTGGGACTGGACCACATGTCTGCCAGGGAGGTTGCCAACCAGGATCCCAAGCTGTTTCATTGTTTGGTGGGTGTGGGAATGTGCTGTACCAGTGCATGCTCCACAAACTGACCTGACCTCACCTGACATAATGCACGCTAGTATAGTAAGGGCTAAGTCACAAAAAGGCTTGTGTCTGTGTATTTTTTATTTTTCTTAGCAAGCTGGAAACCACCAATATTTCATGAAATCAAGGTCAAGTGTGTAGAAAGAGGCTAACAAACAAGCGCCGCTCTTCTCCAGGTGGCAAGTGTGAGCTGCGGACTACAGATAATGATGGCAGGAGCTGGACAGGTTCAAGGAGGGGACAGGGCCTGCCAGGCAGGCCATGATGGATAACGTAGAGTGCTATGCTTATTAGGCTGGGAGATACTGGTGGAACTAATTAGAGGCAAGACCAAGGCAACGGGAAATTGGAGTCAGGTAGGAGTGTCAAATGAACTGAGTGAGGTAAACTTTTGATATAAGGACAGTAATAGATGTAAGATAGCTCACTAGCTAATTGTTCGAGTCATCTGATTTGAGTCTCTATATGCTATCAAGCTCAATTCTGCTGGCTGTCCTGAGACTCCAGCTGTCTTATTTGGACCAAGGGTGGCCCCATCTCCACTTTGACAGTACCTGCATAGCTGATATAATCCTGTTTATCATCAGTTGGAACTAAATTAAACTGGTGAGGAAGGCAGGCTCTATTGTAGGCATGGAGCTGGAAAGTTTGACATCCGTGGCAGAGCGATGGGCGCTGAGCAGGCTCCTGTCAATCATGGAGAATCCAATGCATCCACTGAACAGGATCATCTCCAGACAGAGGCACAGCTTCAGCGACAGACTGCTGTGACCATCCTGCTCCACTGACAGACTGAGGAGATCGGTTCTCCACCACACTATGCAACTCTTCAATTCCACCTGGAGGGGTAAACGTTAACGTCAAAGTTATTATCTGTTATACCTGATTTTTATCACTCTTTAATTTAATATTGTTTTTTATCAGTATGCTGCTGCTGGAGTATGTGAATTTCCCCTTGGGATTAATAAAGTATGTATCTATCTATCTATCTATCTATCTATCTATCTATCTATCTATCTATCTATCTATCTATCTATCTATCTATCTATCTATCTATCTATCTATCTAGTGCCTTTCATATCTATCTATCTATCTATCTATCTATCTATCTATCTATCTATCTATCTATCTATCTATCTAAGTTAGTTTCTTCCTCATCTGCCAAAGAACTCCACGTACAGTCTCCAAAAGAGCTGCACGAAGATGTAGAAATGGGTATCAGTCTCTTCAGGATCTGCATCTAAGAGCTTCAGTAGCAAAAAACTCACATCCAATAGCAAGTTCCTATGTACCACTCCCTCGTGTCCCAGTTCATCTTATAAAACATGAGTTTGAGGATTCCCATCCACAATAGTAAACACTGTACTCTCCCATTTGTCAGATATAGTTTTCTTTTGACTCTCTCATTCTTGTTAGCCACAAGCACAAGACAGCCGACATGATCAAGACAAGAATGATCTCGTCAGCCTAGGTGAATTTTGTGGCAGTTACCAGATTCTGGAATTTTGTGTATTCCCAATATTAATATCATTAACCTCTATTGTTACTATTTTATCATTATTTTATATTATATATTTTTTAATGTGGGAGCCCCTTTTTGCGGAACCTGGTTTAGTTGCACCATTTGCAGTTTTGCACTGTGTAGTCCAGGGTAAATCCAGTAATGAAGAATTTCTTTGGTGTCCCCAAAACACCCTTCACCCCAACCCAATGATGGCATACGCACGGTCTTATTTGGCTTAATGGCGGAACCCGCAGCCCTACGACAACACGTGCCTATTGTTTGCACATACTTTGTTATGGTATTTCGGAAAGCAAGTTATTTCTTGTGTAATTGTACTGTAAATGTTAAACCCAACAAAATGGAAAGGAAAAAAACAAAACCGCCTTTAAAAGCGAAAATAAAAGAAGTATTGATGACACCGAAATTGAGCCAAGGAATGCTTCCAGTCTAAAAAAGAAAGGAAATGTGTTGACATTTCGGGCTGCGCGACAGAAACCAATACAAGAAAAAGAAACTTTGTTAGGCATTACGATAAGGGATACTTAACGCTTGCTTCACTTGTAGCCCCTGGTACTGAACTATCGCCAAGGCTATTAAATTACCATATATTCCACTAACTAGACTGAGAAGACTTTTGCAGCCTAATAAAAACCAAACAGAGAAACCCAATGGACGTCAATGCAGCGCTTCGTTGGCTATCAGGTATTCTTGTAAAGAAGCAACAGCAGATTTCGCACTATCTCTATTTGAATTATTGCTCTCTAGAAACGTCAGTTCAATTCAATTTCAATTCTTTTTTAGCATTTTTACTGCTCGGTTTCTGGTCATTTTAGTGAATTTTCATTTTATAGTATTGTATTCAAAACTAATACACAAAATTTAAATTCTGTTATTTTTATTTCTGTCTTAGCGGTCCCCAAAATAAATCTCCTATTTTCCACCGGTCCCCAAGTGTAAAAATGTAAAAAAAAAATAAAAAAAAAACACTGCTTTAGTGTGATCATTGGGTTCTTGGTCATCTCTCTTATATGGACCTTCTTGCCTGGTTATTCTGAACAAACAGCTAACTCGGAGGTATCCTGGTGGTTAAAAACTTCTTCCATTTCTCATTTCTTGAGGGCACTGCTTCTGGGCGCATTCAAAGCTTAACAATCGGTTTAATCCCCTCTCCCTGATCTTTGCTTCCCCCTTCCAGCCAACCCGCACTTTGATTGCAGAGTTCTTTGCACTTTCATGGCTTGTTTTTGTTCTGACGTGCAGGGTAAATTGTAGGCGTGGTCTTTTATATCCTGAAGCAGCTTGTCTATTCTGATGTCAATTTTGTCATTTCTCAGGTGTATATCCTTCATTACGTCACTCTTTATATCATTTATATTCCCCCCGTCGAGTGCGGTAATCATTGCATTCAGCCCAGATAGTTCGCTTTTATCTTCTTTAAAGGCAGAGTTACGAGTCCGTTTGGAGTTGATGCTGTTGACTCACTGGGGTTGTTGGTAGCAGTTGAGAGTGTAATGGAGGAGAAGGGTCTTACCTTGTAATACCTATGACATAGATCAGGTAAAGCCCACAACGTCAGTCACAAAACGCTCTTTGACTCAAATAACCCTTATACATCCCTTACCTTAACCATAGTGTAACAGGGCCCTAATGTTAATCATAGTCTAATGCGATGAGTGTTTCGTGACTGACATTGAGGGCGTTTCGTGATGTTGGGGCATTTCATGACTGACCTCATAGGTACTGCGGTCTGCAATATACTCTGTTGGGATAGAGAGGCTCAGCTCAGTTCCGATAACCTGCCTAAGATCGGCGAATTCTCATTGGCCGCCTCACTCACCGTTTTGCTCCCCCATTGGCAGTCGGTTGGTGCAGATGCTAAAGTGTGAGGTCCCGGATGATCCATTCCTTCGCCCGTCTCTTCCATCTCAATCTCCGCCTGGCATTATGGTGAACTTGAGACCGGTTTAGACTTTGATGGAACTTCGGCTTCCTTTTCCTTCTTTTTCTGAACCCTTGGTCTCTTGCTCATGTTTTAATAAACCTGCAATTAAATCCTCTTAGTTTGACTAAATACAGGATACCTTGGGATGATAGTGTAGCAAGGTGTCTTTTCTAAGGTGAAAGGACTCCTTTTTAGGAACAAAAAGAACTGGATGGAGGCGGATTTCTGTTTTAAAATGAGGCTGTGTTCGCTGTAGCTGCTAGTACATGGCAAGGCCAAATCAAAACAAACACAGTCTTGCTTGCTCTCACATATCCTCCCAGATCTTGAATGCTCAACTTTATAAACACTGCTTTTCTAACACATTACAACTTAAGAGGGAAATGAACATTCCAAGTCTAATATTCCTATCCTCATTCTAATATAATAAATATCCATCCATTATCCAACCCGCTATATCCTAAGTACAGGGTCACGGGGGTCTGCTGGAGCCAATCCCAGCCAACACATGGCGCAAGGCAGGAAACAAACCCCGGGCAGGGCGCGCGCGCACACACACACCCACACACTAGGAACATTTTTAGAATCGCCAGTTCACTTAACCTGCATGTCTTTGGACTGTGGGAGGAAACTGAAGCACCCGGAGGAAACCCACGCAGACACGGGGAGAACATGCAAACTGCATGCAGGGAGGACCAGGCAAGCGAGCCCGGGTCTTCTAACTTCGAGGCAGCAGCACTACCCACTGCGCCACCGTGCCGCCCCTATAATAAACATTTACCAAATGTAATCCTTAAGTGACAACATAACTTTACAATACAAAAAACAAAAAGCTAAATAACACCGCTCTCCTTGACGTCCATCTCTCCCACAACAGACGAGACCAAACTCCTAGTTTTTGATTTTTTAATACATTTGCAAACCCTTTTGAAAACATGCTTTCACTTCGTCATTAGGGGTTTTGAGTGTAGATTGATGGGCAAAAACGGTAAATATATTCAATTAAAATGAAGTGTGCAGAAAGTGAAGGGATCTGAAGCGTTTCTGAATGCACTGTATTAAGAACAAAGAAAGCAGTTTTCAAGGCCATGGCAGCAAGTGACCGCTCCCTAAATGTTAATGGGTAGGGTGACCAGACGTCCTCCAAAAGGAGGACATGTCCTCTTTTTTAACATGGTTTTCTCCGTCCTCCAGGCATTCCAAAAATTCATCAAAATGTCCTCCTTTCACAGAATCACGAACAGAGTTGACCATTTTTGACTGATTACATATAATATATACCGAGAACGAGCAGCCTTCAGCCATTCTCCATTCATCCGTGTCACCGCGTGACATTACGTTACGTTATCACATTATCAATAATTGTAACATCAAGTAGCGGCAACACTGTTTTATATTCTATTTCCGCCCGACGGCCCAATGGATAGTGGTTAGCGGTTGATTGGAGTTGAAAAATATATTTGGTAATTTTTGTCCTCCTTTTTGATGGTCGGCGTCCTCCTTTATAGCCGAACCCATCTGGTCACCCTATTAATGGGTGACACTAATAAAAGCACTGAGGGTGCCACCGTCGTGAATCATAGCCTTTTTATGATCGTAACTGTGGCGTCGTGTCACAGGACTGCACTTGGCAGTTGCTATTGCTGCTTCACTGCTCTGATCGCTTGCCTCAGATGGGCAACAATGGCAAATGTATTTAAAACGAAATCCACAATGAAGTGTGAAGAATATGAAGGGACATTGAGATTTTATCAAAGCAGTGGAACCTTAAAGCACCGATGACAACTCGAGAGGAGGCTTGTTTTGCCTTAACTTAAAAAGCACACGTGACACTCCCGAAGTGGCGGGTATAGCGCATCTGTTTGTCACTTACTTCTATGTGACAAAACCTTAACAAAGGCGGCGTGTTGTGTTCCATGGCGATAATTGACTTATCCATGCACAATAACAAGCTCTTAACAGTCGTTGTTGTCACCCATTAATATTCGTTCAGTTTCTGTAGATCGCCTCTTCAGGACATGACGCATTCGCGTCTTTATAAAGCGCTCCTTCAAACTCGCATTAAATTAACATTCAAGACAAGCAACAAATCTTGTAGAGTATTTTCAGCGACAGTTTAGTGCTGCACATTGTAAATACCAGTATGAACAATTCACTTCAAAACATGTTAATTAAGTGAGCATATTCATAAGCTTAAATAAAATTGTACACAATTATAGGTAAAAAATACATTTTCGATGTTTTTTTTTTTTGTTCCTATATAACTGAAAACTGAGTGTATCAACTGTTGCTTCATCCCACTTTCCTGTGCAGAAACAGCCCCCGACACCCCACCCACACCCGTTACAAATGTCTTACATTCTTGCCCGTTCAAAATTAAATTCCTGACGTACTTCTCTAAATCATCATTTTTCTTCTTGACACGCTGATAAAAACAAACTTTTTGCAAAAATGTTAAAATCCTGACGCAAAATGCGAGGGATGTCAGTCCTCGTGAGTCACGGACTCCTCTGAAAAAGTATTTTGAAATACATAGCCAATTTACAAAGTTTAATTATATGCAGATGTCAAAATTAAATTAAACCTGCTCACTTTGCCACAAGGTTCCTTTGCGTGGCCAACATTTCTCTTTCAGTTCACTATGGCTATCAATCGCCTTATCATTTTGTACATAAAAAAAAACTGCCCGACCCTGCGAGCGAACGTATAGCGGGCGATCCGGGTGGCATTGCGAGGTGCCAGCTGAGCCTGGCCGGCGCACAAAAGAGAGATTTACCGGCTCCGCAGGAGGGGGCTATTGGACAAAAATAGAGGGTCGTCTTCATTCTGAAAGGGCATAGTAGCCGTTTATAAAAGAGTTTCTCGAAAAAGAAAACAAAACGTAACTTTGACATAAAGCAGTTTTCTTCAAATCAACCTTATACTTCAGCGTACCTATGTGATCCCACTTTGTCCTAAAACGGTCCCAGATACGCTCCACTAAACCCCATCCTGTTTTACAACTAAAATATTTCATGACTGTTGTCATACTTTTTGATCTCATAACCGTAAAAAGCAGAGTGTGAGATGCCGGACATAAATAATCCTTAATAGTAAAAACATTCTACACTGAAATGCATAACGGTTACACCACAATATGCAGTTTTAAAAATGAAATGCCTAGACTTTACTGCAACACATACATTAAATAGTGTATGCGTTTCATTATGTAGTTGTCCACGTTTCAGTATACGTTTTAGTATACAGTGGATGCGTTTTAATATGCAGTGCATGCGCTTCAATTGGCCTTTTGATACGCAGGGTGTGTGTTTCAGTTTACAGCGGATGCGTTTCATTATGCAATTCCATACTATTCCCTATGCGTTTTAGTATTCAATAAGCGTTTCAGTGTGAATGCGCAGTTGAGATTTATGTCCTACACGGCCCTCCCATAGTGTGACCATTATTAACCTGCACTGTTTAAACCCCCGGCTCATTTTAACAATCGACTCCATTCGGTCTTAAAGCCCTCGGCGCTTCTTCCCGTCCGACATTTGTTATTAACAAAATGTTGATCCCACTGTGTGATGCTCATCGACAGTGCTGCAAATGTCATCAGTAACTCTGTCATGAAATAATTCATATTACTACAGGGCCGGCGCGTGCGGTCAGCAGACAAGGGGAGTGGATCAAAGACGACACTTTGGCAAAGGCGACATTGTCATGCTATATCATTTCCATCCATTCATTATCCAGCCCGCTATATCCTAACTACAGGGTCACGGGGGTCTGCTGGAGCCAATCCCAGCCAAAACTGGGCGCAAGGCAGGAAACAAACCCTGGGCAGGGCGCCAGCCCACCGCAGGCTATATCATTTTCTTATGAAATAATAATACACAAAAAATAGTTAATTATGAACTAAACTTGATATAAACATCCAGTCCCTTACTACGTCCTTTAAAAACTGCGAGTATATTTTCAGTTTTAAAGGTTACATCGCGCAGCTTTGTAGCATCCCGACAGGTTGCACATCAATCAGCGCATGCGCACTTTAAAGCATATATTAGAGAGACAGAGATAGAGAGAGAGATTAGGTAATTTTGTAGAATTTTGTTACCATTTGGAAAATGTTGTTTATGAGGACTGATTTAGATCATTTATGTTAGGTAGAATGCCCTGTGTGGGGCGGTCTTGTGGCTTCGGAATCCCTGCAGATGTTGTTTTTCTTTTCTCCAGCCCTCTGCAGTTCTTTTTTTTTTTGCTGTCCTCCTGGCCATTGGAGCTTACCTTATTCTTTGTTACTTAGCATTGCCTAATCTTATTTTTATATTTTTCTTTTTTCTTTCATCATCTGGTAAGGCACTTTCAGCTACATCATTTGTATGAAAACGTGCTATAGGAATAAATGTTATTGATGTTTAGGCACAGGCAGGGCCTCAATTGGACTGGCAGGCATTAACAGTACGGAGTACCTTCAGTCTTCTGATGGTTGCTTGTTTAAATGGTTGTTTATACCCACCAAACCCCCACCGGCACACAGACACACACACCACAACCCCTCACACTTTATACCCCTCACGCCCCTATCACCCATATATAAAAATCATGGGGGTCAATCAAACTTTAATTCCCCACCTCCTTCACGGCTCCCCCTCCGAACCCCCCATCCCTTTTGTCCCCGAGGGGGTAGCCATGTTTGATTAACAAAACGGGTAAAACGTGCAATGCCTTCCCACAATGCACCAGCACTTATTCGAACACTGGGCACAGGTATCATGCCTGCTAAGTGGCTGCATGAGCCGAGCGCGTTGAGTTAAAATGGACATTCGCCATTGAGCTTGCAGGACAGTTTGAGTGTACCCAGGTATTCAGAGAAACGCACGGGATGAGCGAACACAGGTGACTTTCATTTCACATAAAATTTTGTAATCGCAAAAATGAATATAAATATTTGGGGGCGGTGTCATATAGAAGCGGTGAAAGATTTATCCATTGTATTGTTTTCATTGTCTGTTTTGTGAGTTTTATTGTTTTAAATGTAATCTGTTTCTTCCACCCATCTTCTTAACCCGCATATAGCGACGCGGGGCAGCCGGAGCCCATCTCACCAAGAAAAGGGCATGAAGCAGGAATAATCCCTGGAGATGGCGCCTATACATCGCCAGGTGTAATCTTTTCCATGTTTTTTTTTTTTTCCAAAAATGATTATTTAGTTATTTGTTTATTATTTTGTTCGTTGTTTTTAGGAGAAACTGTGGTGGAAGCATTGTATTGTGAAGCCAGTATCGCAGCTGTGTTGGTTGTGAATTAAGTGTATCGACTCATGTCACAAAGGATGGGCAACAAAAATATATCTTACCTCAGGAGATATTATTTAAATTAACGCCTTCCTTTTCATTTAAAGTAAAAGAAAAGCAATAACCAATTATTTACAATATTTTAGCCATCATGACACATTTTTTAAGATGTCGGACTTTTAGAGTCATTTTTCAAAGTTCTTAAGAAATCGATCAAAACCCTAGCATCACATGAATGTGTGTCTACACGGTTCTTTTCCGACGGTTTAATTGGGCAGTGCCGAAGACCGAAAAACCTCTTCTTTTCAGGATGCTTCATTATGCAGTGTCGACTTTGATTTGGTTGGCGCAGCAGTTAGCGCCGCTGCCCAGGCGATGTGCACGCGCAGGCGTGCATCAAATTATTTTTTCTAAAATGCCACTTGCCTGAGGTTGTGCGGTTAATCGTAGACCCACTTGAGAAAGAACCATTTTATTCTAGGAAGAAATCTTTGAATATGAAGTTGTCTCATGGGGATTTGAAAATGTTCTTGATATGTGAATGGCCAAAGTAGAAGTCAGGTGGATCATTACCGAGGATAGTCAAGCGTAATCCTTCTGTCACTTGTCTCAAGGTGACATACTGCCCCCAGCACAGTGCTCCTAAATTAAGCGATCATCGTCTTGTGACAGCTTTCAGACAGGTGGCTATTTTTAAAATCAGTACCCTCGAGCTTTAAGAGAATACATAGTGGTGCTCTACCAGAATGACGTGATCAGGTGCAGTTTGGACTCCTGCTTGATAGCATAAGTAAAGAAAGAAGTAAATAAATAAATAGATATACACACACTTTGGTCTAAGCACACACCAGAATGACTATAAAGCAAGACAATTAAAAAGAAAATAAACTTCTGATTTGACAGTCCCAGAGGCAGGCGTATTGCTGTTGACATAAATGAGCCAACGTACTGTTTCTTGTCACATTTTTGCTGAATCCTGTTGAGTGAGCAGGTTCAGAATATGAATGAATGAATGAACACAATCCAACATTAATCTAAAATCAAGTCAGAAGAGGCATTATTACCAACAGGCTCGTATTTGTAAGAAAGAACGTAGTCATCTGAATTATAAATCTCTCGGTTTAATGTCAGGGCCGGATACTCTGCGTGCATGGGACATTGTTCTCTCTGTCTTTGTGTGATCCGGGTACTCGCTTACCTCTCAGTTCCCAAAAACATATGAGGTTCAATCTTAAAAATCAAAGCAATGCAGTGGTTTTTCAGAGCAATGGCATATAGGGGAACCATTTTTGTTTTGCAAAAGAAATATCCTCATAAGGGTTCACGAGGGACGATCAGCACTCGATGGATCTGGATTGCTCCTTTCTAGCGATTATTGAGAGCAGGAGCGACTGTTATGCGTTAAGTGCGCTCTCGCCGGGCGGAACCAGGAATCGGCATTGGTGGGAGGATAGAGCAAGGTTCGGAGTGGACGCCTCCTGGCTGCACTCTGGAGACCCGGGCGAGGTAAGGCTCCGCAAGTGACTCGTCTACCGACAGGAAGGATAGCAGGAGCAGTGTCCGGACTGGGAGCCCTACGAGGGACTGATGGGGACCCGGGCCAGAGAAGAAGAGTGTCTGCGCCCGGTGATGGACTTCTCCTCGGTTTGCAAGGTATAGGACAAGACGAGGAGTCGTCAAATTTTTAAAAGGGCACCGGGGCTCAGTGGTTTTAAAAGGAGAACGCCTCTGTTGCTTTTTTTAACCTCGTTTTAATTGATTATTTATTTGATTTTAACCATGCATTGACATTTTTCTTATATGGATTATTTATTTACCAGTAACGGCGCACTGCGAATACACTTGACTTGAGCATTCCTTGTTTTTATTCTCTTTCTCTGTATGTTTAGCATTCGTTTGCTCAGAGATTGATGCGCTTGCTGCTTCCTGAGCAGCTCTTCTTTTCTCCACCCTAGTGGCCGGCTTATTCTCTTCTTTCGCCGGCATCTTTTCGAGTTAAAACTGATTAAGTCAGTTTTTGTGTTGCAATTATTTAGTACGTTTTCCTTAATTTTTCACTTAAGCTGGACCTTAAGTCTTCAATCTGCCTCAAGAATGATTTTAGATATGAAGAGGTAGGGGATATGCCGGCGAAAGTGGGAGGGATGAAAATGGCGCCCGTACGCATGCGCCGCACGGCCGCCCTGCTGCATGCTGCCAAGAGTTGATTGTACAATAAAGTAAAATAAAAATTAAAAAAAATAACCTTGGAGGTCAATCATCACCCCGAAAGTGGATAGTAGACGTCACGTATGTGTACCAAATTTCAGGTCAATTGGTCAAACGGTTTGCAAGCTACAGGTGATTTAAAATCCTGGACAGACAAACGGACAGCCACGTAACGTATTATATATAAAGATGGGGAGATTTGCAGTGCACTTTTGAACACTGTTTTGGTTTGTTTATAATAAAAGCACTTGTCACTTTTATACATCCATCCCTAGACTGTTTATGTGACCTCACTTGCCATGGCCCATCCGCAGGTTACGTTATCAATTGTGGCGGGTTCAAGAGGCTCCTAAAATAAAGTGGGAGCATGGAGCCAACCCGCATCATCACAATCCCTAACAGGCTGTGAAAATAACCGGGAATAAAAGATAACAGGGATTCTGATTGGCTTCACCTTCCCCGGCATCTTGCACTGCAGATTATAAGGATGGATGGATAGATGAAGGATGGCAGATTTTTGAAATGCCAGTGGGTTCCTGACTTTTAAAGGATTCTCACTGTATACAATACCTCAGGCTAAATGAAGGTTTTCCGGATTTGTTGATAATCCTGATAGCCCACTGTACATTCAATATTTCTGTTTTGCCCACATATTAGGTACATTTTCAAAGTTCAAAGATCTTTTTTTCAAGGAATTAAATGGTTTTTGTCAAGCAACGGCTCTGGGGCCACTCAACCCCGTAAAGTGGTTTCTCTATGGCATTGCTCTGAAGAACAATAGACCCCCCTTATTTTTAAGAGTGCAGGACAGCTGCATTCTGAAAAGGATAATTTCCTAGACAGGTGATGTCGTTTCAATTTGAATAAAATATGTCTCAAGACAGATCCATTATACGTGATGACTAAGGCTACCGGACGTCACGCATTTCCTGGGACAGTCTTGTACGTCTTGCTCAATGTTGTTGTCCCGGTTTTTTATGACTCATGTCCAAGTTCGTCGACAGAGTTGTGGCAGAAAGAACACTTTGGCGCGCACATCTTTTAGTTGATTGAAACTCACCAATCATATCGATTCTATTCCGATCAGGCAGTATCAGACAGTCGGGATTTATGAAGCGAACTGCGCAAGCGCGATATCAAGGCGTGTGGTTCCGAAACGGCTTGCTTTAGCCACGTGATTGACCAGTCCCAATGACCGCGCGTTTGCGCTTGTCTAACAAAGAGCTTCAGTTGCTGAAATGAGATGTACTTGGTTCCGAGAACAACAAGTGGATATGCCAAACATGTGGGATTTCATGTTCAATTTCCCGTCGATGACGCAGAGATGATTACTCGACGTACTGATACCAAAAAAAAAAACAAAGATACCGATATGAGTTAAGCGTGCCAGGCAAGTCAAGAATTGAAGCAGACACAATGTATGTAAACGTAGGACTGATCGCGTGTCATAAAATACGATCTGAATGGCTGAATAGAGCTGTCGAATTCAATAAAGTTATTGCATTTACCCATCGTGTCAAAGTGGCTAAAGAAGGCATTGTAACACAGCAATACACGCCCAGGAAGTGCATAAGGTGTTATTTAAAGTAACTGTTTATGGGAAGAGTCTTTGACGGCTGTACTGGTTTGGTTTTATTTTACAGAGCCGTCACCAATGTAAATGTGTTTGTATACAGCAGGGGGACTCCAACCTCCATGTCCTGGATCACTACTATGGCGATAGGTTTTCATTCCAACCCTTTTCTTAATCAGTGAGCAGTTTTATTAACTCCTGCTTATTAACTCCTTTGTCTTCATTTTAACTGCCTTGCAGACCACTTAATGATTTCATTTCTTCCGTTAATTAGCAGCCAATCAATAATGAGATACAAAACGAGCCAACACATGACGTGCTACCTGTGTCCATCATACAATATCTGAAAATTAAGAGAAGTGAAGGTCTTAGTGGTGAAGATCTGCTCGGGTCCACAAAACATTTTGACGGTGGTCTTAGACCAGCGTTTCTCAACCTTTAAGTATTTGTGAACCGAGTTTTCGTAACAGTTTTAATCGCGCTCCCCTAACGTTTGTGTGAAACCCTAGTAAAATCTGTTCCTATATTTTTTCCTGCCAATACACCGCTACAAGTTTTATTATACCTACTTAACTTTTATTGACATTTATCTAACACTGTATTTATTTTTCTAGTATCAGAATGTAGTTCAGGTTATTTTTTTTTTTGGTTTCAATAGATGTATTTTTCATATTTTTGACTCTTGTTTTCTTTTTTTCACATCTTTGCCCACCTTTTTTACGCCCCACAGGTTGGGAAACGCCGTCTTAGACAAAAAAAAAAATCAACACTTCTTGAAATGCCTGCAGCAGAATGAGAACACAAACAGATTGTGGAATTTAATAACAGATTTAAATAATATCAGGAATTGCCTTCTAATTACTGTAAGAAATAGTTTGGAGTGAAGTTGGCAAGAGTTTGTTGCCCCCATATAACTGTTCATCTCCTGGCTCACTTCATATCTTGTTTCTGTTTGGGTGCCATCTAAGGAAAGAAAAATGAGGCAATTCAGAGGACTGAGTCTGAAAGAAAAACAAGTCAATTAAAATGAAAGCAAAAGAAGTTTATTAGCAGCAAAATCCTGGTCAATAATTTAAAAAATGGTTCAAATGAAAACCTGCAGCCACAGTAGCCCTCCAGGACTGGAATATAAATATGTGTGTGTGTGGGTGTCATGGCCATTGCCACACTATTGGCACACAGACCTGATCTTGCTCAACTGGAAGAATCCTCACTCACCTTTGTTAAGTCAGTGAGTGCCTGATGTTATATTTTATGTAAAATTGGAAAAAGTCAAGTTCTCACTTAGAGGATCTGTACAAAACTTTTTCATATCCTAATCAGTAACATTTTAGAATAAGGATTTAAATTGAGGAAGCAGATTCCCTCCTGTCTTTTATATTCTATTGTTTTATTGATTTATGTATTTACTTACTTTTACTAGTTTAAAGTTTTACTCTATTGGCATAGCTCTCTTTCTCATGGGTGGGGGTTGATTTGTTTCAAACCTAGTATTGTTAAACTTGACTTGTGGAATGTTATCTGATTTTAATAAAATCAATAAAATGCAAAAATAAATAAATAAAATAATACTAAAGTAAAGGTAATTCCTGTTTGTTTGTTCTTCTCCATTTTATGCTCCTCTGTGAACCCACCAAACACAGCTGTTAGATAGATAGATAGATATGAAAGGCACTATATACTAGATAGACATTAAAGGTACTATACAATAGATAGATAGATAGATAGATACTTTATTAATCCCAACGGGAATTCACATACTCCAGCAGCAGCATACTGATAAAAACAAAATTAAATTAAAGAGTGATAACAATGCAGGTATAACAGACAATAACTTTGTATAATGTTAACATTTACCCCCCAGGGGTGGCATTAAAGAGTCGCATAGTGTGGGGGTCTCCTCAGTCAGTCAGTGGAGCAGGATGGTGACGGCAGTCTGACCCTGAAGCTGCTCCTCTGTCTGGAGATGATCCTGTTCAGTGGATGCAGTGGATTCTCCATGATTGACAGGAGCCTGCTCAGTGCCCGTCGCTCTGCCACGAGTCTTAAACTGTCCAGCTCCGTGCCTACAACAGAGCCTGCCTTCCTCACCAGTTTGTCCAGGCGTGAGGTGTCTCTCTTCTTTATGCTGCCACCCCAGCACACCACCACATAGAAGAGGGTGCTCGCCACAACCGTCTGATAGAACATCTGCAGCATCTTATTGCAGATGTTGAAGGACACCAGTCTTCTAAGGAAGTATAGTCGGCTCTGTCCTTTCTTGCACAGAGCATCAGTATTGGCAGTCCAGTCCGATTCATCATCCAGCTGCACTCCCAGGTATTTATAGGTCTGCACCCTCTGCACAGTCACCTCTGATGATCACGGGGTCCATGAGGGGCCTGGTCCTCCTAAAATCCACCACCAGCTCCTTGGTCTTGCTGGTGTTCAGATTTGGGTTGTTTGAGTCGCACCATTTAACAAAGTCCTTGATTAGGTTCCTATACTCCTCCTCCTGCCCACTCCTGATGCAGCCCACGATAGCGGTGTCGTCAGCCAACTTTTGCACGTGACAGGACTCGCAAATTGTATTTGAAGTCCGATGTATGTTGGCTGAACTGGACCGGAGAAAGCACAGTCCACTGTGGCGCTCCTGTGTTGCTGACCACAATGTCAGACCTGCAGTTCCCAAGACGCACATACTGAGGTCTGTCTGTAAAATAGTCCACGATCCATGTTAATGGGTTAGGAGGGACTGGGACGCCCATGCTGTCTCAAAGGCATTTCAAACGTTTTGTCCAGAAATATTGCTCATTTGGTGCCAAATGATGTGACATTTAAACGGACAGTTCAAGCTAAGCTACATTTATAATGGACACGCAAATACCTGTCAACCAACACAAACACACAAGATTCAACCATCCTGAATGCTAATAATAAGTTAGCGCCGACTAATCATTTAGAAAGGACCTACCTTTATGTGTTTCTGGTTTTCCTTTAAGAAATGGTCTTGTTTTCAATGAAGTCCATGCGCCTCAACATGTGCTTTAAATAGGCAAGCGGGTGTGATGACAAGTGTTACCGGGAGCCAGAAGGAGGCCAACAGCTTGGGTGCTTTACATGTTTTTATTTTTTAACATTCTTTCCTTTTTTTCTCTGTTTCACCCACACAAAAATTTCGCCTAAATTTTTGCACAAAACAATAGGTAGAGTGAGGTGAAACTCAACCTTGCATTCCCGTGGCGTAGCTAGGGGCAGGCGGAGGAGGCGGTGCGCCCCGGGCGGTACATTTTTGGGGGCGGCATCATTAGCAAGAAGGCTCAGTACAATTCGTGTGTAATCAGCGAGTTTCGGAAAAATATCACTCATGAAAAAGTAAAATTCTCTGATTTTTTTAATCCATGAATGGTTCAAGAAGAATTTTCAGACTGTCCTTCAATGACGGCATCAGACACAGCAGTTGAAATTTATAAGGCAATAACAAAAATAAACAAACATTACACCGATAATAATTTCTAGGAAGATAAACAACTACTTTACTATTTATAATTTCGTTTCGTTATCAATCCGGACGCGTTCTGGCTCTGCGCAGAAAACATCCCCATCTATCACTTGTACACTACACGGGTTCTGGTTTTCGCTGCGTAATTATATTAAACTAATAATAAGAACACGGCTTACCAGTGCGTCTATACTATATTCTTGTCTAGTTGATGCTTAAAAATAATTATATGTGAAACGTTATCGCTATTTCTCTATATATGAAAACATCTATACAAAATGTATCTTAATTTTTCTCTATACGTCATTTTAATTTTCTATTTAAATAGGTTAACATATTCAAGTATGTTGGAGGGCGGTAAATTGAAGCCCCGCCCCGCCCTGAGCAGCACGAACTCGAGCTACGCCATTGGTTCACTCTTAAAATAAAATAAAAAAGTCACGTGGCTCCTTGTACAGTCATTGCTTGACAAACAACTATTTCATTCTTGGAAGGGTTCTTTGCATGTGAAGTTGGCTGTTTTGAGTTCCTAATATGTGGGGAAAACAGAAATCTTTAATGTGTATTAGGCAGTTTTTAAAAGTGTGACGTGAGCCGGTCCTGGAAATGAGCACTCATCATTAAAATAGCGACAATAGCTTTTTCTTTTTCTTCTTTTTTTTTTTTTTTTTTTTTGCAACTACTGGCTGATGTTTGTTTTCATGGTCACAATTCAGAGATGATGGGGCAGCAAGACTGAGGTGTGATGGTCATTTAGAAAACAGGAGATTGTTGGACTTTATTCAAGTGCTACCCCCATTTACAAAGGCAGCACCAACTACCCGTCATCTTCTGCCAGCTTAAGCTCCTAAATGGGATTGTTGTCTTGTTGCTGTGACATTGCTGTGACAGTCAACCTTATACATTTTGACAATGACATTTCCAACCTGTGCAGTGCGATAACATAAAATGATAACAAAAATGTCAAGTCAAGTCAAGTTGGGGGGCATGCACTGGTACGGCATGTTGCCGCACCCACTATGCAACGAAACAGCTCGAGATCCCAGTTGGCAACACCCCAGGCAGACATGCGGTCCAGTCCCACCCTCCGGAAATGACCCTCTATCTGCCGCAGCCAGGTGTTACAATTGCAACCCCTTGGCCTGGTCCAGCCACTCAGGTCCCCAACAATGAGGGTCCTGTAAGGTGGATCACCCTCGAGGAAATGCATCACATGGCCGTAGTGCCGTAACTGACGCTCCCTCACAATGCAGTTAATGTGCCTCATTTGGGACTCCATGATAACAAAAATGGCACTCTTAAAAATCAAGGTGCCAGAGTGGTCCTTCAGAGCGCTGCCATAGGGTAGTGTTTTTCAACTGGTGAGCCGTGAGAGTTAGCCAGGAAATAATAGTGTGGCACACCTGGGTCTGAACCTGAGAGGGACAAGCTCTGCTGGTGGTTGAGACCAGTCTGAGGAGGTTAGGTCTACCTGGCAAAGCTGGCATCAAAGCAGCCCCATTGCCATGTTAGATTGCCATGTTAGAGAATTTTGGACGCGTCTCCTGGCTGCTCTGGATGTGTGGTCGCCAGCAAGCCTCACAGCGCTTGTAGATAGTGGGCATAAAAGTTCCCTCTGAGGCAGAGAGGGGTGGGCAAAGGGGCGAAGCAGCTTGCAGATGCCACCAAAGTGCTCATTAAGTGCCGTGTTTGCCTGTTTGGTCATACAGTCATAGTTTCAAATGTTCACATCAAACCAGTCAGAAAACTGTTTGTAAACTAATCTAACACTCGATGTTTCTAGAAGTGAGATGATTTCCTAACCTTTTCGCATTTCAAAGTTGAAATAGTCCAGCTATTTCCATTGCAGGTGATTCGATGTCATCCCTGTTTTCTTCCATAGCCAGGCACACACTCGTATGAAACTCTGGATTCATCAGTTCTATCCAAAAACTCAGACTTTGGAACTGCATTAGGAACACGTGGTGGCCTACCACACTTACCGGCTATGAGTCCAACAAGGCCTGGCAGCACCAACAGCTCGACGGATCCTCCAAACACACGGGGCACGGCTTTCATGATGATGAGGTGCCCATCCAACACAGAATGAGAAGACGTCAAGAACCACACTGAGAATTAATGGATATTGTTGATGAAAGGATAAATGAAAAAAGAGTGCTGTTCAAGAAAGTATCATTTATCTTGATCTTTTAATTTTGATCTTTGTAATCAAATGCCCTTATAAAAGGTATTTATGTCAGAGGATCGCCATCAAATATTGGCAGTTGCTTGTCCCTTACTGGCTTCTCGGTAAGAAAAGTCACACTGTTTCATTCCATTCAAACGTGTGTGGTGCTGAGGTGTCACCTGCTGCACGGCTCTGCTCGGGTCCTAATTTGGGACGCGGTGGGTGTGGCAACACTCTGTATCAGTGCATGCTGCCAGCCTGTCTCTGTCTCTCTCTCTCCGGTAGCCCCGCCCCTTCAGGCAGTTGAGCACATGTATGAGACGTACTGTATACCGTATGTGCTTGTGCTTAGTAAAATAGTGGTGTGGCTTGGTTACAAAAAGTGTGCCACTACTGAAAAAAGGTTGGGAAACACTGCCATAGGGGAACCATTTTTGGTTTCCAAAACACCAATCCACTTGAAGGTTCCAGTAAAAACCGTTTCTTTTGATTCCTAACAGGCCCCATACAGTAAATAACCATAAACAGATAGTAACATACTGTATGTGTGAAATACCATGAAGTCATTCTGTTATAACTGGGAGTGGTCTCCCCTACACTTTCTCGTATAATCAGATATGGGGATGGATATTTGAGGAGTAAACCCTAAGACAATGATTATATTTTTATATTATGTACATCAAGAACAACAAATCGAATCAAATTAATAATATATTGAACAATTATTATAAAAGTACTGCGGTGGGCGGGCACCCTGCCCGGGGTTTGTTTCCTGCCTTGCGCCCTGTGTTGGCTGGGATTGGCTCCAGCAGACCCCCGTGACCCTGTAGTTAGGATATAGCGGGTTGGATAATGGATGGATGGATGGATTATAAAAGTAAAGTTGATTAAATCGGACTCAGCTGCATAAATAAAAGGTAAAGTGCCACTTCCGGTTTGCAGAAATAGCTCAAAAGTTGATAGAAATCTATGTTTTGTGCCTAATACTTGTATGCAAAATTTGGTTGACCAAAGTGAAAGTGCACTCAAGTTATCCTGTTTACACACACACACACAGATATAATTCCAAAAATGGTATTTTCAGATTCATGGACGTCTAAAACATTGTGATTCATCAAAATCTTGAAAATGAATTTTTTGACGATTCCAATACTTTCCCTTCACTTTGTTACTGAGAAAGTTAAAAGGCCTCTTGCTTACAGGCTAAATTCAGATTTTCTTAATCTGCTTGAGTCTTGCTAGGTAGCCCACCAAACATTAAATATTTCAGTTTTTTGCCAGACTACCAAGCGAGGCTCTACATAGGAAAAGGCAGGCTCTGCATTCAGAACTAAACCTCTTGACAACTAAAGAAACTGAACAACTGATTTATAAATCCAGACATCTATACTATGAACATGGAGAGAAAGCTAATAAGCTTTTAGCTCAACAAATTCACAAGCAAGAAGTGCGCAACGCAATCTCAGTAATCACCAACACGAACGGAGACAAAATCATCAACCACAAAAATATAATGCACACTTTCAGAGACTACTATAAATCCCTATATTCTACTGAGTTTAAAGAAGACAATACACAATCTAATGCATTTCTGGATACATTATAGATACCACAAATAGACACTTTTAGTGCGGAGGAACTTGATAAACCTCTGGCGTTATCAGAATTACTAGATGCTATAAAGTCACTTCAAGGTGGGAAAGTAGCAGGCCCTGATGGCTACCCTGCAGAATTCTATAAGAAATTCTCCACTCAGCTAGCTCCCCTCCTATTAGCAACATTTACAGAAGCCAGAGACAACCAAACTCTTCCTCAAACTTTTCGCCAAGCACTAATCACCGTTTTTCCAAAACAAAATAAGGACTTATTATAATGTGCATCATACAGACCAATTTCACTTTTGAATAATGATGTTAAAATACTCTCCAAAATCATAGCTAGAAGGATGGAGAAAGTGCTCCCCTCAGTAATATCACAAGATCAAACTGGATTTATCAGGGGCCGACACTTATCTTCAAATCTTCGACGCCTGTTTAATGTAATATACTCACCAACTAAATCAACCACCCCAGAAATATTATTATCATTGGATGCAGAAAAAGCATTTGACATGATTGAATGGAAATACCTTTTTACTACATTGGAGAAATTTGGGTTTGGCCCGAACATTTGTGCATGGATCAAATTACTGTATACCAATCCAGAAGCTTCAGTTTGTATCAACAACATTTGCTCAGACTACTTTAAACTAGAACGTGGTACTAGACAAGGATGCCCCTTGTCACCGCTGTTGTTTGCAATCGCCATTGAACCACTGGCAATACACTGTTGAAATGTTGATCAGATAAAAGGGATTATCAGAGAAGGACTGTAACAGAAAATTTCATTATATGCAGATGATATGGTATTGTATATATCAGACCCACAAAATACTGTGCCTGCAATCTTAACAGCACTCATAGAATTTCAAAAGATCTCTGGTTTTAGAATTAATCTGAATAAAAGTGTACTCTTTCAAGTGAATTCTCAAGCATATAATATTAGATTAGATACCCTACCATTTATCATTGCAGATCACTTAAATACCTCGGGGTAAACATCACAAGTAAACATAAAGCTCTTTATCAACAAAATTTCGCCGTCTGCATGGAAAAAATTAAGCAAGACTTGCATAGATGGTCAACCCTTCATCTCACTCTAGCTGGAAGAATTAACACTGTTAAGATGAATATTCTTCCTAAGCTCCTTTTTTATTTCAAAACATCCCAATATACATCAATAAATCATTTTTTAAGCAATTAGATTCAACAATAACCTCATTTATTTGGAACTCAAAACATCCACGTATCCAAAGAGCGACCCTACAAAGACAAAAGGCAGAAGGTGGCATGGCTCTACCTAACTTCCAGTTTTATTACTGGGCAGCAAATATACAGGCAATAAGAACCTGGACACAAATAGAAGAACATACACAGGCTTCGTCCGCAATAGAAGTAAAATCCTGCAGCACTTCTTTATATTCCCTGCTCTGTGCCCCAATAAACGCAAGTTATCGGCAATATACCAATAACCCAATTGTGCTTCACTCACTCAGAATATGGAACCAATGCAGAAAGCATTTTAAGATGGAGAAGCTTTTATCTGTGGCACCTCTGCACGAGAACCACCTCTTTCAACCTTTGCGAACATATGCAGTTTTTAATATCAGGAAAAAATTTGGGATTAACTTGCTTAGAGATCTTTATATAGACAACGTCTTTGCATCCTATGAACAATTACATTCCAAATTTAACATTCCAGCTGCACATTTCTTTCACTATCTTCAAATTAGGAACTTTGTTAAACAGAACCTTCCCGATTTTCCTCATCTTGCACCCTCCTCCATGTTGGAAAAAATATTGCTCAATCTCAAGGACTCAGACATCATCTCTGCAATATATAAAATCATTTTACAGTCCCTCCCTTTCAAAGATCCAAGAGGACACTGGGAAAAAGATCTCTCAATTAATATATCAGAAAAGGAGTGGAAAATAGCAATGCAGAGAATTCACTCGAGCTCCATATGCGCAAAGCATACAATTATACAACTCAAAATTATATATCGAGCACATCTGTCTTGCCTAAAACTCTCCAAAATGTTTCCAGGGCGAGATCCAACCTGCGAACGCTGCAATCAAGTCCCAGCCTCACTGGGTCACATGTTTTGGGCCTGCACCAAATTAACATTATTCTGGACCAAAATTTTTAATTACCTTTCAGACAGCCTTGGTGTCACAATCCCTCCTAACCCATTAACAGCTGTGTTTGGGGTTCTTCCAGATGGGTTTAAAGTGGAGAAGGACAAACAAACTGTGATTGCATTCACTACACTTTTGGCACGCAGACTTATTCTGCTAAACTGGAAGAACCCAAACTCTCCTCTTTCAGTGGGAAACTGATGTTTCATACTATTTGAAATTGGAAAAAAATCAAATACTCAGTTAGAGGATCTGTACAGACTTTTTTCAAAACATGGCAGGATCTAATCCTCTTTAATAAAACCCTTGTATGCATCCAGTGTCCGTGTGTGTGTCTTCTGGTGAAGTGCGCATGCGCGGGGCCACACAGCACGTGTTCAGTCTCTTCCTGTGCATTCCCTGTGCAGAGAGAGAGACAGACACACACACAGGCGCGCGCGAGTCACACACACACACAGGCGCACATCACACACACACACAGGCGTGCGCGAGTCACACACACACAGGCGCGCGCGAGTCACACACACAGGTGTGCGCAAGTCACACACACAGGTGTGCGCGTCACACACACAGGCGCACGGTGTCTGTGTGTGTGTCTTCCGGAGAAGTGCGCATGCGCGGGGCCACACAGCACGTGTTCAGTCTCTTCCTGTGCATTCCCTGTGCAGAGAGAGAAACAGATACACACACAGGCGCACGCGAGTCACACACACACACAGGCGCACGTCACACACACAGGCGTGCGCGTCACACACACACACAGGCACGTGTGCGTCACACACACACATACACACCCACACACACACAAGTCACACACACACACGAATCACACACACAGGCACGTGCGACAGACAGACAGGCACACACACACAGGCGAGTGACAGACAGACACACACACAGACACAGAGGCGTGCGCTTAAGAGACACACATGCGAGAGACACACACAAAGGCGCGCAAGAGAGAGACACACACACAGGCGCGCGCGTGCATTCTTGCAATGTTACTTTTCTTGGTGGTTTATTAAATTACAGATTTTTCAAATGTTCATTTTTTCCCCTGTGCTTAAAACTCATTAAAAAAAGAGTTTTTAGCGAGCGGGTCATAAGGCTATAGCGCAAATTCTTGCAGTGTTAGTTTTCTCAGTTGTTCAAGGTTTTCTTAGTGTTATTCAATGTTTTTACATTTAATTTACTATTACGCTGTGCTTTCTATGGTATAGTTAACTATATTTGTGCTTAAAAACTTAAAAAAATCTAGATTTACATACAGTTCATATGGTCTGGAACGGATTAATTGTATTTACATACAATCCTATGGGGGAAATTACTTCGGTTCACGACCAAATCGGGTTACAACCACAGTTTTGGAACGAATTATGGTCGTGACCCGAGGTTCCACTGTATTACTGTCAGACAAAATTACAGGCATTTCACGGAAATACAAACCAGTATTACTGAGAGAGAAAATTAAAGGCACACAATACAGTGACGCATATTACAGCCACATACAAGGTCCCTTGCCATTTAATATAACTGTTCATACAAATGTTTATGCACTACTGTTCTAGCGCCCATTATTTTAACGGGCTTAATGTCTAGTCAGTAATATTTTAAAATAAGCTCTTAAAGCACAGAGGAAGCAATTATTTCCGTATTTCTTTGTCTTCTGCATTCATCCCTATTGGCTTATCAAACGTATTAATTTAGGTATGTTTGCAAGCCTTAAATTTCACGCTGTTTGCCTTGCTCTCTCTCTCAGGGGTGGGGTCGACTTGTTCTTAACTCAATTTTACTTTTTGTAAAAATTGATTGATTTGTATGGAATGATTGCAATAAAATTAATAAAACTTCAAAAAATAAATAAATAAATATTTCAGTTTTTTTAATACTTTTTAGGATATTTTTCAAAGCACAAAGAACCTGGCATTTTTTTAGAGAGTGGGGGGGGGGGGTTGGAGGTCGAGTACTTACACTTCAAATCTGAAATAACACGATCCCACCAGATATGGAAAAGTTAACCACTGCTGCGTGGCGGGCCTATTGGGACCCTCGTGCTTGTACTGTTACTGTATGGGGTCTTCACAACCCGCAGTGAGCTCTGGGTAAGCTCCATCCATCCATTACCCAACCCGCTATATCCTAACTACAGGGTCACGGGGGTCTGCTGGAGCCAATCCCAGCCAACACAGGGCACAAGGCAGGAAACAAACCCCAGGCAGGGCGCCAGCCCGCCGCAGTCTGGGTAACCTGCACTGTTATTTTCTTCAGTGCTGTTGTTCCACAACAGATCACCACAAATATTTTTAAAAATGTGGCCACTGCATCTCAGATTTTGAATAAAATTGCTATACTGGTTTAACCCCCAATGTCAAAGTCACCGGTTTGAATACAAATTTTCTATGCCTTGTAGTTTTCAAGTTATCACTGGGTAAAAAAATGAGGTTTAAAATAAGATTATTCATATCAATGGAAAATTACCAAAAATGTTGTCCTTTGCAATAATTGCAAGCAATGAAATATGGTTTCATTTTTTCAGTTACAGCTGGCCTAAGAGAGATGTTGGGAGCATGTGCTGATTACACGACGAACCACCCGGATTGGGACGCGAGATCAGCCGTGCAACAGGTGACACCTCAGACGTTTGAATGGAGTGGATCAGGGTGAGGTTTTTTATGGTGGCTGGAGTGCCAACCCTGCCACCAACCCCCAAGTTTTCCCTGCAAGCTGGAGGACCTGCAGATTAACGTCATTCCCAGGACGGAGCAATTTTCAGGTTAAGGGTTCTCGTTCAAGGGCTCAACAGAGTACAGTCACTTCTGGCATTTAGGGGATTTGAACCGGCAACCTTACGAATGCCAGCACAGATCCCTAACCTCAGAGCCACCACTCCACCCTGCTAGCCTAAGGTAAGTGATTTAAATAAAAATGTTAATTTCTGTTAGAAATGTTAATAGTGTTTTAAATTGTTTATAATTATTTTATATTAAACTAGGGGGCTTCGCTCACTAAACCCCCCGCCTTTGCTACGCGCCAGTAACTTCACGTCTCTGCAGCTCACTTTCACCAAACAACAAATCTTTCAACTCTCGCGGATACGCCTCTTCATTGGGAAGAAACACTTCTTTTCCCTGATGGCAACATGAATTAGACGATGTACAAGTCTACGACTTAAAGTTTAAAGCCAAACAATATCTAAATACTTCTGATCATATCACCTATGTCCGTATATTCGATCTCTTTTTGGTGTTCTGTTATTTCACCGAGTAATAATTTCCCTTTGTTAGCGCTAATGTGATCTTTACTATCAGTTTTTTGAGACTTTCGAATTTACGTACTTCCATTATCTCTAACTTGCTCTGCATGTGTATCCCACCAGCGTTTTTGAATTCTTTACAACATTCTACTTTGTCATCTACTCTTTGTCTTTTATTTCCAGCTCCGGCCATGGTTAAATCTCTTGGCACAAAGTCTCATCTCATGGTACGTAAAAGTATCTCTCTGAAAAAGTCACGTCTCATCCCAGGATTTTTTTATATACTAGAGACATATATTTAGAATGAAGCATCCAAGTAGAGACCTCTTGGTGCCACCTTTGCCCGGTACAAGCAGCTCCGAGGCACTTCTAATGCACATTTGTCTTTATTGGAATTTCTTATCAGGCCCAAATCATCAATCATAGGTACCTCTGCTCCTCCTTAGATGGACCCTCTGGGTGCTGCCCTCTAATGTAGGTGTGTGTGTGTGTGTGTGTGAGTGGGCTCTGTGAAAGACGTGAATCCAATCCAGGAATAGCTCCTGCCTTGTGCCCAGTGCTGCCAGGAAAGTCTCCAGCCCCTCAAGGGCCTACATTGGATTAGGCAAGTCTGAGAATATCACATTATGGTGCTAAAAGCCAGACGTGATAAACCTGTAATTGCTTCATCCTGGGGATGACGTTAACCTGCATCCAGCCCTGTAAGCATCCCTCCATAATATAGGGAACACTTGGGGGTTGGTGGCAGGATTGGCACCCCTGCCATGGTAAAAAACCTCACCCTGTTCCAGTGTGGTGCTGAGGTGTCACCCACTGCACTCGGGTCCCAGTCCAGGTGGTGAGTCGTGTTGTGCATACTCCCAACCTCTCACTTGTAGCATCATATGCCCAGAGATGCCAAGCAGGTACCTCTGGGTGCTACCTCTGCCCGATACAAGCAGCTCCAAGGCACTGTTGATGCATGTTTTTCTTTATTGGCATTTCTTGTCATGTTTAAAACATCAGTCAGATTGATCCCCGTTCCTCCTTAACTGGATCCTCTGGGTGGTGCCCTCTGTGACTGCCACTCCATATGCCGAGTAGACAGTCCTGGAAGACAAAAAGTAGGGAAAGGTGAGTGTAAAGTAGGCATTTGCACGGTGCCTGTTTCCCTCTACCTGGTACCTCACCCACGGTCTTTGGGCAGCCGTGTCAGGATGAGCCAATCAATCCAAAGCCGTCTCTTCCTCCAAGGCTGCAGCACCAGGCGCCCCGTGTAGACTTCCAGCAGCAGCATCTGGAAGGTTCCTTCTGTGTCTGCTGCCACTAGAAACTGGTACTGTTTCTCTGGCACAAAGGTAACTGGGGAGCTGTAGTTGAGAACACGGCTATGAGACAATGCCAAGCTGGCATGGTGGGACCCGGCTGCTTGCAGGAAGTTAATGTTACTTACTTTGACAGCAGTAAGACTGATGTTTGAACCTGCCTTCCCACCAGCTTGACCAAAGGGTACCCTCGCAGCTTGTGATCGCCCCCAGTCTCTACTGTCAGCAAGAAATAGGCAACTGTGGAAAATCAGAGCAGAAAAGTTTCAGAGCAGAGAAGTTTCCAGAAGTAAAGCCAGCATCTGGCATTTGGTAGATGCAATTGTGCAAACATGAAGAGTGGCACAGAACAGCTCACCACAGTGGGAAGGCTGCTGACTAAAGCCGAGGAATGACTGGAGCTTGTAGAAAGGCAGCGGGCGAGCCGTGGGCAGCCAGGTGGTGTTGTATCCTTGACAGAGAAAGACACACAGACTCATCACAAGGTCTTGATTGCCCATTTTAGCCTCTCACACTAGTAGTCCTACACTCACCCAGCTGTGGACAGGTCCCAAGGCCTGAGACTTGACAGTCCACACAGCGGCCTCGCCAGAAGGCATCAAGAGAATGGCAGGGGAAGGCAAGCAGCGGGCAGCGGGCACGAATGGAGTGTGTGAATAGGCTGTGGGACATCTGGTGGTCACACAGGATGAAGCGCTCTCCTGAAACACAAGGCAAAGTTCAGGGTGGCAGGGTGCTGGACATTCCTGGCACAATCACACACAGCAAGCATGATCACTCACTGGCATGCAAGCCTCGAGGGCAACCAGGCAGGCGATGCCCCTTTCCAACGTAGAAGTCCACATGACCCATGGGGTGCCGGGTCCCCAGGGCTGCAACTGGTTCATTGGCTGGTGAAGAAACAAAAGATGGAGGTTTAGCTGTAGTGTCAAGTCTGGAGACAGCCTGGCCAAAAGTCCTCTGTCCCCGAGCACCTTTAAAGTTGGTGTGGACGATGTCTACAAACTGCGCGTCTGTGTAGTCCAGCTGCTGTCCGGCTCCAGTGTGACGGAACGAAGGTCTAAAGGGATCAAGACCTGTGTGGAGAAAGATGGCTGGTTAGAGAAGGTGGGCTCACCTAGGTAATGATGAGCCGCTGTGTCTCTGAGGTGGATGTCACCTTCACGCACAAGGCAACAATCAGGAAAGATGACAGCATAAGTGCTCACGTGTACACAATGCAAAGAAGGAGCTACAGCCATGTGAAGAAGTCAGGACACCCCATGGGAATTGTTCACAGGCAAAGAGCAGATCTTCATGGCAAAGAGAGCCTACAGACCTGAAGATTGGGCTTTTCAATCATTTACAGTATTCAACAAGAACATCAATGGCTGGGAAAAATGTAAGTCCACCCTTGGCATCAGAAGCTGCTTATTGCCCCCTTTAGCAGAAGTGATATCACTTGTTTGCATCACTGACATCAGGTCAGATTGGGGAGTGGGCACTGGTACAGCACATTGGTGCACCCACCACACGACGAAACAGCTCGGGATCCCAGGCAGACACGCGGGTCAGGTCCCACTGCAGCCAGGTGTTAGGTGGTGGGCGTCCCCTTGGTGTGGTTCAGCTGCTCGGGTCTTCAACAATGAACCGGATCACCCTAAGGGAATCGCGCAAATGGCCGTAGTGCCCTAAGTGACACTTCCTCACAATGCAGGTAATGTGCCTCATTCGGAACTCCATGAGTAACACAAAGTCAAACCAGCGCTACCCCAGGATTCTCTGAAGACACACAGAAATGAAGGAGTCCAGTCTTCATCTCAGGTCACTGGATAGCGTCCATGTCTCACAAACAGGGAGCAGCAGGACTCTAAAGACTTGGACCTTCATCCTTTTACAAAGATATCAGGAGTGCCACACACCCCTTTCCGGTGACTTCTTGACCCCCCCAATGCTCTCCCAATCCATCTACTGACTTCATAGGAAGAGTCACCAGAGTCATGAATGTCACTGCTGAGGTAAGTAAACCTCTCGACAAGGTTGACAATCTCCGCTCCGCAGACAGACACCCTCTGACATCGACCCGGTGAAAAGTTTTGATTTGCTCCTTCATGAAAAATTCCTTCAACTGCAAGATGTTTCTCGCATGTTCTCCACATTTCAGCCACTGCAGCCCACCAGGACCAGAGTTGGGACACCTCTGACCTACACACTCCCTAAGGAAGTTCTGATCATTGGCACCACATCTGGAACACCTGATTCTGATCTGATGGATCTGGAGTGGTGGGAAATGCAAAGGTGGATTTCCTTTTTCCAATGTGACAAATCTTCTTTTTCATTCATTTAGATTATGAGAGAGAATGACACCATGTCACCTTTAGGTGTCATTTGTTCCAGTATGTCACCTTTATCTGTATACACTGCCTGCATGAAGGTCTAACGTTTGCCTCTTCTGCTATGTTGCAAAAAGTCAACAATTTCCATGGGGTGGGCTTAGTTTTGCACATGCATAATTATGTGTATAGCTCACTGAATAGTTTTATAGGCTCACAGGACATAATAATAATAATAATAATAATAATAATAATAATAATAATAATAATACTCTTTACATAATGAGAGGAAAGAGGAGCCATTTCATCCACCACCAAAGCAAAGCACCCACCTGGATGATGCAACATCAGCCATTACTTTGCCAGTCTGCTCGCCACACATTAGCTATTAGGTGGTGAAGGGGTGAGAGACAGAGAAAGCCAATTAGAGACAAGAGGTGAAGCGATGGTGGGCAATTTAGCCTGGACATTGGGGTACACCCCAGTCTTTACGAATGATGCCCAGGGATCTTTTATGACTTAAGAAGGTCAGGACGTTGGTGTTACATCTCATCTGAGGGACAGTGCCAGTCTTCACAGCACAGTGTCCCCATCACTGCAGTGGGGTCTACACACAGAGCACAGGGTAAGCACCACTTGCTGACCTCACCATCACCTCTTAGGTGGTCTCCCATTCAAGTCCTGGCTGGGCCTGAACAAGCTTAGCTTCAGGTGGAGGACCTGCTCTGAAGTGCTTGGGGTGAGGCTGCTGGCAGTGTATTGGCACACACAAGAGAACACAACCACATTCTCACCCAGACACATATGTGTAAGAAACACGAGGACTTACAAAGGCTGACATGACACACACATACACACACACTCATGGAGTTACAGATGTACATTTTTTTACACACACGCATGACGTGTACTCAAGCACACACACACATGCAGACATGTATGCAGACAAGCGTGCACCTGAAGGCACACACACACACCCACCCACACACACATTTCTAGGTGCATATGAGCTCTCGCGCTCAATGGTAGGCATAGACAGAAGCCCACCCACTCGCTCATTCCCATTCCACATGCTTGTGAACCTGTTATGCGCCCGACGGCCCCCTGCAGGTGGGCTCCTGCACTGCCTGCGATGTGTGCCCCAGTTCCGAAGCCAATCAGGTGCAGGCTGGCCATGCTGGCACCTTCCTCCTGCAAAGAACAGACAGCCGTCTGAGATACAAACCCTAAGCTGTTCCTGGTTTACCCCGAAGGCAGCATGGAGGGCAGCTTACCTGCATTGCGCTCAGGGTCCGTGCTAACTGGGCACCTGCTCTGGAAGCCACAGTGACCAGATTCTGGCGGCGTGGAGCTAACCAGTCCACAACCAAGATGTTGATGTGGTGGGCAGCCAACAGCTCTCTTGCCATGACCCCTACCCAGCGTGGTCTGACAAAAGGGGGCCGTCTGCCATGGATAATGATCACAGTGGGCAGGTGTGGGTCCCACTGGTGTCCAGTCAGAACATCAGAGGTGTTGACACGAACGGCGCAGTGGGGATCCGTGGAGCTGAAGCACATGATGTGCATTTGGAGTGACTCTGGTGTCACATTCTGGAAGTCCACACACCTCAAGTGGCTTTCTGCAAATGGATACAAAAATGAGGGGACAAGTCAGCTGATGGGGGGATCCTGATAGCCTCATTGGTGTGTAGCAAGCCTAAATGTCCCCCTTTGGGATAGCACCTGACCATCTCGTTCTCTTCCTCATCACCTGTCTATACCCCACACAAATGCACAGTAAGTTTAAAATGACTGTCCAAGCCGACATGTTGGATATTGCAGACACGTCACATGCCCACCTCCCCGACTCCTGACCATTCCACCCAGAGACATCCCTTGCAAAAAAAAAATACATAAAAATCAATTCAAAAGTGAATGAGCATTACCTGAAAGTGACCCAAAGAAGACAAAGAGCAGCAGTAAAGTCCTCAACATTGTACCCTCCGAGCAGGAAGTGTCCCTCTGCTCTCCCAATATGACACAGCAGTGAGCAGAGCCATATGCAAATAAAGCAGACAGCAGCCTTTTGTGTGGATAACAAGGGGCGGGGCTTATTTGTAGGGATCTGGTCACCTGATCTGCTGCTGGAGCAACCTGGAAGACCCAGATGTTCTGGTTTTGTGAAGCCGAGGTGGACAGTGTAATGGCCACAGACCCAGCAGAGGTCTGAGTCTGAACACATCGGTGGACAACATAGCCAAACTGGGTCCTGAGGCCTTGCATTCTGACGGCTACATTTAGTGGCAGGAGGACCTTCAAAATGACTCTGTAAATATGACTGCTTATCTTCCCTTCAGGGGTGGCATGGTGGCACAGTGGGTAGTGCTGCTGCCTCACAGTCAGGAGACCTAGGTTCGCTTCCTGGGTCCTCCCATCATGGAGATTGCATGTTCTCCCTGTGTGGGTTTCCTCCCACAGTCCAAAGACATGCAGGTTAGGTGGATTGGCGATTCTAAATTAGCCCTAGTGTGTGCTTGGTGTTTGTGTGTGTCCTGCCCGGGATTGGTTCCTGCCCTGTATTGGCTCCAGCGGACCCCCATGACCCTGTGTTTGGATTCAGCGGGTTGGAAAATGGATGGATGGATCCTCCCTTCACACGGGATGTAAGACTACCAGCAGGAAGTCAAATCTACATCTTCTCTTGTCATCAGCACAAAGGACTTCACCTCCCACTTCTAACTGAAAACACAGAGATGATCTCAGTTTTATCTTCTCCACAAACTGGACAACCAACCCTGGACACCCCATTGTTTCTGCCGGAAACTGTCCCACCTCTCATATTTCAGCTTTCCTTGAGAGCTTTATGAGACCACCTGCAGAAGCATCTCCCCTAACTCACTAACAACTCATACATTAAAGATACTAATCATGCTCTCCAGTTGGTTTCCTGACTGCTTTATCTTCATCATGGACGTCACATCTCTTTACGTGATCATTCCTTGTGATGAAGGTCTCAATGCCTGCAGACGGATTATTCAACAGACCCCCAGTTCAGGTTTCTCTCAGTTCAGGTTTCTCTCATCAGACTGGCAGAAGCTGATCGGACCCTCAAGGCTTTCCCCTTTGATAACATCCATGGAGCTACAATGGCTACTAGAATGGGGACCCAGCAGGCCCACATCTCCATCAGCTGGGCAGAAGGGCATTTCATTTCTTTCTAGCCATCTGAAAAAAAAAAACACCAAAGATCCACACCGCCTGTTGACGGCGATTTATTTATTATTTTTGGTGGGGACACCAGGAACGAATCCAGTATTGGCCCGACTCAGAGCCGGACTGACGTGTACAATCACCTGGAGCTTTCCGGTGGCCTGCTGCCCGGCCTGGCATTCAGAGGCAACCAGTGAAATAAACTAATGATGAAATTATATAATGTTAGGACTTAAGGCTCTGTTGTGGACACAAATCCTTTCGGTTTAACGGTGGAGGTTTTTTTTCTTGTTTCTGATTGGATGGTTTCTTGTTTTTGTTCAAGTCAAGTTTTGACTTCGCGTGCGTCTCGCGCTCTGACAGCTAAACAGGGGCGCAATGATGAGAGGTGCGTACGTCTGGCGCTTTTGTGATTTTACTTACTTAGTTCCTCCCACGCCGGGTAGCGCAATGGGCGCCAAGAGATCGCCAACGAATTCGGTCAGCGGCAACGGCTTCGGCTTTTGTGATTAAAGTAAGTTATATATGGAAATTGTTTAAAGCATTTATTTGGATGTTGTATGGATTTTGGTCTTTGTTACTGTGTATTTATTTTGTTTAATTTTTGTTTCAAATTTTAATGAAGTGTATAGCGTATGGTCACATTTTTAACGTTTTGTTTCCCTTTTCCCTCAGAGTCACTGAATAGGCTACACGAAATGTTTTGTTTTATTTTTATTAATGAAACACGTATATGAGTGGAGTGATTTGTGTTTTTAAAGGTGCCTGTTCTTTATTTCATGATACGTTTTTTTTTAATAAACGTGTCTTGTTTTTACTTTATTTCAATATTTTTAAAAGTGCGTCACTCGCGCTCTGACAGTTAAACATTAGCGTTATAATGAGAGCGAGTGACTGAATAGGCTACACCTAACGTTTTACTTTTATTAATGAAACATGAGTGAAATGATTTCTGTTTTTAAATATACCTGTTCTTTATTTCGTGCTAAGTTTTTTAATGAACGTGTCTTGGTTTTACTTTATTTTAAGTGCGTCCCTCTCGCGCTGACAGTTAAACCAAAGAGCATTCAGCTTTATACCATCCAGACACTGACGGCGGCTCGGCTGTGGAGATTCCAGATTCACAAAAGGTGTCATTTTGCTTGGCTCTTCTCCAGATTCACAATTGAAATTGCAAACATATTCTATGCACTGTGGGTTCCAATGACAACTGCTTTTTGTGGTTCAGTGCTTTTTGCACATTTGTTTTGATATATGTGTTACCGTAACGTGTTACCGGCAAAGTTTGAAATCCGGCATTCTATAGAATGCCTAGGCATTGTATATAATGCCTAAAACTAGCCGGCAATGTATGAAACGATTCATATTTCACACATTTCCTAGGCATTCTATAGAATGCCAAATGAGAAACCGGCAAAGTATGAAATACATCTCCGATTCGTTTCGAATATCAAGTGGCAAGGCACGTGACTTTTAACGCGCGCCTCAGGTTTAGAATTTGTCAGTTGCGCTTTGCGTTTTGTTCGGGAGTGTTAAAATACGCAATTTTACTTAAATTTGTTCAAAAAAATTAGTTTTTTACTGTGCTCCATGAAGGTGATTCGCGCAATATATTGGCAGTTGTAATGAGTGTGACAGAGGATGGTTTCTACCGACTTGGAACTTCTGAAGGAATTTTAAAACAAGTATATGCGAGATCACAATTCACTTTATGCCTTAAGAACTTGCTTAGAATTGAAGATACTCCTGACCATGAAATTCCTCTCCGGTCAGTTGCAATTGCTCAGTCCAGTGGAAGCGGCCAAGGATTCGTCAAATGTATGTGTAAAACAAAGTGCCAAAATATGAAATGTCTTTGCGTGAAAAATGTAATGAAATGTAATTCAAAATGTCATTCAAGCCTACCATGTTGCAAAAAGTAGGTTAATTTTAATTTCTTATTTTTTATATGAAAATTTTGTTTCCCTTAATAAGAAAGGCATACATTTTGTTTTGTACAACTTTCATTTTTCTTTACGTATTTTGAATATTTTTTTTTTAATGGCACTCTCGTTATTTTTTCAGAATAACATTTGTATTTTTGAGGAATGCACGTCATTTATATAATAGCCTTATCAGGACCTTTTTTCATACTTTGTCTAAATAGCATTTGTCATTCCATAGAATGCCTAGGTATTATATACAATGCCTAGGAAAAGTGTGTAATAATTCTCATATTTCATACATTGCCTATAAACGCCGGGCATTATATACAATGCCTAGGTATTCAATAGAATGCCGGCTTTTCATATATATTAAAAAAAAACTACATGGTTTATTTATTTATGGAGTGTTGTTCCACACTTTATCAGAGGTTGTCTTGAGACTAATATATAAGATTGAAATGTATGTGTAAAAGCTGCGGTCTCCTCATTCATAAAAATAATTCCAAGACAAAATGGTGTTTGTTAGTTTTTTGGGTCTGTGCCTGTACAAGAAAACTGATGTATATTGTGTGGCCTGCGTTCGACTTGAGATTCTCGGCCTGAATAAGCTTCCCAGTCCGGCATTGGCCCGACGCAACTTCCTCACAGAGAACAAAGAAAGAAGCAAACGGTATTAAAACAGAAATTGAGGAATGTATTAAACAATAATATATGAAATCTAACTTCACAAACTAAAACGATCCCACCCCAGTTCCCTTTCCGGGATTTACACAATAAACATGAACTCAGCAGCAACAAACAACGATAAAGTCCATAGGAAACGGCAACCAATGTAGTTAAATGATGGAGACTAAATAATCCAGAGATCAGCTCGCTGTACGTAAATGTAAAGAAGAATCCTACCCCAACAGAGTCCAGCTACAGTGAGGGACATTTTTAGTCCTCGGACAGATTCAGTGACCTGAGACATTCTAAGGCCCGTAAAACCCCTGTCAGCAGCATCTCTTTTGACTCCACCCACTTTCCACGCCCCCACCCCTGTGTTAGCGGTAAACGTTTGTGCTAAATGTGCTATTATAGTAATGGTGGCAAACTAAACGTGTGTGCAAAGAAATATTTTATTATAAATAAAAAAAAAAAGCTTCACCAGAATAAACTTCCGTGCTGCGAGGTCGCGAGCCATCCTCAATGGGCACGCAAAGCCGCTCGGCTAACAGAGAAAGAAGGTCTTAAGGAGATCATTCAGGACAAGAACAATAATCCAAGGGCAAAGAACGGGAAGACAAAACAGACGGGGACCTCCAGACCCAACACAGCCTTCCACTCTCCTCCATTTAAAACTCGCGCAGGTCTTTTTGTCCCCAGCAGCCCCTGCACCATTAGCTGGTGTCCAGTCCGAGCCACTGCAGGGACTGCTGGGAGTTGAAGTTTTTACTCCTCGGTAGCGCTGCTACGTTTCCCTAACAAGGCTTTCTACCAATCCTGTACAACAGAAACCGTGCTGGTGGTGCCTCTTGGTCCAGACGCCAGCTACAGGAATTCATTAATGGTTTAGTGTCTACCCATCTCTCAGGTTTTCAGTCCACGTTTCTGCCACAGCTCCACCATTTTTAGATATCAGTCTTTCCATCAACACTCTGTCTGTCAGTTCCAAGCCAGCTGACTCACACAGATACCTTCTACGACTCTTTCCATACTAAAACCCCTTGAGCTCATTCACAGTTCCTTACTCTCCACCGCCTCCGCAGTGATGTGGTTGACTTGTGGAGATTGAGGAGTTGCTGCACTGACAGAGGATCCCCTTCTCGTTATTGTGGATAGAGGGTGATGCCCCATGCCCGCAGCCATGGGCACAGACCCCTCTTATCGCCTACCTGTAGGTTTACAGCTGAAGTCTGACCTTTCCATATGCTTGGAGTGAATTCTTTAAAACTCGCTTTATAAGCCTTCCGAAAATTTTATGCTAACAAACTATACATTTGAAATATCGTTTAACACATCTGCTCTGTGCAGGGCTAAAGTAATTATCAAAAATGTTCAGACTACCGAGTATTTACATCCTGATGAGGGTGCGAAAGCATGACCATATCACCCCAATCCTGAAAACCCTTCACTGGCTCCCTGTCCCACTCAGAATAGAGTACAAGGTCGTTCTCCTCACCCATCAGTGCATTTATGGACATGCCCCCCTTTACTTACAGGAACTCCTTACCCCTCATACCTCCTCACGCACCCTCCGCTCTGTACACACCAACACTCTCCAAGTCCCTAGAACCAAGCTTCGCAGTATGGGTGATAGGGCTTTTTCATCTGTGGCGCCGAGACTGTGGAACGCCCTCCATGACTACCTGAGAACCCCACAGTCGACTGATGTTTTTAAACGGAATCTAAAAACTCATCTTTTTAGAAAGATATTTTGTTAAAGTATAAATAGATTTTCTTGTTTTATTATTTTTATTTTTTCTCTGTAGCACTTTGAGATTGCTAAAATATAAAGTGCAATATAAATCAAATTTATTATTATTATTATTTTATTATTACTTTATGGACCATATCACAATTCCAGTTGGTCACAAGTTGACATCCACTTTGTTAATATTTGACAGCTTTGCATTTAAATTGTTTAAGTTGAGCCAAATGTTTCTGGTCTCCTTCCTCATTTTTCTTACAAGAAGTTGCTGGAATTTTGGCCCATCGCTCCACACAGAACCGGTGTAACTGGGCCAGGCCAGTAGGCCTTCTCACTCGGCCACGGTTTTTCATTTCAATCAAACCGAGGTCAGGGCTTTGATGGCCACTCTAATCCCTTGACCTTGTTCTCCTGAAGCCATTTTGACATCACTTTGGAGGGCTGCTCTTGGTCTTTGTCCATTTGGAAGACCCATTTGTGACTGAGCTTCAACTATCTTGCTGAGCTCTTGAGATGTTGCTCCAGGTTACCTTCATCATTTCCATTCCACAGGATGCTATCTATTTTGAGATGTGTGCCAGTCCCTCCTGCAGTAAAGCCCCCCAACATGACACTCCCACCCCCATGCTTGTCAGGTGAGATGGTGTTCTTTGGCTTACAACCCCTTACCCTTTTTCCTCCAAACAGAACGACGGTCATTATGGTCAAACAGTTCCATCTTGGATTCTTCAGACCAGAGGACATTTCTCCAGAAGGTCAGATCTTTACCCCCTTGTGCCATTGCAAACTGCAGTCTGGCTTTTTTTTATGGTGGATTGGGAGCAGTGGCTTCTTCCTTGCGAACTCCTTTCAGGTTCTGTCGATGTCCGACTCATTTTACGGTGGTCTACCCGTGTCCTCCAGCATCTTCACAAGGTCCTTTGCTGCTCTTCTGGGATTGATTTGCACTTTTTGTGCCAAAGTTTGTTCTTCTCTATGAGACACAATGCTTCTCCTACCTAATTGGTATGATGGCTGGGTGCTCCCATGGTGTTCATACTTTCATATTGTTTGTACAGTTGAATGTGGAACCTTCAGATATTTGAAAATTGTTCCCAAGGATGAAGCAGATGTGTGGAGGTCCATAAGGTTTTTGCCCATTTTCTATTGACTTTCTCAGTATGTCAAACAAAGAGACTGTGAGTTTGATGGTTGGCCTTAACTTCCGTCCACATGTTGACTCCAAGTAGGCTAACTGGCTGGCAGAAGCGGATTGTTGAATTACCTAAAAGCCTGACATCATTTTCTGGAATTTTCCAAAGTGTTCACAGGCTCAGATGACAAAGTGGATGTCAACTTGTGATGCACTGGAATTGTGACATCGTCAATAAAAAGTGAAAATGACTTTAGCCCTGCACAAAACAAACGTCTTAAACGATGTGCCAAATGTAGAGTTTGTTAGTATAAAATGAGTGGAGAGCTTAAAAAGTGAGTTTTAAAGAATGCAACCTTCTGACTTCAACTGTAGCTACAAGACACTCAAATACTCAATGACGTTAACAGTAACTGTACAGTCATGGCCAGGACTTTTGAGAATGACCCAAGTGTCGGTTTTCATGAAGTTAGCTGCTTCAGTGTTTTTAGATCTTTGTGTCAGATGTTCCTATGGTTTACTGGAGTAGAATTACAAAGGCTTTTATTGACAATGACATTACATTTATATAAAGAGTCCACATTTGCAGTGTTGGCCCTTCTTTCTTTTTCAAGACCTCTGCAATTTGCCCTGGCAGGCTGTCAATCAACTTCTGGGCCCAATCCTGACTGATGGCAGCCCATTCTGGAATAATCAGTGCTTGGAGTTTGTCAGAATTGGCGTTTTTTTGTTTGAGGATTGACCACAAGTTCCCAATGGGGATTTTCCTGGCCATGGACCCCAAATTTCGATGTTTTCTTCCCCAAGCCACTTAGTTCTTACTTTTGTCTTATTACCCGGTGCTCCATCATGCTGGATTGCTCATTGTTGGTCACCAAACTGTTCTTGGATGGGTTGGAGAAGTTGCTCTCGGAGGAGGTTTTGGTCCTATTCTTTATTCATGGCTGTGTTCTTAGGCAAAATTGTGAGTGAGCCCACTGCCTTGGCTGACATGAATGGTCTCCGGATGCCTTACTGTTGGCCTGACACAGGACTGATGGTAGCGCCACTCACCTTTTCATCTTCGGATGCCCCAAACAATCAGAAAAGGGATTCATCAGAGAGAATGACTTGACCCCAGCAGTCCTCAGCAGTCCAATCCCAGAATATCAGTCTGTTCCTGATGTTTTTCTTGGCTTCTTTGCTGCCCTTCTTGACACCCACCATGCCATCCTCCAAAAGTCTTCACCTCACTCACACCTGCCTGCCTGCTGCCATTCCTGAGCAAGCTCTGCCCTGGTGGTGCCCGCAGCTGAATCCACTTTAGGAGACATGCCTGGCACTTGCTGGACTTTCTTGGGCGCCCTGAAGCCTTCTTCACCTCTCTATTGTAAGTCGATCAGCGTGACAGAGTGGCCTCCAGCCTTGTCCTCGTCGACACTCTCACCCATGTGAATGAGAGGGCTCAAGGGCCCAACAGAACAGAGTCCCTTTTGGCATTCACGGGATTTGAACCGGCAACCTTCCAATTGCCAGTGCAGATCCCTAGCCTCAGATCCACCACTTAATTAATCACAATTCCTCTGATCACTCTTCAGAACATTCTGGAGTTTATGCAAATTGCCATCATAAAAACGGAGGCAGCAAACTTTGTGAAAATTTATATTTGTGCCATTTTCCAAACTTTTGACCACGACTGCAGTGTGGGTGAACCAAAATCACAAACTCAGGAGTCTCCATGATAATTCATTCAAGGGACAGTGAGAAGACCACCCGGTGTGGGTGACCACCACATTCCCACAGGGTTTAGCAGCTGGGGGGGATGCCTCCAATAGAAAGCAGAGCAGTGAGTGGGCACCTGCTTTGGTGGTAGCAGTCTGTGTGGGTCTCTTTAATTTAATCAGATTTCCACGTGAAGATGAGGCTGCACACGTGGGGCGCTATAAAGCCAATTTCCACCACAATAATGTGGCATGAATGGCAAAGCTGGGTAACATTGGGACCCTCACATGCTGGGCATCTTTGGCTGAAGGATGTGGAGAGGACTGAATGTGTGCATCTGAATTGAGAAGTGGGGACTTGCACTGGACACCCATGGCTGAACTGATTTGTAAAGGTTTTCCACCTCCATGGGCATTAAGGGCACCATTAGACTGGCAGCCTGTGGCTGGACTGGGATTTAAATACCCAACAGTGGGTGAGACTCAAGCAGGGTATATATGGCTAATCCAGAATGTGAGTACGCACAATAGGCAGGAATGGCTAAACTGGGTAATGTGGTAATGGCTGAACTGGTTTGTGCCCTTATACAAAGGGGCTGAATACTCACATGAATGAGAGATTTCAGTTTTGATTTTTAAGAAATTTGCAAACCTTTCTGAAAAAGTGTCATTATGGGTTACCAAGTGTAGACTGGCGGGCAAAAATGGCACATTTATCCATTTAAAATGAAATTTACACCACAATAAAATGGGCAGACAGTGCAGGGGTCCGAGTACTCTCTGAACGCACCACGTACAGTATGCAGGAGGAGGAGGAGGAGGATGAAGAAGCCGAAACACAGGCGAGTTTCACCAGTTCCTTGTTTCCACTTTAGCCCACCAAGTGTCATCACTCAGGCCTGGGGTCTCTTAACTGAACTGGACGATATTAGAGTTGTGCCAAGGAGTGTCCACCTAAAATGGACTCACACTGAGAGCCTGTGGCTGAAATGAGTGCCAAGTACGGCACACTTAGGATGTGAGGTTGGCACCGATAGCACGTTTAACGTGCCCACCACATGATGAACCACCTGGATTGAGGATTCATCCAAAAATTGCCATCTTCAGGTAAACTGAATGGAAAGGACCTGCACCAGGACTAAGCTACCGAGTGGTGTGGCAGACAGTGGGACTTTAGGGATCTTCAGGACTCAACTTGATGTTATTTTAGAAGAATGAAGCGGATTGGACTGGCGAGTTTTATTGGGCTGAATGGCCTGTTCTCGTCCCGATTGTTCTAATGTTCTTTAGACAGGCCTGGAAGCATGCATAACGCCGTGCGTAGAATTCACACTCTAACATGGCATACGGACAAAAGCCGAAATGTGCTTACGCACAAAAAAATCCAGATGCATAAATCTGTGTGAACGCCAACTTCCTCGTTCTTCAGCTCCATAAATCCCGATCAGGGTGAAAAGTAACGCATGTGCACGCGCCTGCTGTCCCACCCCAACTCCTCTCAGAATTACGCCTCTTTGAATATGCAAATCAACATAAATAGCCCTTAAGCTCAGTGTTCTGTGAAAAGGCAATGACAAAAGCACAGGGGAAAATAGAAGAATTTAGGCGAATACCGAGTGGAGGCAAAGAAAAACGTACTATTTGTTGGTTTAAACAGTGATATAATCAACAATAGGAAGTTGATTGAGTGACATAGAGTGTCGGAGAAACTCGAAAGCTCAAGTTCACAAAGTCACACAGTGCCCGAAATAAAAAAAGAAGTCACATATCAAAGTCGCCATGAAAAGGCGAGTTGTAGCCCACCGTCTGAGTGTCATATGAAAGCTTATGAGAGTACAGAGAAAAAAAACTTTAATCTCTAAATTTCCACTTTAATCACATAGTTTATTTTGTCATTAAAGTAGAACTTCATAAACTTCATCTTAAAATCATTTATTAGTTTCTCAAATCCCATCGTAACTAAAGTGGCATGTTAAATGCTTTGTTTTGTATTTGATCTTCTATGTGCTCTGTGTGTGTGAATCACTACGTGCTTCTTAAACGGGCTTTCTCTTCCTCCGACAGGACAAAGAATCCATTACATTCGTGATATTACAGCTCTCTGAATATTTAATACTGAGATGTATACTTGATATCATTTTCATGATGATAGGAGTTAAAGCATGTTATTAAACATGGGAACACGGCAGCGCAGTGGTTGTTCATGCCTCACGCAAGATGTTTGCTGTGTCGTGCGTGACCTTCGATGAAATACTTTATTGTAGCAGTACTGTCTCTTTCAAACGTACTAACCTTCAATTCCTGTCGTTACTTTTCTTTCTCCAAATACCCAATCGCCACACAATCAGCTCTGTAATAGATGTTAAGTCATCTGTAAGCTTAGAACGCCGATTCTTCAGAACTTTTAAGGAACATTGAAATATCTTCGGAGTACGTGTTTAATTATTCTATCCTTCCAGTGTCACTCCAGTCTCAGCAAATATACAGCATGAGGCAGGAACAATACGTGAACGGATGTTGCAGCACCGTGTCCTCACATGTTTAATTATTAACAATATAGATTATTTAAATGAAGTTAAAGTTTTATCTGTATAATATAATAAACATACAGTATTTTGCTGCATTTCATCTTAAAAATGGTATCGTCATCATATGTAAATACGCACTTTATAAAGTTGCTCAGGTTGTGCAATATTAGAACTTTATCTCAAGTTTACGGTGAGGTGATTGTACTGATAAGTACAAACAGTTCTACAAGGAGCACTTGATGGACTGATTCAGTGCGTTTAGAGCTCTTGGGATGAAACTTTCTGAACCGTGAGGTCCGTACAGGAAAGGCTCTGAAGCGTTTGCTGTGTGAGAGCAGTTCAATAGACAGCATGGCTGAGGCAGCGTGTGCTTGATGCTGTATACCGATAATTCTCTTTCCGATCAGCTGCTGAGCTGTGATTCACACTCAGATACAGTGATATAAATACTCCGAGTGGTGCAGTGAGAGTAATATGGAAAAAGATGATCCGCTGTGGCAACCCTAAAAGGGAGCAGCTGAAAGAAGAAGAAGAAGGTGCAGTGAGAGTAACAACGCTAAAGCAGTTATGGTATTTAGAATAGTTTGACCATCGTGGTCGAAGGTTCGAGAGAACAGCAGGCAGACACTGATTAAAGTAGAGAAAGTTTTTATTAATTTATTATTGGTGAGCAGAGAGACCCTTGAAGAGCCTGTCAGCTATGTCAGTGACAGTCGCTTAAGCAAGGAGCCCCCAATCTTGCTGGGGGTGAGTTCCCTTTTATAACAGACTTGAGAGTCAAGCTTAGCATGAGACAAGATTACACAATAGTTTGGGGGGGTTCAGTACTATGCCCAAGGGTTCCATCATTTGGTTCAAAATAAGTAGAAGTGAATGTACCTGTTTGCTGCTGATTAGACAAAACATGCAGATGTTTCCTAAAAGATCAACACTCTTCTTTTTAGGTCAGACTAAAAGTCAGCAATTTTCTAAAAATGTTGCAAGTTACTTTTTTTGTCTTACATGCATTTAGCAGAGGCAGTTAAAACAATGGCTAATTGATTATTAGTACAAATAATACAAACAATATTATAGCTTAATAACGATTTTTCTTCCTCACCATTCTGTGGACCATTATATTGTTACAGGTTTATTACAATCAGATGCATTAAACTAATAAACAATATGCGGTTCATTTCAGTGTATTTATAAAGCCGCGTCACGGATGTGGATCTGAAAAAGAAAGGGAAACCACACAGGAACAGTAGCACTGCTTTGACGCTGGGTGCCGCCCAGTCTTGCTTGGGTATGAGCTACCGTGGAAATGTGCATGGCCTTATGCCAAATTTAGGATTTATACAACGCGATTTGAACGTGGAAACGTTCGTATGTAACATTTTTGTGTGTATGCACCATTTATACATGAGCCCCCTGGACACTATGCAAGTCTAAGGTTAAACTAAGAGGCCATGGCTCAAATTGGGCAGCCTCAACCAAACTGGATCCTAAAGGCTTGCAACGTGTGGGCAGCATTGACTGGCACTGGCGGCCACATATGGCAGATAGAGAGTGGTCAGATCGTGGAGCATGTGGGGCCGAAAGTATCAAGACATAGCAGAAGGGTATGTGTAAGAATACACCGAGGAAGACAGGAGCTTCGTTAATCAATCAGCAATCTTTATTAGCAACAGGGGAGTAGCTGCGAGTTCTCTGCTTGCAAGCCAAAGAGAAGCCCCCTTACAGTCCCTTAGATTGTGAGCTTGTTTACTTCTTTCCACGAGGTGTAGGAGTGTGTTCATGGAGACTTGTAACCAGGGGAGCATTTGTGAGGTCGGGCACTGATGTTGGTCGAGAATGTCTGGCTCACCCGCTCACAGTCTCTGCTCTAATTCATCCTAAAGGTAGTCTGTCGGGTTGAGATCAGGGCTTTGTGCAGGTCACTCAAGTTCCTCGCTCCTCCATTTCTTTATAGACCTTGCTCTGTGCACTGGTGTGTGCGCAGTCATGTTGCCATCCCCAAACTGTTCCCACAAAGCTGGGGGCATGAAATTGTCCAAAATGGCTTTGTATGCTGAAGCATTAAGAGTTCCTTTCACTGGAACTAAGATGCCAAGCCCAACCCTGATAAACAACTCCACACTCCACCAAACTTTACCACTTGGCACAGTGCAGTCAGGCGATTACCGTTCTCCTGGCAAGCGCTAAACCCAGACTCGTCCGTCGGATTGCGTGATTCGTCACTCCAGAGGACAAGTCTGCACTGCTCTAGAGTCCAGTGGCGGTGGGCTTTACACCACAGCATCTGCCGCTTTGGTGATGTCAGGCTTGGCTGCAGATACTCGGCCATGGAGACCCATCCAATGAAGCTCTCCGTCTACGCTGCACTGTTCTTGAGCTTTTGGAGGTCTGTAGCTATCGACTCAGCAGAAAGTTGGCGACTTCTGCACATCTCAGCATGCGCTGTCCCCACTCTGTGATTTGATGTGGCCTACCACTTCATGGTTGAGTTTCTGTTGTTCCCAGTCACTTCCACTTTGTTCTAACACCACTAACAGTGGACCGTGGAATATTTAGTAGCGAGGAAACTACACAAATGGACTTAATGCACAGGTGGCATCCTATCACAGTGCCAGGCTTGAACTCACTGAGCTCCAGAGAGCAACCCGTTCTGTCACAAATATGTGAAGAAGCCAGCAGTCTGCATGCTGAAGGGGCTCGAGTTTATACACCTGTGGCCATGGAAGTGATTGGAACACCTGAATTCATTGATTTGGGGGTCCTAATACTTTGGGCAATATAGTGTGCGTTAACCAACCACTTTATCTGCCAGCACTATTTCTCAAATTTAAGTCAAATGATTTTATACACAAAAGTTTTATTTTTTTGTAGAAAGGAAAGAAGGCAAAATACACACAAAAATATAAAACAAAAACCAAAAGGTAAAAGCTGACCCTAGCACAGGTCTGTAGACACTTCCTTAGTCCAGTACCAGGAGCGAGGTGACCCGATGCCCCAAACCACCACTGGTACAGCATTATTACATATTTAAAATAAAAATGAAAATAAAAAAATCACATTGAGGAAAAGCAAAAAGAGAAGAATGGACGAACAAAAGCTGCCAGCTTGCGGGAGTGGATGCCCCATTGTAGACGTGAACGCCCACCCACACACTTAGCCACCTCCCCCATCCTGCAGTATCACACATTGTAATAAGGCACTTGTTGGGAATGCCAACCCTGCCCTGGTACAATTCACAGGGCAGAGAAAAGCAACACTTGAAAATCCCCCACCCCGCCCCTACAATAAGCCCACCCATCTTAAAACACCGCACCAATAAAAACATTGGATCAGGCTCATGGTCGGTGAAGTGAAGACCACCCTCCCACCCTCAAATTAAAACTTTACATTTATATAAATTTTATGTACAGATACACTTCATTTGGGCTGCCAGTTCACCCAAGATGGCACTGAGGCAGGCACCACAGGCTTTCACAGTCTCTAGGAAACAAAGCACCCGCCTCCGTGCCAACACTGGTCACACACCAGTCTTTTCTTTGATCCAGGCCCGGAACTGAGTGACACGGGTGTAAATGCCAGGTTTGTTCCTGCGCGCACAGCCATCGCCCCAGCTGACCACTCCTGCTAGAAACAGACGCCCATTGGTTTCAATGCTGGACATGGGGCCACCAGAGTCACCCTGCAAACAAGCACAAGGATTTGGAAAAAGATGCCGTAAACCCCTCAACCAGGCTGACTCCATCACAAGAAAGGTCACCAAGGCTCACCTGACAAGCATCCACTCCCCCGGTCAGAAAGCCGGCACATATCATTTTGGAGGTCACCTGTCCTGGCAACAAGCTTTTACAGACCGTCTCGTTGATGACTCGGACCTCAGCCTTCTGCAACACGGTGGCCCCAAAACCTGAGGGGGGGACGGACCAAAGATGACTGTGAGAAGAACTCGCTGGACGTCCCGGCACTGTCCACACCCAACCTAACTGCCATCAGGTCAAAGTGCCTAGTCACAGTTAGGATTTGTGACTTACCTCCTTCTTTGGTGGCACCCCAGCCAGTGATCCAGATAGATTTGCCCGCAGGTAACACATAGGTGGAATCAGGCAGGCAGATGGGCCGAATGAGAGGATTGTAGGTCACTGGACTGTCCAGCTCCATCAAGGCGATGTCATTGTCAAAGGTGTATTCATTGTAATAGGGGTGTGCGATGATCTGCTTGAGGTTCCTCTGAACCGTCTGAGTTTCAGGTTTTCCCTGCCTGTGCAAGCCAAGGTAGGCTTCCCAGGTCTTGGGGCTGGCATAGCTGAGGAATCAAGTTAAAAAAAAAATGAAAAAGTTGGCTCGCTGCAGACATTTGAACAATCTGGACGAGAACAGGCCATTCGGCCCAACAAAGCTCGCCAGTCCTATCCACTTATTTCTTCCAAAAGAACATCAAGTTGAGTTTTGAAAGTCCCTAAAGTCCTACTGTCTACCACACTACTTGGTTGCTTATTCCAAGTGTCTATTGTTCTTTGTTTAAAGAAAAACTTCCTAATACCCTTCACAAGTTTCCAATTGTATCCCTGTGTTCTTGATGAACTTAAAGTCAGCGTCTCGATCCACTGGACTCATTCTCTTTATAATGTTAAAACACTTCAAATCATCTAATAATCTAATAAAAAGGCTCATCTTTTTAAAATTTTTCCTCATAACTCATCCCTTGTAGCCCCTCAATCAGCCCAGTTGCTCTTCTCTGGACCTTCTCTAGCGCTGCTATGTCCTTTATGTAGCCTGGAGACCAAAACCACCCCCAGTACTCCAGATGAGCCCCCCCTCCCCAGTGTGTTATAAAGCTTCAGGAGAACCTCCTGTGACTTGTGCTCAGACCACCAATAGGGAGCCTTCAGGGCTGTCCAACAACTTACTTGATTCTGCCGTCGTCCTGCACACAGTGTGCGGCGGTCACCAACCAGCGATCAGAGATGAGCGAGGCACCACACGTGTGTCCAGAGCCCTTCACGTGCAGGCTGACCTGCCAGGGAAACTCGCCAACATCTGCATCCAGCCCCCCGACGATGCGCGAGTGCCTACTGGGCCGCGTCCCACAATCTGAAGAGGAAAATAAAAGCCATCAGGATAAGCTCTCGCCAGTGGCACAGCATGACACCTCTGCTTGGCAGAATACTCACCGCAGTTGCTCTCATCTGAGCCATCGGAACAGTCACTCACGCCATCGCACTCAGGATTCTTCTTGCTAAGACATTTTCCATTCTTGCACTTGTATGTGGTATCTGAACAGGTGACGTCCGCAGTAGCTGAAGAGGAAAAATACAAGTCAGGTAGGTACACACTGTGGGGAGCACCCAAATCATGCCACCCCACTGCCACTTCCACTTACACTTTGGGCAGCTCATCTCATCTGTGCCATCTTCACAGTCGTCGGTGCCGTCACACTTCCTCTTCTCAGACACACAATTCCCATTGAGACATTTGATCTGTCCCTGTGGGCAAGCTGGAAGAAGGCAACACAAGAGTGAGCTAAGCATACTGGAAGCACCGAAAACACACACTGGCAAAGTTGGCATGTGACTCACCGCACGAGGTCTCATCACTGTTGTCCCCGCAGTCATTGACTCCATCACACAGCCAGAACTTGGGTTTGCAAAAGGAGTTCTTACACGTGAACTGGTCTGCCTTGCAGGCTGAGGGTGACAGAGAGAGATGAAGGTTAAGGATACTCCTCATGGCTAGTTATGGACCTCCACATTCCTCTTGCAGGACTATAGCTCTAGTGCACCACTACACAAGTTGACTGAATATACACATGCTCTCTTATACACCAAAATGTGCAAGCCTGCTTGACCACAAGATCTTATAAGGCACTCCTGTCCATCACAGATGCTCAGTGTACACCCCCACGCTCTTTTATACTGTATATCCTTACGGTACACGGACACTCCTCAGTCTCTCTCTAGCACAAGTGTGGTGACATACATGCTTGCTATACTCATGTACAAGTATACTACACCACTCTACAGTCATCAGCCAGCGGAGGCCCCACGTTTGTCCAGTGCCCTTCATGTGTATAAACATAAACCCCCAAACCTCAAAGGGCATGCACACGCCCTAGCGCCCTCGTCCTCACTCCATTACATGCTGAAAAACTTCATCAGCTTATCACAGCATAGACTCACTTATGACACACAACCCCAAAAGTGCACAAATTCTACGACACTCTGTAAAATCGTACATGTGATCAGTGAACACACACTCGCTATGTGCGGATCAGCCACAACATTTAAACCATTGACAGGTGAAGTGAAGAATACTGATGGCACCTGTCGGGGGGGTGGGGGCGATATGTTGGGCAGCCAGTAAACAGTCAATTCTTGAAGGATATATGTGTAGGAAGCAGGAGAAAGGGGCAAGTGCAAGGATATGAGTGAATGTGGCAAGGGACAAATTGTGATGACTAGACAATTGGAACCTCTCCAGAATGGTCGATCTTGTGGGGTGTTCCCAGTATGCAGTGCTTAGTAAAAATGGCTCAAGGAAGGACAAATCTGAACTGGCGACAGGGTCATGGCCACCCAAAGCTCATGGAGTCACATGGGGAGCTAAAGCTGGCCCATCTGGTCCGATCCTCCAGAAGAGCTACAGTAGCACAAATAGCCGAAAAACCTAATGCTGTTCGTGAGAGAAAGGGATCAGAACACACACACAGTGCATCACAGCTTGTTGCATTGCCAGAGACCGGTCAGAGTGCCCATGCTGACCCCTGTCCATCACCAAAACCGCCTACAAAGACCATACGAGGGTCACTACTGGACCATGGAGCACTGGAAGAAGGTTGCCTGCTCTGATGAATTTCCTTTAGATCAATTGCATGGCTGGATGTGTGTGCGGGAAGAGAACGCAGCAGGTTGAACTATGGGGGGCTGGGACAAGCCGACGAAGGCAGTGTGAGTTACTCTGGGCTATGTTCTGCCGAGTAACGTTGGGGATGTTACTTTGATGTGTACCGCCTACCTAAAGATTGTTGCAGACTATGTGTACAGTACACCCTTTCATGGCAACAGACTCTTTCAGCAGAATAATGCGCTCTGGCAAACTGCAATAACTGCTGTGGAACGGTTTGAGGAACATGACAAAGACTTCAAGGTGTTGACTCGGCCCCCAGATTTCTCAGATCTCAATCCAATAGAGCATCTAAGGAACGTGCCGGAAAAACAAGCCCGATCCATGGAGGCCCCGACTCACAACTTACAGGCCTTAACAGATCTGCTGCTGACATCTTGGTGCCAGATACAGAAGGACACCTTCAGGGGGTCTTGTGGAGTCCATGTACAGAGTACAGTGACATTCTTGCTTTATTATTTACTCATCCTGGCTGCCATCCTTTACCCCTTACATCCTTTACCCAAGGTGACTTACATTTGAGAAACAATCAGTTACATTTCTTTTGTTTTTCCATTTGGAACACATGCAGGTGAAGTGATTTGCTCAGGGTCACACACTATCAGTAGCAGGATTTCAACCCACAACCTCAGGGTTTGAAGTCCAAAGGCTTAAACCACTACCCCATCTTACCTGCATAAGCTAATCAAACACACAAGATGTCAGTCACTACCATCCAGCACCATGACAAACAAGAATGTAGTGAGTGTGTAAGCAGGTGTCTCACAACATTTGGACAGTGTATATGAAAGAGTAGAGTTTAGAATGTGCATACACTGAGCATGTGTGCAAGCTTTTCGTGGAGTTAAAATGTAAAGAGTGTCCTACCTTATGTGCAATTGTGCAAAACTTTAGTATGAAGGGTGTGTGTGTGTGCGCGCGTGTATAAATACTAGACATCTAGTGAAGCGTAAAGAGTGTGTCAGTTTTTATACCAGAACAAGTTTATAATCTGTGCTTTCACACAAACTCACTCCTTACATTCAAAGTTGAGTGAATTTAGGTGCACTGTATACACACACACGCAGGCAAATAAATATACAGTGGAGTCAGAGGTAGCATAAAGGCTCACTCTAGCATGCAAATTCGATGAGAGTCTCTTACTGGGCAACTGCCCAGTGTACACACATTCACTCTGTAAACTACTGTTGCAGATACAAGCTTGGCAAGAGTCTTATGGAGACCGGTTCAAGGGTACATGTGTTGGGGAGGAATGCTTGTTCACACAGTTTCCATTTACTTCTATAGAATAGGGAAGCACCAACTGGAAGAAGAATGTGACCAGCAAGACGCTGCGCACTGACCACCGAATGAGCTAGTCAGTATATAACACTCCTGCAACTCTGATGTTTCGACCTTAGGATGCCCAGACAGTGTCACAGTTCACAGTTTTTCTTTGCCATTTTTACTTTCTTGTATACCGTACATAGTATAGAGACAGTATATGAATCATGAAAAAAATTTAACCTCAAGATTTTGATGAAGTCTTTGTTTTCGACCTTACTCAGTCTGAAAATGCCATTTTTGAAATTATGTCTTGTCTGTGTGTCAACATGGTAACTCGAAAACACTTTGGCCTGGTCAATGAGATTTTGTACACCTGGTTTATATCAAAAATAAGGAATCCTATCAACTTCTGGGTCACTTTCAGTGGCTGGAAATGGTACTTTACCTGGACGCATTTCAAGTAAACTATACGATTCAAATTTTGTGTGGATATTAGAAATGCTGAAAACTAAGTAGATATAAAATTTGAGAAAAATCGCACAACCGGAAGTGGCACAATAACTGAGTACTTGCATGAATTTTCAAGTAAACTATGGCTATAATTACACATAGATAACTCAAATTTTTTCTAGATATTTACAATGATAAAAAGCAAAAAGATTTGAAATTTGAGAAAAATTACTCAACCGGAAGTAGTATTTTATTTAAACAACCATCCGAATTTTTTGTATCAATATAAATGTACACAATATAATGCATACAGTATTCCTTTAATAACTATTATTAATTTTATTTTAATTTATACATCAGTTTAACAATTTGTAAACATTAAACATTCCATGTAGATAAAGATGTAATGGGAACAATAAGCTGCTACGTCCCCATCGTGTTCCTGCTAATACATTTAATTTTCTGATTTTTTATTTATTTTTTTTATTTCCGCCATCATTATCATAATTAAACGTAGCTAAATGCTGTTTTACTGATAGCAATTTATTGCAACAATTATATACTAACAATTTTTAGGTGACTACAACTCTTTTTACTTTGCACATAATCAAGGTAATGCATATGTAATCAAGAAAAAAATTCCAACACCGTTTTTGAACTCCCCAAGTGCAAAAATATAATTTTAATATAAAATATGATTATAAATAGATATAAATGATTGTGTATCGATATTATTAATTAGTTATGATTTTGGGAGAGAAAGTCAGAGAGGCGAGATTGCATTGGTTTGGACATGTGCAAAGGAGAGGTGCGATGAGGATGGAGCTGCCAAGTAAGGGGAAAAGAGGAAGGCCTAAGAGAAGGTTTATGGATGTGGTGAGAGAGGACATGCAGGTGATGGGTGTGACAGAGCAAGATGGAGAGGACAGGAAGAGATGGAAAAAGATGATCTGCTGTGGCGACCCCTAACGGGAGCAGCCGAAAGAAGAAGAAACAAAGAGATATGATATTTAAGAAATATTGCGCAACTAGAAGCGGTTCTGATGACCTTTTCCTCTCTCTCGGTAGGTAGGTAGGTAGGTAGGTAAGTAGATTGGAAATTCACAGTATAAGAGAATGTCGAAAGGGGCACACTTTTTTGACTCAACAATCAGCCAGTTAAACAGGCAACTCCCAGATGGAGACCCAACTCGTCCAATGTATCTTGTCCTTCCTTTACAGTATACATTTAAGACAATCTCCACAGAGCCTAAAATGCATGTTTGCTGTAACAATCAAATTCCATCACACATTCTTGACACTTTTACTCAATCCATTATGTGTGTATGGTTGCTCAAAGTACACACACCCACTAATTAGACTAATGTTTTGCACATGCATCTCATAATGTAGAGTGTGCACTTGTTCTAGTATACAAATTCTGACACTCTATACTTGCTCAACCCCGATGTCTGCACAAGTGCACACGCCCACTCATTAAATTACACTTTCTTACATAAACTCCTCATACTTGCTCTAGCACACAAATTCCATGTGACACTCTACACTTTCTCACCCCAGATGTTTGTAGATGTGCTCAGTGTACACACTCTCACTCACTAAACTACTCTCCCTCTCTCACACATGCACACACTCTTCATACCCCCCAAAAGTGCACACTTTCACACTCGCACTTATGACCCTGCATGTCTGTACTCTCTTGTTACACTCGACCCACACCCCTGAGCACACAGACTCGTCATTACATGTTGGCCACATTCTTTGTACAGATGCCTCTACTCACTGCACTGTTTCTCGTCGCTGTAGTCCCCACAGTCGTTCCAGCCATCACACTGTAGTTCTTTTTTGATGCAGCGGTCATTCTTGCAGAGGAACTTGTCTGGACATGCTGTATAAAAGGCATGCAAAGGCCGTCACTGATTTATGTTACCACTGGGTGAAATGTGTGCCAGACCAGTGAACCCAAGTCTAACCCACGTGGCATGCCACATTAACCATACACCCGCCCCTATCAGACTGGGTGACTCACGGTTGGTGGGCTCGTAGGAGAGGTACTCGGCAGTAAAACCGCGATCCACATATGAAGAATCTGAGTGGAATTTAACGATCATCCATGAAGACTTGCTGGAAACCACCGTCACTGGTTGCTCACCACATAACCTGATAAAGAAAAGAGCAGCTGTTGCCACAAACCACAGAAAGCAGTGACGGAACTCAATGAGGAAGCCAACCATTTCACTTTTTGACTTCCTACCTTTGTCCATTGATCTCCACATAGTCCTTGGAGCAGCTCCCCACAATCACTCCTGGCTCCTTCAGCAGAAACTTGTTGAAGCGCACTTTGACGTTTAAGCCGTTAGGCACCTGGGGACAGAGGGCAGGGATGACAGTCAGTGTGTTGGAAAGACTCAAAGTGTCACCGGATTAGCCTGGAAGTGGACTCACCGTTATGTTCCATGTGCAATCCATCCGAGGCGGGTAGTATGAAGGGTAGTTAGGGGAGGTGAAGTTGCCACTGGCCCCAGTCAATTGTCCTCCGCATGCTGTAACAGGAAGAGAGGGTGACAAATTACAGCTAATGGCAACAAGGTGCAAACGCCACTCTCGGAAACCGCTCTTACCAATACCATACCTGTTGACGCTTTAGACATCTGCCAAAATTGAGCTCGGAATCCTGCAAAGTTATTTACACTGTCTGTAAGAAGCAGCACCAGCATGACATTGCTAGAAGACTCCAACTCAAGGGTCTGCCAAGGCTGGTAGATGCCACACTTCCTATGGTGCAGCAACATGACAGCATTAGGAGAGATGCTAACCTCCACCCACACAGCTTGGACACTCCCACTTAGATTGATTACTCACTCCGTGATGAGTCGGGATGCTTCCATAGTCAGAGAGTCATACACCGTCAACGAATCAGCGCTACAATTGTTCTCCAAGTTGAAAGTCAAGAATCTCAGCTTGATGATATAGTTGGGGTCTGCCCGCAGCATCCAGCGGCACAGAGAGAGTGAAGGGTAGGGAGTGTTGGGGAAGCCAGGAGAGGTGAAGGTGACAACACCCTGCTTTATCGTGTGTAATCTATGCAAGCAGCTGCCTGTAGTACGGGTAGAAGAGATCAGCAAGGTCACAAGAAGAAGCAGGTGATAAGAAGCAAGCCGATGTTCCAGCCATCTATATAAATCATGAATCCATTTAATAAAAACTACAGGGCTGTGGAATAAGTGAATATCCCAGTATCAAGTACAAGGCAGGAACCAACCTAGTCCATCACACACACATAAGGAGCTACTGAAGAGCCAAATAAAGGAACCAGGGTTTGAACTCGGGTCCCTCGGGCTATGAGGCAACAGTGTTACCCAATGTACCACCGCAGCCTGAAAAGGAAAAACATAAAAAGATACTTACTGCGGGTCACCAGTAACCTCCGGGGTTCAACAGCTGCACAAAGAGAAAAGGAGGCATTGAGTGTCTGGAACATGGGTACCCCAATGCCAGCCCAAAAAGGCACAAGCTGCAAGGCAAAAGATCACTCACGGGAAGCATTGATGTTGTCCACCTGTAGTTGATTCATCATTCGCTTACCCATCGATAACTTAGTGGAGATGGAAGCCATAGCATCATCCAGCTGCTTCTCCTGATCAGGTGGCACCCGGAACTCAGACAGGTAGTAGGCGATGACGCTGCCTTCACTGAAAAGACAAGACAGCTCCTTTGCTACTGTTCTTCCTTGACCCAGTGACCACAGACCCCCTACCTTTTTGACAGGGACCATCATCAGAACAGGCTTTCCCACTATAGGACGTGAATAGGGCATACCTGAAGGCAGTCACTTCTGACTTGACATGTAGCTTGGACAGCACAGGAGAACTGGCATACATAGAGTTGAGCTGCAGGATAACAAAAAGAGCATTACGTCACCACTGAAAGTGTTCAAAAAACCAAACATTCCAGTACAGGTCACACCACATGGTATTATTTTACTGACTTGCTCCACCACTTTGGCAGCCAGCTTGGTGGACTCTGGAGAGTCTTGATTCTCGTAGGCATCGATAAACTGCTCGCTGCTTATGTGCAGCATCCCAGTGTAGATCTTCTGAAGCCTGGGGTCTTTGCGGACTAGGAGAGAGGGCACAGGGTAGAAGAGAAATTACTTTAAGGTTTGATTCAGACCAGGCGTAGTAAAGAATAGACCATATACTCACATTGGAAGTGCCACACCAGCAAACCAATCATAAGTGAGAGCAGCAGCGCCAGGACCACCACGCCCACCATCAGCATCACCTTCTTGGGGCCAGTCTTCTCCAATTTACTGCTGTCTGACACAGGAAGGAACTGCACCCCCGTTTCATCCTAGGTGTGACAAAAAAACAAAAAAGCTCACAGTCATATACAGACACACGACAAGCTAAATTACAGCAGGCGCAAGTAATTTGGTGGGCCTGCTGAGGAAAATTAGTCCACCCATCTATCCATCATTAATTCCACGTATTAAGTTCAGATTCTGGAGGAGCCAGGTGTCTATCCTAGCAGCAGATGGAATAATAAATAAAAAAATATAAAAAAAAAAAAAACCAAAACACAAGACTAGACTAGGTACAAGACCATCATATTGACACACAAACAGGGGGCAAATTTAGAGTCTCCAGGTAATCCAAATTGTGGGTCTTGGCATTTAAATTTATTTGCTTATCAGATACTTTTATCCAAAGTGACTCACAAAAAGAGGCCAACATAATCAAGTAAACACGAGATGGGGGGAGTATTTAGAAGCAAGTGTTATAGGACAATGTTATAAAATTGACCATGACAAGTGAAGAGCTCAGAACAGAACACAAGCTAGTTTCAAGAACCTCCGAAAGGCATTTTCAATTAGAGAAATTAATAGAACAGGAGTCTTCAAATGTTTCTTAAACACGCTGACAGAGTCAGTAGTTTGGATGGTGGGTAGCTTGTTCCACCAGTTAGTAGCTACACATGAAAACTTACTCTGTAAGCAAATATCAAAGATCTGAACGAAATATATGGTGCTACAGGGAACCAATGTAGTGTCTGCCTTGGCTAGTTAAACACCAAACATGGCGCTTTACTTTGAATCACCTGCAGCGGCTTGCAGTAGAGAGTTCCAGCAGACCATTTCATGAGAAGGCCAAAAGCTGAACCACAAATTCTGCCATCAGATGTGGTGTGATCTTGTTGTATAGTGTGAATCTGCAAACAAGGGTGTAGCACAGAACTCTGGGTCCTATACATAAGCAGTCTCTGTTGGCCCCTAACACTTTAAAACGTATTTATATTCACACACACACACACCTCCCCCCCAATACAACACCCATGTCTGCAAGACCGAGAGACCCTAACAACATAGTCCTTGACATACCAGTCCTAGTCCTCATTGATCACAAACCCAAAAGTTGCATCCAGACATGGCAGGTGTTAGAAATACTGAACTAAGCTTAACAGTGATGGAGTGCTGAATAGACAGAAACAAGCTGGGCTAACAAGGTTGGTCTTTGGGATTTGCAAGGATGAAAAATCCATAAAGACATTTGCTACCCTACACTGATTCAATTTATTCTCATAAAGTGCTTTTTATTTAAAGAACGAATCAAAGCACATATACAGATTAAAAAAAACAGTAACAGTAATGTCAACATGCTTTCACTGACTAAACCAAACTGAATCAGTCCTTACTAGGCATCACCTGCTTCATGAATGGGAAGCATTACCTCACAAACTATAAACGTGTACAGCTCTAAATTGATGGTACCCAAAAATGACGTTATCGTCTGTATCCAATCAGTCCTTCACTCCGGTAAAATTGCAGTGTCTTGGACTTGTGTTCTTCATGTTGTAGTCATGTCGTGGAATCGCATCACCGGTAAATTCTTGAAAATCAAAGTATCTGTCCTTCAGAGGACTGGACTGGAGCAGAGAGACTTAACAATTTCAAAGCTCTTACTCAAATGTCGCGGTGAGCCCAAAACTTCCAATAATCTAAACGAGTGGACTCCAAGTGATTAAAGGGGTGGATTCCTCACCTACTAACAAAGAAGGCCCTGGCCCGACTTCCTGACCAGTTTCAATTCAACTCAATCAAGCGTAATCTGCTGACCCCCAATTCTTCACCCTCGAACCGGCTGGCTGGATGGCAGTCATGCGCGCGCAAGCGCACGCGACTACTTACCTCCGCATTTGGATTGTACCTCAACCCAGAGTCGAGGTAGTCTTTTTTGTTCATGGCTCAAGAATAAAAGTCCACCACAGCCTGAACCCAAGAAGTCCAACACTCCGGTCGGTTTAGGCTCAGAATCCCATTGCTGTGAACAAGTGCAATGAGAAGAAAACAAAGTGGTGCAATACTCTTCGGATTTGACGGTTCTGACTCGACGTGAAGAAACGTTGACAAAACACCCCAACTCAACTGTGCCTGAGCCGCGCTGATTCGTCTAACCGAAACCTTTCGTCGCCAAGTTTCTTTGTTTTTCCTTCCCCTCTTCGTATTCTTTCGTTCCTAGGCAGGGCGTGGCGCGCGGCCCGACTTCCGTGCGCAGGTGAGCGTAGAGGGCGGGTTAACAAGTTAAACGTAAGTGGGAGGGGTCTGACGTGATTCCCCGTAAGTCAACCTCGAAACTAAACCGGTTAGGCTTCAGGGGAATTTTTTTATTCATCTGGGAATAAAGCATTGTCTTAACAACACGGTATTTGTTTCTAAAAGAAGACCTCCAAGTTATTATTTTTTTACATGTTTAATGTTTAGAACGACGTGATGGAGCTGTCTGTTGCACTGCAAATCAGTGCTCTACTTCGGTAACATCTCTGTGGAGTTTAGAACGTTCTGCATATGTCTGTTCTGGTGCCAGATTCTTTGAGACCCTGATGATGGCAAGAGTGAGTGAGCGAGCGAGTGAACCATTTGAGAGCCTCACGTCCCGGTGGAGTTTGTGCCTTACATCTTTTGCATCCTGGAAACTTTCTCAGAATAGATTAGCTGGCGTACCGCTTGACTGAATTGAATAAGCTCCTTAAAATGGATAGGAAGAGCTGAAGACGTAGTTCATCTTGTAACTTTTAACACTCCTAGAATGTTACTGAAGGATTTAATTTTGTCTAATGGTTGTGATATATAGTGGATTCAGAAAGGATGCAATTCCTTCACTTTCTGTACACTTTATTGTGTTGCAGCTTTTTTTTTAATGGATACATTTGGCAGTTTTGCCATTAATCTACATTCAATAACCAGTAATGACAAAGCGAAAACATGTTTTTTCAGAAAGGCTTACAAATGTTTTAAAAATCAAAAACTGAAATCCCTCAATCGTATCAGTATTCAGACCCTTAATTCAGCACTTTGTAGAACCCCCATTTGGTAGCAATTCCAGAGTCAAGTCCTGTTGGGTAAATCTTTACAAACTTTGTACACCTGGATTTGGGCAGTTTATCCCATTCTTCCTGGCAGATCCTCTCTGTCTCGATTAGGTTAAACTAGCGACTGGGAGCCAGATCGAATCGGGCTACAAATTCTACGTTTGTGAAATCCATACTTTCTCTGCAAAGAATTGTTTTCAAAGTCCTTGAAATGATTTTGTTATCATGGCACTAATTTGTGCTTAAAATAGACCTTTTCGGCCGATATAATGCAGAGCTTCCTGTTTAAACGGGGCTGCGAGACATGAACTCAGCTATTCCGCGTATTTTACGACTCTAATCAGAGTCGGAGTAATAATTATGTTGGCGTGGTCATTTTAGATCTGAGATCGCCTAGAATTTAAACAATGACCGTTGTTAATACCCAGCCGTCATTACTCAGTTTGCCAATAGATGTCAGAAGGACGGATGCCAAAACCGAACTGCCCAAAGATAGATTTCGACGTACCAAGCAAATTACGATACGTTCTAAATTATTTACGGTTCCGGAGCTGTAGAAGGGTTTAAGTCAGTCGACAATGTTAGTCCTGGAAAGTATGCCCCACCAAACCAACGTTCCAAAAACCAACCGAATTTACCGTTATCTGCTGGAACCAACACCGGCTTACTATACTCGGCCGTCCAGCGGCGTCAGTACTGTATAGCATTCGAACATTCTTAGCCAATCATGCAATACTGCGTCCGCGTTTGCCACGTTATGTTCTAACTACGGAGGCAGAGTCCCATTGCATGGTTCTAACTTGTATTGAGTCGAAGTATTGACGCGAACACCATACATACGGGGTATTGACGACGCAAACACCTACATACGGATATTATCAAATTATATACTGTATAAGGATGGGAAGCGTCTGTGAACTACCGTCTTCTGGTCATCCACAGACGTTCTGTGGGTTTTAGTCCACTCCAGGACACTCAGAGACACGTTCAAAGCCACTCCAGCATTGATTTGGCTGTATGATTCTGGTCATCCTTTTGCTGAAAGGTGAACCGACATCCCAGCCTGAGGTCATGTGCTCTCTGAAGCAGTTTTTTTTTTCTTTAAGGACCTCTCTGTATTTGGCTGCATTTATCCTTCCCTTAATTCTGAACAGCTTCCTTGTTATTGCTGTTGTGAAGCACCCCCAAAGCATGATGCTTTGACCACCATGCTTTTACCAGGTGATGAGCAGTGCCTGATCTTTGTCAGATATAATGCTTGGAGTTCTGCCCAGAGTTTTGGATTTTTGACTCATTACACCACAGACTCCTTTTCCTCATGCTCTTAGAGTCCTTTAAACTATCATATGCCTTTTACTGTAAATTGGTTTCAATCTAGCCATTCTACCATAAAAGCCAGATTTGAAGGAGCACTGCTGAGATGGTATCCCTTCCAACAGGCTCTCCCATGTCGCAGTGGACCTTTGAAGCTCTGTTACAGTGATCATTGAAGCTGTGGTCACCTCATTGACCAAGGCTCTTTTTGGCTGGCCAAACAGCCAACTCTAACAAAAGTCCTGGTTGTTCCAAACGTGTTTTATTTTACAATTCTTAAGATCACTGTGTTCCTGGGAGCACTCAGCACTATAGAAATGTTTTTCTCCCCTTGCCCTGATCCATGCCTCACTAAAATTTGATCATGGAGGACCACAGTGGGTTCCTTGGACTTCATGGCTGGGTTTTTGTCCTGACGTGCAGTGTGAACTGTGGGACCTTCTACACACAGGTACATGTGTGCCTTTCTAAATGATGTCTAGTCATTTCAGTTTGTCACAGGTGGCGTCCACTCAAGTTCTCAACACGTCTCAAGGACACATAAAGAAAACAGGTTGCACGTGAGGACAACCTAGAATGCCAGAAAAAACATGTTTTTGCTTTATCATTATGGGTTATTGAGTGTAGATTGCTGGATAGAAATGGCAAAGGTATCTGTTTAAAATAAAATCTGCAACACAATGAAGTGTGCAGAAAGTGAAAGGGTCTGAATACTTTCTAAATCCAACATGTATAAATGCATAAAATCGGTCACTCTTTACAACTCAGGATTGATAAACCCTTCTACCACACGTCTCTGAAAATATCTGTCTGTTTTGCTGACCCTCTTTAAACTCTGAATTACTGCTACCGACACAAGTTTCTAATTTGGTACTCCAACCAATAAGTAAACTGTTTTATCCAATTCTGGGCCTCGTGCTTCAAAGCTTTTCACTGCAGAACTGGGCAAAATTATTATGTAACACAACGAAATTACTTTTTGTGACAGCCCCAAGGTGCATTTAAAGAAAAGTCAAATAATTCCAAATATGTCTTTATACAGTGTTAAGTGATCAAGTAACCAGAGCAAATTATTGCTCAAAGTACAGCAGCATAAATTGTTATTGCACCTGTTAATGAATAACAGGTACATTACATATTCTATATTGTAATACATTGCTTGACAAAAAAATAAATAAAAAATTAATTCTGGGAAGGATTCTTTGCGTAATAAATTGGTTCTCTGTGGGCTTTCATAAAGGCTCCTTAAACAGAAATCTTTAATGTGTAGGAGGATACCAACATAACAAAAAAAAAAACTCAGTTTAGCCATATGCAACAAGCATCCTTTTATAATAAAAAACACATTGGTGATTATATCACATTTTTATACCATTTATTCTTGGTCATTTTTGGAATTTGTTACGGATATATAAGTAAAGGTTCTTTCTGGAATATTTATGTGGATGGTTCTGTGGAGAACCTGAATTGGTCCCCCGGGCATCGCTCTGAAGAACCGCTCCATCATTGTTTTTAAGTGTGTAGAAATAATATTTGTTGCACCAAGCCATTTGCTTACAGATCCCCGGGAACCTTCCACTACTTTATAATGAAAGAGTATAAAATGTGCAATTTCTGTATCATTACAACAAAAAAGTTATTACAATCTAAATTATATTTCTGCAGATTACAATCTAACCAGCTGTTTCTTAGCAATGGGCGGTCGTACCTGTATTTCAAAGCGGAAGTGGGCGTGGCTCCGGAACAACCGGAGGGGAGAGGCCTCGCTGTGAGGCGATCGATACTTGTCTAGTTTCACCAGAGATTAGAGAAAGGAAACATTGGCGAAACCAAAAGGAAAGCTGCGAGCAGGCGGAGTTCTATGTGTTACAACTGACTGTGCCATTAAACTCTAAAGACACTGGATACTGTGGGTCACTCTGAGGCGACTTGCTTTTGGCCCTAAAAGCTTCAGATCAGCTGGGACGGAACTGCCTTTGGAAAGGGAACTGAAGACTAACACATATCGAGTGTTTCCAGTCTTGTTTAGGTTATTGTTTCATTGTCTTCGGTCCTGATATCGTTCTTCCTTAAAAGCTCTGATGATTCATGTTTCAGATGAATGCTCAGAGGAAAAAGATGATAAACCGAGAAGGGGAGAAACGTCTTTATAAACGGTATTACGCATCTTCAAAGCGGGAAACACTGTTCATGCGGTGACTACACAACGACCCTCCAAATTTTCAGAAGAACGGCAAGACGCAGGGTTCAACCGACAAGGGCACTGTTGTTTTGTGTTTGCACTCTCACCGTTTTCATCTCATATACTTGTCCGTCCACTTATCCCGTTCGTGATTGTAGTCAGCCAGAGCTTATTCCGGCAGCACGAGGCTGGATGCAAGTCGATGTACAACACTGAACAAGACGCTGTAGTTAATCGCGTGCAGAGCACACTCCGTGACTGTGTTTAATAGTTGCCAGTTGAATGGACGACTATTGTTATACGCGGTAGTAAAGTTCTAGCAGCCGAAAAAAAACGGGATTCAAGTTCAGGACTCTGGAGCTGTTAAGCAGCAACGCCTCTCTTATCCCAAAGGTTAATTGGTTAATTCAGTCTGGCCCGAATGCTCGAGTGTTCGCGTGTACACAAGTGCACTCATCCATGAATAAGTTCTTTTCATACGTTCTGTGTTTCCGGGAGGGGGACTTGACACCCCACGACCTTTAATTTGGATTAATTTGGTTAGAAAATAGAATGATGGGCGGATTTCTCTTAGAGTTGGGATTTGTCACGTATTATTTGCGGCTAACTGATAAACTTGATCCCAATCTTGTTACCATGGCAACGCAGTTTAATCTGAAGAAACTGCATACCAGACACATGGAATGTAAATCCATTTTTCAGGGCCTTCTTAAATCCGATGCGTCACTGGCTATAAATGAAATTACTTGTATTTGTGTCGGAAGTCTTCTTTAAATACAGGATGAAAAAAGCACTTGACACATCCGATGGTGATATCGTTCCTTAGGGATTAAATACATCCAGGAGCGACTGTCTCAAGGTTAAGTAAATCAAGGAACGACTGTCTCAGTGTTAGCTTTTAATTAGGTGAATGCTATGCATGAAATCACTGACATAATCCTTTAATTTCTTTTGCACAAGAGCTATAAATGTAACTGAGACAGGATCGTAGTAGGTATATACTGTACGGTCAGGGGCGCAAATAATGGGTTATGCAGATTGTGCGCTGCATAGGAGCCACCGACCACTAGGTGGTCCCCAAGAACATCCGAATGTACAACTTTGACGTCTGTGAATATTTTCCTTTATACGCAGAATGGATGCCTAAAACACGAATATTGCATGGCCCAATATTCTCAGTCAGAAATTGTTGTCCCGTCGTGCTCACCTCAGACAATTAAATGCCGGAGAACGAAGATCGAACTACGGACTGTACTTCTTGACCGGTATTTTGGTGAAGAGGAGAAGGACTTTAGCAGCATGCTGTGCACCCTGTTTGGATCCGAGAAATTCTGTGACCGATTCTTTAATGCTGACTGCTTGTCATATTCCTTTCATTGTGGACTTACAAAAGATTAATTGTTGCCAACATTTATTTTGTTTCATTCTGTAACATGTTTGGCTCTCGTCTTGCGCTCAGTGCTGCCAAGATGGGCTCCAGACCCTGACCCGGAATAAGTGGGTTTGAGCATGTATGCGTTTATTTAGGATTTCGTATATCTACTAGCGATAATGTAAGTATGGCCATTTTAAAAGTAATGTGAAATGCTATGTAGGGTGATGTGTACTTTAAATGATCTATCAAGATCATATCGAAGTGGGGCGACCACATTTTCCCTGAAAGAATACAGTTACGGCCCATCGGGTGTAGGGCGGGCATATTACCATTTTGCAATACTATATACAAATACGTTTGCACTGCCCTTGCATATACGACAACTTTAAAAAAATGAAACCAAAACAATACAGCCTTCAAAACGATTCATATAACAAGGCACTTTATTACTTGTGTACTTTAAACATCTCATGCACTTACTGGGGGACGAATTGCTAAAATGAGCAAAATGCTATATGCGGCCACTTTTATCATGGCTTGCACTTACGATAACCCAATTAAAGTTGAAAGCTCTATACAACCACAACCACTCAAATCGTATTTTATTTATGCTTCTGAATAATAAGCCCTACGCTTGCACACACGGTCTGCTTCAAGTCCTGACCTACCTGTCACACGGAACTCTTCTCGACGTCTGTTTTTTTTAAATATAACATCTCTGTGTCCTCCACGGGAAACAGGACATCTTTCACCTCATATCTGGAATATCAACTTGTTGTCCTCTGAACAAACACGTCCTTTTTTTCAGAAATTTGAACTCTCTCGTAACTTCTTCGTTAAACAAACAAACGCGTACTCACATGTCACGTGGCTAAAGAAAGCGTCTCGGAACACGCGCCTTAATATCGCGCGTGCGCACTTCACAGTTCGTGAAGGCGGCTTCATCAATGCTGGTCTGATGCTGCCTTATTTGCATAGAATTGATATGATTGGTGATTTTTAACATATTGAAAAATGGTCGCTCCAAACTGCTCCTTCTACTACGACTTGCTTACGACTGTGTAAATGAACTAAGAAATGAGTCACGGTTTAAATACACGGTGAAGAAGAATTTTTACAATAAATCAGAACACCAAAATTGAGCCAGGAATAGGCGATTGCCCCGGGACATGCAAGACGTCTGGTAACATCAATGTAAAACCATCAAGTAAGCAAGCTGGTCATATCCGGCAGTTATGTACCACTCCATTTTAGGACCTTGCTTTTTCGGTACAGCGTTTAATGTTTTGCTCCAGAGGGTGCCATCCATCAGGTGATCCGTCCATTTTCTGTGCCCTGTCCTATTCCAGCAGCATGGACATTAAAGAAATACTCCATCCAAACTTTTTTTTTTTTTTTATTACATACCCAAGTAGCTTATAGCTGAGAAAAGATTCTAATAGTGTTTTCGGTTAGAACTGTAATAGAAAACAACAGAGAACAAATCTTAGACAATGGCAAACAAAGTGAAAACCAAAAAATAAATTCTCACATAACTTTAGTTATTCATTTTCTAACCCACTTAGTCCTGAACAGGGTGGCAGGAGTGCTGGAGCTTCTTGCAGCTAGAATAGGGCACAAGGCAGGAACAAACCCCAGACAGGGCACCAATCATTCACTGGGCAAACACACACGCACACACACTAGGCCAATTTAGTATCACCATTCCACCTAACCTGCAGGTCTTTGGATTCACACTGCAGGTAAAGTGCATCATGAGCAACATAAAGTCAACACAAAGTTGAGCCAGGAGTACCCAAGGCTTGTCCAAAGAGGTGCAGAACCAATGGAGTCCAGTATCTCTTCATCACAGGTCACTGGAAAGCATCCATGTCTCACAACTATATAGCAAAACAGGGATCAGCAAAACTCTGAAGACCTGGACCTTCATCCTTTTGCATAGATATCGAGAGCACCACACACACCTACTTCCAGCAACCTTATGACCCACCCATGCTCTCCCAGTCCATTTACTGACTTCATAGGAAGAGTCACCAGAGACATGAATACCACTGCCGAAGTAAGTAAACCTCTCACTGAGGTCAACTCTCTCTCTCTCGCTCTGCAGACAGACACACTGCCGATGGCTGTGTCCAAGAGGTTATTAAAGGCCTAGATCTTTGTTTTTTATCAGGACACTCGCAGCCCAGATACTCCGATCCCTCACTCAGTCTCTCAAGGGCCCAGATCAGAGCCTCCATTGACTCAGTGAAGATCACAGCATTGTCAGCAAAGTCAAGATCAGTGAACCTCTCTTCACCAACTGATGCCCCACAGCCCCTGGCCACCATGACCCTGTAAGCAATGAACAATGTAAGAACAATAACAGACTCCTGACAAATGCCAGAATGAATTGGAAAGAATTCAGAGGTTCTGCCTCCATTCTGCACAGCACTCATAGTACCAGTGTACAGGCTGCCCATGATATTCAGATGTCCTAACAAGGACCTTACCCAGCACTGAGAGCAGTGTTATCCCCCTGTAGTTGCCACAAGCCAGGTGATCACCCTTCTCTTTCCAGATAGGGACGACAAATCCTGTTTTCCAGTCAGTTGGGATGATGCCCGTCTCCCAAATGGAAGCAAAGATTGCTCACAAGATCAGAAGGACAGCCTTACCAACCAGCCTGGAGAAGTTCAGCCCAGAGACCACAGATCCCTGCAGCCTTCCCTACCCTCAGCTGGATCACCACCTGTGCAATCTCAGTGGATCTTCACTGGGGTGTAATGGTTTAGACTTTGGACTGCAGCCACTTCTCAGCCATTTTTAAGGTATTGAGAGGTTTAGTGTTGAATCAATAGATAGATAGACAGACACTTTATGTATGCTGCTGCTGGAGTATGTGAATTTCCCCTTGGGATTAATAAAGAACAATATTAAAATTAAAGAGTGATAAAAATGCTGGTATAACAGACAATAACTTTGTATAATGTTAACGTTTACCCCCTGGGTGGAATTGAAGAGTCGCATAGTGTGGGGGAGGAATGTAATAAGCCAGCCCTTAAGGATCCTAGTGGTAAATACGATTTTAAAATGTAGGCATTTCCAGGACTAACTTGTCCACCAACAACAAAAGATTTTGAAGGCTAAAGTGCCTTTTGTGGATAACTTTCACAGCAAAATGAGCATCAAACCAAACCTTAAGGGCCCAAAAAAATCACTTTAAATTTACCGAACGTGGGTCGAAATATGTGAACAGACAACCGCCACTTCCTAATTTTCTTTACAAACAAGACACACAGGTATCTGGTTGCTAATCATAACTGTATGTTCTGCCATGTCTCACTTGAAATGGTCTTCTCTTTTTACAAGTTGCAGTGGGTTACAAAATATGTCAGCAGCCACAGGACTGAGATCAGTATTATCTCTCTATTATAATTAAAAAAAAATCCTGGGACAAGACGAGACTTTTGCAGAGAGATACTTTAACACCCCATGAGACAAGACTGTGTGTCAAGAGATTTAACCACGCCTGGGGCCTGAAATAAAACACAAAGAGTAGATGACAAAATAGAATGTTGTAAAGAAATAAAAATGGCACAATACACATGCAGAGCAGGTTAGTGATAACAAAAGTACTAAAATTCGAAAGTCCAAATGATAGTAAAGATCACATTAGTGCAAACAAACAAATTACTTGGTGAAATAACGGAACAGCGAAAAGAGATCGAACTTTAAGTCAGAGACTTGTAGATCGCCTAATTCATACTGCCATCAAGGAAAAGTAGTATTTCTTCCTAATGAAGAGGCGTAGCCGCGAGAATTAAAAGATTTGTTTGGTGAAAGTGAAATCCACGTATGAGAGTGGCCTGGGGGTGGGTTGGGCTTAGGGTTGGCAAGCGAAGCGAGCAGGGGACGAAGCCACCTAGTAAATGATATTAAAATTATATTATCAGCGCATAAAGTCGAGTAAGAGCGACAGTCTAGACAGAGGGGAGCACTTGTAGCTAAAGCAAAGTACATCTGTTTATACCTGCATTAACGTGTGTTGCGATTCAGTGGCACGTCATTAGATAAAAAATAGACCAAAAAAAAAAAATGGGTACAAATGTGCTGGATCACATAAGACCACTTTTGCAGTTGGTCAAAAAAACAGATAGCAATCACATTTAAAACACAAATCAATTTTCTATCCACATACAACAATCAAGACAGAAGGAAAGAAAGAAGCAGGGTGGTTTGCAATAAGTCATGTAAGCCACAGAGGTTGACCAGTCCGGACATCTGTGGAGCTTTAAAAAGTGAGTACAGGTGCAAGGGTGAAGACGAGCTACCATCTCCTTCATGAGACTGTCACATTTCTGACACCAGGCTCAGTGACGTGCAGCGAGGTTCATGGCTAGTGAGTCACAGACTCCTATAGAATCAGATTTACAAATATATGAACCCAAAAGAGTAGCTTATTCACTATTTAATTGGCACATTGACTACTGGTTATGTTTCATGTCTCATCAGCGTTCTTTACACACACACGTGAGGTACACATTTGGGTAAGAAAGAACATTACATTTATAGCAGTGAGAGAGAGCGAAGAGAGCGCGTTTGCTCCTCACCCTCCATGTGTTCTAAATTTGCCGTTGCAATTACAAAATTCATACTCATTCAGTACAAATGAAAGTATAGAGTGGTGTATAAAAACAAAATTAAATTTTGACCTTAATTGAAATATTTAGTTGTGTTTAAAAGATTTTAATTCTGACATTTTAATCAATTTTAATACAGAATTCAACAAAAGGATAACAAGAAAAACAAAATAATATTTTAAGGTCAAAATTTAGTTTTTAAATATTGGATTGTGTTTTTCTTAATCTGATCCCATTTTCTATAAAATTTAAAACCATTTATGGTCTTACCTTTATTTGTAAATAAAGTCCATGCCCCTATCCTTTTCCACGAAAATCGCTGTCACTTTCTTGTAGAAGTCCTCCTTATTTTTCTTTAGTTTTAAAAGTCTTAATCTTCCATTTTGGCAGTCAGTCGGAACAAAAATTAATAAACGGGCCGCTGCAGTGCACTTGACTTTCTGATGTCGCTAACTTATTGGTGCCTCTACTGCAGAACAGCAGCAACGAGCACCTGTTTGGCTCACATGCGCCCCCTTCAGGGCGGCAAGGTACTGTCTGCATCACCTTGTGCCTTTTCACTGCAGTTTAAATGTCAGATCACCAAGACTACATATGTCACACACATTCATTAAAGAATATTAGCCAGACTGTGGAAAGTCAGGGTGTATAATAAATGTGTGTGCAAACCTTATATTGGCGACATACAGAGAGACAGCAAACAGGCACACGCTAATTGCAGGCATCAACCCAGCGTGTGAGGGAAAGCGCAGTCCAAGGTGAGGTGAGACTTGCCATTGCCGCACTTCGTGTTTCTCCTCTGTATTTGATCAGGAAATGAGCCAATTCAACAATTTTGACTATAAAATGATCAAAATTATACAGAAAACATTTACAGCACATGCAGACCACTGGAAAAATTTATTATAGGTTATCATTAGTTTTGTTTTTGTTTTTTTACTTTTCATGACGACAGGTGAGGCGCACTCCCTGATCAGGCTAAAACACTCAAGTTGTTCTTAATGGGCCAGTTTCCATTCAGTAGCTGCAGTACACTGTGCTGCACAAATACAGGTGAGCGTATGTTGGACACACATTTTAAAGCCTGATGTAAATGTAAATGATATAGGAATACAATCTATGAAACTGGCGTTAAAGGGTACTTAGTTTTTTCAAACAGTCATTGCAGGCCATATGCAACATGCTTGGAATATTGATGAAGTGGGCCACTCTGAAAATGTCCAAGGGCCAGATGCAACCTGTGGGCCCTCAAGTTTGACACCCTGCTACTCATCAAAATAATGAAATTCTGCATTAGTTTTACGTAATAATTAAGAGTGAATTAGAATCAGTGGATTAAACTAAAACAGAAGATGACTTTTCATTACCGATTCAGCAGATTGCATAAACGTCCCGTGGCACACAGCATGCATACAAAAGGAGGCAGACGTCAGGCTATATGGAAGTCATAGTGTTTATTGATGTGTTTTTTTCCCCCTCTTATTACAGTTTTCTCGTTTTAATTCACACTCCCGCAATCAAGCAGGCGTTACAGGGAAAAAAGCCACTTTGGTGCATAGTGGGATACTAACGGACAGAAGAAAGAAGTCACGGGAAAAAAAAAAAAAAAAAAAAAAAAAAAAATATATATATATATATATATTTTTTTATGCCACAGGTTACCAGAACCTCGATTAAAAGCCATGATTAGCAACACCAACTATACAGGCATACGAAGAAGACATTACGGAAAGTGAGAGGGACCCCACACAGACACCAGCACTCTAAAAATTTGTCTCTCGCGTCTCGCCTTAAAAGAATTTTAAAATTTACAAAAAGCAAAGTCAAAGCAGCACTGTCACCCAACCCCTGGTGCTCAGCTGGTCCTCAAGTCTGGGCAGCATGCTGGCAGCTTTGCTGGGGTCCTGGGGGCCCCTGAGGTGGGGGCGGGGGGGGGGCAGCTGCAAGAATACAATCCCCCACCTACTCATTCATTTTGCAACAGCAAACAGGAAGAAAAAAAAAAAAAATCAAAGAAAGGATAATTTCTTCACTATACATAAAATCAGTACAAATAAACTCCATATACAGGCAATCTAGTAAGAAAATGGACATCCTTGTTCAATACAGATAATCTCGTCAGCATGTGAAAGCAAAATAAAATTCAGTCTTGTCACAAATCACCCGGCCACCTCTCCATCAGTCAAAGGAAAAAGGAAGTCTGTTCTAATGGTTATGAACAAACAGATGAGCCAGCACAGGGCCATCCTCTGGAAGCAAAGCCGAGTCATTATTGGTCAGTAGTGCACGCCTCCCAGCCCGTATCCGCCCTTCCCCGCTTAGATCTGCATCTGCTCCAGGTATTTGTAGGTTGGGTTTTCATAGCCATGGTTCTGCATTTTACTCAAGTGTCGCTCCTCTGGAGTCAGCATGGGGTCAACCTGTGAAAATGAGAGGCCCTATCAATAAGCAGATCCACATGTGATTGCTACTTGCATTTCCAGTATTTTTTTGCTAATTTAGACCTAGGCTTACAGAACCTTATCAATCAATAAAATCAGATAATGAAGTTAAATCATATCAATAAGAGATGACCTATAAATCCAAGTCTGTATGAAATACTTAATCTATAAATATATTTCACAGTCTGCAACCGTACCCCAGTCTTTTGGGATGTGACCTCTTACCTCCACAATGCCATGGCTGATGGTGCCATACTGCCTCTTCCGCAGCATCACCAAACTGATGACAATCACTGTTGCTATGGCCACTGCAATCACGAGCAGACCAATCAAGGCACTGCTGCTGAAGTTAAACTCCTCTCCAAGAGGTCTGAATGAATCCTAAGGAAGGAGACAAGACACTTGAGAGAAGGAGATGGCTAGACATGGGTGCACAGGTCAAGAGAGTTGCAGCGGCCTGTGGCTACTGTACCTACAAACACCAAATGATCCGTGCAACTGGAAGTGAAGCCTGGGGGACAGAGCTGGACAGCAGAGGAAAAGGTGACAGAAGTAGGGAGACAGAGGGCAAGAGGGTCAAGCACGCCAAGTACAGAGAAGAGATTCTAAGCCCTCCCCCTCGTACTTAAGAAGCCCTTTGCGAGTCTGGGGGGTGCCGGGACATGGCATCATAGCACAAGGCACAACAACATTTAAAGTCATTCCAGGCACATATCTCATACATTTCTTCAAAATTACCCAACATGAATTGCAACTCTTACACCCATTCTTTAAATGCACTCAAAGGTCATGTCCAACAAGCATCTTATATAAGCACCCGTGCACACAGACGTAACTCCACAGAGATCAGAGAACGACAGGCACGTCCTACTCAAAGCTTCTGGCAACTATCGGTGTGTTCCACACACACACACACACACACACACTCTTCTGGTCACCAATATGAATCTCACATGCTACAACAGACTTTCCATATGAAATTGTCACACCTCACACGCATCCGCACATGTTCTCTTCTGTATGTATTTATTGAAAAAATATTTCCTTGATTACTAAATTGAAACACCTAAACACTACGGCTATTATCAAAATCAATAACTGAATCTCTTTGTAATATGAAAGATACAGGATGCATTCATTCCAACATGGATTAAAAATGAGCTACAAATAAAAAAAAAAAAAAAAAAAAGCACACGGCAGTTAGCTAGAAGGTGGTTCTATGGTCTGGGAGCATGCACTGATGGCGAACTGCCACACCCACCACACGACGAACCACCTGGATTGGGACCGGAGTGCAGTGGGTGACACCTCAGCACCACACTGAATAATGGAGTGCCAATCCTGCCACCAACCCCCAAATTTTCCCTGTAAATTGGAGGATCTGCTTGCAGGGCTGGATGCAGATTAACGTCATACCCAGGACAGAGCAATGTAGGTTTTAGGGCCTTGCTCAAGTGCCCAACGGAGTAGAGTCCCAATGTGACCAAAACTGAGCTTTTTGGCCATCAGACTAAATGCCATTTTTGGTGTAAGCCAAACACTGCACATTATCAAAGACATTCCATCCCCACAATGAAGGACACTGTTGGTAGGATCAGGGATGCTTTTTAACAGTAGGCTTGGAAAAGCTTGCAAGGGTAAAATGAACACAGGAAAATATGGGGGGGAAAATCCTGATGCAGTGTGCCAGAAACCTGTGGCTTGGGGGAAGATTTGTTTTTCAGCAAAACGATGACTCCAAGGATAAACCTAAAGCTACACAGGAATGGATTCAAGACAACAATGCGGGTACCCAGGTGTGGCTGAACCTCCAAATGAATTAATATTTTTATAGGCACTGTACATGGCAAGCTTATGGAGCCGTTATTAAACAAGTAAATTATTTGTAATAATTTCTCTTTCTCTGTCCACCTGTTTACTTGAAGTTCCCAGTCCGGGAAACTAGAGCCTACCCGAGCAGCACTGGGAACAAAGTAGTAACGAATTCTGAACAGGGTGCCAAGTCCACCAAAAAGTATCTGGTTAAGAGAAGGGTTAGACAATCGCAAGTCCACTTGGGTGGTAACCAGGCCAGAATTCAAACTCAGTCTCTCCTGAAACTATGAGGTAGCAGCACTAACCTCTGTGTCACCCCAGTCACACACACTCAGTACCCACTGTAAATTCCAAATTACTTATCACTCTATGAGGGTATTATTTATGCGTATTGCTTCTGCTTAGTTTCACATTTCACATAGTCTCCAAACTTTGACTATTCTAGATGAAGCCAAACAAACAAAACACCTATATACAGGTGCTGGTCATAAAATTAGAATATCATGACAAAGTTGATTTATTTCAGTAATTCCATTCAAAAAGTGAAACTTGTTGTTGTGATGTGGGATTTTGCATATAACTTGATAAATGTTTTGTATGTCTTTATTTATAATTTAGGCAAACCAAGTAGTGAGAGGTATTCGTGTTTGCACCCCCCGCCCCCCCTTTTACGACTGTCTCTTTGTAATTTTATGACAGGATTTGGGGGGGGGGGGGATGTGTCTTAAACCAGTTTGATGAGTATTTCTCTGCTAAAGTCTTTGAACCCCCTGCAAGGAAGCCAGGATGTTTAACATATGGTCTTGGGGCAGGTGTTAAGATGTTCTATTTCACCCATTGGTCTGAGGTATGGCTGTTTGGAATTGGCTTGTCTTAGAGGCATCTAAGTACCATGATGTCCTATTGGTTCGAGGGGTTGGAGAGAACATCTATAAATGTACGTGCTTAACCTCACATTCTCTCTCTTACTAACATCTGAAAGAAGCATCTCTCTTACCAACATATGATGAAGAAGCACCTCTCTTGCTAACCTGTGATGATGAAGACAACACAATGAAGAGCACAGCTCAGCAGCCATATTGAACAGACATGTGGCTGAAAGCTGAGCACCAACGATGCCTTAACTAGAGACATTTTAAGTAACTACAAGTCAGTGTGCCACCTGAATTACACATCACCATTTTATCAGGTTGTATGGTTGCCAATATTCAAATGTACTTTGCATTTTGTTATTATTTATGAATATTACCAGTAATACATAATTTTATGTGTAACTTAACTCCTGCTTGTCTTTTTTTACTACATCTAATTGCCTGAGGTTATAGATATAGAAGGGAAGGTGGGGATAAGTTATATAAAATAATATCTTATAAACAGTGGTACGTCTGTGAGATTAGGCATTCTAAGGCTGCATATTAATAATACAATAGGGGAAAGTAGAGCAATACATATATTACTCTACCAAGATAAAACACTTGTATATTAGATTCATTCATTACACACAGACTGATGTATTTCAAATGTTTATTTCTTTTAATTTTGATGATTATAACTGACAACTAATGAAAGTCCCAAATTCAGTATCTCGGAAAATTAGAATATTATGAAAAGGTTCAATATTGAAGACACCTGGTGCCGCACTCTAATCAGCTAATTAACTCAAATCACCTGCAAAAGTCTTTAAATGGTCTCTCCGTCTAGTTCTGTAGGCTACACAATCATGGGGAAGACTGCTGACTTGACAGTTGTCCAAAAGACGACCATTGACACCTTGCACAAGGAGGGCAAGACACAAAAGGTCATTACTAAAGAGGCTGGCTGTTCACAGAGCTCTGAGTCCAAGCACATTAATAGAGAGGCGAAGGGAAGGACAAGATGTGGTAGAAAAAGGTGTACAAGCAATAGGGATAACCGCACCCTGGAGAGGATTGTAACATAAAACTCATTCAAAACTGTGGGGGAGATTCACAAAGAGTGGACTGCAGCTGGAGTCAGTGCTTCAAGAACCACCACGCACAGACGTATGCAAGACATGGGTTTCAGCTGTCGCATTCCTTGTGTCAAGCCACTCTTGAACAAGAGACAGCGTCAGAAGCGTGTCGCCTGGGCTAAAGACAAAAAGGACTGGACTGCTGCTGAGTGGTCCAAAGTTATGTTCTCTGATGAAAGTAAATTTTGCATTTCCTTTGGAAATCAAGGTCCCAGAGTCTGGAGGAAGAGAGGAGAGGCACAGAATCCATGTTGCTTGAGGTCCAGTGTAAAGTTTCCACAGTCAGTGATGGTTTGGGGTGCCATGTCATCTGCTGGTGTTGGTCCATTGTGTTTTCTGAGGTCCAAGGTCAATGCAGCCATCTACCAGGAAGTTTTAGAGCACTTCATGCTTCCTGCTGCTGACGAACTTTATGGAGATGCAGATTTCATTTTCCAGCAGGACCTGGCACCTGCACACAGTGCCAAAGCTACCAGTACCTGGCTTAAGGACCATGGTATCCCTGATCTTAATTGGCCAGCAAACTCGCCTGACCTTAACCCCATAGAAAATCTACCAGACCCAACAATTCAGAAGAGCTGAAGGCCACTATCAGAGCAACATGGGCTCTCATAACACCTGAGCAGTGCCACAGACTGATCGACTCCATGCCACGCCGCACTGCTGCAGTAATCCAGGCCAAAGGAGCCCCAACTAAATATTGAGTGCTGTACATGCTCATACTTTTCATGTTCATACCTTTCAGTTGGCCAACATTTCTAAAAGTCCTTTTTTTGCATTGGTCTTGGTTGATATTCTAATTTTCCGAGATACTGAATTTGTTGTCAGTTATAATCATCAAAATTAAAAGAAATAAACATTTGAAATACATCAGTCTGTGTGTAATGAATGAATCTAATATACAAGTTTCACTTTTTGAATGGAATTACTGAAATAAATCAACTTTGTCAGGATATTCTAATTTTAGGACCAGCACCTGTAGTGTGATGGACTTGGAGTTTAATTAATAATTAATACAGTCCTGCAGGTGGTGCTTGACAGCATGAAGTGGTTCAGAGACCAATCTTATCTCAGTGATTTCTGGGACTGCTTTGACTTTCTATCCCTCTTGTTCTCCTCCTGCATCTATTGCTGTACTGGCCTTGGGATTCACTGCTGTGCTAATCTTGCCGTGCTCAGCCTTAAAAATATGATACCATAAAACTCCCACCCACAAATGATTCAAATATATTTTATGAATGTTGACTTTTTGTTATGGCAAGCACTGATGTGTGCATGACCATACCAAGTAATAGACATATGCCTCATGCAGGGGTCTGGCGTTCAATGTTGCTAAGATAGACTCTGGCTACCAACCAACCAACCCAAAACTGGATGGAAAAATATTTTGTGGAATTTTCCTTAGATAAAGGCATCTGCTAATCAAATAATGATTCAGACACTGATCCTTCCAATAAGACAATTAGCACATTTAACTGTTTTATTTGTGAAACACATCAAACACTGAAAAGTGCCGAGATTGACAATATCATGATGTGCCCTAGCCTCAAGCAGTTCTCAAAAGAAGCCTAATCACAAGCAATAAAACTGGATTTTCGACTTGAGTGTAATAATATGCATAACCAATCATGAGTCTGGTATCTTCTGTGGATAGTTCCCATAGCCTTACACTGTACAGCAGGTACAAGAACATCCATAGTGACGTGGGCATTGCTCACCTTCCATTTGATTACACCAATTCTGTATGTTTGTGACATCCAACATTTAAATCTGCCTTAAAGTATAAAACTCCTTAACAACTAAACCATAGGTTTTTTTGAACTATGTCTTGTGGGTTGCTGGCTTTTGGGTCACGCAGAGTTATGCATCACTGTTGTATTTAATGAGAAAGGGTCACAAATGGTTTGTGAGATGTCTTGGAATGGGACACTGCAGGCAATTTAAGCATTTGACACTGCTCTGCTGTGACTGTCGGTGGTGATCCCCCATGTGATGGTCATCATGGAATAAGTCTCAAAGATACCATAGAGGAATTAAAACAAAAAAAAAAAAAAAAAAAGGAAAAGGTTTAAGAGACACTGATCTCAAGAATCAGAGAACCACAAAGGCAACAGACTCCTTCAGCTGGAAGGGAAGTTGAAGGCAAATCACATTACAGCTTTGCAAAACAGAAACACATTTGAGGGAAGAAAAAAATAAAAAATAAAAAGTACCCCTGGACACCCACTGGACAGAAGATGGCCTCTATTTCACTGGCAATAAAAAGTAATTCAACGACAAATAGCAATCAGCTGTTCCAGAAACTGGTGGTATGGGGGAAACCAAATAAGACAGGAAATCTACAAAATTGTACCTACTGTACAGTAATGCTGATTAGAGAGATTCGAGATTTTCAGTTACATTTTAAATATTTAAACTAAATACTTCTGTGAATAGATTAAAAATTTAGGACTATAAAAGCTCAAAACCACAACCACTCAGGTATTCTCACAGTTGCTCTCACACATATACACACACACACACACACACTCTTGTTCTTTCACTCTTTAATTAAACTTTTTTTTTTTGCTGCCAACAGCAGATAGAAAATCAACCTATGGCTGGCTGCCAAGCCCTGCTGCTCCCCCCAGAGTCCAGCCTATTGGGACACTACTGTATGTCCACTATGTGGCACTGTACTCACCATCTCCTCATCCACACCGCTGACTCTCTCTGCATTGAAAATGACCTCTTTAACATCCAGAGTCTCGTCAACCACCTGTCGACACAGACAGGGAGACGTTACTCTGGTGCCCCCTTGTCTCCCTGCAGAGGCTCCGCTATATTATGGCCTCAAGTAAGTAGTCCAGTTAGCAGTTTCCTTCCAAGCTCCACTTGCTGCTTTGACTTGCTCCATTGTTCACATTACAGGTAGAGACAGTGCGTCAATGATTATCTTGGCTTTGTGTGAAAATGTGTTAGGAGTAAGATTACTGTGATGATCCAGATAAAATCCACAGAGAAGTCAGTGTCACATGGGGAAGAGGCCAAAAGGACACAAGCATGCATTGGGCACATGTTTCATCACAAAGAAGCCAGCCTAGTGTCTTTCTGTAAGACGGGGCACAAGAATGTCTGACTGCTTTTTAAAGTGCAGTAGTAAGTCAGTCAGGTTTTAGAGCACCCCATGACAGAAATATCTATTGAGTGTTGAGTAAGCATGCGACTATAGAGAATGGACTACAGAGATGTAGTGTATACTGAACGACATTGCTTAGATTGGCTCGGACTGGCTTCTGGCCTCAACTTCATGATTGCAGCAAATGAGCAAATGTTGTACACACAATTGTGGCAATGCATGGGACATGCTGTAGCTGGAGAAAGGTAGAACAAGACTAAATCAAAATGGAGGTACACCTCTATAGCAATATAAAAACTGTTAGTTTTACAAATGGACAATAACTGTTCTGCATTGCAGGTCATATACATCACTTGGCAGTGGGCAAATTCGAAGCCAGCTACACCGTTTTGCTAGTGGGCAATCACCATTATAGGCTATGCAGAGATTTAATTTTCTATAACAAAATCAGTAAGTACTAAATAAAATTTAACTTGAGACATTTTAGACCACAAAAAAAAAAAAAAAAAAAAAAACACAACAAATGTTTCTATCCTACGAGCAGCACTGTTCTATACAGAGAGATTAGATGTAGGGTTTTATTAGAGATTATAGTCACTGTGCTGATCCAGCTACCCTCTGTTCTCCAGCTGCCATTTGCTTACAGCCTTCAGGGCATCAGTTTGTAACTTTTGCCACAAAGTAAGACCAGCAATTGCACTTTCATCACCAGCTGCTGGCCAAAAGGCAACTTGTGCGACACTGATGTTGCATTACACTGGGCCAGTCTGCACACAAGAACAAGGGAACCAAAGGAGCATTGTAGGAGCTTTACAGTCACCAGCACCTTAACGTTTACCACATCCCAAGACAAGCAGTGAGGTGTGCACAGAAAGATGACACACCCCATCAGTAATGAAGCCTGCACGTCCTCACCAGGCAGTTTTTGTAATCTACCTTGATATTTATATCTACACAAAATAATTTACATACTAGCCGAAAACAATAGGTATTCATTTACTTCTTGAACAGTTAAAATTAAAATGTAGTAAGTGGTATAGAAACTTGATAATTGTATTATTCTGGAGTGATTACATTTTCATGAGGTGTCCAGTTTAACACTTCTAAAAACACCATCATTTTTTATTTAAATTTTTATTATCTTAAGCCTACCCCCTTTAAACTGCAGAACTGTTTTAAACTGTTACAAAAGCTGCGACTTATAAATAATGCACATTTTATATATATACACACACGTGTGTGTATAAATAAATAAACTACCACCTTGCAAAGCAAAAGAAATTGTGGGTATCTCATTGACCTGAATAGTTAGTCTTTCATAAATTAATACATTTCTACTTTATAGCACATTAAACAAACTAAAGATGATTTTCCATTTTACACTGACTAAAAGAACAGTTTTCTAGTTCCAAAAATCCAAGTCATGTTAAACTGCAGCCGATTTGTTTTGCTGTGCCTATCAAGTTGTCGCTTACTCTTTCTCCACTAAAAAACAAAATTTCAGCAGATTAACCTGCAGTTTCTTACCACATTTTCACCAAGCTTTCCCTTGCTGTTGATAACTCTTTCCTCTGCTCCAATTAGGCCATCTAGTCCTGACATTCCTGATCCTGCAGAAGAAGAAGAAGAAGAAACGGTAAACATTCCCAATGGAAAAGCATTGCATGATGGAGCTGGTGTTGAGGGGGGAAAAAAGGAGGATGTAAGTCTGTGTAACAGACAAAGAGGGAAGCAGGAGCGCATCTCAAGACAAGCGCCAGGATATGAAGGGTGAGTGATGATGACAAGCGGCAAGTTGACCAACCTTTCTTCATGGCCCGGGGAGAATCTGGGAGAGCGGCTAGCAGCCACAAGACAGCCAGAGCAGAGTAGAGAGAAATAAAAAAACAAGATGAAAACCAGAGAATAGAGAGGAGGGGAAATCAGGCAGTGCAGAAATGCCTCTCACAGAGGGCACCAACCTTCTCCCTCTGGCAGTGCCCCAAGACTTTTAACCTGGATGGGGCGGTAGGGTTTGCCCTCTACAAGCGGTAGCTCTACACTCTCCTCAGAGGACACAGTGACATCAGTCTGCGACTCCGAAATGGACGACATAAATTGGCTCATATCCTCCTTTTGTTCCCTCATCAGCTCATCTGGATAAAGACAGTTAGAGGTTACTGCAGGACTGTGATCATCTCCACAATCGTGTCATGTATGCGAAGAGTCAAGAGTTTTACCAATTTCCTCCTGAATCTCCTCAGCTACATATGGCACCTTGTAGAGCAGTGACAGACTCTGGTTCATTCTTTCCTCAATGACTCTCAGGTGTGTCATCACCTTAAAAACAGAAAACGCATCCACAGTATGAAGTTCTACTTATTCATAGTAGGAGGAGAAAACATTCTCAGTGTGCTCAATTCACCTAATTGATACAGGAGGAGGAAAATATCAGACAAGAAGAAGGTGGTAGGGGAAAGGGTGATTTTGACAGGAAGTAGTTGATATTTGAGTCTGAGCAGATGTTTGATGGGAAAGTTGCCAAGTCCCCTCACCTGAGATTTCATCTGTGCTGCCTTCTCAGGGTCGACAGCTAGGACATGTTGGTAGTGACGGATTGTGTGCTGACGATCCTTATTCTCGGTGCGAACATACTTCTTTAAGGCCTGCAGGATTCTGTGGGGCTGCATGACAATCAAGAGAAAGTGAGACAAAGTGTGACATCAGCATGGACTATTTACAAACACCGTTTCAGGGTGGACCTACCCGTGGTGGATCAGCCTGCAGTGCAGCCAAGTAGTTTTCCAGAGAGACCCTGCGACGATCATTCAGCATAGCTTCCACTCTTGCCAGATGGGTCTCTACCAGCTGCTGCTTCTCACTGGCAGCTTCTTGCTCTAGGGACTCTACCATAGTCTGGAACCGCTGCAGAACACAAGGAGGGGGGAAAAAAAAAAAAAAAAAAAGGGACTTGATTGGGAAGACCACTACAAGCAATGCAGTTAAGAGTGACCATCAATAGGGACAAGATACTCACTTGGATGAGGGTCTGTCTCTCAGCCTTAGGTAGGTTCTTAGCTTGTCTTTCAGCCTCCTCCCAGTCCTTCCTCACCTGTACAAAGAGAAATGACATTTGAGGATCATGAAGTCAGAAGATGACCACCTACAGTTTTAATTGGATAGCCTAGCTCAACAAACCTTCTCCATGCGGGTCCGATGCCGCACCTCCAGCTGCTCCTTCGCCCTCTGAAAGCGAGCATGTTCATTCTCATCGGCAGGAGTCTCAAAGTAGACATCCACATCATCAGTAGGCTGAGGGGTTGGTGGAACTAGAGAATGATAGATCAAGTGGGGTTATGCAATGCTACCAAGAGACAATGAGGACATGCCCTACCTTTCTTGCCAGACTCTAACTTCATTCTGAACCAAGTCACAAAACTTGCAGTTGAAAAGCCAGTTGTGAGAAGTCAGTGTTAGAAGGTATTAGTAAAAGATAGCATTCACACTCACAGCTACACAAGTTCCCCCAACCACCAGCTAATGTTCACAGCTTCAGCGGGTTGGTAGAATGTTAGGAGAAAGAGGAGCAGCAGACAAGGAGGAGGGCCGGGACACGCTGGACTTACTCAGACGACTGCACACAGCCATGCAGTACTCCTCAGAGTCAAAATTGTTGCGGTTGCCGCCGCAGCCTCCATAGACGAAATGCTTGCACTTGTGCTGGTCCGGTTCGAAGTACCAGCGGGGCATCATGGCCCTGCAAGGCCCCGTCTCCGCCTCCAGAGAGCAGACAGCTGTGAGGGCAGGACAGGCTGTTAAAGTGTATGTATGGGGGAGAGGTTGATGGATAGTGGGTTGTTTGGTAAATTGAGGGCAAGAAAAAATTAAATAAAAAATAGAGGAATTTCATTTTAAAATAAAGATCTGGCATTGTGGAGGTGGGATTTGCCTGCTACCTGAATGAAGGACTGAAACCGAAATGAGTGTGTCAGGAAATGACAGTACTCTGGGGAGGTGGCCCATCAAGGCAGGTGTCACAAACATGGGGGACCGCTGTAGTTACAATGTTTTTAATTCAAATAAATGTGATGTACAGCACCCAACTTTTAAAAATAAAAGCAGTGTACTCCTTTCTCGTATTATTTTTCATCTTAAAGCAAATAGATTCATCTCAGATTTTCCTTTTAGCTGAGACTGGCTCCATTTTCAATCTCTTTTTGTAAAATGTTCCTATAAAGCAGCTTATTCACCACTGTGACTAATAAAATATTAATTAGTACATACCACTAACCCTGGTGTCCATTTCCCATGGGCTAAAGCAAAGATAAGTGGTAAAAAACTGTAGATTTCACCGATTTATAAATTTACATTGTATGTGGTGGAAAGCTAAAACTCAACAACCAAGTTATATTTAAAATGCAGAAAATGGCAAACAAGGGGAATTACTTTCCAAGGGTCAAAATCATATCAGATTATTTGATTAGCAGATTACTACACCCCTTCAGGACAGAGACGACAAACTCACAAAGATGATGGGTACCCTTGTGGATCTACCTTGCAAAAAAAAAAGGGAAGCAAAACGGTCAAGTCTTCAGTTCTTTCCTTACTTCATTACATCACCCAGGCCTGAGCCATTTGCTTCAGCTGGACTTCAGTAATCAGGGTTCAGGTAAGCTGCTAAAGAGGGGATGATGTCTCTATCCCCCAGCATAATACTTCAACAGCCATACTCAAAGTGGGAGGTTACCTTTGACTTCTTCATAGGTCTTGTCAGCAGGGATCTTTTCTGGAGTGTTTACAGCATCTTCATTATCCCCATATTCAGCTTCGTCCTCCCCTGCATCTTCATACACATAGTCCAAATCGTCCTCCTCCTCAGGTTCCTCTACTGCCTCAGCTTTCTCATCCACATTCTCCTGTGTGGGAGCCTCACTGCTGGACCACAAGAGATTTATTAGTAGCTATGACTATGATAGACAGAGTTCTGACTAGCCATAGGAAAATCATGCACTATACCTCTTCTCCACCACACTCTCTACTTCCTCTTCTTCTTCCTCTTCCTCCTCTTCCCGCTCACTAACTTCTACTTCCTCATCTTCATCGTCCTCCTCGTCCTCTTCATCCTCCTCCACTTCCTGCTGATGCTCTTGATTCTGTGTTTCTTTGGAGACTACATCATCTCCTGGTCGAGTAGAAGGACAGCAAACATACTCTGTGCCATGGAACCTATCAATGCCACATGGAAACAGCATTCCATAGCTGTGCAGGCTCATGGAATCCATTGAACATGCCTATGGATTAAAGGAAAGAGTTTAGGAAGGTTCAGTCTAAGAAAACATCCTCTAGCCATCATCCTTCCTTGCCACTAACCTCCTTGGCCACGCTGTGCCAGTGCTGGTGGCTATCACACACATCCATTTGCTCCTTGTGGAAAAATCGACACTTCTCTGGCACCAACAGCACATCACTGACAAACTCCCCCACTGCAAGACACAAAAGGAGATGAGGTTTTGATGAGAAAAGGCTACTTAGCTCGGCCAAGCCTGTCAACTTAATTTCCTGATCTAATCTTTCAAAATGATGTCAGGATCAGACGTTCCTCAGAATTCAGGTTTATAATGCACTGCCTGGTAATTGAGTATTTCAAATGTTCACGTGGAAAAAACACTTTCTAGCTTCCTCTTCTCCCGACTTTGTCTGTTATTAAAGAACTCATTTTAAAGTAACACCTGGCTTCCACCGTAATAACCCCCTTCATAATTTTAAACACTTCTGTTATAAATTAGACCCGTTTAATCCAACAGCAACAGAATGAATGGCTAGCTTGACAGGTCTCGTAATTGTATGCAAGGCTATACATCCTGACCCAGATTCAGGCTTTGTGAACATCTAAATTCAAATTGGTTGCACCAGTATGAGTCTTAGTGTGACCAAGCTGAAGTGACAGAGTTGGCTAGGCAAGTAAGCTTCACTTTGTCATTTATATTCAAATAAGGCCAGGCTCATATGTGGAGTAACCAATACAATCCCCTGCTTAGCCTCATTGTTCATTTAGGATTGATGAGGGATGATAAAGTGAACATTTTCTACTGCACACTTGACCGTGTCCAGACAATTAGGAGTATGGTACAGCAATTATTTGTGCAATGAAAACAGGCATAGTGAGAACACATGAGCACATACCATATGGTTTAGCATTTTCTCAACAGTTTTGGAATTTCTACTTCTCTGCAGTGACACAGCCAGAAGAAAATTGGCTTGGAGTAATAAAAAAGTGTTTTATGAATGTCAGCTCAAGTGTTGCAGCTTAACACTTCAGCTACTTCAGTTTGCTATCATGGGAGAGGCCGCGTACAAGATGGTCTTTGGACTTAGTAGTTAATGCCTTTGGCCGGGGACTTGCTGTGTCACTTAGCAATGCAGATAGGAGGGTTGTGTTATAATATACTACATTAAGCTAAAGTGGATTCAGAAAGGTTTTTAAGACCCCTTTACTTTCTTCAATCTTATTGTGTTGTAGATTTAATTTTACATAGATACGTCTAGCAATCTACCCTTAAAATACATTCTTACTTTGTTATTATGCGTTATTAAGAACAAGTTGAAAATTTATTAAAAATCTAAAACTGAAATTTCTCATTCATTTAAGTATTCAGATCCTTTGCTGAATTGTGGTCAGGTGCATCCGGTTTGCTTTACTTCTCCTTGAGATTTGTCAGGAACTTGACTGGAGACCACTTGTGGCAAGCTCAGTTGACCTGACATCGATTAGAAAAACACATATTCTCCAGCATATTTAAGGTCCACAGTTCATACTGCATGACAGGACAAAAAAAAAAAGAAACACTGATAAAGTCCCAGAAACACTCTGTAGACCTACATGGTCAAACTGTGGTGAGGCAAACATCAGGATGAGGGTAAAAAAACATTTTCTAAAGTCTTGAGTGTTCCCAGGAACACAGTGAATGCAGGAAATGTGAAATGGAAGACTATTGGATCCACCAGGGTTCTTCCTAGATTTGCCCTTCTGGCCAGACGGATTAATTGGGCACTAATGACCTTTGTCAGGGAGGTAACATTCTAAAATCGCCTTAATCAGTGGATGGGTCTCTTTGGCAGCATCTTAAATTGGTTTGAGTCGTACTTGACAGGTAGAAAATTCTTTGTTAGTTGTGGCAACTATACTTCGAAGTCACATGATATTCTACATGGTGATTTACAAGGATCTGTCTTGGGTCCACTGCTCTTTTCAATCTCCATGCTTCCATTAGGTCAGATTATCTCAAGGCATAACGCGAGATATCACAGCTATGCTGAAGACACACAATTGTATTTATCAATAGCGCCTGATGACCCCAACTCTCTTGCTTCACTGACACAATGGATTTACTTACGTTTCTGAATGGATGAGTAGTCATTTTCTCAAACTAATTACGGTAATATCGGAAATCTTAGTGATTGGCAAAAATGGATATAGTCAGGGTATTAGAAATAAACTTGATCCATTAGGGTTAAACATCAAGATGGAGGTGAAGAATTTAGGGTCAATTATTGATTCTGAACCTAAATCACATATTAAAATCAGATTACTAGGACAGAACTTCTTCACTTAAGAAATATAGCAAAGTTTAGACCACTTGTAACTTTGCAAAATGCTGAAAAGTCAGTTCACGCTTTTGTTTTTAGATGACTAGATTACTGTAATACACCCCTCTCAGGACCACCTAAGACAGACATCAATTGGTAACAGCGAGTACAGAATGGCGCTGCCAGAATCTTAACTAGGAAAAGAAAATCCGAGCACATCTCTCCAGTTTTGATGTCACCTACACCGTTTACCCATGCCATTTAGAATCAACTTTAAAATACTGCTTATGATTTACAAAACCTTAAATAATCTGCTCCATCCTATATCTGCAAACACCTGTCAGCTTACACTGCAAATCGTAACCTTAGATCTTCAAATGAGGGTCTGCTTACAACTCCAAGAGCTAAACATAAAAGAAGTGGTGAGGTGGCCTTCTGCTGTTATGCACCTAAAATATGGAATAGTTAATCAATAGAAATTCACCAGACTGATACGGTGGAGCACTTTATTTAAAAAAAAAAAAACAAACCACCACTACTAAACACCCATTATTTTAAAATGACTTTCTTAAAGCTTCATTTTAGTGCAATCCTGATATTTTATATATGCATTTAATTATCATGGCTCCGAAACCCATACTAATCCCCTATACTCTCTGCTGTTCTTTTTCTGTGATTGAGATCATTTATGTTAGATAGAATGCCTATTTGGCACCGAGTGGTCTTGTGGCCTCGGAACCCCTGCCCTCTGAAGGTTTTTTTTTTTTTTTCCCCTTTCCTTCCTAGCCATCAGACCTTACTTTATTCTTTGTTAATTAGTATTGCCTAATTTTACTTTTATATATTTTTTCTTTCTTTATCTTGTAAAGCACTTTGAGCTACATCAGTTGTATGAAAACGTGATATAGAAATAAATGATGCTGTTGCTGTTATTGTGACCAAGAACCCAATGGTCATTCTAACGGTGCTACAGAAGTCCTCTGCTGAGACGGGAGAACCCATCGGGACGACGACCAACTCGGCACCATGCCAGTAAAAGACATACAACAGCCAGCTTGGGGAGTTTGACAAATGGCATTTAAAAAAAAGAAGATTCTCTGGTCTGGTGAGATAACAATTGAACTCTTTGGGCAGAACTGCAAGCATTATGTCTGCTGAAGGTCAGGCACTGCTCATCACCAGCCTAATACCATACTTATGGTGAAGCCTGGTGCTGGCACCATCTTGCTATGGGGGTGCTTCTAACAAATCGACCAGTTTCCCAGACCCTGTCTTTGAGAAGGACGAATGCAGCCAAATACAGAGAGAGGTCCTTGAAGAAAACCTGCTCCAGGAGTGTGCACAACCTCAGACTGGGGTGACAGTTCACCATTCAGAGCAACAAGGACTCAAAGCCAAGCCAAGACGATGCTGAAGTGGATTCAGGACAAGCTTCTGACTGTTGTCCCTGAGCTGCCAAGCCAAAGCCATGACCTAAAACAGAACATTATCGGTGGAGATACCTGAAGATGGCAGTCTGCAGATTCTTCCCATCCAGTCTAATGAAGCTTGAGAGGACCTGCCAGGAGAATGGGATAAACTGGTAAAACCCTGGGGTGTAAAGTTTGTAGGGGACTTACCAGGACTTTTTTTTTTTCTTAAGTTGTATTTGCTTTTATAAAGCATTGGATTCAAATTCAGAATACTTATACAAATGAGACATTTCCGTTTTTCATTATTAGCGAACATTTCTGAATATACATGTTCACTTTGTCATTATGAGTAATTAAGTACAGGTTAAATGGGAACAAATTTCAAATTGAATTATCCAATATATAAAGCAGAGTCGATGTATGTATGTATGTATTTTTGTTTGATCTCCATACAAATCTGCACCGGACGTCCGATTGCCACCAAACTGGGGATGGGGCTCCTTTGTGACCAGGAGGAGGTCATGGGGTATGTTTGGTTGGGAAAAATGTTCATGATGAAGCGCAGGACACCTTTTCACTGACACAACGTTCGGCACACGTCCCGTACTTATCATCGACAAGATGGCCGCACGTTGCAATAGATGTTAACGGCAACGCCATCTAGCAGCACATTTGGTCCCTGTGCATCGCTCTTTACCCATGTTTTTTTATATTGCCAAGAAATGGCGGAAGTGTCCAAGTATGAGAAGGCCGACTGTTTTGATCGGGTGAAGGGGAACTGCCGTGTGGATGTAAAATGTGAACAACCCAGTGCACGTGACCGGCTGACACACCCGCGTTTCCGCACGTCACACTCCCACATACACACGGATAGTGCTATATTTCATTTGCCAGCATCCGTTATATGGAAACACGTTTGAACAGACTCACCTAAAAAAAGACAGCATCCTTCCCCCATCATCATTTTCCCCAAACGCAGAACCGGTTGTATATTGCTTCTCTCTGTAGTTACCATCGCCAACGTTCGTTAGATAGCAGCACGATTCAACACAGACGCTCCTTACAAACAGAGCACCCCATCCCACCATTTTTTCCAGTACGGTTTCAGTGCTGCTTTTTCTCACCAGCTTTCCGTATTTGTGGTGCGATTTGTTCGCTTTCCGACTTATTGTAAATAACATAAATTCATCTCACTGTGGTGCTTATTGCATACGTGATACCATGTAACACATTATAATTGTCCTGCTTTTCGCGAATATACCCATGCCCCAAAAAAAAGACGTAGAATTGGAAGGTCCACTTCAGATGCCACAAGAATAATTTCAAGGGCGTCTGAAATGCCACAGCAGACAAAATTCACTGTGGAGGAACTTGCAATAAAATGTGAATCAGAAATACAGCAAACAGTTTTCTATGTTCTGTTTCTTTCATTTGGGAAATTCACCGGTTATAGATTCCCGGGCAATGCCAGGTACTCCTGCTAGTTTAAAATAAAACCTACAAACACAATAAAGTGTGCAGAAAGTGAAGGGGTCTGAATACTTTCTGAATCCACTGTACATTCTATTTTAATGACTGGCAGATTTAGGAACAACAAATTTGGCTAAAACTGATGTAACCTGCCTGCTTACACTTGTACTGTAAAATGTTGGCATGCGTGCCGATACAACACATTCACAAATTACTACAAATTTGCTTTACATTCTTTAAATGCTTGTAAAACTGGGTGTTTCAATCTTTGCCAAAAAAAACTCAGGGGTTGAAGCTATCACCTCCAGTTCTCTGCAGCACTTTCAAAAACTGCTTCAGGTAATAAAAAGTTGTGTTTTATCTACTTAGGAGGTTTTCCCGTCTCTTATGGCGCAACGCTTGTTCCTGCAGTTCTTTGTTGCAATCGATTTCATAACCTCACCGACTCATTTCCTGCTTTAAGCTCTTTCATATTAGCTGGCTTTTTCATCTTTTAATCTACAGAAAGACATGATGCCACATGTAAATTACTTTTTGGAGAATTTTTTTTTTGTCATAATGTACAAGAGCCCATCCTTTCATACACTTTAGAACCTGCTTATCCAGTTAAGGTTTACAGGGAGCAAATGTCTTATCCTGGCAGCACTAGGCACAATATGGGCACCAGCCTAGGACAAGGCGTCAGTCCACTGCTGGGTACATTCAAACACACACACACACTCACACAGACACGCACACATTCACATGGGTGCATTTTGTTTCAATAGGCAACCTCTTTAGGATATGGCAGGAAAACCAACACGACCCAAAGAAAAACCCACATTGACAGAACGAGAAAATGTCATAACACAATTTGATAGAGAAGTCACTTTCTTTTCATTGAACTCGTGTCTGTTGGATTTATCAAATGTCAACTTTTTCTTCCAATAAAGTTATCAAAACAGAGATCAAAACAAAAGTTTAAATGATTTACAATGAAGTAAAGCAACTACATCCATTTAATTTTCACCTGTATATTCATAGCTAAAGCATTTCCAAGTCAAAAAAAGCAGGGAACAAAACTAACAAACAAAAATAAATCAATCAATCCTGCTGGTAATTTGAAATGAACCAATAGAAAGTGAAGAAATAATTTAAGTTTAATTCTAATTGGAATCGAAGACTCATGGACTATTTAAGCAACACAAGGAACAGGCCTGTCCACTTTCTCTTCACTCTGTACACATCTGACTATAAATATAACTCCAGGTCATGTCACTGGCAGAAATTCTCAGGTGATTCTGCACTTATAAAGGGTGCATCGATAAGGGAATGAGACAGAGAGGAGAGGAGTCGGGGGGCAAACTTTGTCTCTTGGTGCAAAGAGAGAACTGTCTGCAACTTAACATCAGCAAAACCAAGGAACCGGTTCGGAGCCTGATCACTGTCCATGAAGTGGATATGGAGGTGGTCTACTCCTACAAGTACTAAAGGGTCCACATTAATGACAGGTTGGATTGGTCTAGGAAATGGCACAGAATGCTCTATTTCTTTTGGAGACTGTTTCTTTAAATGTGGACATCCTTCATATCTTCTATAAAATTCTGTGATGGCCAGGGCGATTTTGTACACTGTGACATGCTGGGCTGGTAACATCACTTCAGGAGAGGTCCACCAAATCAACAAGCTAATTAAAAACGTCAATAAAGGACACAGGTGGCACAGTGGAGCAGCGAGTAGCGCTGCTGCTGCGTAGTAAGGAGACCCGAGTTCGCTTCCCGGGTCCTCCCTGCATGGAGTTTGCATGTTCTCCCCGTGTCTGCGTGGGTTTCCTCCCACAGTCCAAAGACACGTAGGTTAGGTGCATTGGCGATCCTAAATTGTCCTTAGTGTGTGCTGGATGTGTGGGTGTGTGTGTGCCCTGTGGTGGGCTGGTGCCCTGCCCGGGGTTTGTTTCCTGCCTTGCTGGGATTGGCTCCAGCAGACCCCCGTGACCCTGTACTTAGGATATAGCGGGTTGGATAATGGATGGATATAGGACACACTTTAGACCCCCTGCAGTTTATAGCAAAGGACAGAATGAAAACAAAACTGAGGGCCATTATGAACAACACTTCACATCCTCTCTCTGACACACCAACACACTAAGAACTTTCAGCCAACAAATTATTCAGCAGAAATGTGTCAAGAAACGCAATGTGGTCTCCTTTATACCAACAGCAATATGTCTGTATAATGCCTCACTGGGACTGTGACAGCCTCTCTTTTTTCTTCCTTTATAGTCATTCTCATGTGTGTTTAGGCCATCGGGTGTGAGTATATATATTTATTTACCCATCTACTTATTTAACCTTATTTAATTTAGCGTATTTATTTAGTTAAAGAGCTTCTGTAAAAAATAATTTCCCCCAGGGGACAAATAAAGTTCTATCTAAAAGCTGAAATTTCTTGAAATTAAAACTTGAAGTAACTGGTTGATTCTGAAGTAAGACCACGAAACACTGTACTACATGAACATTGCTTTATTGGTATACTATGAAAAAAAATCCCTAATAAACAAATGATAATTTAATTAGTAATAATTGCATTTTGTGAAATCACTTACAGATTATATTTACTTTTGCCTTCTAGATCTCTACAATACCTTGCAGCGTTGGCAACAACAGAAATTCACTTTCTTCCTCCCCCTGTGTGCTGTACTGATGGCTTAGAGATTCATGAACAACCTGCAGTCTCCAAATAAATGAATAATGTGAGGATTATTATTCATGGATGTCACGACTACAAACTTTTGATGCACACTGATTGGGTTTCTGTGTTAAGTATCTTGAAATGAGGAGGTGCAGGCGTGTGAATGATTGAGCCATTCGATGGATTCAACGATTCCTGCCTCGCGTCTGATGCTGCTGGCACAGACACTGACTCTCCAAGACAAATCATATGAAAAAAGCAGGACAGGAAACTAAATGAATATTCATTTTGTTCTATTAACACTTCATCCTTTTCAGTGTTTCTAGATCTCGTTTGTAATCCCACAAGTTTAGGATGGTTTAATTACTGACATTTCATGTGAATGTGTTTCTGTATTTATTTTCTTTATAAATTTGCACTTCATAAAACTAAATGTCTGAAGTATAATTGACATGGAAATACCAAGAATTTTTTTTTACTTGTCAAGTCAAAAGGCTCTCCAGGCCGAGATAAAAAAAAATAAATAAAAAAATAAAATAAAAGCTCCTCTGAGAAGAGAATAATGAAACAAAAGCAAATTAAATGGTTTTGGAATGTTCTCTATACATTCCAATAACATTCTCCATTGCTGCATCATGAAAGAAAAATAAATAAATAAATGTGGCTTCAGATGCCACATATCACACCTTTAAAAATACATTTGCCACACCTAAAAGCAAGACACAAATAACAGCAAAGTGCAGTGCGCCATATGCTACCCACCATGGCAGGTTTAAATCAAGTTCCAGTTAATGTAGAAAAAGTAGATCTGATCCTGCAATGGTGCACCGTATCACAAGTATAAGAGAATGGGCAGCCGTAGAACAGCTTCATCAGCTTCTGTTCCTTTCATAAATAGATTGACAGATTAGAAATTTATTTGTGAAAGAACATGAAAATGCTTGTACCTGCATTGCCTCAGCAGGTTACCTGCAGCAAAGAAAGAGTTTGCAAACACTGAATGCAAGGATGGTTTCCGGACTACTCATCCATATTTCTATCTGAAGACTTGCCAAGTATATCTAACCTTTTTGTTGTTGATCATGGTACAGGATAAAGAAAAAAAAAAAAAAAAACCTAGTAGGAGTAGATAGATACACAAAATCATCAGGAAAAAAAAAAACATACTGATTTCATAAAACATTCAGTACATTTCCATAAATAAATAAATAAAATGGAAAATGTTGTCAAACTTTTGCCCAGTAGTGCAAGTGATACAGCATCTCCTAGAAGCAACACAAAATGTATTGGCACAGGTAGAAAAGTAAGCACCACTATATAATCTATTTGGACATTTTACGGCCCAAATACTATTCTTGCCATAGTCTGAACTAGGGATGTGCACGGGTAGACAAACAGTTAACCACTGAGGGCACTAGTATTCAAAATTACCATTTGGGTATTCTACTCATGACACATGGCAGGACATCAGACAGTTCCAGTGTCTTATGAAAAGTCAGCTTTGGCAGTATAATAGCATCATTAAGTGTAAGGAAGTAAAAATGTGAGGTTTGAATACACAATGGGCAGTCGGAAAAAAAATTGAGACTAAACCTTATGAGAAGGATTTAGGAGTCACGGTGGACTCTAAGCTATCAACTTCCCGACAGTGTTCATAAGCCATTAAGAAGGCAAACAGAACGTGAGGTTATATAGCACGATGTGTGGAATACAAGTCCAAGGAGGTTCTGCTCAAGCTTTATAGCATACTGGGGAGGCCTTATCTGGAGTACTGGGGGCAGTTTTCGTCTCCAGGCTACCAAAAGGACATAGCAGCACTAGAAAAGGTCCAGAGAAGAGCGACTTGGCTGATTTCAGGGCTACAGGGGTTGAGTTATGAGGAAAGATTAAAATAGATGAGCCTTTACAATTTAAGCAAAAGAAGAAGATTAAGAGGTGACATATCTGAAGTGTTTAAAATTATGAAGGAAATCAGTCCAGTGGATCGAGATGGTGACTTTAAAAATGAGTTCAACAAGAACATGGGGACACAGTTGGAAACTTGTTAATGGTAAACTTCAAACATTAGTATGTTTTTCTTTACACAAAGAACGATAGACACTTGGATTAAGTGACCAAGTAGTGTGGTAGACAGACTTCAGGGACTTTCAAAACTCAACTTGATGTTTTTTTTGGAAGAAATAAGTTGGGGCTTTGTTGGGTTGAATGGTTGGTTCTCGTCTAGAGTATTCTAATGGTCTTAAGTGCAAGATCTGGAATACTAAAATCATTCCTTCTACAATTCAACCAGTACAATGGTAAGTTATAGGAGACTAAAATATGCAAAAACATTGCAGCGTATAAAAGATCTTTAAATCAATTAAATAATTACTAATGCGATAAAAAACATACCTTCACGCCCCATAAAGTGTTCTGGAGTGTTTAAAATCCTCAATCCAATAAACAGGTTAAAATCCAAACCAGAAAGGTAAAAATCACTGTTTCTTCCTTTATGACCTTTCTCTGTTCTCGTCAGGACCCATGGGCATCCCATGGATGCAGCCCTCCATATCCCCCTGATCCGCCACCTCAGCCAGGACCCACAAACCTGGAGCTGCCACCTGCTTAGGTCATCACAATTCTCAACCCACTGTGTCCTCTCTCTCAGATGGCACCACCTTGTGACCCCATCCTTCCCTCTCCTGCTATGGCCTCTGCTCACGCTCTTGACAGCTTTGCCTCTCTGAGCTCCTCCAAACCCCCCACCCTGCTCACCACAAAACTCCTCCGCAGTGGGGTGCTGCCCTATTTGTCCTCCACCATTTCCCTTTTGCAACTCACAGCTGTTTTCATTCTATTTTAACCCCCCCCCACACACATTGTTCTTTCTGCACTAGCCCGCTCCTTCTTATGCACCCTTTTGTACTTGGCCATTGCCTCCCGACTTTTGGACTACTGCCACACGTCAAATCATCAATTAACACCTGCACAAACCAGCACGTGCAAACCTCTGCGCCATCCAGAGCAACGTGGGCTGAACCGCCACTGAAAAGGACCAAACAAATCAATTCACACCTCCCTTACTCGTTTCACGACACTCTAGTTAAGTATATGTTTAGGTTCTGACGTGACCCTGTGTTAGGATATAGCGGGTTGGATAATGACTGACTGACTGATTGACTGTATATCTGTTTAAATTCTCAAACATGTTTCATTAAAGTCATGTTAAGTATAACTCTCGATGTCTGAGATAACTTGCTCTGACTTGTGGCGAAACACTTTGTTGTTTTTGCATTTTTTGCTGTTAACCAAATATTTACACATTGACTTTTATGAATAGTTGGAATATCAAAAATGAATCACATTGCACATCCCTAGTTTGAAACCCCACAAGGCCCTCCTTCATATGAGGGACACACAGATCTTATGATCTGATCCATTTGACATTCCTTACTGTTATTCAAAGACCGCGGGGATAATTGGTCTTTCTATTTATTATACATTATAAAGACAGGCACTTAAACCACATGGAGCAAAGTCACTAATGTCATTAACAAAAAAAAAAAAAGTGAATATCAAAGGATTGTTTGAAGACTTGACACAGACTGTGACTCCACAAGAAATGGACACATAGTGAAGCACTCCTTAGCATCTCGTACTAATGGGACGTCACTATATATAAAATAAAAAAAACTGCATACTTAAAGCTGTAGCTGGCATATTACAGAATACCAACTCTCCCAGCATTTATGAGTGTCACATTGTGTGGAATATTAGAAGTCAAACATTGCTGGCTTATCCCAGTAAAGCGTTCACCAAAGACACAAATGCAACGGAGAGCAATACCAGCTGCAAGGACAGCTAGATTGTGACATGAGTCGCAGTGCATTACATTTAAAAGCTCCCATCACATTACCGTTAAAAGCCATATTAGCCCTAGGCTTAAAGCAAAGTGCATAGAATGAACAAAGATGGAGGCCTTTGTTGTTGTTCTTTTATTTGAAATGAGTAAACGAACACCGTTGGCTTGTGTCCAGCAACCTGCATCTCATGTGGCTGCAGTTGTCTCTGCGTGTTTTAATACTACAGAGAAAGAAAACATTTTAAGGCAATATGTGTGCAGTAAGGATTTGCAGGTCATTTAGTACAGGCTATGATGGTCTAATGTTCCTAATGTTTAACATATTCATACCATATTTTTGAATTCTAGCTCATCACCACACTGATAGAGGGTAAATCAATCCCGATTTTACAAAAAAAGGTGAATACTACTTTTGTTCTGAAACATTTTTTTTTTTTTACTTCGAAATATTTTTTTATTATTACTGCTTAGATAGCTTACAAGTTTGGCATTTTTCAAGCTGAAGTTATTTCTTTACAAACATTGTATATATGTATTTACTAAGTGCAATTGTGTTCTAAAGTTAAGTTTTCCATAAATTAAAAAAATTTAAACAAAGAAACAAAGCCAGTCCTTGCATTTTACCTTGAATTCTATGGGACACTGGGCATAAAAAATAAACACACAAGATACGTTAGATTTCACACGCACATTATAAAACAGGTTATACATATCCTTTCTGAACAAAAAAAACACCAATATTATGTGATTCAGCCATTTCAAAAGACCACCTGCTGTGCACAATAGGAGCACTCATCTCCTTCCACAATAACCTTCCACCATAGGATGCACGATTGCCTCCCAAAACATAAAAATCACAGTAAGCCATTTGTGCCACACGGTTGGTTTCGATTTACTTCCGAATTCATGTGAAAACTCATACAAGCAAACAGAAAACGTACCCTTACCTCTAGAAGGGTAGAACCGAGAAAATGCGATAATACGATTATTTCAAGATCACGTTTGTTGTCTCAAACATGCATCGAAACACGGAAGGCATGGAGTTTTCTTTTATCGAAACTCAAAGAGAACATGATCGGTAGGTTTTTCATCTTTTTCCGGTTGAGCCTCGTGTTCCCGTAGGGTTCATCATAAAATGCCAGGATTGGATATACATCTTTTAAAACTATAGAACATTTTTAACTTTAGGACACAATTTCACATGACAACTCCAAATATGCCATGTTTGTGAAGAAATAACTTTGACTTGAGAAATTCCGAACTTATCCTCTAACACGCCTATTAAAAAAGTGATTGTTCACATAGCTGTTCTTGCTCTAAAACTGGCCCCAGTTTGTGATCTTTACCATTGAAAATGACCCATTAATCAGTAAGCAATCATGAGGACTAATGGAAAAACCAAGTAATCAAACAATTAGACTTTGTGGCATTTGCCAAGAGTACACATAAAAAAGTTAAAAATTAAAATGATGTTTAATTGAAGATTGTGGTGAGCTCATGATTAGTAAATCAGTCATTCAGGGAACACCCTTAATATGCAGACATAGATGATATGTCATGCACAATTCATTTGTATATTTACTGGCTGTGCTACCCGTCTAAAGCAGGTTGAAATCTAAAGGCATTTTCACACTTTTGTTTTTAATTGTGTCACGTTAATCCTCGACTCCTTATGCTGTGAATGCGATTCCATAGTCATGCTTAACCAGAGTACCATATCACGCACAACTTCACCCATAATGCCCTGTATTTCATGTAGTTAGATGGGTCCTGTGTCGGATCGCATTCACACCTCAAGCAAACCGGTCCAGGGTTCACTTGGCACCGTGCGGAGACCACCCTATCCAAATATGGTTGTTCTGGTCCGTACCAGAGTGTGACTGGAGTGTTCACATCTACATAAATGAACAGAGTTTGAAAAAACTGTTCCAAAATGTACTTGGTGTGAAAACGCCTTAAGTTATCAATGCAGACTAACATCTGCAGTGTACCATGCAATGCCGAAGTCTCCGTTATATGTCATTTGTTAGGCGACTCATGTTAATGTTTGTAATGCGCCGTCTGTTGGAAGGACAAATGCATGCATTGGACTAAAAATGTTAGTGTTGCGCCATCTTTTGGAAGGACAGAGACATAGCAACTGGGCAGACACACAAACAGACACAGTGGCACTTACATTTTTACTAGCGGCGTAAGCCCATGCTGTAAAAAGCCCGAGCTCCTAGAAAACATTGAAATCATCAGAAGAAAATTTAAATACAGAGTCGGCGGTTTCGTTTTGCAGACCTGCTCACCCCCTTGTCTATCAGCGGCTAAGCGAGTTTCTCTCTCCTCAGAGATTTTGTTTTGCCGATGTGTTTGCCTCGCTTGTGTATTAGTGGCTAAGCAAGTTTGTCTTTCGTCTGCAGTTTCACTTTGGCGACGGAGTCACTTTCTTTCAGCTTCATGCTGTAGCCTCGCACTTCTTTCTACTTCCGACTCATGAACTTGGGTGCTTCTTGCCAGCTACTTCAGAGTCATTCGGTAGCCTTATACGTCCGGTCCAGACAGACAGACATACTTCCACGAGTAGACATTTATATCTAAATTAAGATGGATATAATACACACACACACACACACACACACACACACACACACACAGGCCACTCGATCTTGTCCATTTAATTAATGGTTACCTTGCTTTCAGACTTTTCATTTACCCTCTGACAAGCCTGAATTGCTATTTCAATACAAAAAGAGGTTTTTTTAAATAAAAAAAAAAAAAAAGAGCCTCAATCAAATGTGTTGTTCCCTTAGTTGATAATGGATCTCTCTGCCTTTAATATTTCTTTCCATCTTACCCCCACAAATACTTGACTGAAATCGAAAACCACAGTGATTAAAGTTACTGAATCACTTTTAATTTTCCTGAACCATTTTTGGACATTTCTGCCTTTCTGACATTACCTTACTTGAAAAGCATGCTGGCAGGCGAACAGACTGTTGCCATGAAAGGGAGCACTTGAACAATGACGCTCAGATATCCTATGGCACAGTAACAAAACTCTGCTCACAACAAGGGAGCCAGTGTATGCAACAAAGTCACCTCCCACACCATTACATTGCCACCATCATCACGGCTGCTTGGACTCATTGAGTTGTCACAATATCTTTGACCTAGAAATAATGTTTGATTAGACCAGGCAACGTTTTTACTTTCCTCAGGCGTTCACCAATTGTGTTCATTAGCCCACTCCAGTCGCTTCTTAATATTGTTTACTAAAAAAGGAGAGAAAATCTGCTCTTTACAGCCCACCACAATAAGATGGGGTAGATTGTGCCCTCAGATACAACACTGTTGCACTTAGTTGCCGGTACTCTGTTAGCCCTAGCACTGGTCTACCACTGCCTGAATTTCCTATGGAGGAGCGACACATTTGATGCAGTCACTGACTAAGCAGTCAACCACCTGGGAAGGGCAACAGCACCTAATTAGCTAGCCACTTGGTATAAGGTAACAGGAATTCAGATCCTGGTTGTACAGCCAGAAGCACCTTCAAAACACACAAGGACTAGTCTATGGACTTGATGGCCAATAGACTGGGTATAATAAGTCAAACATTTATTGTGTTTGTCTCCAGTGACAAGTCAAAGTTAAAATCCCATTTTAACTTCATGAGATATTTCTGTCTTTAAGGTTTCATTATTACTTTCCTTCTTAGAGCTCCAAAGCAAGTGTGGCAACTGCATTCTTCAATAGAGAATACTAGAGAAGGTATGAAAAGGACTGTGCACATGAACCTGCCTGCTATGTCTGCCAGTAACATGCATGTCTGGTAAAGAGTAGTTGAGAGTCAAGTCTCTCTCTCTCTCTCAATCCCATAAATTTCCAATTTATCATGAATGTCTGTAGAAATAACAATTGGTACCTTCAAAACAATCACTTTGCTAGAGAAACAAATCGGATTGCCTATCCTAGCTAGGTGCAGAAGGAGGGATGCCTCCAATAGTGCACAGGATGGAGTAACGTAACTGTTGGCAAGTGATAAGGACAGAAAGGCACACTAGCATCCATTGCCTTGGGGGACACCTGCTTTGTGCAAAGTTAGGAAGTCTCTGTCAACGGCACTAGTGGAGTGGTCCCGCTCATAGTCAGTGAGTTAGTGTGTATGTGCGCACGCACACGTGTGTTCAACTTAGGGTGTGGACAGACCAACCATATCATCATTAGATGATGAAGCCAACAACTGCCCTGAGTAAGATGGTACTTTTTCCTTTATTAAAACCATTAGTAAGAACAAGTCGCTCGGCCCAATATACTGTAGCATAGTTATCAAATTCAGCTCCTATCAAGTCTCTGATTGAAGGTTCCTAAGATACTGCTTTAAATTATAAATTTTAGGAAAGTTGCTCCATGTGTATATAGTTCACAGGGTGAAGAAATACAACCCAACGTTTGCGCTACATTTAATTTTAGCTTCAATTTGTGCCTTTATCCAGCTCATTTCAAGGAACAGATGGTGTCAACCTTATTTCCTAATTTTAAACTCTTCGGTCATGTGCTTTTTTAGTCTCGCTTTACTTATGATGAAAAGATGGAACTTCCATTCCCCCCCGTCCCCCCCCCCCATATGAAGCAGTGCTGGATTACATTTATTAACTCTTCTCTGGATTTGCTCTAGTGCAATGATGTCCTTTTAAAACAGAGACTAAGACTGAAGCATCTCTCCATTGGCAGTCTGCACAGTGTGCTCTATAATCCAGCCTTTAAATTTCTGCATCGATTTTCCCCAGTCACCTTGCATCATATTTGACTAAAGCACCCAGCATTCATTAAACAGTTAACTCAATCGGAAAATCCATGGCATTGAGGATGGACATGGTCAGAAGAATTTCAATTGGTTTCATCTTGCTATTGTCTTACAGGTTAGAAATTTCACAATGCATTGTGCAGCTGCAGCCCCAATAAATCACTTGACTGCATAGCTGACAAAATGGAGGATTCATACAAGAGCAGCATCAGGTGCAGATATACGTATTCCCTACTCTTGATAAGATGGAAAGAAAAACGACAGAAGAACATCTGCACCAAACCAAAAGGGCGGTGGGGGGGGGGGGGGGGGGGGGTTGGGGGAGGAGGAGGTGAATATGTGGATGTAAATGTATAATAAAATAAATTTGCCATGCACATAAAACTCACACTGAACACAACTTTTAGCACTTGCTTCCAAGTAGAACTCTGTACATTTCACTATTCATAGATATCAAGATGGAACGAGACTTGTACACTTTCAATGCATATTTAAAAAAAAAGTCATTTGTATTGAGAAGAATTTATATTGATAGCTTTCATATCTGACAGCCTCTTGATATACAATATCTTTGGTTTTGCTATCAGGAGTGAAAATGTAGCTGTGATCTCTTTGCCAAAAATGTAAAAAGTTTGCAGGGAATCTGCGGCCAAGCGGAAGGGAGGTTCTGCTCCAACGTCAAACATTGGCACCGTATCTGATCGTGTTCAGCCCTGATGGGAGAGCATCCCCCACATGGGGAGAACAGCACGTGGCCGTGATATCTCTGCCAATGAGCAGCCACCCTCTACAACACAAGTCGCTGTGATCTCTCTCTCTCAAAAACGTCAAGCGTTACTCTTTAACAATCTCTAGATGATAATGTCTGTTGAACAAACAGGTATTGCTAGCTAAGCGGAGGCAAAGTGCACTCCAACACATGGCGAGAGGTAGAGCGACTCGAACGGAGGCTGGCGAGGGAGTGAGGAGGTCCCCACCTCCCATGGCCCACTGCCGGTATCTCTCGGTTTTGTGCAAATAAAATCAGTGCAACTGCAACCGAACTACGATACTTAGCACGATAAGAGAAGTCGCAAAATCAACAGGACTGGTCAAGCAAATTATAGAGTAAAAATAAATAAATAAATAAAAAGATCTAAATCCGACAAACATACAGACAGACGTTGGACTAATTATTTTTATACACACACATATACTGTACATTCATAGCATCTGTAGTCAGAGTCTCGATCTGATTGTATGGGTGCTTACCTACCAGGTAATACATGTGGTTGGTCTGCCAGTCTGCAAACATCCGCAGTGGCGCAGCATAAAGGGACTTCGTCCCCGACGCTGATGTCTGAGGTTTGATTCCCGCGAGGGGTGCAGTGGAGTGTGTACACATGATGAGCCCAAATAAGGGCGAAACACGTGTCGCGTACTCTTTGCATTATTTGACAGTAAACTATGCAACAT
>JANRMT010062802.1:17933852-17993792 GCA_026402145.1 Polypterus bichir lapradei
TATATATATATATATATATATATATATATATATATATAGTACTAGGGTGTTGTGCCGTGTTAGCCATTATGAATGTAGAGAAAAGCCGACCAAAATGACACAGTAATTGTCCGAGGCCCCCAACTGATAGAGGAACCCACGAGGGAATCCATTTGCATAGCTACTCAAGGCAATGACAAATGTGCAGGAATCTCCCTTGAAGCAACGACAACTGGAAATCCCCCTGAGCTCCCCGCATCTCTGTTGCAAGAGATGAACGTAATCTTAATGATTTGTGAAAGTGCTTCTGATTACATGACTGGGAGCAAAAATTGGATGAACTGTTTGCTTCGACAATTCAGCCATTTCCTTTTTGGGGTTCAGTCAGTCTCTGCAAGGCACCACTGCCGTCAGTGCGCAGCAAAAAACAGCAGCACCAATTCAGCTACTACTGGGCGAGGGGGTAACAGTGGGTCGAGGGTCCAGGAAGTTAAAATTTAGTCCCTCGGCAGTCCTGACTCTTCCCATCCCTATTGCCTCAATTTGAGATAAGTTTAGGGATGAATAAATGTTTATAACTTTTTGCCAGCAGCCATACCTCTTGCACTTCAGAACGGGTCATCCTCCTGAAGCTAACTGTGTTTGGGTCTGTCCAGTACTTGGATGGGCAACCGTTTAGGAAAAGCTTGGGTGGCTGCTGGAATAGGGTGTTGGTGAGGCCAAACAGGGGGCTCTTACCCAGTGGTACTAATGCCCCAGTGTAGTGACAGGGACACTGTGCTGTACAAATGGCACCGTCCTTCGGATGAGAAGTAAAACTGAGGACCTGACTCTCTGTGGTTCTTCGCGATCCCTGGGAATCCTTCATAAAGAGTAGGGTGTACAGTATCCCAATGTCCAGGCAAAATTGCCCATCATGGCCTAGTCATTCTGGGCCCCTAATCATCCCATGTCTCAAACTGACTAGCTATATTACCACCTAATGGCTCATGTGCAGCAACCATACTGGCACAAAAATGGCTGCCATCACATCATGCAGGCAGATGCTACACATTAGAAGTGGCTCCCCATTCACTATGTAAAGCACTTTTATATATCTATTTTCTCACTACTCAATGTAAGAAATTATTAATAATATAATATTATTATTAAATCATTATTATTAAATCTTACTTGAAACCTACCATGTACCAGGGGAAGCTTTCAGCCCGAGATCAAATTTCCACAGAGCACACTGTGGCTGTGTTTACTGCAGCCAAAGGCAAACAGCAATGATGAAAGTTAAAATAATACTTTTATGCACTATTTTTTGTGTTTTCATATTTTAAAATGTCTATTAGGTACACGGTTTTATTTTTTTAAATAATACAATGTGCAGTTTGTATTTTTTCGATACCATGAGAACCTTGCATTTATTTAAGTTTTTAAAATTCACTTTATTTTTATTAATATAATCCCGTTTTTCACAAAAATAACACAAAGGATTTGTGATTATTACATTTTTCTTGTTGATCTTCTTAAGTTAGATTTTGCGATAAAATAAATTGTAATAAATCTTTACCATGTAGGCTGAAGGGCCCCATAGAGTTTTTTTTTTTTGCCTAGGGTCAGACCGACTCAATTATTACAGAAAATAGCAAAAATTTGATATTTTTTTATCTGAAGAAAAAAAATCTTTAGTGTGAAATCAATCATAAAAACAAAACGGATAGTTTTGGCTTATTTTCTTGTATCAGTGTAAAAGAGTTTTTTTTGTGTTTGTACATAGCTGAAGCAAAGTCCCATGTAGAATAATGAAGTCTACCTAACCATGCTACAACTGTCAACACCACAAACACCAAGGAGGCAACTGCAAATGCTGAAAATGATACAACCAACCCATAATTTAAATAAACAGATAATAAAATTGTCAAGCTATGACCTTTTTCGCTTATGTGGTGAAAAATGACAAAAGGGTCACAAAAAGGTTCCTCAGCTGACACATCTCTACCCATCTATCCAGTCAGTCAAGTCATTTCCCAACCCACTATAGCCTAACACAGGGTCACGGGGGTCCGCTGGAGCTAATCCCAGCCAGCACAGGGCTCAAGGCAGAAACAAATCCCTGGGCAGGGTGCCAGCCCACCGCAGGGCACAGACACACACGCACACCCCAAGCACACACTAGAGACAATTTAGGATCGCCAATGCACCTAAACTGCATGTCTTTGGACTGTGGGAGGAAACCGGAGCACCCGGAGGAAACCCACGCAGACATGGGGAGAACATGCAAACTCCATGCAGGGCGGACCCGGGAAGCGAACCCAGGTCTCCTTACTGCGAGGCAGCAGTGCTACCACTGTGCCACCGTGCTGCTCCCTATCTAAACATCCATTACTTAAATGACTCATCCTGGTATGTGGACCCAAAGACTCAGTTCAATCAGGCATTGCGGAATTGTCTTGTAAATCATTAGGAAAGCACACATGGCACGTATCTTGTCTGATATTTACTACTGCATAAAAAACAAGTTTCTCGAGTTGTTCAATTATGCAAAGCTTACAAGACTGTTAGTCAATGTCAATTAATTTATAGAGCACATTTAAAGCATAAGTAATGTAGTAGCCAAATTGTTTTACAATAAAATATACAATAAAACATATAGAATAAAACACAATAAAAACAATACTAAAAAGCAGTAAGCTGAAACAAACAAATGACTATGTGGAAGGAACCATCAGTATCACTGAAAGTCATGGAAAGCTACAAAACAGAAATGTGTTTTCAGTCTCGTTTTAAACAGTTCAGTTGAGTCAGTTGTAAAGCTCAATTTATATGGCCGGAGAGGGTTTAACAAAGGTGTGCAAAATATATTTTTTATGGTTTCCCAAATATGTATTTAGCAATAGCTGAAAAGAAGTCTACAGGCTATCCCAGATATTTCAGTACATTTCTGCATCATGTTTGAACAAAGCAGAGCAAAGAATTCCAGCAATGTCAACCCAGCAGTCTCCCAGGATCTCCGGTGTGTCTTTGCCAAGTAAGATAGACAACGTCCTCATGTACAAACGCCATGATTGCCATGCAAGTAAACCTATTATAAAAGACTTGAGAAAAAAAAAAAAATAGAAAACAATTCTACAATCGTTAATAACTGGAAGTACATTTTGTTTTCTTTGGCTAGCGGTTCTAAAGATGTTTGGATGTTGGTTGGATTTGGAATAAGAGAGCTGCTCCTTTGGAAAGTCAAGGGGAGCATTTTTAAAAGCAATCTTACAGAACAGAACAACATGAACTATCAACTCCGATAGGATTACCAATGGCAAACTGGTAGAAGTAGAGGGGCCAGAAATTAATTATCCTTGTGAGAGTATCAAATAAATCAGAAAGCCGCTTGTCCAGTAAATGGAATCCACCTCTGGAAGTGGAGTTTGCTGGAAAAGCATTTAGGCCTTTAAGACCCATGCAGCCTGGAAAGGCTCAGACCAAAAAAGAGCTGTAAGGAAGTGATAAATGAGCTGAACACACAATGAAAAAGTGAAACACGATCAGGCAATGGGAACTAGATCACAACTTCTCTGGTGGAGAATGAACATGAGCTTATACAAGAGGTTGACAAATTTAGTCAAGCTCATCTCTGAGCACAGCGTAGACTCTAGAATTAGATTTTGCAGTTCGATGGTAGTCACACTCTCCTATTCTGGAGTTGTCCCACAGGAGAGGCTCTAGACAGGTATGGGGACCCTGGCAAGAATCTAGCAGACAACAGGGTCACCTAAATGCACCTTTGAGTTACAGATTGTATGTGCTGAACACCTGGGTAAAAGGACACAATGAGACGTCAACGGATACCAAGACAATGGGAGGTATGTTGGACAAACCTTGAAAACCCAAAAAAAGGTAGTGAGGGCTTGCTGGGTATACAAGAGGTATCCGCTAATCAAAGATGTTCAGGATGATTTAAACTTTCAATTTCAATTAGTGGTATTGTCAAGAGGTGGAAGGAGCATTATAAGGAACCTAGTCAACCCAGTGAACATTCTGTCTTTAAAGAAAGGGCTTCTAGAATCTAAGTGGATGGAAGTTGCAGTGGTGATAAACTTCTGTAATGGCAAGGCAAAAGAGGTGGAAGAAAACGGACTAGAAATGGTGAAAGCACTAGATATTCTGATGGAATCGGAGCTAACCCAGCTCTTCAGTGTTGCATGGAAGATGGGGACAGTGCCTCCAGAGCAGATGACTAGCATTCTGGTCCCCAGTGGATATGCGATTGACAGACACAGGAGGAAGAATATAGAAGCGGGAACAGTAGACCAACTCTTTACCCCTTGCACAGATAACAGAGGGGACTTAGGAATGTGCATTTCTTGTCTACATGTCCCTTTTGGCTTTGGAAAAAAAGCTTCTGACCATGTTCCCATAGTATATTGTGGGGGTGCTTCAAGATATGGAGTTCCAGGCACACTGCTGGATGCCATTCAATCACTACTTTTGAGAAATCAGAAGTTGTATTGTCATACTTGGCATTAACTCAAAACAACTGGCATCAGACTCAGCCAAGGTGGGTCTTATCTCCTCTCCTGTTCGTGACTTTTATGGACAGGAAATCAAAAGGACAAGTACTATTACTATGTTCGAATATTTATTTTTAATTACATCAGTTTAATGCTGAATAAATTCTTCAATTAAATCTTATGTAACTTTGTAGCCGATTACGACAAATGATTGGCTAAGTCCTAATTCTTCTGTTGTTAGTTAAAAACATAATAGGTGAGAAAGTAGGCGATGATGGCCACGCACCTAAAAGGAAGTTGGCAGATGTCCAAAGAACACCGTTCTTGTGTCAGCGGTTCTGTCTGAGACAATTGCGACATCCACAATGTCGAGATGTTCTCCTTAATATGGCTGTGCGATTAAATATGAACAACAGACCATTTCCGCAATGATGGGCTAAAAGAGAGATGCAGGCTGTCCAGGTGTAAAACAATGACTCTTCTTGGTTTGGTGTAAGAGGAGTTGATAACAACGACTCACAGAAATTTCGCCCTTGGTCCCACTGTGAGGGACTATGCCACGGGTGGATTCCTGCAGATTACTGGTAATGCCCACAGGGATAGCAAGGCTGCGGAATCCAAATTCATGCATTGAGTACACAATTTTAATGTTTTTAAACAATACATGTATTATATTGTAAAATTATATCAAGTATCTTCTATACATACATACATACATATATATATTAATATATTATATTTATATATATATAAAAATACACACACACACACACACACACACATATTATATATTATATAGTGGGCTCATCCTACATAATATGAAGAACTGCTGCTCTGAAAGATGGAGGAGCCAGTTGTAGCAGTCTGGGCAGATTGTCCACAAAAGATGAACAAAACACAAGCCAAGAGTGAAGATCCAGGACATATACTAGGGATTATACTTTTCAATTGACCTGGGAGTTCTAGGAATTCCCTAGGTGGTTGGGGAAGTTGCCGAAAATATGGTGACTAGATCAGCATATTGTTATTTCAAGCCTAATCAGGATAAGTGGAGTAGAAATGAAGCGATTTCTACCAAACAGCCCAATTCTAACTCCCCATAAAAATGTTTATGAAACAGACAACTTTCTCTGCACTACGACCAACTCGCCATTAAAAACACTAAATCATCTGTTACTGCCAGGCCATTTGTCATTACTTTTTGTGTAGTTGGGCAAGGAAATGTTCCTTGACACTGCTACAAACAACTTCATACACGGTAACTTTATACAAAGCCTACATTTCATGGAACACGTCTCCCAAATAAATATCTTTTAGCTTTGTTCAATGAGCATATTTGACAATTAGGACAGGAATAATAGGGTGGGGTTCAAATCAGTTTCTTTTGGCAGGATCTTACATGTTGCACGGTCACGGTACTCACTAAAACAAGTACGGAATGTCCCTTAGAAATTTAGTTTAATCCGCTGACAGTTCTTCTTAATATGTGTTTTTATTGAATATTGTTGAGAGTATGCCAATAAAAGCAACATGCGAGTAAACCAGAGCCGGAAGGCAGCAGGAGTACAGCTCTAGCACGAACCCTCAAAGCTTTTTAGCAGCTTATCTACAAAAATGCAGTCAAGAGGAAGTACGAGAGTAAATCACCTCTTTAAAAAGAAAAAAAAAAAAACACACACAACCTCTTAATACAGAAATGTTGGCCGAATTAAAAAGTATGTCCATGTACGCACTCAGTACTTGGTTGGGGCTCCTTTTGCATGAATTACTGCATCAATGCGGTGTGGCATGGAGGAGATCAGCCTGTGGCACTGCTGGAGGTGTTATGGAAGCCCAGGATGCTTTGACCGCGGCCTTCAGCTCATCTGCATTGTTGGGTCTGCTGTCTCTCATCTTCCTCTTGATAATACCCTGTAGACTCTCTATGGGCTTTAGTGCAGTAATTCATGCAAAAGGAGCCCCAACCAAGTTTTGAGTACCTACATGGACATACTTTTCAGTATCCCAACATTTCTGTATTAAAAACCATGTTTAAATTAGTCTTATGTAATATTCTAATTTTCTGAGATGCTGAACTCAGAGTTTTCATTACCTGTAGACCATAATCAGCAAAATGAAAAGAAATAAATGCTTGAAATATATCACTCTGTGTGTAATGAATCTATACAAGATTCGTATTTTGAATTGAATTATTGAAATAAATCAACTTTTCGAAGATATTCTAATTTATTGAGATGCACCTGTAGGAGTGTAGGATGCAATGTATTCTACAGCAAACATCAGTGATGACCCTGGTGCCAGTCTGTGTAGGCCCAAAACAGTGGGATCCCTTCACTTGCAGCTCCAGGTCCCATCTTTAAATATTTAATACTGATAATGCTCATCCATTTTACCAATATCTGTTCAAAATCTCCAACACGTACAGCTTCAGTTAGTTATGGATCTTATTTCCCTTAATTCTTCCCTTGGCTAAGAGATAAGCATTCATTCTCTAACCAGACACCCTTAACGGAACCAACATAGTGGACACAGAGCGTGTGTTGCATTTCTAACCAGTGTGCCTCTAAATTGTGTTTTGTACAGTATGAATGCTGAATTTACACACACTAAAGGCCAATTTACTGGTTGCTATAGTTTTGCGATAAATCCTGCGACCATCTCTTCAAGGAACTGCCAACGCAAACAGTAACAGTAGGCAAACATCTACGTCATATGTGTTTTTGGTTGTTTTCGTGTTGGAGGAGATCATTTTTCAATTAAAAACTCAAAACACGCGCAATAGTGTGGACGTAATCAGAGTCTAACACCGCAGTATTGCTGAAAGTCTAAAACGGGTACAACTCTAGCACTTATTCCAGGGCTTAAGCTTCAGAGCAGAACTCAGGATCATGCCTGTTTATTTATACAATTCTACATGGCTTAACTTAATAAGGTGGGAAATACCCGCTACTCTTCCAAGGCCAAAAAAAAAAAAAAAAAAACCACACACTACCTTTCATTATTCATGCACGCTTCATGCTTGTTTTGAAAGCACACTGATGTGACTAATCAGCTATACGCTGCAGCAGTCATAACTTGTACAGTCACACTTTTAAAATGACGGCGTTAGAAAATATAGTCATACTAATGTTTTGTGTAAAACGGCACCATACATAACCCTGACAAAGGAAGAGAGGCATTTCATTCATTTTTGGAATATAAAAGGAACGAGCAGCAGCTGTACATTCAACCATCTTCCGGGCTGTTTACTAACTGGCTTATCTGCAGCTGTAGTTAATCTACAAAGGTAACTAAACAAGCTGCTCCCAGAGTCCCCCCCCAAAATAAAATTTACTTTGTATGCGTTTCAAAATGCATTATTCACAGACTTGTGCAGTTCAGTTCATAAAGGGGGGTGGCACCATGGCACAATAGTAGTGCTGCTGCCTTGCAGTAAGGAGGCCAGTTGACACGTCCCTGTTCCTTCCTGCATGGAGTTTGCATGTTCTCCCTGTGTCTGTGTGGGTTTAATCCGGGTGCTCTGGCTTCCCAAAGACATACAGGTGAACTGGCGATGCTAAATTGACGAGTGAGTGTGCGTTGGTTTGGACATGTGCAGAGAAGAGATGTGGATTATATTGGGAGAAGGATGCTAAGGATAGAACTGCCAGGAAAGAGGAAAAGAGGAAGGCCTTAGCGAAGGTTTAGGGATATGGTGGGAGAGGACATGCAGGGGATGGGTGTAACAGAATAAGATGCAGAGGACAGATATGGAAGATAAAGAAGATGATCCACTGTGGCAACCCCTAACGGGAGCAGCCGAAAGAGGGAGTATGTGTGTGTACGTGCGTGTGCATGGTTACCCTGCAATGGACTGTTGCTCTGCTCAGGTTTTATTCCTGCCCCCCCCCCCCGTAACCCTGGTTTGGATTAAGCAGGTTATAGAAAAATGACATGACAATTCTTAATAGTTTGAAGCAAGAAGCAAATTTCTTTACTGATACAACCTGTAATGGATTAACACAAGCGAGTAATCGCTTAGATGTGCAGTTAGTGGGGCTGCTGAAACAGCACACTTTGCTGATTTGTTTTTACCAAACACCACTAGATTTGTGATGGGTATTTGAAACCAAAGCAAGAATTAAAATGTGACAAGCATAGTGACAGCACATATTTAAAATGGTACGGGAGTAAAGAGAATGCAGTCTCTAGACAAGAGGTCAGTTCAGGTTTTTGGTTAATTCAGGTTTAATACACAGACCTAAGCAATTAAAAATACATAAATAAGTAAATACGTAGTTTTCATTATTGCGCTGTACGCAGCAACAGTCTTAACTTGTACAGTCACACTTTTAAATGACGGCGTTAGAAAATATAGTCATATTAATGTTTTGTGTAAAACCCCAACAAAGGAAGAGAGGCATTTCATTCATCCTTGGAATATAAAAAGAACAAACAGCAGCTGTACATTCAACCATCTTCCTGACTGTTTTCTAACTGGCTTATCTGCAGCTGTAGCTAAACTAAACAAGCTGCTCCCAGAGTCCCCATCAAAATAAAATTTACTTTGATAGTGTTTCAAAATACATTATTCACAGACTTGTGCGGTTCAGTTCATAATGGTGGGTGGGGGGGGGGGGGTTTGGGGGCAGTGACACGGTGGCACAATAGTAGCACTGCTGTCTCGCAGCAAGGAGGCCAGATGACAAGTCCCTTGTACTTCCTGCATGGAGTTTGCATGTTCTTCACGTGCCTGCGTGGGTTTAATCAGGGTGCTCTGGTCCCCCCCCCCCCACTGCCCAAAGACATACAGATGAACTGGTGATGCTAAATTGGCGTGCGAGTGTGTATTGGTTTGGACATGGGCAGAGAAGAGATGCCAAGTATTTTGGGAGAAGGATGCTAAGGATAGAGCTGCCAGGGAAGAGGAAAAGAGGAAGGCCTTAGTGAAGGTTTATGGATGTGGTGAGAGAGAACATGCAGGTGATGGGTGTAACTGAACAAGATGGACAGGACAGAAAGATATGGAAGATGACCCGCTGTGGCAACCCCTAACGGGAGCAGCCGAAAGGAGTGTGTGTGTGTGTGTGTGTACGCGTGCGTGTACATGGTTACCCTGCAATGGACTGCTGCTCTGCTCATGTTTTGTTCCCGGCCCCCCCCCCCCCCACAGGTGACCCTGGTTTGGATTAAGCACGTTATACAAAATGACATGACCATTCTTAATAGTTTGAAGCAAGAAGAAAATCTCTTTACTGATACAACCTGTAATTGATTAACACAAGCAATTAAATCGCTTAGATGTGCTGTTAGTGGGGCTGCTGAAACAGCACACTTTGCCGATTTGTTTTTACCAAACACTAGATTTGTGATGGGTATTTGAAACCAAACCAAGAATTAAAATGTGACAAGCATAGTGACAGCACATATTTGAATGTTACGGGAGTAAAGAGAATGCAGTCTCTAGAAAAGAGGTCAGTTCAGTTCTTTGGTTAATTTAGGTTTAATACACAGACCTAAGCAATTAAAAAAAATAATAATAATAAAAGCCAAAAACATGTGCAAGACACCTTGAAGACCAACAGAATAATGGCTGTTTAACTGGGATTCTGAAAGTATGGATCAATTTTTAACAGACACATCCGATTTCACAAAGGTAGCCTCCAATTTGGGTGAATGTAAAAAACGTAAAGGGATTAAGAAAATGACAACAGTTTGCAGCAACCAAAAACTGAATAAATTTGACTTGTCCATTGAATGCCACTCTTCAGAAATCATGCCAACACTTTGTTAATACAGTAGTGAGCCAAACACAAACGTAGAAACAGGAAATATCCCAAATCTGACAACATGATATTCTGGAAAAAAATATTCAAAAAGGGTGCCATTACAAAAGCAGAGAGTTTGTGTAAATTAATAATATCTTCTAATATAATATGCTACTATGGCTGTCCGTTTGTCTGTCCAGGATTTTAAATCACCTGTAGCTCGCAAACCGTTTGACCTATTGAACTGAAATTTGGTACACATATACTACGTGACGTCTACTATCCACTTTCGTGGGGATGATTGACCTCAAAGGTTATTTCTCTTTTTATTTTTATTTTATTGTAGAATCAACTCTCGGCAGCGGCCAGAAGGGCAGCAGTGTGGTGCATGCATGCGGGCGCCATTCTCATCCCTACCATCTTCACCATCACTTTCCCTACCTCTTCATATCTTAAGTCATTCTTGAGACAGATTGAACACTTAAATGCCAGCCATTACAAAGTAATTGCAACACAAACACACTGACTTAATCAGTCTTAACGCAAAAAGATGCCAACGATAGAAGCAGCATGCCGCTAGAGTAGAGAAAAGAAGAACTGCTCAGGAAGCAGCAAGCGCATCAACCTCTGAGCAAATGAATGCTAAAGAGTCTGAAAACTAGGAATACTCAAGTGTATTCACTGCACGTTATCGTGCAGGGCGCCGTTACTAGTCCTAAATAATTCTGTTACTTAGTAATAATGTTTAAACTTTTTTGGTATTGATTTCAACTGTAGTTAATTTTTTAGTTAGTGAATAAAGAGTAAATTATATGCACATGGCAAGATCAATGCGGCAGTCCATCAAAATCAGATCATTCTTAAGTAGCACTTCATTGAAATCCCCCCTTCCCAGCCAATAAAATTACCCCATTTATAAAAGTTAGGAACAAATGAAATTGAGACCCACAATAAGGAAAACAAAATGATCTCTTTTCTGAAATGGATAACAATGAAATGAACCTCCCTTACATGCCTACCCACAGTCCACTTACCTAGACACTTGTAAGGAATGACAATGTGGGAATGGCCGGCGCATTGCTGCTTTCCCATTTTGCACCAGTTATCAATCTGGATGGGCTGATTCGCCTCCACCACATTTGTGATTTGTAGTTCTGGGTACATCTGGGAGGACAAGGTTACAGTTAGTTTACGATTTCTTGCCGCATGGCATCCTAAGTGGTATAAACTGTTGTCTTGCAAGGTTCTCTTACCTCCTGGCAGTACTGCAAGATCATCTCCTTACTTCTCAAACAACTCTTAGCGCCCGATGTGTCTGGTTCCCATTTGCCTGTCTGAATGTTCACATGCATGTTCAGCTTCCCACAAAACATAGCCACCTGGGGCTCGGCCACTGCAAAGCCAGTGTCAGCATTGGCGGCAAGAGCCTACAAGAGAGAACAAGAGGCAGGGTTAACCAAAGCAGACTAGACGACATTATCAGCGATTCCAACTCCACTACCCAGGCAAATCAAAAAGCACAGACAAGCACCCCGAGAGAAGTCCTTGGAGAACCAGAAGGCCTCCTGCACATTCCCAGTGCATGATATGCTACTACGTCACACTTATTTTTAACTCTCAGTCCCCAGGCTCACCCAGATACAAAAGGCCCCTGTAACCAGCAAACTGCTAGCACACTATCTTGGGCTTTCACACACACATTTTGCCATTTCAGACCATTTCAAGTACAACAAGTCAAAATGTTCCAGTGATATCTTTTGTACATAGGATGTCTTCAAACACACACACACTTAGATTTCCTTTAACTGCACTCTCCGGTAAGAACAATGACACCTGGGCGTTCACCATGCATGGTCAATCCAGCTTACCTTACACATATTTCACATATACTTACAGCTCATCTCGGTCATTTTTTGGTATGGGGCTGTAGGCATAGAACGTAAAGTGACTCTAGTGGCTTGGCGGTCAAATGCAATCAATCAGCAGGCAGCTGCCAAGCCGATATGCAGCACTAATGCAGATCAGAGGCAGGCTGCCGCCATGCCACGTGAAGGCTGCTGCTTTCGCCTGCACCTGCAGAGCTGTGCTCAGGCATTAACAAGCAGCATTCATCTGGAAGCCAGCTGACAGCTCAAGGCCATGACGGCAGCGTGAAGTGGAGCAGTTGATTCTGCTAGCAGCCTGCAGTGAAAGTCATCAACACTAGCAGCAAATGCAACAGACATTTTTTTTTTTTAAAAAGTGAGAGCACCCAAAAACAGCAATAAAGAAAAATAACACTTGCATGCTTTGTTATAGAATGGAACCATACAATAAATGACACTCTGAACCTCTAGTGAAGCTCTAACAGCTACACTCTGAAAATGTCCATCCAATCTCACCATAATGTAGGTGGAGCATTCCAGAATGTAAACCTGCAGCCTGATATGATCTTGTAGGAGTCACCTTAAGATTCTAATCTTGACTTTCTTCACTGGGTTGAAGCTCTCTCTTTTTCTCTCTAGCAGTCCAACCTCGTCCCCAAAGTGTTGACTCGCTGTAGTCATAAAAGATCCCTGGGTAGCCTTCCTAACGAGAAGGGTGTTTCCAGATATCCAGGTTAAATTGCCCTCCATGTCCTAGTCATTCTGGCCCCCTAATCATCCCTCATCTCCAACTGTCTCTCTCTCTCTCACCCTCACCCACCACTTCCCAACCTAATAGCTAATGTGTGATGAGCATACGGACACAAAAATGGCTGCTGTCGCATCATCCAGGTGGGTGCTTCACATCAGTGGTGGTTGAAGTGATTCCCTACTCACTATGTAAAGCACTTTGAGTAGTGAGAAAAGTACTCTATAAAATGTAAAGAATTTATTATTATTATTAGCCCTGTCAAAGGAAATCTGACAATCTGTTGATTCTTTCAGATCTCATTCTATTATACAGGTCAACTTTCAGTCTGATCCTGTGAGCACTCCTTCATTCTGCGGTTTAATTAAACATTCCAGATCTGATGTTAGGAATACCTTCTGCAACCCGATTCTACCAGGCCTTATCTTATTCATGTTAAAAAGTCCAAATCACCTGATGGATCTGCTTTTAGAACCTGCCAAATCCACCCGACCTCACCAGGAAAATGCTGCTCAGGAGATTACTGGACATACAGTAAATATATCCACCCATCTACTACTTTTAGTCGAACTGGATTAAAGGCCAGAAGTCTACAAGACCATCATCATCAAGTTCTTCCATGAGAAGCCTGAACACCATGAGGACTGATTGAGGTCATTTATGTTAGGTAGAATGCCTAGAGGGGGCTGGGTGGTCTTGTGGACTCAGAACCCCTGCGGATTTTGTTGTTTTGTTTTTTTTTTCCTACAGCCATCTGGAGTTTTTTTTTTTTTTTTTCTGTTCTACCTGGCCATTGGACCTTACTTTGACTCTAGGTTAATTAGTATTGCCCAATTTTTTATATTTTGTCTTTTTTCTCTTTATTCATCTTGTAAAGCACTTTGAGCTACATCATTTGTATATAAATATGCTATAGAAATAAATATTGTTGTTGTTGTACTACCCCTTAAATCCATCAATTTTCAAGGCTGGTTATCCTGTGCAGGGTTGCAAGGAAGCTGAAGCCTATCCCAGGCAAGCATCAGGAACAAGGCAGCTACAATCCCTGGACAGGGAGTCAGCCCCATCAGTCAGTGTGAAACCAAGAAGCATTCTGATACCCAGCAGTATCAGATTTCATTCAGCATGCTGACAGAAGCTTAGATTCTGTAGCCCCAGGAAGCACACAATATGTCAATATAATCCACTTGCTCTGCCTCCAGCCGGCCATCATGACTGAGAAGCAAACAACAGTAAGCAAACATGACAATTGAGATCATGGCACATTCAGTATCAAACTTGTCGACCACTATATTTATATCTATATACATAGTGCTCTCCAAAAATGTTTGGGACAAAGACATACTTCTGCTTGATTTACCCTTCTGCTCCACAGTTTAAGATTACAAATTAAACAATTCAGATGTGATTAAAGTGCATATTGTACACTTTCATCTAGGGCTTTTTGCATACATATTTTGGTCACACCACATAGAAATGACAACACTTTTTCTGTATGGTGTCCCCACTGCAGGGCACCATAATGTTTGGCACACAGCACAGGCAGATATATCAATATGCAGTCATATTTAGTACTTTGTCGCATACCCCTTGCATGCAATGACTGCGTGACATCAGCAGGTGCGGAGGGTCTTCTCAGGTGATGTCCTACCAATCCTTTAATATAGCCATCTTCAGCTCCTTCTTGTATTGGGAGGCTAGCCCCCTTAAGTTCGCTCTTCAATATATGGAAGGCATGCTCGAGTGGCTTTAAACTGAGAAACTGGCTTGGCCGTTCAAGGATTTTCCATTTTTTAACTTTGATAGACTCTGGTGTTGCCTTCACAGTATGCATGTGATCATTATCTTATTGAAAGAAAAACCGCCATCCAAAGAGTTTGGAGGCATTTACTGGATCTTTAGCAGATAAAACGTTTCTACACACCTTAAATATGTCTGTGTCTATTGTTCCATTATGATACACACACACACACACACACACATATACATCCTTAGTTATCTTCAATTGCTTTTTAATGGTCAGTCCTACTGCTCTTCCAAAAGCTTTCAATAGTACTTAGGGTGTTGTTAGCCATCATCAATGTAGTGAGAAGTCAAGCAAAATGACACCTTTTATTGACTATTGGCTTTCAATCCATTTTTAGCCCAGCCACTGCCTGATGAACCTCCCTGACACCAATTGTTCAACAAACTATGGAACATCTCCCCAAAGTGATGTTTGCAGCTGGGGCCGAGTCCTGTTGAAACAGGCCTCTTATCCACAGGCTCAAAAACAAAAATTAGCAGGAAGCAACGTAGCTACAAGTGGCAATCCTCCCAGGCCAACAAGTCAGATGGAAATGCTGGAAGCCTATGCTGCAGAGTGGAGGATTGAGACCCACCAAGGCCACAGTTCACTGAACTGAGATGGGACAATACAACACGATGGGTCAATGAAGTTCAAGTTTGGCTCCCATGTCTCACGCCCCAGCTGTGTAATTAAACCCTACCATGCAGCCTTTCAATTTTCCACTCCCTCAGGCAGTCACCGATACCATCAGTACGTCTATGGACAGCCTAATCTACCAGTTAAGAGTGGAATTAATGACCCGTTGTAGCGGGAAGGGGCCTACCAGCAGATCTATCCGACCTCACTCCCGGAGAAGCAGTGCCCGCTGCGACTTGATTCTCAGTGCCAGAGTGGCGAGAGCACTTGGTTTTCTCTACCGTTTCCAAAAATACATGTCTCAGCTGCCAAAGGCCGCCACAGAGATATTTTTAAATTTACAACATACCAATTATTTTGGGAAGGAAAGGAATTTTTTTTTTTTTTTTTTTTTTTTTTAAAAAAGGAAGAAAGGAGGACCTCCAACCGCAGCTCTAAACTAACTCTGCAACCAGATGGCATCTCAATGTACTACCAGGGCCCTGGAAAAGGTAATTTCCATCCTTCTTTGTGATATTAAGAGGAATAAGCAAAAGACGACATATTTCTTGTGGGCTTTAAGCCAGAAGGAATCGCAGAGGTTCATCGTTTCGGTGACGCGTTCAGGTTTCCCTTTATAAACTGTGATGACGCGAGTCCCCCGCCTCCATTCTCAGAACAACTGGTTTATTGGGCTGGGGGGGGGAGAATCTGTTGGTTCACTAGGCAGATATATCCATTCATACAGTAGAATGAAAGCCCAGAGCTACTGTTCCTACTAAAACACAAAACGCGCGCTCTCTCTGTCTCTTTCTCTCCGTTTCACTTTGCCAAGATTTTCAGCATAACCTACTTAAACTGGGCAGATGCCCAGCCACCCTGCCATAGCTACACTCCACAGCTAGCCTTTGCCTTTTACATCCACAACCTGCCGACACTTACTTATATAATGGAAAGTTTTTTTTTTCCTTTAATCAGAACGAAGTACAGAATCTAATTTGCTGACGATAAACAAACAGTCCCCACCTTCTGAAAATCCTGATAAAAGCAAAGGGCTAGTCTACAAAATAGGAAGGAAATCTGACCCATAGGCGGAAATGGTGTGGTCAAATCAAATCTACAATTCCATAATCAAGGTGGGTATAAACTCTTAAAGGCAAGAGTTCAAAAGCACACTCCAAAAGCCATAAAATGTCCAGCAAGTTCCCAGTCAAATGTAACAAAAAAATGACATTTGATTTGCCTAGTGTTTGATAGGACATTATCAGAGAGAGAACAGTAACAGCTCAAGGCAAACATGTGAAAAAAAATAAAAATCGTAAAGAAAACCAACAGAGCAGTGGACGGATTGACCAACCCCCCCACAGCTGAGCAAACAAACATGGGCACCAATGATCAGACCTACAGTCTCCCAAGAAAACCCAAGAATGCCAGCTATGCACAATACAAAGCAGACAAAGAGGGGTGATGGAATTAAAAGGCAGACTGCCCTTCACCTTGGAATGCCTGCGATGCCGACATTCACCTGTGTGTTCTTTGAGGGATGTCTGGGGCAGATGACCATAAGACAAATAGCAAAAGCCCAACTGCACAAAGTCAAGTACAAGTAGCACTTCACTCCCCATAAGCAAAACCTGTCTAAAACCACCGCATTATACTAGCACCAGGCTCTCATGTGACTCTCATGCACTGGCAGAAAAACTGGGACTGGATTACAAAGCACTGATTCCAACTAAACCCAACACACACACACACACACATTCTGAACAGCAAGCTTAATATCCACGTGGATCCCAGAGCCGATTAGCACGCCTTACATCACAGGGGACAGATGTTGAAGATAAAAATAGATTGTGAACAAAAGTAGTGCAGAGCCACGAACAAGGCGGCCCACCTACCTAAAGGGTGACAGGCACCCTGCAAAGCTTTCCCTTCAGCCAACCCAATACTGGCCTATGTACAAACTTGACACAGTCACCAGGGCAACCACTTCCACCATGCCACTCAAGAGTCACCCGGGTCTGCATAAAATGTGCCAGAGGTTCAAATTCATGATGGATCTGAAAATCAGACTGTCTAACCCATCAGGCAATTGCCCAACAGTGCTAGGAAGAAACACTAACACTGTTATATCTGCATCCAAGACATACTTCGGAAACCCCAAATTTCTCCATCACAATAATAAAAGGGTAAACGAGAATAAAAATTGCAAGTAGACATGTTCAATGAAGATCATCAAAAAGGTCTTGATGGCAAAGAACGTGAACCTATGGTGCCAGGAAAAGCGTGGGTGGCTGGGCCTGTGCAGGCCATGCAATGCTCTGCTTCGGCAATGCGAAAAAGAAAAAAAACAAAAAACTGCAACACGCTAAATCAATAATTCAGTCACAAGTCCCACAAGAACTTTAAGCAAGTCTCAGACAAGCCTGAGCAACTTGGGGGCTTCCTTCTGGAATAACTTGCCAAAAATGACACCAACTTGTTAGAGAGAGCTTTGCACAGACCCGTCATATCAACACAGCTGTAATTCTGAAGGCAGTCGCACAGCACCTCAAGGAGGGCCCCAGAGTTAAAAAAGCTCTGGCTGTTTAAATCTGAAGGCATCTCCTCTTAGTTACATTACCTTCAAATAAATAGTTTCTCTCCGATTTAGGAACACATAGGATGAGTCCACTCAAAAACCACACCTTGACCTGCAAGTTCAGAAGCAATTTACTTCTGTAGGATTTCTTAACATGCTTGATAATAGTATTCCTAGAATAAAACCATTATGCACCTGCTAGAGGTTCGTCAGTGTATCTCATTGACAAAATCGCTACCCAAATGTATGGAATGAATGTCACCACAAGCAGTTGTCACCAGCAATTGATTTAGGCACAAGCAGGAGGCCTTGACAGTTTTACAACCTTTGACCTAGTGACACAGCAATGTTGCTGGTCACTTAAACACCACTGAATCAATAAAAGGCCTCAACCTTCCCAACTCTACATTTTTCCCCATTGGAAAAGAAAAGGCCAATTCTTAAATATTCAAAGCACTGGAGAACATTTTTTTTTTTAAAATTTTCAAACACTCATTCCTTTATATTCAGAATTGGACTTGTGCTGGTTTCCTATTGTCACCCAAGAGAAAATATGGTGTTTTTTGTTGGTGTATCACTCAGGAGCTTGACTGGCTGTTGCCCCTAAGCACCAGGAGGTGCATCGGTTTCCAATTTCCAAACCTTTTATACTGTATTGGTTTCATTTTACTAACAATCAGAAGATGTACTGCCTTTCTGTTTATCAAAAGGTTCTGAACTAGTCTCCAGTTACTATGCTGGGAAACCTGGTGTTGCTCTCACAGTCCCAAAGATGTGCATACTAAAAAGGTATAATGGTTGGTTAACAAGCTATTCAAAATGAACCCCATGTTAGGCTCTACACGTATGACACCCCTGCAATGGAGTGGTGCTTTGTCTGGGTTTGGTTTCTGCCCTTGTATTGAATACTGTCAGGCCAGGTTCTGGTCCCCACATCCATGACCTGGAGTTTTATTAGCAGCACTGCTATCCAATTGTTAAAACCATGGATATTTCCCTGGTTTCCAGTTACTATCTACAAGAAGCTGTAATGATATTGCTGGTCTCAAGATGGTAAGCACCAAAGGGTGCAGTGATTTATGTCTTCTAAACCGTGAACAACATGCAGATTTCCCAATTACTAAGCCCCTAGACGTGTGCTGGTAACTAGTTTCTACAAACTACACACTGCACTACTCTCACATTTCGACTAACAAAAGCTGTCGTTGTTTCCGATTGTGGAAACAGAACAATGATGATTTTTTGGCTGGTGGTCACCATTAATCACCGGTGGAATGTTTAACAGATTTCTTCCACGCCCCTCCCCCTTTACCAGTCAGTGTCCTGCTTTTCAATGCGTAAACATTCTCTAATGGCCCCGGCTATTCTTCCTCTTCCTCCATTGTTATACAGCTATTAAATGCTAAAAGTCTTTTGTGATGGGGGTGGGCATCCGCCACAGCCTTGCCCGATTTTACTGCTGGAATTACTAAAGGAGAGGGAGAGAAAGGGGGGCCTTGCTCGCCAATGTAGCCCCATAATGGCGAGGTACATTTGGGTAGGCAATCAGGTGAAACTTTTCAATTATTAACAAGCAAGTGGATAATTAACTTTTCAATGGAGCCTCGGCCCCACGTGACTGGGCAGCTCCATGCCAGCAGAACACAAATGCGACAGGGTGCAGGGGATCGAGATGTCGGGGTGGGGTGGGCACCCGAAAGCCCATCAAAATCGGCAACCAAAGGGGTTCTGAGTCTAGCTACCAAGGTTGCCTCATTTCTTTAATCACAATGCCTTCTCCACGGTTCTGTTCAGCTGCCAAATGTGACGCCTTTCATTTGTTCTTTGCGGCGGGGCGTATTGTTACCGCAGAAGAGTCTGCTGCCAAAATGAAACACGCAGGAACGCAGCTGTCTCACCGCTCAAGCTCAGCAGCGTCCGCTAACGGATATCAAAGCGAGCCGCTATTTAACGGGAGGAGGTGGGGGAGACATCTGCAGCGAGACGAGACACGACGACAACGCCGGGGTCGCAGAAGACAAGCCCTCACCCAGTAAACAAGACTTACCTCAATGTAGCCCGCCAGGCCTGGGACAGCGACCGCCAGGATGAGGACGGACAGCACTGGGACGGTTCCCATGCTGCTGGAGAGCAGCCAAACAAAATCCTATAAGTCAAACGGAGCAGCAGAGAAACTCGGATTCAACGCAACAACAATCACTTTCCTTCCTCGGTGTCTGCGCGTCTGGCTGCTGCTGTGCTGCGACGTTAGATTCAGCAGCTCGGCCCCACCCATTGGTGCTATTGGGCACGCCCTTTTCAACATGTCTACCCAATCACGAGAAAAAACGCCGCTCAATGACCCGCCTATTTGGAGAAGTGCCTGCCCCGCTAATGTTAATTCTCCTTCCCACTCATCCACCTTTCTCAAGTGCACCAAAGAAGCTCCGCCCCACTAATTTTAAGCCTGCCCATTCACAGCCAAGCCTCTCCCCTTTAGCGGCGGTCAGCATTGAAAGTCAAGATTATTGATGATCTCGCCAAACGGATAGATGGAAAGGTACGTCAGTCATGAGGGTGGGGTTCCGCGCCCATGGGTGACGGACGCTGAGGCGACAAGATGACTATTGAAACAATAGCTATGTTTAGTGAGCGCTGCATACGCTGGTCTGCTGTGATTTAGTGTGCTTTTATTACAACACATCCTGGTATATGTGGAGTAGACTGGTACTGATTTTTAATTATTCACATCATCTTGTCTTGACTGGATTTTTTTTAGAGATGCCAAGATTTATGGCGTCTTTCATTCTCATTCCACAGCCCCATCCCCCAAAAATACAGCATAACGTCTTTGCAAGTGAAAACACTGCCAAAGAAATTAGTCAACTTTATTACTATCCTTGATTACACTTCCAATTACATGTATTCATTTGCCTGACGCCTTTATCCAAGGCGACTTACAACCAGTGCTAGGTTGTTAGTACACCAACCAACTGTTCAATTGATAACCTGTGTGGCTAGGTTAAACCTCATCCTTATGATCTGTACCCTGGGTGAATGCCTAATTTATCTTAATGGTGGTGCCAGCCCTGCTTACAACATTTATAATACAATTGGTTACATTTCTTTTTGGTTTTCCAATTGGACCACAGGCAGGTCAAGTGACTTGCTCATGGTCACACAAAGTCAGTAGTGAAATCTAAACCCACAACCTCAGGGTCTGAAATCCAAGACCTTAACCACTATATCCATCCATTATCCAACCCGTTATATCCTAACTACAGGGTCACGGGGGTCTGCTGAAGCCAATTCCAGCCAACACGGGGTGCAAGGCAGGAAACAAACCCTGGGCAGGGCGCGCAAATACAGACACACACCCAAACACCAAGCACACTCTAGGGACAATTTAGAATCGCCAATGCACCTAACCTGCATGTCTTTGGACTGTGGGAGGAAACCCATGCAGACACAGGGAGACCATGCAAACTCCACGCAGGGAGGACCCAGGAAGCGAACCCAGGTCTCCTAACTGCGAGGCATGCTATAGATTTAAATGTTTCATTTTCTTTTGTTGATTTCTTTATATTTTGCCCCCTTTCCATTCTGTTTGTTCCCTTCATTGCACATTAATAATGACAATTAAAAACAAGCAGAGCAGACACCCAGGCAAACAACACTGAATTGTGAAAGGCTGCAACTACTTTAGCGTCAGACTCACTAATTAGTAAATAATTAAATAATTAGAACACCTGAAAAGCAGAATGAAAATAAAGATGAAAATGTTGTTAAAAAGTAAATAAAAAATCCTATATACTTGCTTAGTACATTTAAAAAATGTTTTTACCAAATGTAACCAAAATGTAACTAATTAGAAAATTAGTTTTCTAATTTCTCTATTGTTCCCAAAACACAGAATCTGGGAAATAATAGTTCACTTAATTAACCCAGAAGCTAGTTGGAACAACAACCTTCAGCCACAGGGGGTCCCCAGGACCGAGTTTGAGAACCCCTGCTCTAGAGGATGGGCTGCTTCTAAGCTGGTTGAATCCCAATTCAAACTCCACTGAAATGGAGATGCACACATCTGTAGTGGTACAGGCTGTGAAAAAATAAAAGTGCACTTGGAAAAATTAAGTAGTTACAAATGTTGTTCCTCCCAATGGAAGGAATGCTGTGTGATGTCCACCTGCCTGTTAATCTGACTTCCTCTAAAGCAGTGGTCTCAAACTTCAGTCCTGGAGGGCCGCAGTGGTTGTAAGATTTCATTCTAACCCTTTTCTTAATTGGTGAACAGTTTTTGCTGCTAATTAACTCCCTTTCCTTTTATTTTAATTGACAAATTTTTAAAATGTATTCCCCTGATCGTTCCTCTGATCATTCCTCTGAATTGCTTCATTTCTCTCCTTAAATGGCAGCCAAACAGTAATGAAATGTGACATGACTGAGCCAACAGAAGACCAGCTAAGTCAAGGCCTTCAACTCCAACCAGTTTCTTAATCAGGCGCCGAGTCTTCTCGTTAATTAATCTCATTCTTTAATCCCATGTCTTGTTGCTGCTCTCATTATGCAATAGCAGACTTTTCTGACATTGTTGATTTTCTCTTTTCTAAGAGCACATGTCAAATGTTTAGGTGAGCTAAGCAGATCAATATTACTGAGACCTTCATCTTTCTTTATTTTCAGATTTTGTATGATGGACACCAGTTGTTTTGGCTCATTATTGTTTGTCAGCTAATTAAGGAAAAATGAACAATTAAGGGATCTGAGTCTTCAAGAGCAAGTCAATTAAAATGAATTCACAAGAAGTTAATTAGCAGCACAAGCAGGGCACTCATTAAAAAAAGGGTTAGAATGAAAACCTGCAGCCATGGTGGTCCTCCAGGACTGGAGTTGGTGACCCCTGCTCTAAAAGACTATGAACACAGGAGAGCACAAATCTATTCAATTGAAGCAATGAGCGCCATAACCAAGAGCTGAGCTTGTACTTTTCATATTAGGTGGAGGCCAATGATATATTAAAAGAGGCAGAGGGAATCCCATGAAACGCAAAAAATTCTTTAATGCGTAATATTATAAAACAACAACAGCAGCGACAATTTATTTCACATGAGGAATGCCTCAGTGGGCTTTAACAGGCCTTGTTTTTTTGACAGCCCCCTTAGCCTTGACTTTCTAACAAGACAAAAAAAGAATTCCCCATAAGTAAAAAAAAAAATTAAGGAAACAATGGAAGAAATCTTGGGAAGGTCAATTTAGACAGAGACCCCTTTCTAGGTAGGTTGTGCATGCAATGGTGTGAACAAAATGGGGTAAATACAGTACACAAAACTGAACACAAGTAGGCCAATCTGTCATTGCCACCTCAGACATTGAACATTGAAAACTTGACTTCTTCTTCTTCTTTTGGCTGCTCCCTTAAGGGGTCACCACAGTGGATCATCATCTTCCATATCTTTCTGTCATCTGCATCTTGTTCTGTTACACCCATCACTTGCATGTCCTCTCTCACCACATCCATAAACCTTCACTTAGGTCTTCCTGTTTTTCTCTTCCCTGGCAGCACTATCCTTGGCATCCTTCTCCCAATATACCCAGCATCTCTCCTCTGCACATGTCCAAACCAACGCAATCTCACCTCTCTCACTTTGTCTCCCAACCATCCAACTTGAGCTGACCCTCTAATGTCCTCATTTCTAATCCAATCAATCCTTGTCACACCCAATGCAAATCTTAGCATCTTTAACTCTGCCACCTCCAGCTCTGTCTCCTGCTTTCTGGTCAGTGCCACCGTCTCCAACCCATATAACATAACTGGTCTCACTACCGTCCTGTAGACCTTCCCTTTCACTCTTGCTGATACCCGTCTGTCACAAACTACTCCTGACACTCTTCTCCACCCATTCCACCCTGCCTGCACTCTCTTTTTCACCTCTCTTCCACAATCCCCATCGCTCTGTATTGTTGATCCCAAATATTTAAACTCAGACAAGTTCGCCAACTCTACTCCTTGCATCCTCACCATTCCACTGACCTCCTTCTCATTTACACACATGTATTCTGTTCCTAATGACCTTCATTCCTCTCCTCTCTAGAGCATATCTCCACATCTCCAGGTTCTCCTCAACCAGCTCCCTACTATTGCTACAGATCACAATGTCATCAGCAAACATCATAGTCCACGGGAACTCCTGTCTAATCTTGTCCATCACCATTGCAAATAAGAAAAGGCTCAGAGCTGATCCCAGATGTAATCCCACCTCCAACTTGAATGCATCCGTCACTCCTACCGCAGACCTCATCACTGGCACACTTCCCTCGTACATATCCTGTACAACTCTTACATACTTCTCTGCCATTCCCAACTTCCTCATACAATACCATAGCTCCTCTCAGTCACCCTGTCATATACTTTCTCCAGGTCCACAAAGACGCAGTGCAACTCCTTCTGGCCTTCTCTAAACTTCTCCATCAACATCCTCAGAGCAAACATTGCATCTGTGGTGCTCTTTCTTCGCATAAAACCACATTGCTGGTCACTAATCATCACGTCACTTAGCTGTAGTAGCTTCCACTACTCTTTCCCATAACTTCATGCTGTGGCTCATCAATTTTATCCCCCTGTAGTTACTACAGTCCTGCACATCCCCCTTATTCTTAAATATCAGCACCAGTACACTTCTTCTCCACTACTCAGGCATCCTCTCACTTTCTAAGATTCCATTAAACAATCTGGTTAAAAACTCCACCGCCATCTCTCCTAAACACCTCCATGCTTCCATAGGTATGTCATCTAGACCAACGGCCTTTCCATTTTTCATCCTCTTCATAGCTGCCCTTCCTCCTTGCTAATCCTTTGCATTTCCTGATTCACTATCTCCACATCATCCAACCTCTTCTCTCTCTCGTTCTCTTCATTCATCAGCCTTTCAAAGCACTCTTTCCATCTGCTCAACACACTCTCCTCACTTGTGAGTACGTTTCCATCTTTATCCTTTATCACCCTAACCTGCTGCACATCTTTCCCAGCTCGGTCCCTCTGTCTAGCCAATCTGTACAGGTCCTTTTCTCCCTCCTTAGTGTCCAGCCTCTCATACAACTCATCATACACCTTTTCTTTAGCCTTCGCCACCTTTCTCTTCACCCTGTGCCTTATCTCCTTGTACTCTTGTCTACTTTCATAATGTCTCGGACTATCCCACTTCTTCTTTGCCATCCTCTTCCTCTGTATACTCTCCTGTATTTCCTCATTCCTCCACCAGGTTTCCTTTTCCTCCTTCATCTTTCCAGATGTCACGCCAAGCACCCTTCTTGCTGTCACCCTTACTACATCTACTGTAGTTTCCCAGCTGTCTGGTAACTCTTCACTACCACCCAGTGCCTGTCTCACCTCCTCCCTAAACTTAACCTTGCAGTCTTCCTTTTTCAACTTCCACCATTTGATCCTTGGCTCTGCCCTCACTCTCTTCCTCTTCTTGATCTCCAAAATCATCCTACAGACCACCATCCTATGCTGCTTAACTACACTTTCCCTTGCCAGCACTTTGCAGTCTTCAATCTCCTTCAGATCAACTCTTCTGCATAGGATGTAATCTACCTGTGTGCATCTTCCTCCACTCTTGTATGTAACCCTATGTTCCTCCCTCTTTTTAAAATACGTATTCACCACAGCCATGTCCATCCTTTTGGCAAAATCCACTATCCTCTGACCGTCTTCATTCCTCTCCTTGATACCATACCTACCCATCACCTCCTCGTCTCCCTTCACCAACATGCCCATTGAAATCTGCTCCAATCACCACTTTCTGTCCTTTGTGTACACTGTTCATCACTTCATCCAACTCACTCCAAAAATCTTCTTTCTCATCCATTGCACACCCAACTTGCGGTGCATATGCACTAACAACATTCATCATCACACCTCCATATTCCAGCTTCATAATCATTACTCTGCCTGACACTCATTTCACCTCCAAAACACTCTTGACATACTGCTCCTTCAGAATAACCCCTACTCCATTTCTCCTCCCATCCACACCATGATAGAGCAATTTGAATCCACCTCCGATCCACCTGGCCTTACTCCCCGTCCATTTAGTATCTTGCACACACAATATATCAACCTTCCTTCTCTCCATCATATCTGCTAACTCTGTCCCATTACCAGTCATACTACCAATGTTCAAATTTCCTACCCTCAGTTCCACTCTCTTTACTTTCCTCCTCTCCTCCTGCCTCCAGACACATCTCTCCCCTCTTCTTCTCCTTCTTCTTCTTCAGCCAACAGTAGCCCAATTTCTGCCAGCACCCTGTTGGCTAACAGTACTGGTGGCGGTCGTTGTTAACTCAGGGCTTGACCGATCCAGTATGGAAATTTGTATTGTTGTCCACATATTGATTTGGCAAAATTTTACACTGGATACCCTTCCTGACATAACCCTTCCCATTTATCCGGGCTTGGGACCGGCATGAAGAAACACACTGATTTGTGCATGCCCTGTGGCTGGGTTAACATTGAAAACTAATTTTGAAGTTTTATAATTCCTACCAGCAATTGTACTTCTTAATAGATAGTAAGTGCTGGAAGCTTATTGGTTTCTATTGGCAATTAGTAGGGCTTGTACTGTTGTGACAGAAACATGCTACTCAAAGAAGGCACTCGGAGACCTCAGGACGTGCAGGCAGAATCCAAGTTTATTGTGAGATGTACACAGGGTCTCAATTCAAATGAAATGAGCAATTAGCAACTCGGCCACCTTTCATTTTTTACAGTCCTTATCCAAAGTTTACCTCACTCAGCTCATTTGACACTCCTATCTGACTCCAACTTCCCATTGCCTTGGTCCTATCTCTAATTAGTTCCACCAGTATTTCCCAGCCTAATGAGTGTAGCACTCTATCTTATCCATCATAGCCACCTGGCAGGCCCTGTCCCCACCTTGAACCCGTCCAGTTCCTGCCACTATTATTATTATTATTATTATTATTATTGTGGCACGGTGGCACAGTGGTAGCACTGCTGGCTCGCAGTAAGGAGACCTGGGTTCACTTCCCGGGTCTTCCCTGCGTGGAGTTTGCGGGTTCTCCGGTTTCCTCCCACAGTCCAAAGACATGCAGGTTAGGTGCATTGGCGATCCTAAATTGTCCCTAGTGTGTGCTTGGTGTGTGTATCCCGCAGTGGGCTGGCGCCCTGCCCAGGATTTGTTCCTACCTTGTGCCCTGTGTTGGCTGGGATTGGCTCCAGCAGACCCCCGTGACCCTGTGTTAGAATATAGTGGGTTGGATAATGGATGGATGGATTATTATTATTATTATTATTATTATTATCATCATCACTAGTTCATGTTCACCACCTGGGAAAAAAGGGGTGGGGGTGGGGCTTGCCTGTCAGCCTCTCTATATACCTGACCTTGACTCATGAAATACTGGTGGGTTTCAGCTTACTAAGAAAAATAAAAAATATACAGGCAGAGGCCTTTTTGTGATCTAACCCTTGCTATACTAACATGCATTATAATATAATGCTTATTTTCATACATGCTTATGATTCTCTTTGAATATATGCAAATCATGAACTTTAAGAATATACTTTTCTATAGTACTAGCTCCTAAACAGTATGAGCGTTAATGTTTTTTCTATTACTAAGTATTTGTTGTGAAGAAAATAGACAACAAAAGGTGAAGAGTTAAGAACATTAGAACATTAGAACACTCTAGACGAGAACAGGCCATTCAGCCCAACAAAGCTCGCTAGTCCTATCCACTTATTTCTTCCAAAAAAACATCAAGTCGAGTTTTGAAAGTCCCTAAGGACTTATTGTCTCCCACACTACTTGGTAGCTTATTCTAAGTGTCTGTCGTTCTTTGTGATAAACTTCCTAAAGTTTGTGCGAAATTTACCCTTCATAAGTTTCCAACTGTGTCCTTGTGTTCTTGATGAACTCATTTTAAAGTCACAGTCTCGATCCACTGTACTAATTCCCTTCATAATTTTAAACACTTCAATCATGTCTCCCCTTAATCTTCTTTTGCTTAAACTGTAAAGGGTCAGCTCTTTTAATCTTTCCTCATAATTTAACCCCTGTAGCCCCTCATTCAGCCTAGTCGCTCCTCTCTGGACATTTTCTTGTGCTGCTATGTCCTTTTTGTAGCCGGGAGACCAAAACTGCACCCAGTACTCCAGATGAGGCCTCACCAGTGAGTTATAAAGGTTGACCATAACCTCCTGTGACTTGTACTCCACACATCAGGGCGCTATATAACCTGACATTCTGTTAGCCTTCTTAATGGCTTCTGAACACTGTCTGAAAGTCAATAGCTTAGAGTCCACTACAACTCCTAAATCCTTCTCATATTTTGGACTCTTGATTTTCTGACTGCCCATTGTGTATTCAAACCTAATATTTTTACTTCCTAAGTTTCATACTTTACATTTACTGACATTAAATTTCATCTGCCAGAAATCTGCCCAAGCCTGTCTGCTATCCAAGTCCTTCTGTGATGATATAACGGATTCCAAATTATCTGCTAATCCACCTATCTTGGTATCATCTGCAAACTTTACCAGCTTGTTACTTATATTCCTATTTAAATCATTTATATGTATTAAAATTAGCAGCAGCCCGGGCACTGACCCCTGCTGGTCACCACTTAACATCAGCCAGTTCTGATGAGGTTCCTCACACCATTACCTTCTGCTTACCGCGTCTGAGCCAATTCTGCACCCATCTAAAAACATCACCCTGAACTCCCACTTCTTTTAATTTGATGCCCAACCTCTCATGTGGCACCTTATCAAATACTTTCTGAAAGTTCAGATAAATAATATCATCTGCTCCACTTAAGGATGCCCCATTTAATGTCCTCAAAACACATGAAAGCAAACGCACGAAAAGCACAGAAGAAAAATACAGAAAGGCTGCCAGGTCCAGGGTGGTTGCCTTAAGGTCTGTCTACCTTGATAGCTGCGTTTACACTGAGCAGCGGCTTCTGCAGTTCTCGCTTATATGGCAGATACAATTGAAGGTATGCAGCTATGGTTGTTCTTCTGGATGTGACGTCACAGGTCTTCCTGCAGATGTCCATTCTAGAGGTGGAATAGAAGCAGAGTTTGTTCCAGTGTCACACCCTTAATATCTCACTATTATATTAAAAAATCCTGTGATGAGACAAGACATTTTTCAAGAGATGAGACTTTGGCCATGAGATTTTTTCAAGTCCCACCCTCCTCTCAACCATATTCAACCACACACACGGTCCTCTCATCTACCATTGGTGTGAATGATTTTGACAGACACAGTTCTTGCTCTCTCAGCTCTTATAAATTTTAATGTCTTCCTCACTATAAATTCCCAATTAAAGAAGACTTATTATGTCCAAATCTTATTGAAGAATTTCATCATGAAGGGTTATCAACAGAAAAAATGAGTACACGGGCAATCCTAGCATAGAGAAACGATGAAGTCAAACAAATGAATGCGAAAAATGTCGATCGGTTAAACAGCAAATTGGTTAAATGCATATCAATAGACTATGCTGAAAGAGTTGGTGGTGATGGTGCGGAAGATGAAAACATCAACTTACAATATCCCATAGAATATCTACGACCGTTAAAACTGTCTGTACTTCCACCAGCTGAATTACTGTAGAAAGAAGGATGTATCTAAGAAAGGTTATCTCGATATTCCATTCGTATTAAAACGTTAACAGTTTCCCGTTAGAATAGCGTTTGCAAAGACAATTAACAAATCTCAGAGCCAAATATTCGAAAAAGTTGTTTTATTTAATAGAGAGAAAGAAACGAAATTTACTCACAGGCAGTTATGTGTTGCGTTGTCACGATGAAAGTCCAAACGCAGAATCAAAATTCAATGCAACATTGATAAAAATTTTATTAAAAAAATTATTTTTACGGAAGTTTTACAGTAAAAGTGTAAGTTTAAAAAGTATTTGCGTATTAATTTCAAAGCCAAACAGAATGAAAACGTATTACGCAATGAATAACTGTAACACAGCATGAAACATAATTCACTTTCAAATTATTATGTTTTACTATTATTTAATATGGTTAAGTACTTGCTGTAATGTAAAATAGTTCTACTATGCATATGTAACAATTCCCTTGAAAATAAAAATCTGCTTAAATTGTGCATCCACATCGCCATACACGAGCGGCAGAACCACAGAGAGGCTTGCACATAGCACAGGCGCAGGGTTTGGCGAGTAAAGTGAGCAGGGGGCAAAGTCCTCTAGTTATTCCTTATTTTTCCCTCTTTGAGAACCCATTAGACACTCCCGATGCTTATGTAGTTAATTAAATTTCTAATCAACTAGCCATGCCCTGCAGGACAGTGAGGAGGGCCCTGCCCGGCTCTCCACTACTGACTTCACGCTTCCCCCTCCCTGCAGCCTGCTGAGTCTCTTTCGGATTTGCGCTAATAAATCAGTACGGCAAGCGAACTATAATTCTTAGCGTGATGAGAAAGTCACAAAATCAACGGAATGTTCAAGCAAATTATAGAAAAAAACGCGATCTAAATCCGTTAAGTAGTTCTCTTGTGAAAAATGAACAGACATACAGACGGGTCTTAAAAACAATAAGAAATTTCACACTTGGACCACGAAATTTTTAAAACCATTTCTTAGCGAGCACCTATGAGCCAAGGATAACCTACATTCCAAATTTCAAGTCCCAAGTCCTCATGGTTTGGGAAATTTCATGGATGAGTGAGTCAGTGGTATTTGGCTTTTATATATATATAGAATATTTATTGTTATTTTTATTGCAATTATTCTTTCACATTCTGTAAAGCACTATGAGCTACATACCCTGTCTGAAAACATGCTATAGAAATAAATGTTAGTGCTGTTGTTGTTTTGAGTTTGTCGTGTTTATTTTGTAGGTGAACTGAGGTTCAAATCTTAAGATTTGTGGGTATTTCATATATAGCAACTTCAGTCCTGGAGTGCTACTGTGGCTGCAGGTTTTCATTCTAACCCATTTCTTAATTAGTGACTGCTTTTTACTGCTAATTAACTCCTTTTGCCTTCATTTTTACTGACTTGCTATTTAAAACTTAGACCCCTTAATTATTTCTGTTTTTCTTTAATTAGCAGCCAAACAATAATGAAATACAAAAGGGGTCGATACATGACCAGCTTAACATGTGTCCATCATACAATATCTAAAAAGAAAGAAAAGTAAATGTTGTCGATCCACTCAGGTCCACAAAACATTGTGACATTTAGAATGTTGCCGGTTCAAATCCTATAAATCCCAGAAGTGATTCCACTTCATTGGGCTCTTGAGCAAGGCCCTTAACCTGAAGTTGCTCCATCTTGGGTATGACGTTAACTTGCATCCAATGCTGCAAGCAGGTCCTCCAACTTACAAGGAAATCTTGGGGGTTTGGTGGCAGGATTGGCACTCCAGCCACTGTAAAAAATCCTCACCCTGTTCCATTCCATTTGAACTAGTGTGGTGCTGAGGTGTCACCTGTTACACAGCTGCACTCGGGTCCTGATTTGGGATCCTGAGGTGGTGCATCTAACAATTTTGGAAAGGTCTCTTGTGGCAGAATGAGACCATCAATAAGTCATAGAATTAAATAACTGAGTTAACTAACAGTAAGAAAATGCCATCTAATTAAGAAACTGGTTGCAGTGAAACTGGTAGGAGTTTGAGATCCCAATTAGCTGGTCATCCATTGGTTCATTTCACATCTCATTTCTATTTGGGTGACATTTAAGAAAGAAAATGAAGCAATTCAGATGACTGAACCTTAAAAAACTAGTCAATTAAAATGAAGGGAAAAGATGTTAATTAGCACAGAAACTGGTCACTAATTAAGAAAATTGTTAGAATGAAAACCTGCACCCACAGCAGCCCTCTAGGACAGGAGCTGAAGACCTCTGATGTATAGCATGTTTATCATGCATAAACATTGTGGCCAGCAGAGGGCATCTTGTGACCCCCAAATCCTTGACACAACTTTACAAGCACAAGTCACAGGTGACTTTAAGTGATTTTCTATTTAAAGTTTGTACCTTCAAAGCACACAGGCACAAGTCACAAATCCTTCCTTCCTCCTTTTGTCTCTCAAGTCTCCTCCTGCAAGTGTTGTCCTCCTTATCCTGACTCACAGGAGAGACAAGGAGGTCCTTTTTATGAAAAGAGTCTAGGTGCCAGCTATCCGATGCTCTGAGAATCAGGAGGTCTGCTGAACAGTCAATTGGAATGCGTGTTTATGTCACATGGTTTATACAATGGAGAAGTTGTACTGCATAATACTCCCACTGCATCCTTACACATCTGCTCAACAGTCGTCATTATTCATAAGTCAGATAGCCTCCCACAACCCTAGTCCTCACCATAGTGTAAGGATGTTTCATTAGAACAAGGTGCAAGGTACACCTTCAAAATGGGTGTGTTGAGAAACACACAAACAACCGAAGTATCGTTCAGCATCATTAACATAGAATACAACGGATGGTAAATGTCATAGGACATTTACAAAATCAGTATGTCCAGGCAGAGCTCCTCAATGTAAGGACATGCATTCCTAGCATCTCAGTCTGGCAGTACTATGAGACTCAACAGAGCTTCCCATTAGGACTACAGTTCCCAGTATGCTTTGTGGATGTGTGCATGCTTGCACCAGCGCAGGAAGGCTACCACTTAACATACTGGGGAAGCATATAGTCGTAGTAGGCGGTCTCCCCCACATCCTTTCATTTCATAGTCTCATCCGGAAAAGGGACCGCCATCCATCTTGGCTGGGACAGTTGCCTCCCATTACAACATTCATAAGAACGGTTTGAAATTGTGCAGCGATACTGACCTCTGCTTAAATATGTAGAGATTACAGGGTGGTGGAGCCATAGATGCCTGAGCAGCTTAAAAAGAGTTGTGCTGAACAGTGCTGAAGTTTGGACTGGAAAAGAAGGAAAAGACGGACGGGCAGAATGAGAAGAGCTCCCGAGAATGTCTATACTCATTTCCATTTACCAGCCACAGGAGCTGTAATGGGTTTAAGTTGCTAGATACTGAACACAGCACTGGTTCTGAGTTACTAAGCTCTGGATGCTGTACTAGTATGGCAATCTTTTATGTGCTCTTACAACTCGTACCTGTACTGGGTTGCCAAACATTAGAAACCTTGCTGGTTTTCATATACTAAATAATAAGATCCATATTAGGTTCATGATGCTTAAATAATTGTGAACTTTACTGGTTTCTTTGTAATTTAATAACAGAAGCTGAGATGGTTTTCAATTTCTAAACTGCAGAGGCTGCACTGCATTTGACTTGTAAATGACTAGGAGCCCTACAGGTAATGACCTAATATGCACTGGATGCTGTGTTGGTTTCCAGGTAGTAAGTAGCAAGACCAGTGTTGGTATTAATTTACTAAACAGTGGACACTACAGTGGCTTTGAAGTTCCAAGCAACAGATCTTGCATTAGGTCCCAGTATGATAAGTCATTTCCAGGCATTTAGCAGTGGGAGTTGTACTGGTGTCCAATTGCTAAAAACTAGTCACTTTTACTGGTTTCAAATTATTGAACATTAGGACTTTTACTGGTTTCACATTGCTAAATAGTTACAAAGGTCGGTTATATTCCTGTTTGGGTTTTTAAACTTTGGACGTTATTACTAGTTTGTCATTACTGAATAGCAGAAGCTGTACTGTTTTTAAAATTGTTAAGCACTGGACATGTGTTAAGCATTTTACGCTGTGTCAGTTTTTTTGTTAGTGACTGACCATAATCTGCAGCAGGCTTCTATTTAATAAGCACTGCACATTAATTTGGCCACCAGTTATGGGCCACCGTCCTGGTGTTTACTTATAAAGCACCGAGACCTCTGCATGATTCCAGATACTTAACAGGGAGGTGGACTAGTTTAATAACTAACCAGCAAGAGCTCTACTGGTTTCCAGCTAAACTATTCTTTGACAAAATTAGCAAACTACACCCTCCAAACCCCACTTTATTGATCCACCCCCACCTCCTCATTTGCTATATATTGCCTATGATTCCTTTATATCTAATCCTATTCCTCTGATGATGACACCTGGCAGATGTCGATAGCTTAGGAATAAAAAACTATTTTAAGATATGTGGTTCATTTTCTCCCTTTGTGGATTACTAGCTACAAATATATACAGTTATAGGGGGCTTTGCCCCCTGCTCGCTTTGCTTGCCAACCCCCCGGCCTGTGCTATGTGCCAGCCACTTCACATCTCTGCTGCTCGCATATGTGGATTTCACTTTCACCAAACAACAAATCTTTTAATTCTTGCAGATAGGCCTCTTCATTGGGATGAAACACTACTTTTCCCTGATGGCAACATGAATTAGACAATCTGCAAGTCTCCGACTTAAAGTTTAAATCTGAACAATACAGTATATTCAATCTGTTTTCGCTGTGGGCGGCACAGTGGTGCAGTGGTAGCGCTGCTGCCTCACAATTAGGAGACCTGCGTTCGCGTCCCGGGTCCTCCCTGCATGGAGTTTGCATGTTCTCCCCGTGTCTGCGTGGGTTTCCTCCCACAGTCCAAAGACATGCAGGTTAGGTGCATTGACGATTCTAACTTGTCCCTGTTCTGTGCTGTGTGTGTGTGTGTGCCTGCCCTGTGGTGGGCTGGTGCCCTGCCCGGGGTTTGTTTCCTGCCTTGCGCCCTGTGTTGACTGAGATTGGCTCCAGCAAACCCCTGTGACCTTGCCGTTAGAATATAGTGGGTTGGATGATGGATGGATGGATGGATGTTTTCGCTGTTCAATTATTTCACCGAGTAATAATTTCCATTTGTTTGCGCTAATGCAATCTTTACTATAATTTTTTTGAGACTTTTGAATTTTCGTACTTCCATTATCTCTAACCTGCTCTGCATGTGTACATTGCCAATGTTTTTGAACCTCTTTATGACATACTACTTTGTCATCTACTCTTTGTCTTTTATTTCTGGTCCCGGGTGTGGTTAAATCTCTTGGCACAAAGTCTTGTCTCGTGGAACATGAAAGTATCTCTCTGAAAAAGTCTTGTCTCGTCCCAGGCTAAAAAGTCTCATCTCGTCCCAGGATTTTTTTATATAATAGAGAGATACAGTATATACGTATACACATACACACCAGCCTTTTCAGTAGGTACACCTTGCTAGTACCGTGTTGGATACCCTTTTGCCTTCAGAACTGCCTTAATTCTTTGTGGCATTTATTCAAAAAGGTGCTGGAAGTATTCCTCAGGGATTTTGGTCTATATTGACATGACAGCATCACGCAGTTGCTGCAGAATTGTCAGCTGTCCATCCATGATGTGAATCTCCTGTTCCACCACATCCCAAAGGTGCTCTGTTGGATTGAGATCTGGTGACTGTGGAGGCAATTTGAGTCCAGTGAACTCGTCATGTTCAAGAGACCAGTTTGAGATGATCTGAGCTTTGTGACCTGGCATATTATCCTGCTATAAGTAGCCATCAGAAGATGAGTACACTGTGGTCATAAAGGGCTGGACATGGTAAGCAACAATACTCAGGTAGGCTGTTGCATTTAAAAGATGCTCAGTTGGCACTAAGGGGTCCAAATTGTGGCAAGAAAATTATCAACCACACCATTACACAGATTTTACCACAAGCAGCCTGAACAGTAAAACAAGGCAGAACGGATCTAGGCTTTCATGTCGTTAATGCCATGTTCAGACCCTACCATCCGAATGTTGTAGCATAGCGTTTCCCAAACTCGGTCCTGGGGAACCCCTGTGGTTGCAGGTTTTTGTTCCAACCAGATTCCTAATCAGTGACAACACCTGATAACACTGAGCTCATTTAATTAGCTAGATTTTTTTTTTCTTTTATTCGACATTCAGAAAAGCACAGCATCATGATTTTTACATTTATAAGACATTTATAAATATTTCTGCTTTTTCTATAGATTTAAATGCTTAACTCTCTTTTGTTGATTTCATTATATTTTGCCCTTTCTCTGTGCAGTTTGTTCCCCTTCGTTGTATCTTATTAATGACAATTAAAAATGAGCAGAGCAGACACTCTGGAAAACAACACTGAATAATCAAAGCCTGCAACTACTTTAGCATCAGACCCACTAATTAATAAATAATGGATTAATTAAACAATTAGAACATCTTGAAAAGTAGGCTGAAAATCAAGATGAAAATACTGTTAAAAAGAAAAAAAAAATACATTATTCCTATATAACTGCTTGGCACATTTTAATATTTTTTTTTTAGCAAACTTAGTTTTCTAATTTCTATATTGTTCCCTAAACACAGAACTTGGGAAATATCAGTTCACTTAATTAGCCCAGGAGTTCAATTAAAAACAGAAGTTGGTTGGAACAAAAACCTGCAGCCACAGGACCGAGTTTGGGAAACACTGTCGTAGCAGAAATCGAGACTCACCAGACCAGGCAACATTTTTGCAAACTTTTGTTGTCCAATTTTTGTGAGCCTGTGTGAATTGTAGCCTCAGTCGCCTGTTCTTAGCTGACAGGAGTGGCACCCAGTGCGGTCTCCTGCTGCTGTAGCCCACCTGCTTCAATGTTCCACGTGCTGTATGTTCAGAGATACTCTTTTGCATACCTCGGTTGTAATGAGTGCTTATTTGAGTTACTGTTGCCTTTCTATCAGCTCAGACCAGTCTGGTCATTCTCCTCTGATCTCTAGCATCGTCAACAAGGTATTTTCACCCAGAGAGCTGCCACTCACTGGATATTCTCCCATTTTCGGACCATTCTCTGTAAACGGTAGTGATGGTTTTGTGTGAAAATCCCTGTAGATCAGTAGTTTTTGAAATACTCAGGCCAGCCTGTCTGGCACCAACAACCATGCCACGTTCAAAGTCACTTCAATCACCTTTCCTCCCCATTCTGATGCTTGGATTGGCCTTCAGCAGGTCCTCTTGACAATGTCTATATACTGAAATGCATTGAGTTGCTGCCATATGATGTGATGCTGCCAATGGCTGATTTAATATTTGTGTTAACAAGCAGTTGAAGAGGTGTACCTAATAAAGTGGGCAGTGAGTGTATATATATTGATATATAATATCCATGGGTGCTGATGTTTGAAACAAATTATAAGGTTAAAAGAGCAATAATGGCATCTTTATCATTTAGTAAGTACAAACCAAGACACAATACAAGAGCAGTAGATGAGATAGAAATACTCACTCACACCCTTTCAAATCTGTCCAGTTGTGCACCCAGTGCTGTCAGAATAGGCTCCAGCTCCCCACAACCCTGAATTTGTCAAGTTAAGCAAATTAGAGAATGAATGAATGTTTACATTGGTAGCCATGACAACTCACAAGACTGAGAGTTGTGTGCTTTACCAAGTTCTGAAGCTGGCTGAAGGAGAAAAGGAAAAACTGCCCATCTATGCAAAATTTAATAGTTTAATCTGACAGTAACATAAGGTACTTCTTGAGAGTATGGGACTTCTTCACAGGGCCATGCCACAGATGCCCTTGTAGGTTAAAGAATCAATTACAATATGAATGTTTGTGGAACAGCAATGATTTACGAGGTACTGTGGATTCAAAAAGTATTTCTGCACACTTTCTTGTGGTGTAGATTTCATTTTAAATGGATAAATGTGCCGTTTTACCCATCAATCTGTACTCAACAACCATAATGACAAAGTGAAAACATGTTTTCAAAAAGGTTTGCAAAAATTATTATTAAAATTCAACAACTGAAATCTTATAAACATTCAGACCCTCATCACTTTGTAGAAGCCCCTTTGGCAGCAATTATAGCATCAAGCCTTCTTCAGTAAGTCCCTAGAAACTTTGCACACCTGCAGTTTTTCCCAATCTTCCTGGCAGATCCTCTCAAGCTCCATTAGACTTGGTAGGAAGTGTCTATAATCTGCCATCTTCAGGGCTCTCCACAGATGTTGTAAGGGGTGTAACTCTGGGTTTTGGCTGGGCCACTCATGGACACTCTGTTATACCACTCCAGAATTCCCAAGCACAAAGTCCCAACAACTTCCAAAAGGCGCACTAGAGGTGGAAAAACGTCAACCCAGCTAGTAACGAGATCAACCTCAGCAAATTTATACAACAAAAGATTTATTTGTCCCAAAAAAATGCCCTGGCAAATAATGAAGCTTCATGGACCATAAAAAGCAAAGGAGCTGCCTAAGGAATACAGCATTCTAAAAGTGAATAGTCCTAATATGGAATCTAAGTCAAAAACAGAGCACAATTTCAAAAATCCAGAAAAACCACAAAAAAACACAACAGAGCTCAACACACGACAAATACATTCAGAATGAACTGTCACTTGGCCCTGCCTTTATAGGGCTGAGGACAGTCCCTTGCAGCAATGTACAAGTTTGCCGTGCCTCTTGGGGAATCACACACAAAACTCAAGGAACATAACACATGCATCTGAAATAAAGTAAATAATTACCAAAAGTAACAGTAACTTAAATAAATAACTCAATAATGAAGAAAAAGGACTTAAAATAAGGATTTAAACTCTAGCCAGGGGGAGAAACCACTTCTGAAACACAACACACTCACAGACTCGTCCTGGAGCCACTCTAGTGTTGTCTTGTTTGCTTCAGGTCATTGTCGTGCCAAAAAGTGAACCATTGCACCACTTCTGAGGTCCCAAGTACCCTCGAGCAGGTTTTCTAAATGCATATGACTGCCTCCATCCTGTCTCAGTTCTGACTAGTCTCCCTGAACCTGCCGCCAAGATGCGCCCCTTTAGCTTGATGCTGACATCACCCTGTCTTACCACAGGGATGCTATTAGACAGGTAAGTGCCTGGTTTCCGTCAAATATATAGTGCTTGGAGTTCTGCCGAAAGAGTTCAATTTTAGTCTCAGCAGACCAGAGAATCTCTTTCTCATGCTCTAAGAGTCCCTAAAATTGTCGTCTTATATCTTCTGCTCAAGATTTGTTTCCATCTAGCTGTTCTATCATAAATCCCTGATTGTTGGGGGGTGCTGCTGAAATGGTCATCCTCCTAAAAGGTCCTGCTATCTCAGTAGAGGACTTCCGAAGCTCTTGTACAGCAGGGGTCTCCAACTCCAGTCCTGGAGAGCTACTATGGCTGCAGGTTTTCATTCTAACCCTTTTCTTAATTAGTGACCAGATTTTGCTGCTAATTAACTCTTTGCCTTAATTTTAATTGATGGACAACTTAAGACTCAGGCCCCTTAATTATTTCTTTTTTCCTTAATTAGCAACCAAACAATATTAAGACCCAAAATGTACCAACACATAAACAACAACCTGCATCCATCACACAATAACTGAAAGTAAAAAAAGGTGAAGGCCTCAGTAATGTTGATCTGCTCAGGTCCACAAGACATTTTGACAGCCAGCGCTCTTAATAAAGACAATCAACAGTGTTGGAAATATCTGCCATGGCAGAAGGAGCACCTTGAAATTAAGTAACGGGTTTAATTAGCAACAAGAACTGGCTTCAAGTTAAGAAACTGAATGAAGTGAAGTTGGTTGAAGTTTAAAGCCCCAACTTCGGTGGTCATCTGTTGGCTCGCTTCGCATCAAATTTATGTTTAGATGCCGTTTATGGAAAAAAGAATCAATTCAGTGGTCAGAATCTCAAGAAAATGCAAATAAAGTAAAGAGAAATAGTTAATCAGCAGCAAAAACTGGTCGCTAATTAAGAAAAGAGTTAGAATGAATGAAAACTTGCAGCCACAGTAGCTCTCCAGGACTGGAGTTGGAGACCCCTGTTGTAGAATGAATATTTAGTTCTTGGGTACCTTCCTGACTACACCCTTCTTGCCCAGCAACTTAGTTTGGCTGGACGGCCAACTCTAGGAAACGTCCTGGTGGCTCCAAGCTTCTTCCACTTCAAAACTATTGAGACCATTTGTGCTGCTGGGAACATTCAAAGCATCAGAAATGGCTCTATTTCATTGCCACTCCATTGGGCTCTTGAGCAAGGCCCTTAATCTGCAATTGCTCCTCCGTCCTGGGTGTGACATTAATCTGCATCCAGCTCTGCAAGCAGGTCCTTCAACTTACAGGGAAAACTTGGGGGTTGGTGTCAGGATGGGAACTCCAGCCACCATAAAAAAAAAAAAAAAAAAAAACCCTCACACTGTTCCAGGGTGGTACTGAAGTGTCACCCCCTGCACTTGGGTCCCAATCCAGGTGATCTGTTCTGTGGTGAGTGCAGCAATGCACAATCAGCACATGCCCCCAGCCTTAATCATCAATGCTTCACCACAAACTGATCTCAGAGGTCTACACAGAGATCCTTGGACTCTGTGGCTTGCTTCTTGTCCTGACATGCAGTGTGAACTGTGGAACCATATGTACACAGGTGGGTGCCTTTCTAAATCTTGTCCTTTCAGGTCAATTTGCCACAATCAAGTTCTCGACACACCTCAAGGGGCATTAGAGCAAATGGGATGCACCAGACTACAATCTGGAGTGCCACGGCATAAAGTCTGAATACTTATACAAATGAGAGGCTTCAGCGTTTGATTTTTAATAAACTAGGGGCCTCTGCCCCCTGCTCTCTTTGCTCACTAGCCCCCAGGCTGGCGCTACATGCTAGCCACTTTGTGGCTCTGCCGCTCACGTATGGGGATGCGGATGTACAAATTAAACAGATTGTTATTTTCATGGGAATTGTTACATATGCACAATAGAACAAACTATTTTACATTACAGCGAATAATTAACAATAATAAAAAATAGTAAAACGTAATAATTAGAAAGTAAATTATGTTTCATGATGTGTTAGAGGTATTTGTTGCGTTATATGATTTTGTTCTGTTTGGATTTGAAATTAATATGCAAATACTTTTTAAACTTACACTTTTACTGTAAAACTTCAGTAAAAACAATTTTTGGAATAAAATTTTCATCAATATCGCATTGAACTTTGATTCCGTGTTTAGAATTACATTATGACAACGCCCGTGAGTGAATTTCTTTTCTTTCTCTCTATTAAATAAAATAACTTTTTCAAATGTTTCAAATGTGTCTCTGTGATTTGTTAATTGTCTTTGCAAAAGCTATTCTAACTGTAAATGTTTTAATACGAATGGCATATCAAGATCTCCTTTGGTGTTTAATGTTATCCCCTGAAGATTACCTTTCTTGGATACATCCTTCTTTCAGTAGTAATTCAGCCGGTGGAAGACTGGACAGTTAGATAGATAGATACTTTATTAATTCCAAGGGGAAATTCACATACTCCAGCAGCAGCATACTGATAAAAAACAATATTAAATTAAAGAGTGATAAAAATGCAGGTATAACCGACAATAGCTTTGTATAATGTTAACGTTTACCCCTCCGGGTGGAACTGAAGAGTCCCATAGTGTGGGGGAGGAACGATCTCCTCAGTCTGTCAGTGGAGCAAGATGGTGACAGCAGTCTATCGCTGAAGCTGCTCTTCTGTCTGGAGATGATACTGTTCAGTGGATGCAGTGGATTCTTCATAGATAGATAGATTGAGAGATAGATACTTTATTAATCCCAAGGGGAAATTCAAATAATCCAGCAGCAGTATACTGATAAAAAAAAACAATATTAAATTAAATAGTAATAAAAATGCATGTAAAAGCAGACAATAACTTTGAATAATGTTAGCATTTACTCCCCCGGGTGGAATTGAAGAGTCGCATAGTGTGGGGGAGGAATTATCTCCTCAGTCTGTCAGTGGAGCAAGACAGTGACAAAAGTCTGTCGCTGAAGCTACTCCTCTGTCTGGAGATGATCCTGTTCAGTGGATGCAGTGGATTCTTCATGATTGACAGGAATTTGCTTAATGCCTGTTGCTCTGCTACAGATGTTCAACTGCCCAACTTTACTCCTACAATAGAGCCTGCCTTCTTAACAAGTTTGTCCAAGCGTGAGGCATCCTTCATCTTTATGCTGCCTCCCCAGCACACAACCGCGTAGAAGAGGGCACTCGCCACAACCGTCTGATAGAACATCTGCAGCATCTTACTGTAGATGTTGAAGGACGCCAACCTTCTAAGAAAGTATAGTCGGCTCTGCCATTTCTTACACAGAGCATCAGTATTGGTAGTCCAGTCCAATTTGTCATCCAGCTACACTCCCAGGTATTTATAGGTCTGCACCCTCTGCACAAAGTCACCTCTGATGATCACGGGGTTCATGAGGGGCCTGGGCCTCCTAAAATCCACAACCAGCTCCTTGGTCTTGCTGGTATTCAGGTGTAAGTGGTTTGAGTCGCACCATTTAACAAAGTCTTTGATTAGCTTCCTGTACTCCTCCTCCTGCCCACTCCTGATGCAGCCCACAATAGCAGTGTCATCAGTGAACTTTAACATGTTAACAGTTGTAGATATTCTTCATGATATTGTAAGATGATGTTTTCATCTTCCACACCATCATCGCCAACTGTCTCAGCACAGTCTATTGATACGCATTTAACCAATTTGTCATGTAACCAATCGACAATTTTCACGTTAATTCATTTGACGTCATCATTTCTCTGTGCTAGGATTGTCCGTGTACTCATTTTTCTGTTGATAATCGTACGGGATGAAATTCTTGAATAAGATTTGGACATAGCAAGTCTTCTTTTTTATTGGGAAACTTAAAGTGAGGAAAATGTAAAAATATATAAGAGCTAAGAGGGCAGGAACTGTGTCTGTCAAAAGCACTCACATAAATGAGTGGTGAGTGGGCCATGTGCATGGTTGAAAATGATTGAGAGGAGGACGGGACTTGAAATTATCTCTTTGAAAAAGTCTCATCTCAGGATTTTCTTTTATAATAGAGAGATCTGCAAACCTTTCTAAAAACATGTTTTCACTTTGTCATTATGGGTCACTAACTGTAGATTGATGGCATTTAAATGAATCCTCAACACAATAAAATGTGCAGAAGGTGAAGGGGTCTTTAATACTTTCAGAATGCACTGCATTTGTTAGGCATATATTTGCATTCCATACATAACTTTCCTCAGCTAAATGTATGTGTAGCCTCTTTCTAATCTGAACAGAATTCCAAGAAGCCTCATCTCATCCCATTTTCGGATGCCACACTTCTTGTCGAGGGTCTGATTGGAAGCAGGCCAAGCAAGCAGTCAGAGCAGACTTCCCTGTCCCCAGCTACAGGTTCCATCTCTCCCTGGGGAATTCTCATGCATTCCCAAGCCAGCCAAATGATTTAATCCCTCTATAGCAGGGGTGGGCAAAGTTGTTTCTGGAGGGCCACAGTGGCTGCAGGTTTTTGTTCCAACCCAGTTGCTTAATAAGAAGCATGTATTGCTCAATTAACAGTTCTGCTTCATTTTGGTTGTCTTTCATGTTAAGATTTTCAACCCTTATGGCTTATTTTAGTCTTAAACAGCTGTATTCTCGGTTTTTAAATGCTCCTTATCAACAGTAGGATGCAAATGACAAAAAACCCAGCAGTTCTCCATTTAGCTTATTATCTTTTACTGCTGTGTGTATTTATCATGCACTGTTTGGTTTAATTAAATACCTGGAAGAAAAGTGAAGAGAAAAAAGTGCAGGACAGAGAATTACTCATCCGTTTTAGACTTGAAATCATTTTTGTGATATCCTTAGAAAGGAAAAAAAAAATCTAGGATATGAGAATGACCTGACGTGGCAGAATTAAAGCACGAACAAACCATGGAATTAAATTATTAGCAAGAATTGTTTTCTAATTAAGCAACAGGTAGCCACTGCGGCCATCCAGGACTGACTTTGCCCACCTCTGCTCTAGGGTATCATAGGTCTGCTACAGGGTCTTCTGTCCAGTGGGATGTGCCCCAGGGAGCCACTCAAAGGGGCATCTTAATGATATATTAATTAATGAATCTTAAAGACTATACTTTCTGAGAAGGTTGGCATCGTTCAACATCTGCAGTAAGATGCTGCAGATGTTCTACCAGACGGTTGTGGCGAGTGCCCTCTTCTACGCGGTGGTGTGCTGGGGTGGCAGCATAAAGATGAAAGACGCCTCACGCCTGGACAAACTGGTGAGGAAGGCAGGCTCTATTGTAGGAGTAAAGTTGGACAGTTTAACATCTGTGGCAGAGCAACGGGCACTAAGCAAACTCCTGTCAATCATGAATAATCCACTGCATCCACTGAACAGTGTCATCTCCAGGCAGAGGAGTAGCTTCAGTGACAGACTTTTGTCACTATCCTGCTCCACTGACAGACTGAGGAGATCGTTCCTCCCCCACACTATGCGACTCTTCAATTCCACCCGGGGGAGTAAATGTTAACTTTTTTTTTTCATTTTTATTACTATTTAATTTAATATTGTTTCTTTGTATCAGTATACTGCTGCTGGATTATGTGAATTTCCCCTTGGGATTAATAAAGTATCTATCTATCTATGCATCCAGACCACCTCAACTGGCTCCTCTTGATCTAGTGGGGCAGTGAGGCCACTCTGAGATTCTCTCAAAGAACCAAGCTTCTGACCCTTTCACAGGGGTGTCAGCCCAGCCATTCTGCAAAGGAACCTCATTTCTGCTGTTTGTACTCCCAGTCTCATTCTTACAATCATAACCCACAGCTCATGACCGTACATGAGGACAGAGTTGTAAATTGAAATTTGAACTGTCAGTTTCACTTTACAAATGAATAGATAATCGATGCAGGTTAATTTATTTGATCTGGGTCAAATGTTGTGTCAGAGTTGAGGACTGATTCAACATCCTCAAGAGATCGTGTCCAATGTCACTAGACCACACTGCTGTAGACACAGAGCGGTGCACAGAAAGGATTTCAACTGGAGCATGTTGGGAGGCCTCTGTGACCATTACTGAAGGATTTCATTGCAAACTCACAACCAGTTCAGATTTACTTCACCTTTAGCTGTTATGTAATGGTTTTCAATGGGTATTGTTCACTTAAATTACTGTTATGATATACACTCACCAACCACTTTATTAGGTACATCTGTTTAACTTCTGGTCAACGCAAATTTCTAATCAGTATGTCACATGGCAGCAACTCAATCCATTTAGGCAGGTAGACATTGTCAAGATGACCTGCTGACATTCAAGCCAAGCATCAGAATGGGGAGCGTGACTTTGAACGTGGCATGGTTGTTGGTGCCAGACAGGCTGCTCTGAGTATTTCAGAAACTGCTGATCTACTGGGATTTATGCATGCAACTATCCCTAGGGTTTACACAGAATGGTCATTAAAAGGGAAAATATCCAGTGAGCATCAGTTCACTTGGCAAAAATGCCTTGTTGATGCCAGAGGTCAGAGGAGAATGGCCAGACTGGTTTGAGTTGATAGAACGGCAACAGTAACTCAAATAAGCACTCGTTATAACTGAAGAGCATCTCTAAACACACAACACGTCAAAACCTTAAAGTGGGTGGGCTACAGCAGCAGAAGACCACACTGGGCACCACTCCTGTAAGTTAAGAACAGGCAACTGAGGCTACAATTCATACGGGATCACCAAAATTTGACAATAGAAGACTGGAAATCTTGTTGCCTGGTCTGATGAGTCTAGGTTTCTTTTGTGACATTTGGATGGTAGGGTCTGAATTTGGTGCCAACAACTTGAAAGCATGGATCCATCCTGCCTTGAATCAGGCTGTTGGTGGTGGTGGTGTAATGGTGTGGCTGACATTTTCTTGGCACAATTTGAGCCCCTTAGGACCAAATGAGCATCTTTTAAATGCTACAGACTACCCGAGTATTGTTGCTTACCATGTCCATCCCTTTATGACCATAGTATACCCATCTTCTGATGGGTACTTACAGCAGGATAACACACCATGCCACAAAGCTCAGATCATCTCAAACTGGTCTCTTGAACATGACAATGAGTTCACTGCACTCAAATGGCCTCCACAGTCACCAGATCTCAATCCAATAGAGCACATTTGGGATGTGGTGGAACGAGAGATTTGCATCATGGATGCGTAGCTGACAAATCTGCAGCAGCTACGTGATGCTATCATGTCAATATGGACCAAAATTCCTGAGGAGTGTTTTCAGCACTTTGTTGAATCGATGCCACAAAGAATGACAGCCGTTCTGAAGACAAAAGGGGGTCCAACCTGGTACTAGCAAGGTGTATCTAATAAAGGGGCCGGTAATTGTGTAGGAGTGATAATTATTTAATTTTTCCCATCGTGTTCATGGATCAGCCTTTATAAAGACATTTAAATCATTTTGATTACAGGACCACGCAAATCCACAGGGAATCGATGCAGTAGTTAAGAGAAGGCAGAAATCAACCCTGTATACTTTGAAAACGCCCAACCTGTACAGAAACTGTAACCCGACAAAGTTAATGTGTAAATGATCCGTCTGTAGTTTAAATTTATTAATAGGAAATGTGTACAGGGCACTATGACGAGTTTCAACTCGTGATCTACACATTCGTGAATGCAAGAAAATCTGAAGTGCGCTCCAATGGGCACTCGAAACTACGCATGTGTATTTCAATCCCAGTTCAGCTTGCCTCGAAGACTATTCCAGAACATTTCCATTAATCGCCAGTAGTGGTCGCTAAACTTAATACCATAGCCACCGGTTAATAGTTTCGGTGAGCGTCTTTTAGCTTTTTTTCTCATTGGTTGGAAGGGTAAATACGTGAAAAATGATTGGCTATATCCCCAAATAGCTAATTTAAATAGCTGCGCAGTTAACGATACGATAAAATAACTAAAAAGTGGAGAACGTGTGCATTATTACATAATAACATAAAAACATTATTATACAAAGAATTGGCAAGTTTACTGGAAAGGCTATTTACTGTACCTAAATCAAACCTTGGAGGTAAGCACATTATTCGCCAATCAGCGCCAGAGTTTCCAAGCGTTGCCAGGCAGATTATGTTAATATATGCAATGCAGCCGTTTCTGCAACTACCATTCTGAGGTGAGGACCACTTCCAATTTTTCATTAAAATAACAAATTTGAAGAAAGATTGTGGATCCAAAACTGAAAGGACGTCGCTAGCGTCACTTTTTGTGAGTAGGACTTGTACTGCCGAGGCGGTATATGGCCTTTTGCTCTGACACAATAATTGTATTTTCGCTCCGGGTTGTTGTTGTAGTCCCACCCAAAATGGCGAGCGGTTCTGCGGCAGGGTCTGGGCTTAGCGCAATGCGAGCTGTCGAGAGGGGTGGTGGTCGAGGCCGCGGGTCGCGCCTGTTGTATGTTTTCTCGCCGGCCCAGCAAAGCAAGGGCCCTCGCCGTGGTATCTTCAGCCGTGTCAGGCGGTTCTTCGTGGCACCCGCTCATCATTCTGCTTCGACTGGCTTTCTACACTTTTGTTATGTTTTTTGTGGTACGGTCCGGCTGGAACTCAGAACCTCGGGGGTCAATATGGGGGGGGCCAAGGGAGGCTAAGAGATACCCGGGCAGCGGTCATGTGGCCTTTAGCCAGCACCCGTGCAGTTATTTACCTTCACACCTAAGCTTGCTCGTCGGATCTCATTTTACTGTATTTTGCCGCGTAGGCCAAGACCCGTGTACCGGTGGCAGACTCCTTAAACCCCCGCCGAATAATTAGACTGACCGTCCCGTCCGCTTGGAGGGCATCTACCGTGTGGAGCTTGGATTGTGAGGATCCACCAGCCCTCTTTGGTCTGTGCAAGTCGATGAGTTTCGGGCATTTCGTCGTCTTTTACTAGCCACTTTCATTACTACGAGGGTGACAAGAGAAGGACATTCTGATGTTGTGTTGCCCGTGTCCCATCACACCCTTGTCAGATGTGCCCCGGTTCGGCGCCTTTACCCAGCTTTGATGGCATTAGTTCGATTATCCCGATGTGGGCTGTGTAAGACCCGTTGTGGAAAGACACGCTCAAGTCCCTCGACAAACTCAAATATAACACATTACATTTATTATTATTATTTTTTTTTTTACATTGTAAGCGTAAAGAACTCGTGTGCCATGGAACCCGCTATGCCAGTCCACTACCATTTAAATACGCAGCAATTGCTGACTGGTGATGCATTCCCCTAAACTTCCTTATCAGTGATTGGAATGCACAACGTCAGGTAACTTGGGCGGGTAGGATCTCAGCTAAATACCTGACATTAATAACAAAAATGCCCATCAGCATAAAATCTAGTATACAGGATGGAAACGAAATTAACTGTTATATGTGTTCTAAAGGAGATACCCTGTTTAAATATAAATGCTCTTTTATTGTTTACTTTTTAAGTTGTGGCAGAACCACCTTTTCATACTAAAAATGGGTCAGTCCTAATTACACTAGAAAAACCTTTGAATACTTGAAGTTTGTCCCATTTGTGACAGGACATAGGTGAGGTGAGGATCTTATACAACTACTTTTCACTGGACCCCTATGAGTGTTGTCATTGGGTGCGCCAAGCTTGTTTGTGGGAATGTTTCACAGTAGGTTCTGGCATTTTCTTGAGAGGGTAAACGATTTGTTCTGTGTTAATGCTGATGATGATATTATTTTTGAGTGTGAATGTTTGTGTTGGCTGTCCATTAATGTACCTTCATTTGGCATCATAGATGATGCCCAGAGGGCTAATGTGCCACCATCATTACCCCTGTACATTGTATCACTTTTCCAATTACAGATGTACCTGCTAAGGATGCAGGAAGTCACTGACTGCTGCGTTTCTTCTTTTCTCTTATCAGGTAGATCTTTTTTGTAATATTTATTTTTTATGTGTTTGTGAGCATTCGTGTTTGTATGTTGGCTTATCCAGATCCTGCTTAATATTTGCCCAATAGAGCAGTGCATGGTTAGGAATCGGTAGTTGGGGCCAGGGAAGTTTGGGCTGATCTGCTTGGCCTGCTGCCACCAACCACGACCCTCGCCAGGAAAAGCGGATAAGAAAATGAGATGAGAAGTGCACAAGTCCAAGGAGAATACCTGACCTACCTCTCAGTTTAGAGGCCAGGATCTTCTGGCATTCCCTTAATGTTGGTGTAATAATCTTAGTAATTTTACATTTATATATATAGATAGATAGAGAGAGATATAGATATAGATATATATATATATATAGATATATATAGCAACTTTTCCCTTGCTCAAAATTCTTAACAGAAATTCAGAATAAACATCTGGGAATCTACAACATTGGATACAAGTAATATATGAACACATAATGATAGATGGGTAGAACTTTACAAGTCCCCCTGGAGATATTTGGCTTTTTATAGAGGCTATTTAAATAAATAAATTGGTAGACAGGTAATTAAATATATATTATATATTTTATATATATATAATATTAAACACACGCCAGAATGACTATAAAGCAAGAAAATTAGAAAAGTTATGACATGGCTGTCACAGTCCCAGTGAGTTATTGTACAGACGTATTTCTTTTGGTATAAAGGAAGCCCCCATAGTGTTCCGTGTCACATTTCTGCTGATTAATTCATTGGCTGAAAGTCGTCAGTGAGAGGATGTGCAGCAGTGTTTATAGCGACACTCAGTTTTTGTTTTAAAGGTAAAAAAAAAGTTCCTTAATGTGATTTATGAGGGATAGAATAAGAAAAGGGTTTGCCTTCATGCTAAAGCTGACCAAAACTTTTTAAGCACTACAAATGCCACTTTGTGCTGGTAGAAAGTTCATTATTAATGATGCAAATGTCTGGCTCCTCTGTTGTGTGGCTTTACTAAGTCCTGAATCTTGGCTGATTACTGTGGCTTCTGTATATCAGTTTGTGCCAACATACCATTATGGATATTATACCAAGCCAGGTTAACATGCATGGAAGTGGATGAAGATGTGTGTAGTGTATTTGTAATAGAACTGACTTTACTTGTCCCCAAGGGGAAATGTGGCTTTTTACAGAAGCTGTATAAATAAATTCACAAATAAGGTAAGTAAGAAGTAAATAAATAAATAAACACACACACACTTTAGTCTGGGCAAAGAAGAAAATTACCTGTGTATTTCAGTTCTAAGGGAGCCTCGGTAGCATTTCTTGATGCACATCTGCTGAATGATTTGTTGGCTTTAAAGTCCTCAGTGTGTCAGAGAGTGGGTGTGCAGCGTTGTTCATAGTGACACTCAGTTTTGTCTTCAGTCTCTCCTTCGCTAGCACCTCCAGGGAGTCCTTATAATTAGCTTAGTCATAATTAGTCCTTTTAAGTAGGACTTTGTTGACCTGTGTGTTTTTGTGTACTCATAAGTTTGTGTTTGCATCTGTGAATTTGTTCATAACACTCTGTGCACACAATAAGGGAAGAGCATTATACAAAAATAATATGAATTAATTCCAGCTGTTAGCCCTGGTTTGATCAATGGACTGACATGGTGTCACCATATGATGCCTGGAGTAATATCCATCTTATAGAAAACCCATTACTCATCTTCCCTGTAACTCCTGGTAAGAACTGACTGTCCACAGGCAAAGCTGCTTGTAGCTTTGTCATTTGCCTTCTGGCATTGTGGTTTTTTTTTTTTTTTTTGTTTTTTTTCCTGGCTTGAATAGTTTATGTAAAATTTGGTTGCAGCCAGTCCACTCTGGAGTGAAGTAGATGCCCCATGAACACCATACAGTAGCTAGAGTGGATGACATTTCGAAAAGCAAAAAAAAAAGAGGTTACCCACTTTTTGCTGTTGGGTTAGCCTTTCATTTGTTGTTGCTTGAAGGCCTCCTTTCAGGCTTTGAATAAACCTCCTTATAACCTCATTAGGTGTTGGGGTGCCATGGGCCAGATGTGATATTTTGAATGCTATTTCAGTGGAGCATTGTCTAGACACCAGTTGTTGCAGGACTGTGGTTCTGTCAAACTGATTCTTCAGTTTTTCAGTGGTGTGAGTAGAAGTAGTGGAGCTCATGTTCCAGAAATTTAGAACATGCACCAACTACCCCAGAAATGTCACCCCCCTCATTGGTCAACATGAAGCTGCTGCCAGGATGATGTAAGCTATTCCCATGGGTGTAGTGGTGCATGTTTTGGCTTATTCTGAATTATCTGGCAGGCAGTGCAATGCTGCAATAATTGTCTTGATCGATACCCAGTCACCACACACAACTTCTGACCAGCGCTTTTATTTTTATCACTTCTAGATGGCTCTTTATGAAGTTCCTCTAACACCCTGGAGCTTGATTTTGTGGTTATGATGGTCTCCCACATCGTACAAGCAGCATTCAGAGAACGTTAATCATGTCTCAGGTAATATGCAGCCACCATACACTCTGTTTCTAGGTGTTCAGTGTTGCAGCATACACTTGTGACAGGATTTTGTCATGTTTCATTTTTGTTTCTACCATGTCTGCCATAACAGTATTGCAGATGGAGAGCATATGCAGTGCTCCTTTCTCTTCATGTGCACCCTTTTCATCCTCTAGTTTGGATTTGCATGGCACTCGGTACGTTTACATTCAACCTTTATACATCAACAACAGCATTTATTTATATAGCACATTTTCATACAAGTAATGTAGCTCAAAGTGCTTTACATGATAAAGAAAGAGAAAAAAAGACAAAGTAAGAACTAAAATAAGACAACACTAATTAACATAGAATAAAAGTAAGGTCCGATGGCCAGGGAGGACAGAAAAAACAAAAAAAAAAACTCCTGACGGCTGGAGAGAAAAAAATAAAATGTGCAGGGGTTCCAGACTACGAGACCACCCAGCCCCCTCTAGGCATTCAACCTAATATAAATGAAAACAGTCCTCTTTGTATTTAGGGTTCTCATGGAAGGACTTGATGATGATGGACATGTAGACTTCCGGCTTTTAATCCATCAATGTAGGAACATCATGGTGCTTTGATTAGGTGGTGGTGGGCCAGGACGCCACCACAGAAAACCGGGAAAAGAAACAGAAGAGAGAGTAGCACGGACTTTAGAGCCACCAGGAATAGTTATGATAATAAATTGAATATACAGATTATCAGGATTAAATTAAAATGAAGTTATGAGAAGGCCATGTTACAATAATGAGTTTTTAGCAGTTTTTTTAAAGTACTCCACTGTATTAGCCTGGCAAATTCCTATTGGCAGGCTATTCCAGAGTTTAGGTGCATAGCAGCAGAAGGCCGCCTCACCACGTCTTTTAAGTTTTGCTCTTGGAATTCTGAGCAGACACTCATTTGAGGATCTAAGGTTACGATTTGGAGTGTAAGGTGTCAGACATTCCGATTATATAAGCTGGAGCGAGATTATTTAAGGCTTTGTAAACCATAAGCAGTATTTTAAAGTCAATTCTGAAAGGCATAGGTAACCAGTGTAGTGACATCAAAATTGGGGTGATGTGCTCGGATTTTCTTTTCCTAGTTAGGATTCTAGCAGCTGCATTCTGCACTTGTTGCAATCAATTGATGTCTTTTTTGGGCGGTCCTGAGAGGACTGCGTTACAGTAATCTAGTCGACTGAAAACAAAAGCGTGAACTCATTTCTCAGCATCTTTCATTGATATGAGGTCTAACTTTGCTGTGTTAAGTGAAAAAATGCTGTCCTAATGATCTGATTAATATGTGATTTACGATTCAGGTTACAGTCAACAGTTAACCCTAAGTTCTTTACCTCCGTCCTGACTTTTAATCATAATGCATCAAGTTTGCATTACGTACATACATTTGCATACATGTTTCAACTTAAAAACAAAGTCCAGCATTGCATCCGGGAAGCCTTCTGCAGACTTGATGTTGACTAGTGGTCTGTGACAAAGGTACACAGAGATTGGTTTGAATCTTTTGGCACCTCAGACAAAATGTTATGACCAAACTATTAGGGAAGCATCATTATTTATTCTCAAGCTGCAGATATCTTCCATGTCATGATACATCACTGCTCAGAATGCCTTAAGAGAATGCTTCACAAGGCTGCCTTACTGGAAGAGTCAAAGTACATAAGGGTTGTATCAGACGTGAACATTCATTTCCAGAGGCAAAGGATCTGGTCATATTCCCTGGTCCATTTCCACTAAGTTTGCCAAATCATTCAGGGGATTTACTATGATTGCTAGGCTTAGGAAAAAAAAAAAAACTGTTTTAATGATTCAGAAACACCAGAAAGGATTTTAACTGCGAAGCACCTTTTGGTTATGAAGCCTTCAACCCACCTGGATTTTTTCCTGACCTTTGTGCAACCCTTTTGGTTCTGTGCTGTGCCACCAATACATGCCATTGGGTTTTCAGGAATTTGCATTTCTCCCTCCTTCCTCTGGTACTGAGTCTCTCTGTAGAATCCTTGAGTACCGCTGGTTTGACTTTGTTTTCGAACAAGCAGGTTGCTTATGGAGTCCCGAATGAGGCACATTACCTGCACTGTGAGGGAGCATCACTTATGGCACTGCAGCCATGTGGCATGTTTCCCCGAGGGTGGTTTAGCTCAAAGGATCCTAATTGTTGAGGACCCAAGGCCAAAGGGATGCCCACGTAAACACCTGGCTGCGGCAGATCGATTGTCATTTCCGGGCCCCTGGTGGAATTGGGTGTCTGCCTTCAGGATCCAGGATCCTAAGCTGTTTTGCCATGTGGTGGGTGCGGCAACACGCTGTACCAGTGCATGCTCCCCAACCTGACATGATCTCCTTCCAACCTTTTTTTACAACTTTTGTAAGTTTTTTTTTTTTTTATTTTTTTTTTAAATGTTCATTAGTAGCTCCAGTAACATTGTCATCCTGGTAGCACTGTGCTCCTGGCATCCCTGGAGGACCTGATCCATTGTTCTTTGCCCAATAGCCAGGGCAGAAGTTACTCCAGACACATTATAATGCTAAATTAATTGTATTCTTCTTCTAATTCTTCCTTCTTCTTTCAGCTTCTCCCGTTAGGGGTTGCCACAGCCGATCATGTTTTTCCATATCTTGCTACGTTACACCCACCACCTTCATGTCTTATCTCACCACATCCATAAACCTTCTCTTATGCCTTCCTCTTTTCCTTTTGCCTGGCAGCTCTATTCTTAACATCCTTCTCCCAATTTACTCAGCATCTCTCCTTTGCACATGTCCTGTATTGATGGTCAGAAACACCTTAGAATCTTCTTCCATTTCTATCTGATAGGCATCAGGTAAATCTAACTTTGAAAAACATTGTCTGCCTGCCAAATGTCCAAAAATGTCCTTCATTCTTCACAGAGGATACTGTTAAGCCTGCAGCACAGAATTAATGGAGATTGAGTCCTTGCAAAGTTAAACATTGCCATTTTCTTTACTCTGGAGATAGTTGGGGTTGTCTATGGACTCCAGGCTATTTTGAAAAGCCTGCCATCTGCCTCCAGCCAATCCAACTCCTTTGCAGGCAGAGGATGGATGGTATATGGTAGTGCCCATGCCTTGTGAAGCTAAAGAATCGCACTGTCCTTAAGTATAATTTTGCCATTAAGGTGCTGGAGAGTCCCAGTACTACGTGGCATTTCTTAGTATTGGCTCCAATTTGTTTTCTGTGGTCCATTGCACAGTGGACAAAACATGGAGACTTTCTTAGTTCATTTTCATTTAATAAGAACAACACCGATTGTGATTGCCATATTCATTCCACTGTCCATCTGCTCGCATGAAACAATTTGTCTGCCAGTGATTTGTGTTGAAATTTGGCACATTGACTTCAAGGAAATTAGTCTAGACCAGGGGTCTCCAACTCCAGTCCTGGAGAGCTACTGTGGCTGTAAGTTTTCATTCTAACTTTTTTTTTTTTTTTTCTTAATTAGTGACCAGTTTTTGTTGCTAATTAACTATTTCCCTTTATTTTAATTGACTTTTCTTGACTCTGACAGCTGAATTATTTCTTTTTTCCTTAAACAGCACCTTAACATAAATTTTAATATGAAGTGAGCCAACAGATGACCAACTAAGTTGGGGCCTCAAACTCTAACCGATTTCACTTCAGTTCATTTAGTTTTTTCATCCAGTTCATTCAGTTTCTTCATTTGAAGCCAATTCTTGTTGCTAATTAAACCCGTTATTTAATTCCAAGGCGCTCCTTCTGCCACGGCAGACATTTCCAAAATGGTTGATTTTTCTCTTTTAAGCGCACTGTCAAAATGTTTTGTGGACCTGAGCAGATCAACATTACTGAGGCCTTCACCTGTCTTTATTTTCAGTTATCGTGTGATGGACGCAGGTTGTTGTTTATGTGTTGATACATTTTGTGTCTTAATAGTGTTTGGTTGCTAATTAAGGAAAAAAGAAATAATTAAGGGGCCTGAGTCTTTAAGATATGCATCAATTAAAATTAAGGCAAAAAGTGAATTAGCAGCACAATCTGGTCAATAATTAAGCAAATGTTTAGAATGAAAACCTGCAGCCACAGTAGCTCTCCAGGACTGGAGTTGGAGACCCCTGGTCTAGACAGTTCCATTTTTTTGTTGCGATATCTAAAACAGTGCGCACACAGCAGAAAGTTTTGAAATTTCAAAATCTCCCATTGAAGAGCTTTAGTGAATCTGCAAAACTAATTGATCTTAAAACAGACTGACATAAATTACAGAACAATTTACTGTTTTAAATTTAATTTGAGAGAAGTCACTTAAAAGTGCATTTTTTGTATGTTTTCCGTTCAGACTGAAATTTTCTGTGCTACTATAGAGGTCCAGAGCTGCTCTCCATCATGATTCAAAGCACCCAGCAATATTACCTCAAGATGTGGACTTAAACTTAATTTAACTCTTCATCGGGTACATCGCTAACTGATTCTCAGTTTTCTTAGCCACTCGTGAACCTTTATGGGTGCACCTCCATTCTGTATGATGTGTAAATTTTGTACCTCTTTCTGGCCATTATACTCTGCAGAAAACCTCGTGCCTATTGTAGTGCTGCCTGTGACAGTACAATATTTTTTGAGTAGAATGGAAGGAGGGTTCAGTCAAAGGCACCTTGTAATCACTCTGAGACTTTACTGAAACATGCAGAGCCTCTGTCCGATTCCTTTTATTTTTCACATAGCCATTTATCGGTGTGAGCCAGACTGCCAGCTTGTTTCCTCTGCTTAAACTAGATAATATCAGAGATGTCTGCAACATTAGGATGTTTTCTTTTCACTGTAATGCATCTTGTGTTTTGTTGTGTTAAAAGTGTGAATTGACACTCTCTGGGGGAAAATGGGACCTGTGTCTACAGCATATTATGATAGCTTTTTATTTATGTTGTCATTTCTGTTGCTTCCATTTTTGTTTACACTTCTAGGTTTTGCTCTGCTTTATCACTCAAGCACATCTGTAGCTATGGTTTCCATTAAAATGGAAATCTCAAGTGCCTGGTTAAAATTTACAGTTAGGTCCATAAATATTTGGACAGAGACAACTTTTTTCTAATTTTGGTTCTGTACATTACCTCAATGAATTTTAAATCAAACAACTCCAATGCAGTTGAAGTGCAGACTTTTAGCTTTAATTCAGTGGATTGAACAAAATGATTGCATAAAAATGTGAGGCAACTAAAGTATTTGTTTAACACAATCCCTTTATTTCAGGGGCTCAAAAGTAATTGGACAAATTAAATAACTGGAAATAAAATGTTAATTTCTAATACTTGGTTGAAAACCCTTTGCTGGCAATGACAGTCTGAAGTCTTGAACTCATGGACATCACCAGATGCTGGGTTTCCTCCTTTTTAATGCTCTGCCAGGCCTTTACTGCAGCAGCTTTCAGTTGCTGTTTGTTTGTGGGCCTTTCTGTCCGAAGTTTAGTCTTCAACAAGTGAAATGCATGTTGAATTGGGTTAAGATCAGGTGACTGACTTGGCTATTCAAAAATTTTCCACTTCTTTGCTTTAATAAACTCCTGGGTTGCTTTGGCTGTATGTTTTGGGTCATTGTCCATCTGTATCATGAAATGCCGCCCAATCAATTTGACTGCATTTAGCTGGATTTGAGCAGACAGTATGTCTCTGAGCACCTCAGAATTCATTTGGCTGCTTCTGTCCTGTGTGACATCATCAATAAACACTAGTGTCCCAGTGCCACTGGCAACCATACACGCCCAAGCCATCACACTGCCTGACTCCACCGTGTTTTAGAGATGATGTGCTATGCTTTGGATAATGAGCTGTTCCACACCTTCTCCATACTTTTTTTTTTTTTCTGGTAGAAGTTGATCTTGGTTTCATCTGTCCAAAGAATGTTTTTCCAGAACTTGGCTTTTTTAGATGTTCTTTAGCAAAGTCCAATCTAGCCTTTCTACTCTTGAGGCTTATGAGTGGCTTGCACCTTGCAGTGCATCCTCTGTATTTACTTTCATGCAGTCTTCTCTTTATGGTAGACTTGGATATCGATACGCCTACCAAGCCCTGGAGAGTGTTGTTCACTTGGTTGGCTGTTGCGAAGGGTTTTCTCTTCACCATGGAAATGATTCTGCGATCATCCACCACTGTTGTCTTCCGTGGACGTCCAGGTCTTTTTGCGTTGCTGAGTTCACCAGTGCTTGCTTTCTTTCTCGGGATGTACCAAACTGTAGATTTTGCCACTCGTAATATTGTAGCAATTTCTCGGATGGGTTTTTTCTGTTTTCGCAGCTTAAAGATGGCTTCTTTCACCTGCATGGAGAGCTCTTTTGACCGCATGTTGTCTGTTCACAGCAAAATCTTCCACATGCAAGCACCACACCTCAAATCAACTCCAGGCCTTTTATCTGCTTAATTGATAATGACATAACGACGGACTTGCCCACACCTGCCCATGAAATAGCCTTTGAGTCAATTGTCCAATTACTTTTGAGCCCTTGAAATGAAGGGATTGTGTTAAAAAATGCTTTAGTTGCCTCACATTTTTATGCAATCGTTTTGTTCAACCCACTGAATTAAAGCTTAAAGTCTGCACTTCAACTGCATCTGAGTTGCTTCATTTAAAATTCATTGTGGTAATGTACAGAACCAAAATTAGAAAAAAGTTGTCTCTATCCAAATATTTATGGACCTAACTGTAAATCTGCCTCCGTTAACAGCCTCTTGTGGATTCCTTTATGGAGGATTCCTTGTCACAAAACAAAGATTTTAATGCATTGCTTAGTCCATCACCAAACTGTTCTACAACCCTTCTGAACACTTTTGGGATGAGTTGGATTGCTGATTGTAAGAGAGGTCTTCACGTCCACTGATAGTCTCTGAACTCTCAAATGCTTTTTTGGCTAGATGGGAGCAAACTCCCTCAGTTAAACTTCAAACTCTGTGGAAAGCCTTTACAGAAAAATGGAGGCTGTTGTAGCTGCAAAGGGATGGCAAATTCCATATTAATGCCCATTATTTTAGAATGGAATGTCCAACACGTTTGTATAGTTGTGATGGTCAGGTGTCTGCAAACTTTTGGCCATACCAAGTGCGTGTGTGCGTGTGAGAAACCCAACAGACAGACACGCAGGACACAAGGTAAAAGAACTATGTTTTTAATTATTTCCTTCTTATACAGTGCCCACCAAGCACCACAGCCACAGATAAACAGGCAAGTAAACACAATACACTACAAACTTGAATCTTCTCTCTCCTTCTCCTTCCTCTTCCTCCCAGCTCACTGCTGGGTTCTCGGCAGTCATTTATATATTGCTTGACCAGGAAGTGCTTCTGGTCTTCCGTCCATATGACCTGCCAGAACTTCTTCCAGGTCAGATGGAGAACTCAAGTTTTTAATCAGCCTGGAAATTACTTTGGGGCTTCCGTCCTTGTGACCTACTAGTACTTCCAGGCTAGGTGAGAACCTTGTCTCCCAATGTCCTACAGCGTCTCCTGGCAGCACCCACGGTTCCCAGAAGGGCTGTTATGCCGAACTACATATCCCATGGTGCCCTGTGGGAATCTGGGGCAATGCTATGTTGCAGGGAAGCTGCCATCTAGCATCTTGGGGGAGGCAGTGTCCCAAAGTAGCTGCCTTCTCCCATCCTAACAGTCTCTGGGTGTCCCGGCCGGGTTGAGCTGCCAGCTGTCTATTACAGCATATGTATTTGTGTGTGTTTGTGTATGTATGTTTGTGTGTGTGTATGTATATTATATAATATTTTATTTACAGTCCAAAGGGCTGTAGGTGGAAATGGGAACTGAAGTCAAAGTATAGTCTGTTTGGGTGTTGATTTTAGGCAGGCTTTCATTCTGATGATCTGCACAGGATGGGGAAAAGGTGTTAGGGCATTCTGACAACCCCTGACCTGGCATTTTATATTTAGTCAAGCCCATTGACTGCCTCCCATGTGCTTGTGTGTGTGTGTGTATATAATATATATACTCAGCAAAAAAAGAAACGCCCCTTTTTCAGGACTGTGTATTTCAACAATAATGTTTTAAAAATCCAAATAACTTTACAGATCTTCATTGTAAATTGTTTAAACAATGTTTTCCATGCATGTTCAATTAACCATAATCAATTAATTAACATGCACCTGTGGAATGGTCGTTAAGACCTTAACAGCTTACAGAAAGTAGGCATTTAAGGTCACAGTTCTAAAAACGCAGGACACTAAAGAGACTTGTCTACCGACTGTGAAAAACACCCAAAGAAAGATGCCCAGGGTCCCTGCTCATCTGCGTGAACGTGCATTAGGCATGCTGCAGGGAGGCATGAGGACTGCTGATGTGGCTAGGGCAATAAATTGCCATGTCCACACTGTGAGACGCCTAAGACAGTGCTACAGGGAGACAGGAAGGACAGCTGATCATCCTCGCAGTGGAAGACCACGTGTAACAACACCTGCACAGAATCGGTACATCCGAATATCACACCTGCGTGACAGGTACAGGATGGCCACAACAACTGCCCGAGTCACACCAGGAACACACAATCCCTCCATCAGTGCTCAGACTGTCAGCAATAGGCTGAGAGAGGCTGGACTGAGGGCTTGCAGGCCTGTTGTAAGGCAGGTCCTTACCAGACATCACCAGCAACAACGCCGCCTATGGGCACAAACCCACCTTCGCTGGACCAGACAGGAGTGGCAAAAAGTGCGTGAGTTTCTGCATGACAGCAATGTCAGTGTTCTGCCATGGCCAGCGAAGAGCCCAGATCTCAATCCCATTGAGTACGTCTGGGACCTGTTGGATCGCAGGGTGAGGGCTAGGGCCATTCCCCCCAGAAATGTCCAGGAACTTGCAGGTGCATTGGGGTAACATCTCACAGCAAGAACTGACAAATCTGGTCCAGTCCATGAGGAGGAGATGCACTGCAGTACTTCAAGCAGCTGGTGGCCACACCAGATACTGACTGGTACTTTTGATTTTGAGCCTCCCTTCATTCAGGGACACATTGTGAAACATTTTTAGTTTATGTCTTATGGTGTTGACT
>JANRMT010062802.1:17994192-18009533 GCA_026402145.1 Polypterus bichir lapradei
ATATTTACTAGCTATACCACCTGTCAGATTGAATTCTAAATAATCAATGTAAACCTCAGCGTTGCACAGCAAATGTTGTTATATGCCATTTGATGTGGGACTTGTAAAAGTAGTGTTGATATTTGTGATGCAGTGTCTGTTGAAATGACAAATGCAATGCATTTTATTACTAAAATGTTTGATGTGCCATCTTTCGGAATGAGAGAGACATAACAACTTGGACAGACAGACACAGTCAGTTATCCTTTTATTAAGGTGGATAAATTGTAAGGAACTTTAATAACTTTAGAAGCTGGCATCATCTTTGTAAAATGAAACGACCATCAAGCAGTTAACCTATTCATTATCATGCTATATTCTTAGATTTTTAAGTGTGCACATTTTGTAAATAAAATATACTCTGTTCTAAAGCGGTAAATCAATTTTACATTCATTTACATTTTAAACTGCTAGTTATCTTTTAGCATAATTTACCAAGAATTCAGAATTTCATTAAAACAAATCTATACCTATAGTTCAGATAAAAAGAAAACATGAATATATAAATTATTTCATAATCTATTTAAACTACCAAATTACAAACATATCGATACTATATTAGACAGCAGTAATCCCACATTCATGAAACTTATCATAGCTGGGGTCTTGCCACAGGCTTGGGGATGCCATTTACAGCTTTGCTTAGGGCAGCAAAAACCCCAGAGCCAGCCCTACTGACGAAGTCATGATAACTTTTTCAGTTCTGCCACAGTAGCCATAATTGTCCCTCTCTTGTTCTGATTTTGCTTATGGAATCTGGAATGTTTCACAATCAGTAATGGCTTTGGTGTGACAAATTGGTCCAGCAATGCTTAAAACAAAGTTATTAAAAATATTTCTCAGCAGGCCTGCTTGGAACAGATAAACTACCGAGAAGGCTGCATGCTTTCCCCACCTACCATGGCAGTCAGTAGTAGCACAAGGGAATGTTTTTCTACCAATATACCCTGTATCACTAGTGAAATATTGTGGCAGCCTTTCAACATACATGTTCCTGTCCTTCATCGACTATCAGACACCATCATCCTTCCAAATATATGCTATACCTGCAGCTTATATTCTCACAATGCACTGTTATGTTTGATCTTTTCACTCTTCTTTTTCTTTCTCTTTGTTTTTTGGCATCAGGTGCCCTTCTCCCTACAGCTCTTCAGTGTCTCGGAGTTAAAAAGCCCACGTCCTCATTACCACTTTAGTGTAACACATTTACAAATACACTATAGGCATTACTGAAGAACTGATGCAGGGCATGGTTGAACATATCACTGTGTATGAACCTAACAGTAGGCACCAGTAGCAGAACTGGCATGTGCATTTATCATGATGTGAAAGAAATTCCTAATTACTGAAATATTGGCATTCTGTTAATGTTTTCTGCATGCGTTGAAGGATTACTAATGTCTGTTTTTTTCCTTCAGCTATTGATTGGCAAACCAAGAAGCCATTGGCCTTTGTGCACTTTTACAGGAAAACTTAGGGCAGAAGCAGAACACTCATTAGCTGGAGGGGATGTTGCTCTTGAAGTGGGGACATCATGCTTGCAGTGTTCAGCAGAAAAGCTTAGGTCAAGAAGTTGCTTGGACAGTAGACACCTAGACAGAATTCATTCGATGTACACAGGTTTATTTTGGATATGTGCCCGTACGTTTACATAGGGCTGATCTTGCCCGTCCTGGTGTCCTTGCTTTTCTGTACTTGAGAATATAGGCTTCTCTGACTATGTGAGCAACATTTAATTTTGCCAGTCAACACACCAATTAAATTTTTTGCTCTTAAACATGTTTACTCCTCAGGAGATGCCGGTGCGCTGAAACTTTCCGTGAGCTGGCAAAGGTGAAGAGAAAGCAGAGGGAACTGACTGGGTGAGGGGTTCAAATGATGGAGCCTCCGAAGCAGGAGCGGTCCTGGAGTAGTCAACATTCGGATCATGATCATGGCAACCCCACGCAGGTGAGCCTAAGATGCTAGTAGAAGAACATTGGTGTTGGAGAATGCAGCTTTGACTGCTTTTAACAACATATGTTCTGCTTTGGCATATAGGTCCACTTTGAGGGCGCAACTGTGGCACAGATCGTGTACAGTGAGGACCAGGAGAGGCAGCCGGCCCAGGTGGTGTACACGGCTGATGGGAACTCCTTCACTTCAGTTGATGCATCAGAGCACACATTGGTGTACATTCATCCTGCTGATGGAGCACAGGTAAAAAAAACAAACCTTGTGACTAGTTGAATGGCCTTAGTGCTCCAACTCCCCTCTGATGCACTTTCTCCCACCTCCCACCCAAACTCCTTCTCATAGGCAGTGTTTGCAGACCAGCCGCAGGTGGCCTATATCCAACAAGATGGAAACACACAGCAGGTGGGTGCTCCTATTCACTGTGTTGCTCGGTGATGGATGGAAGTAGAGTGTTAAAATGTCTCCCTTTTACCTAGGTAACAGTATTGCTGCCCAGCACTCAGAACATGACGGCTGCCAATCTACATGTGCTAAGCAATGTTGCTGACCCACAACAGTCCCTTGGTGTAGAGCCCATGGCTCAGGTGAATTTCTTTTGTCTGTTTTGTGCTGTTTTAAAACTCTGTGATGGCTAGCGTGCAATTTTTATTTTCTTTCTACAGTTGTGGCCAAAGGTTTTGTTAGTGACACAAATAATAATTTTTACAAAGTTTGCTGCCTCAGTTTTTATGATGGCAATTTTGCATTTACTCCAGAATGTTCTGAAGAGTGATCAGATGAATTGCAATTAATTGCAAAGTCCCTCTTTGCCTTGAAAATTGACTTAATCCCAAAAAAACCATTTCCAGTACATTTAATCCCTGCCAAAAAAGGACCTGCTGACATCATTTCAGTAATTCTGTCATTAGCACAGGTGAGAGTATTGACAAGGACAAGGCTGGAGATCACTCTGTCATGCTGATCGAGTTAGAATAGAGAGGTTCAATTGTTGTGAAGAAGGCTTCAGGGTGCCTAAGAAAGTCCAGCAAGCGCTAGGAGCGTCTCCTAAAGTTGATTCGGCTGCGGGCACCACCAGTGCAGAGCTTGCTTAGGAATGGCAACAGGCAGGCAGGTTTAAGTGGGGCGAACACTTTTGGAGGATGGCCTGGTGGGTGTCAAGAAGGGCAGCAAAGAAGCCAAGAAAAATTTCAAGGACAGACTGATATTCTGCAAAAGGGACAGGGATTGGACTGCTGAGAACTGCTGGGGGAAAGTCATTGTCTATGAATTCTCTTTCCAATTGTTTGGTTTATTCAGAAAAATAAAGTTGAGTGGCGCTACCATCAATCCTGTGTCATACCAACAGTAAAGCATCCTGAGACCATTCATGTGTGGGTTTGCTTCTCAGCCAAGGCAGTGGGCTTACTCACAATTTTGCCTAAGAACACAGCCATGAATAAAGAATGGGACCACCACCTCCTCCAAGAGCAACTTCTCCCAATCACCCAAGAATAGTTTGGTGACCAACGATGAACAATCCAGCATGATGGACACCGGGCCATAAGGCAAAAGTGATAACTAAGTGGCTCAGGGAACAAAACTCCAATATTGGGTCCATGGCCAGGAAACTCCCCAGACCTTAATCCCATTGAGAACTTGTGGTCAATCCTCTACAGATGGGTGGACAATAAAAAAAAAACCTCCAATTCTGACAAACTCCAAGCATTGATTATGCAAGAATGTGCGGCTGTCAGTCAGGAGTTGGCCCAAAATTTGATTGACAGCCTGCCAGGGTGAATTACAGAGGTCTTGAAAAAGAAAGAAGGGCCAACACTGTAAATGTTGACTCTTTGCATAAACGTAATGTCATTGTCAATAAAAGCCTTTGAAACTTATGAAATGCTCATAATTCTACTTCAGTATACCATAGAAACAACTGACAAAAAGATCTAAAAACACTGAAGCAGCAAACTTTGTGAAAACAACACTTGGGTCATTCTCAAAACATTTGACCATGACTGTATGCTGTGGTGTTCTAGGCTGATAACTGCAAGAGAGGCCCACTGCATCAACAAGCGAATTAAAAGGGCAGGCTCAATCGTAAATCGTAAAATGCCAATTTTTCCCCTAAGGACAAATAAAATTCTAGCTGCTGTTTGTCCCCCTGATTTTCTATTTCAGTTATGACTTAGTTTCTCTTTTCCCACAGGCAGCACTGTCCGTCGCTAGCACTCCAATGCCCACAATTGCAAGTGTTGCAGCTGCTAACTCACTGGAGACGCTGGGGGGGCCACACTCTGCTCTGGATACAGATGGAGAAGATGATGAAGATGACGAGGAGGAGGGTGATGATTCAGATCTTGGCGAGTGGGAATCTGGGCCACTGCGGCCGTTTTCTCCAAATGATCTATGTAAGAGCATCATTGCGCCATTGGACCACTGATGTCATTGATTGAATGAAAAAAACACTGGCAAAATCCTCATGTTTCTGGTATTTTATAGGGTGCGAGGATTGCAATAATGCCCACCCCACGGTGTGCTTGAAGCATGGCCCTTTGCATCCCATCCCTAATAGACCTGTGCTTTCGAAGGCCCGGGCCAGCCTACCTGGGATTCTGTCTCTTGATCGATCTGTGGAGGGAATCTATTCCAAGAGACGCATTCCCAAAAGGACTCAGTTTGGCCCAGTGGAGGCCCCATTGGTGAAGCAGGTTGAACTTGGAGATGGCTACATTCATTTAAAGGCAAGCTGTAGCATCTTGCGCAGTGGTACTTTGATCAGATATCATAGTACTGTAAACCCCCATAGTAAGGTGCTACATTTTGTTTTTATTTCAGGTTCGCTTGCAGGAGACTGGGAAGGATGGGCGGAAGGGGGATGAGCTTTGGTTTTCACTGTCTGATGAGGACCGCTGTAACTGGATGATGTTTGTGCGACCAGCTCAGAACCATCTAGAACAGAACTTGGTGGCTTACCAATATGGAAAGGGGATCTATTACACAACAATCAAGAACATTGAGCCAAAACAGGAGCTCAAGGTACAGTTGGGCAGGCGTCCGTTTGTAAAAATGGCTTGACCATGCTTTCACCATCATTTTTGCTTGCAAAGGGATTGGGCTTTAAAATGTGGAAGAAGGATGCCTCTTTGATGATGACAATGCCTGGTGTTATGAAGGAGTGAGAATGGCATGTCTTGGTATGTAGCATCTGCAGGCATTTACTTAAATCTATTGTGAATTTATAATGTGGTTTCTTTTTATGTGAAAGCTACAGGTTCCTCACTTTTTTTTTTTTTTTTTTTTTTGTTTTTTGATATGCACACCTCTAATAGCATTAGGCATCAGTATGTTGGGACAGCAGCCCATCACTAAACTTTAGACATCTCGGTATACTGGAATTGAAAGTTTTTGACGACTATTCCAGCTAACTTCAGTGTGTGTATGTAAACTGGTCAGACCTGCACTCTTAAAGTACAAATGACAAATATATAGTTTTATTGTAGTATCGACTGTATATTGAGCACCATGGAAATTTATATGGGTTGGCAATTGTAAGTGACAGAATGTTAAAAAGTGTTCAATTATTCTTAACCCAGATATTAGAATGAGGAACTGATGGTGATTAATATACATGTATTTTGATAAATTTACAATAAATGCTATAGAGGTTTTTAGACATCTGTAGTCTAAGGTGATGTTGCTGTCCCTAAAATTTGCAGCTTCTTTACAGAATTTAATTTTTACAAAAGGTTTGCTATTGTAATTTAGACTGATCAAAATTGGATTGTACTCTGAAGTAAAAAAAATCAGGGTAATAGAGCGGCTATTATTTTTTTTTAATTACTACTGGCATTGACGAGGTTGAAAGTGCAGGAGTGGTCATGAAATAAATTCTGAAATTTACTAAACCTACTGTGGGGTCCAACTGTGCATACAGTGTGGGAAATAAGTGTTTGATCTGCTGCTGAATTATTAAACTTGCTCACTTAACAAAGAAATGAACAGTCTCTAATTTTTATGATAGTTTTCATTTTAATGGTGAAAGACAGAATATCAACCAAAAATCCAGAAAAACACATTACATAAAAAATTCTAAATTGATTTGCATGTCATCAACTGGAAGCTTGGTGAGAAGGTGACAACTGTTGTGCGATTATTCGGAAATTGAAGAAATACAAAATGACCATCATCAATTGCCCTCTGTGTGGGGTGAGGATGATCAAGAGAGAGGTAAGGGATCAGGCCAAAACTACACGGGAGGAGCTTGTTAATGATCTGAAGGCAGTTGGGACCACCACAGTCACCAAGAACACCACTGGTAACACACTACGCTGTAATGGATTGAAATCTTGCAGGTGCCCCTGCTCAGGAAGGCACATGTACAGGCCCAGAGGTTCACTGGTAAACAAATAATCACACCAACAGTTGTCACCTTCTCACCAAGCTTCTTGCTGATGGTCTTGTAGCCCATTCCAGCCTTATACAGGTCTACAGTCTTTTCCCTGGTGTCCTTTGGCTGCTCTTTGGTCTTGCGCCCATGGTGGTGGAGAGGTAGAAATAGAAGAAATTGATTCTGTGGACAAGTGTGCTTTATACACATAACGAGTTGAGATCAGGAGTATCTGTAATTGATTGATTGTAATTACATACAGCCAATCTGTGGGAGCCAGAATTCTGGTTGGGTTGTAGGGGATCAAAAACTTATTTCTCTCAATGACATGCAAATCAGTTTATAACCTTTATGTAATGTGTTGTGTTTTTTTTTTTTTTTTTTTTTTCTGGATTTTTGGTTGATATTCTGTCTCTCCATTAAAATGAAACTTACATAAAAATTAGAGGCTGTTCATTTATTTGTAAGTGAGCAAACTACAAATTCAGCAGGGGATCAAATACTTGTTTCGTCCAAAAACTTCTTCCTATGGGGCATTTCCTCCTATGGCCTTCCTCTGTACAAATAGTGAATCTGAAAATATTTGGCAGAGATTTGTTCAGTGGTGTGGCTTTGCCAACTGGACAAATGCATGTTCTGCTTTATATATTAGGTTTGATATGTACTTGAAAGTTATGTAGAAAGTGCAACTGTTTGCTTCTAAAACAATGAAACTCCAACTGTCAACCCCTCTTAACAAAGAGAACTGTACAACTTAGACAGTCCAGCCTAAAATGGTTCTTGGTATACACTCACTGAACTAATTGTTAGGACCACTATACTAATACTGGGTCGGGTCTCCTTTTGCTTTTAAAACAGATCCAGCTGTTCATGGCAGGTATTCCACTAGACATTCAGATTTTTTAGCTGCATGTTCATGCTGCCACTTTCTTGTTCTGCCACATCCCAAAGGTGTTTTGTTGTATTCGGGTTTGGTGACTGGGAAGGACACTGAACTCCTCATCCTTTTAATAAGACCAGTTTGAGATGACTTTGGCTTTGTGACACAGTGCATTATCATGTTGGAAGTAGCCATTAGAAGATGGGTACATTGTGGCCACGAAGGGTTGCACATGGTCAGCAACAGTGCTAAACTAATAGGCTGTGGTATTCAAGTGATGATTGATTGGTATTACAGGCTCACAGTATGCCAAGAAAACATTCTCCATACCATTATACTACCACCAGTGTTGTCTGTTGACACACGGCAGGTTGGGTGTATGGATTCATGCCAGTGGTGCCAAATTCTAACCCTACTATCTGTGTGCCTCAACAGAAATCGAGATTCCTCAGACAAAATTAAGTTTTTTCCAGTCTTCAAGTGTCCAGTTGTGGTGAGCCTGTGCCCACTGCAGCCACAACTTTCTGTTCTTGGCTGACAGGATTGCAACACGATGTGATTGTCTGCTATTGTAGCCCGTCTACCCCAAGGTCTGATGTGCTTTGCATTCTGAGATGCTTTTCTGCTCACCACAGTTGTTCAGAGTGGTTATGAGTTACTTTAGCCTTTCTGTAACTTTGAACCAGTCTGGTCATTCTCCTCTGACCTCTCTCCCCAATCAACAAGGCATTTCCGTCCACAGAACTGCTGCTCTTTGGTTTTTTGTTTTTTTTTTTTTAAAAAAAAAAAAAAAAAAACAACTCTAGAGCAGGGATCTCCAACTCCAGTCCTGGATTGGCTCTGTTGTAAGTTTTCATTGTATCCTCTTTCCACCGCAGTTTTAGAAGTGTCTCCTGTGGCAAAGTGAGAGCACCAATGAGGCATGGAATCAAAGAACGGGTTTAATTAACAACAAGAATCTGCTTCTTACTAAGAAGTTGGTTGGAGTGAAATTGGATAGAGTTTGAGGCCCTGGCTTAGATGGTCATCTGTGGGCTCAGTTCATATCTCATTTCTGTTCTGGTGCCATTTAAGGAAAATTTAAAAAGCCATTCAGAGGACTGAGTCTTAAAAACCAAGTCAATAAAAATTAAGGGAAAAGTGTGTAGAATGGAAACAATGTAGCCACAGTAGTGCTCCAGGACCATAGTTAGGGATCCCTGTTATAGTAATTGTTGTATGTGAACATCCATGGAGTTGATCAATTAAGGAAATATTCTGACCAGCCTGTCTGGTATCAAGAATCACACCACGGTCAAAATTGCCAAGATCACATTCTTTCCCCTTCCTGGTTCCTGATATGTGTCTGCAGACTTATGCACTGCATATTATTTGGCTTGATTACGCAATTGCACAGATAAGCTGGTGTGCGGGTATTTCTAATAATTTTCTCAGTGAGTATACATTTAAACAGCAAGTAAAATTAAGCTTCAGCAAGGGCCCAGAATGTGTACTATCTGGCAAGTTGGAGGTATAGAACATTGCTTTCCGGTTTTAGTTCTAGAAGTTGGCTAGGGATTCTTGCAGTTCATCAACACAAGTCTTTGTGCAATTACATGGTTTAGGATATAACAATCACATTTTTTTTCCCCTCATAATAGGCTTTCATCCCATCTGGTATTACTCCAAATATTGCTGTTGAGGAATTGACGGTGATTTTAAATCCCAAGGCTAATTTTTCCCCAAAATAGGATAAGTGTAAGACATTTTCCAAAACATGTGACCTAGTGATGCAGGTGCTTGATGACATTATTTACAAGTTTGATGTTGCCCTGGGTATATTTTGGAAAATTTTAAAGAAGATATGTGTAATATGTGTACTTTTTTTTTTTTTTTTTTTTTTGACAAATACTAAACTATAGTGTATTTTATGAATGGCTCATTTACATAATACAGAAAATTTTTTTTTTTTTTTTTTTTATATATAATTTACCACTCTTGTTCCTGGCAGGTCTGGTATGCTGCATCATATGCAGAATTTGTAAACCAAAAAGTCCATGATGTCACAGAAGAAGAAAGGAAAGGTGTGCCCATTTTCCTCTCAGAGCTATACTTTGAATTCTGTTGCTAAAATGTGGCTGCCTGCCTCATTGTGTATTTCTCTCTCACACTCTCTAATCTGTCTGCAGTCTTACGAGATCAGGAAAAAAACTGGCCCTGCTATGAATGCAACAGGCGCTTTATGAGCTCAGAGCAGCTCCAGCAGCACCTCAACATGCACGATGAGAAGCTGGACTTCCTGAGCAGGTCAGTGGCTGCAGTGGCCTAAAAAAATGTGATTTATATCATACATGTTTAACATCTGTTGAAACTTGGCATTTCTAGATCTAGGGGACGCAATAGGGGGAGAGGGCGAAAACGATTTGGGCCTGGAAGGAGACCAGGACGCCCTCCCAAGTTCATCCAACTTGATACTTCTGCTGAAAATGTTGAGGAGAGGACTCAGGTAAGAATGTCTCCATTTATTCTTGATATTCCAAGCTGTGTTGGCACACATCTCGTTTCTTCATCCGAAATGGCCATCGGACTTGAACTGAAGTTGTTTGTTTGGCCACCTCTTTTTCATGACTTATGTACAGTAGCTGCAGCTCTGAGTCTGATCATGTCCTCCATTACTTGGCTGGATTTGCCCTGGTAGTGTGATCTTGGCAAGTTAAGGTATCCTGCAACTTTATTCTCCCTTCTAAAACAAATACATATGCACTTAGTGGCCACTTTATTAGATTCACTTATCTAGTACGAGATGCCCTTTTTCCTCCGAAATGGCCTATCAAGGTGTTAGGAATGTTTCTTAGTAATTTTGATTTATGCCAATTCAATAGTATCATCAGTTCTTCTTGTTCAACCTCATTCCAAAGGTAATTTGTTACATTAAGCTCTTGGGAATATACAGGCCAATGGAGTCAGCTGAAGTCATGGTAGTTGTACCAGTTTGAGAGGATGTGTGCTTTGGGACATGGCGCATTATCCTGCTGCAAGAATCTATTTGAAAAATGACTGGTGAAGAATGCACATAGTTGTACATTCAAATGATATATAGCTGGTATAAAGAGGCCTAGTGTATAACAGGATGGGTCCAGTGAATCCTGTCACATGTATTACTCGGAAAAAGGCAGGATTTGTCCGACTACACCGCTTTTCAGTCATTGTGTTTTAATGATCACATTCCCACTGTTGCCTCATTGTCAAGGCTGGAATCTGGAGTGGTCTTTTACTGTTGTAGCCTTTTTTGTTTCAATGTCGTCTGTGCTACACATGCACAGGGTGGTCTTCTGCACAGCATTGTTGCTTGGAACTATTATTTGTGAATTTAAAGTCTTCGAATTAGCTTGAACAAGTCTGGCCATTTTCATCTGCCCTCTTTAAATGGTTGTTTTCACCAACAATTAACACCATTGTCAAAGTTGCTTAGATCATGTGTCTTGCTGAATAACAAATAAACCAACTGAGCATGTTGTCGTGCTTTAGAGTTGCAGGAATTTGATTGGGTATTTGAAAGAGTGGGCAATTTGTGGGCAGTTGGTGAATCTCAAAGTGGCTACGATTTGCATATGCTGATGTTCTGTGGTGCCCAGAAAACTAGCTAAAAAAAATGTAAGAGTTGTTGGCCTTGACGTAAAATACAATCAGATTTGAGCTAAAGCCATTCACTTTGTCATTGCTGTTCATTGATTACACAAGTTTTCCCAATCTGTTCCGGCACAGCAATTACTTTTTGTCATCTTGTCTCTTTTTTTGTGACAAATCCATATATCATGTTCTTTATTTCTGGATTTTAATGTCCTGCAATCTGTAGTGCACAGGCATAATTGGCATATGGTCAATTTTTTGGTCATAATACCCTTTTTCTTTGTGTCCCCTAAAGGACATCCTGAAGTTTCCTAGCAAGCAGGAGTTTGGTAGCATTTCTGAGAATGGCCTGAAACAACAGGAGGTGGCAGAACCACAGGCAGTAGCCGATCTCCCAATGCACTTAGAACCTCCACAGTCGCAGCTACCACCCCCTCCACCGGCAGAGGTGCCAGACAAGGTCGAATCTGCCCTCCCTGGCACAGAGGCGCATCTTACGGCAAAGGAGATGAGGCGTGCCAAGCGGATTCGGGTATGTGGGTGGTGGCAGCAGTGAGCAGCTTTGGGATACTGGGCCCCAATGCCCCTTTAGGGCTGACCAGGCAGGGTCTGCAGGTGGGCATTCAAGGAGGATTACTTGATCAATGAGCGAGTCCAGTGCTCCTGCTGGTTTTAAACTGGTTGAGACTGGAGTGGAGGGTGGGCTTCTGTGAGACCTGGGTGGCATTAGCATTCCTTTTTCTGAAATCTTTTCCTTTTTGTTTTTTGTTTTTGTTTTCTCTCCGTCTCTTTCTTATTTCTCGCTTCCGGAAGTTGGATTTGCAGGTAGGTTGGTTCCAGTGTACAAATCTCAAATTTGAGAGCAAATTCCAGACCTGCCAAATCCCTCCATCCCAGTCCCTGCCTGCTGATGCTTGTCCTGGTGCTGTGTTACATGGGTGGGGAGGTGGGGTGAATGGGTAGTTATACAGTATATACTCTGGTTCATTGTTGGGTGTGTGCCTTGGTCTTAATGTTTCTCTCACTCTTCCAAACCTTTCCAGAATGCCGCTCTACAGCACCTTTTCATCCGCAAGACATTCCGGCCTTTTAAGTGCTCACAATGTGGCAAAGCCTTCAGGGACAAGGAGAAGCTAGACCAGCATTTGCGCTTCCATGGACGAGAGGGTAATTGCCCTCTGACCTGTGATATATGCAACAAAGGCTTCATCAATAGCTCGGCTCTGGAGAACCACATGAAATACCACTCAGACCAGAAGACTTACTCATGCATCTTCTGCACCGACTCCTTCGACCGGCTGGACCTGCTCAAGGAGCATGTGGCTGTCCATGTCACTGATGGTTACTTCACCTGCCCATCATGCAAGAAACGCTTCTTGGACTTTATACAGGTGCTTATCTTCTCCTGATTAATGGCCTTAGGACTACTTCCCAGTGCTGAGCTGCACTCCTGATATGGCCCTTTTTTGTGTCCCTCTGCTTCAGGTGAAAAAGCATGTGCGCAGCTTCCACTCAGAAAAGATCTACCAATGCACAGAGTGTGATAAGGCCTTCTGCCGGCCTGATAAATTAAGAGTACATATGTTGCGTCACTCGGACCGAAAGGACTTTCTGTGCTCCACATGTGGCAAGCAGTTCAAGGTGAGGTGTTCTCCTGAGATTCTCCATCTGTTTAAATCTGTCAGTCACCCCCTTTCCATGCCAAGTCTGCCTAATGTACACTCCCAACTCCACTCTCTCCCTACAGAGGAAAGACAAACTGCGTGAGCACATGCAACGCATGCATAATCCTGAGCGAGAGGCAAAAAAAGCGGACCGCATCCATCGGTCCAAAACCCTCAAACAGAAGCTGCCCTCCACAGATTTTGAGAGCTACATGTTCAAGTGTCGTCTGTGCATGATGGGATTCCGTCGGCGAGGAATGCTGGTACGTCACATTCTAGCGTAGTTTGTCTTAGCATGGGTGTCTTATGTGGATCCTCTGTTGTACTTAACCGTTTTGTAATCTACAGGTGAATCACTTGTCAAAGAGGCATCCAGAGATGAGGATTGACGAAGTGCCTGAGCTAACACTGCCCATTATCAAGCCCAATCGTGATTATTTTTGCCAATACTGTGACAAGGTGTGTGTGTGTCTTTTTGAACGTGTCCTTCCCCATGCTTGTCAAAACTCTTCTAGCCTATTAAACACACTCCTTGTCCCTAAAGGTCTACAAGAGTGCCAGCAAGAGGAAGGCCCACATTTTGAAAAATCATCCTGGTGCTGAGCTGCCCCCTAGCATCAGGAAACTACGACCTGCTGGCCCGGGAGAGCCAGACCCCATGCTGAGCACCCACACGCAGCTAACTGGCACCATAGCCACTGCCCCTGTATGCTGCCCGCATTGCTCCAAACAGTACAGCAGCAAGGTCAGTAAAAGACAAAGCAAGGGACTCTTTCACCTTGGAGGGAAAAGCAGCTGACGAGCAACAAATTCCAAGTAACTGACTTTTATACTTCATTCCTTCACAGACAAAGATGGTGCAGCACATACGGAAGAAACATCCTGAGTATGCCCAGCTTCCCAATGCTATGCATGCACCTATGGCAACAGCAGTCATCAGTGCTGCACCAGCAGTTATTACTACTGATGGTACCACGGGCGAGGCTGTAGTGGTAAGATTTGCCTAGTGCCTGGGTTTTGTATCTTTAAGGCCAGAGATGGACTTTCATCCCTCAACTCCCACCTGTGATAAAATGATTGCTGCTGTCTTCTACAGACCACAGACCTGTTGACACAAGCCATGACTGAGCTGTCTCCGACGCTGACCACTGACTACCGGACGCCACAGGGTGACTATCAGCGCATCCAGTACATCCCAGTGTCTCAGTCAGCAGGGGGCATGTCTCAGCCCCAGCATATACAGCTGCAGGTTGTCCAGGTGGCACAGGTGAGCTTCTCGAGGCATTATGTCACACTGTTCAGTATTTCATATAACATGCTAACCATTCTGATCTTCTTCCAGGCAGCCTCACCTCACCATTCCCAGCATTCCACAGTGGATGTGAGCCAGTTGCATGACCCACATAGCTACACGCAACATGCCATCCAGGTGCAGCATATCCAAGTGACGGAACAGGGTGGGGTCACCCAGGCTCCTGGACAGGTGAGAGAGCTAGTGAGTGTCATATTCGGCACAATCATCTCCTGATTTTAGGTCCTGCTGTATTTCTGACATTTAAAAATGTAGTGCAAGTTGGCATATTATTATAAACTGAAATGTCAAACTTAATTGTGTATAAAAAAACGTGATTGTACAAACTCTCTTTATATTTACTGTCACTCGTTCAGGTGCCAGGTCAGCCTCTGAGTCCTACCTCCCAGCAAACGTCTCAGGAACTGCAAGCAGCCAGTCAGACTCAAGGCCATGGTCTTCAAGCTTCCCAACAGCCTGGGCCTGTGCAACACACATACTTGTCTGGAAACTGGAATTCCTTTCGTGGCTACAGTGAGTCTAGCATGCGTTGGGCTGATGCCACTTTACTATTTTATGACTAATGGGAGTGGGCAAGTCAGAGACAGAGTGGCCTCCTCTGCCCCCTCATTTATTCTTGAAATTAGATGTGTCACAAAGGTTTAGACTTCACATATTTACTGTACCCATTCAGTACATTGACTGTTTGGTGTCTTTTCTAGCTTCCATTTTTCTCTTCACCATTTATTTTTTTCTTCTTTAAGAAAATGGGTCTGTATGATGCAAGTTTGTCAAGTGTATGTATTATAGTCCAATTCTTAATTGCATATCTTCTAATGACGTGTGATAGTAGTATAAGAGGTCAGGAAATAAAAATATAACACCTAACAAGAAATAAAACATCAGATGATATTTTAGAAAAAGGTGAATGGCCGGGACATGGTTTAAAGCAAAGGTTCTTAAACTTTTTAATCTGAGGACACAAAATCTGTATCATGGTGGGTCCTAAGTATTGAGTTATTACCATGAAGATAGCAGTGCATATACATAATAACCATTAACATATAATAAAAATCCAAACATTTTTATTCCTTTCAAGCATATTTCTCACATGAATATTACTAAAAGTGAAAGTAGAAAGCAAACATTGTTAATAAAATGATTTATCATTAAAAACAGGTAATAGGTTCCTAATGTATATTGCTGCCAGTGTACATTTTAGTATTAAGCTTTAGTAAAGCTGAGAAGAAGAAATTCTTCATAGCAGGTGCAGCTTGAGGGTGTGTTGATTATGAAAGGACAGTATGAATGGTAGCTTCATATTTTCACTAGATTCATGGCACCGGATAAGGAGTAAAATGGCAAAAAATAATTAATTGATAACACTTTTTTTTAAATAAATAAATTAAATAAGTTAAATAATTAAAAAAAAAAATAATAGGTCAAAGGACCTCCATCCATCCGTCCATTATCCAACCTGCTATATCCTGACTACAGGGGGGGGGGTCTGCTGGAGCCAATCCCAGCCAACAC
>JANRMT010062802.1:18009633-18116286 GCA_026402145.1 Polypterus bichir lapradei
CTGCTGGAGCCAATCCCAGCCAACACAGGGCACAAGGCAGGAAACCAACCCCGGGCAGGGTGCCAGTCCACCGCAGGGCGCATGCACACACCAATGCACCTAACCTGCATTCCTTTGGACTGTGGGAGGTAACCAGAGTACCCGGTGGAAACCCACGCAGACACAGGGAGGGCATGCAAACTCCACACAGGGAGGACCGGGGAAGCAAACCTATGTCTCCTAACTGCAAGGCAGCAGCGCTACCCACTGTGCCGCCCCAAAGGAACTTCACCATTAACAATGCATTTTTTTACTGAGCTCGCAAATAGTTCAACATCCTAGTTTTAATTTTTAATTTAATAATTCAATAAACTGTGTAAAAAGTTGAGTTATACTGCCAAACTATTACTAACAAATAAACACAAGATAAACCTTGATAAATAATTTTTCGACAGTCTAGTTTGAAATGGTCAGTCCTGTTGACTGACATTGGGCTGAATTGCTCTGATTTTCTTACAGTTCTCGATGGTTGAAGAAACTCATCCTTTGCACTGCCAGTAGAATGAGATTTATCGAACCACTTTAAAATAGTGTGAAGTGAAACATGATAAACATGAATACTCCACCCAATAAATGGTTTATTTTATTTTTTTAATGTTACCAAATGTACTTTATATTAAGGTAGAAGAAAATTTAGAATTTCGTTTTCATGCAAAACGAAGCTAATAGTTTATGCTTTAATGGAACCCGTCTCTCCTCGGATAAACTGTTCAAAGAGTTTTATCTTCAGTTCAAATGTGTGACCTGTGTAAAGGGGTTCTGGGTTGTGAGCTACTTTTTGTTTTTTAACAGATAAACTGGTTTAACAATATTTTAATAAAAAGTATATGTTCTTAAAGTATTCAACTGGATAACTTTTTATGTGGATTATGTGACACGATCAATGTAAAATTTATATTATGTTGGCAGTTTCCAGTGTTGCTCACCCTTTGCTTACATTGAAGCATAAACATTTTGCTTTGTTTTACATGAAATCATATTAATAACTTGTTCCCAGCCATCCCTACAAAGTAAATGGTGTAAGTAACATCTTAAAGTAATTTTTGGGTGGAGTATTCCTTTTAATGCAAAACTCGTTTTGCACCTCCGTTACAGATTTATCCTGTAGCGGTGAACACACAATGTGGCAATGTCTAATTTTCCATGGCTGCTGAAACTGCATTTATCATACAACCCTGCCACCAACACTGGACCTTTGTATGGGCTGACGTGGATAAGATGTGGGGAAAATTATTTAATGTAGCAAAACAATTTATCCTTTGTTTGTTAAAGACATATTCCTGCTTCTAGACTGGCATATACAGTCCTCATTTAGTCACTTTTTCGTTATCTCTGTGATGACTGCTGGTCACATACACACTATCATGTCAGAGGTTGTGCATCTCCAGTGAACTGCAGGTAGTGAAAGAGGATGGCAGTTGGATGGTATCTGTGGACTGAATTTTGGGCCATCGGAACCAAATGTGTTACTACATAATCATGTGATGAGCCATCACAAAACATTGGGACACAACCTATAGTTCAAAAAATGCAGGTCTCAATAGATTCTAGATGTAGACCTCCATATAAAGTGAATGTTGCTTTATATCATACGTCCATGGTGATGCCTGGTTACACTATGGTATTTATGGTTAAGATAGCACAAGAAATGCAGATAGTTAAAGAAACGCTGGGCTAGAGGTATCGGAGAGTGCTGTCTTAGAATTGCCCAGTAATCCAAACATTCTCTGGGCTGTGGGGCAGCATATTGAGGATGAGTGTGATGCTGCATTATTGTGTCATTTGACTTGTCAGTTTCACACTGATACTGCCTTTTGGAAAGACTACAAAAAGTGATAGATTGACTTTTTGCGTACCTCTACTCTGGATGTATCTGGATGGAATAAGATGTATGTGAGCTGATAAAGTGAGTGAATGAGGTGGTAGACTCCAGGTGAAAAGGCAGTTGCATGCTGTGCAGTAAACCAGAGGAAAGTCGTAATCGCCCTGACTGGAGATGACCTCGTATACTTTGAGAAGATCCCAAAAGGTCAGCTGCATTTGGCTAACTAAATGAGCTTAATGCAGTGATTAGTCTCCACTCTTTTGTCAGTTCTTTAAGGTAGCTGTAAGATCATTGATGGTAATGAGTGCTTGCATGGTAGCCAAACAGTGTTTTATTTTATATAGCATGTGTCCATAGTGAACTCCATCTCCAGGTACTTTCTAAGTACGGGCACTTAATAGAACACTTTACAAACATGCTTTCCAGATAAAGAGGAGGCAGATTAAGTCAGAATAACACAGTGATTCAGAAGTGGGCATTGAATCAGCAACCTTGTGATTAAGGGACCAATTTCTCAGCCACTACACCATTTTTAAACCCTGTGTAACTTAAGTGGCATGAGAACATTTTTATATAGTATCAGCCCAAAATATTTGGTCCCACCTACTCATTAAAGGGTTTTTCTTAATTTCTGCTATTTTTGTGAATTTTAGATTAACAAAGAAATGATATACATGTAAATTATACAAGGACTAAAAAGTCTTAAACAGATTAGAGCTGTCTTTATATTTTATTTCAGACATACCCAAATTTGCTCACTCTGGGCATTATTTCTAGCAGCTTCATGATGGTAGCAATCAGGGATGTTTTCCAACAGCCTTGAAGGAGATCCCACATACGCGGAGTGCTTATTCCTTCACTCACTAGTCTGTGAAGTTTAGGCTGAGTGACTGTGTAGACCAAGTCATCGACTGCAGGACTTTCTTCACTCTTCTTCTTTACCAGTAACCTCCTACACAACCTGGAGGTGTGCTTTTGATCACTGCCAAAGTGGCAATACAAGTGATGGCCTAACTAGACCAATCCAGATAGGATGTTGGTGTGTTTTCAGTTCTAAAGAAATCATTGATGGGGGGGGGGGGTCACAAGCCAAGAACCCCCCACACCATCACACCTCCTCCATACTTCATAGTGGGAATCGCACATCTTAATGGTATCTGTTGATCACTTTTACGCCTTTTGGTGCCAGAGCATTTGGAAACAGAAATTTCTAAATTTTGATGTTGGGCTCTTCAGACCAAAGAGAGGTTTCCACTGGGTTAATGTCAATTGCCTCTGTTTCTTGGTCCTAGCGAATCTCCTTCCTTTTTATTTTTGGTCTCCTCCAGTAGTGGTTTCTTTGCAGAAATTTGACTGCAAAGACCTGGACAGATGTTGAGATGTGTCTGTTGTTTGATATGACTTTCTTAATCAGTGACTAGTTTCTCCTGTTACCTGACTTCATTTCCCTTCATTTTAATAGCCTTATTTTTAAAGACTTGCCGTCTGTCATCTTTCTTCTTCTTCCGTCTGCTCCCATTAGGGGTTGTCACAGCGAATCATCTTTTTCCATAAAAGACTTGCCCTCTGTATTGCTGCTTTTTACGTTAATTGGCAGCCAAACAAAAATGAGATTTGACTTGAGTCAACAAATATCCAGCTAAGTTGAGGCCTCAAACGCCAGTCATTTTCACTCCTAACCAGTTTCTTAATTAGAATTAAGAATTCTAAATTTTCTTAAATTTTCTTTAGTTTCTTAATTAGAATAATTTTTTTTAAACCCTTTATTCAATTCCATGGCTCATTAGTGGTCTCATTCGCTGTCAATTAAGAAAAAAGAAGCAGTTAAGGGGTCTGAGTCTTAAATAGGAAAACCACTAAATAAAATCCAGACAATGCGCATCAGTAGCCTTTGAGCCCTTAGGAACCAAGTTATCTGAACCATTCTATAACATTTCAGTAATTCTTTATTGCTCTGACACTGTTCGTTCTGATCATAAAATAGGTCATTACAATAACAATTGACGAGAAGAATTCATAATTAATTGCAGAATTATGGTATTTGAGTGTTCCTCTAGAGTGCTGCCTCTTTCTCTTGTAAAATTTGGCTCAAAAACTAATCAGAGCATCGTCCTCTCATAACAGGCTTAAGTTTCTAGTTTGGTATTTTCCCCTCCAGCCATTATATTTCCAGACCATCCTTAAGAAACTGTGACACACAGACACCCATCATGGGACCATAAAATGTCGATCAGCTGAAAACCGGAGATCAAAATTTTTGATGAATGTAAAGCTTTCTCTCCTCCCCCATAGATGGCAGGTTATGGTGGGGGAGAACGCAAAGCAATTGGGGCAAAAGAATTAATTAGCAGCAAAAACTGGTCCCTAATTAAGAAAATGGTTAGAATGAAAACCTGCAGTCCCCCAGGATTGGAGTTTGACACCCCTAGACTACTGAATTAGAAATAATGGTCTTTCTACCAGAACGGCCAAATCGCTTACTCATACCCACACAACCTTGTCGCAATATTTCTGTTTGATTCAACATATTAAAGAAAAAAGAAATTCAACAAATTTTTAAAGAGGCACATATAATAATTATATGATTGTGGCTTAACATCTTTAAAAGAAAATGAATCCATAGACCTCAAGTTCCCTCTTTGTATTTGTTTTGAAAACAAGTTCCGAGTATTTAAACATAAGCCTCTCAATTAAAATGTCTCTATTATATAAAAAAAAACGAGACGAGATGTGACTTTCTCAGAAAGACACTTTCATGTCCCACGAGATGAGACTTTGTTCCAAGAGATTTAACCACGCCCGGGGCCGGGAAAAGACAAAGAGTAGATGACAAAGTAGAACGTTGTAAAGAATTGAAAAACGTTGGCGTGATATGCATGCAGAGCTGGTTAGAGATAATGGAAATAGGTAAATTCGAAAGTCTCAAAAAAATGACAGTAAAGATTGCATTAGAGCAAACAAATGGGAAATATTACTTGGTGAAATAACGGAACAGCGAAGAGAGATCGAATAGTGTTTGAGGATGTCTGGGGGAGAAGAGAGACAAGGCAGAATGACAAAAGGACAGCTGCTGTACTAGCTGTTAAATGTTCGAAGTGCCACACGATATGTAGATCACGTGGCACGGCACTGCAGCAGCAGTAAGCCAGCAGCTGATCGAGCAAAGAGCTATTTGTTTCCCCATTGCGTCACCATTTAAGAGGGGTTTCAGAGGAGCGACCATGTTTCCTTGGGGTGCGTTCAACCCCCCTCTTCACAATGGTGTGTAGCGCAGGCAGGGGTCTTTAAAATTATGATTATCTTCTATTCAATCAGTGCATCCAAACTTTTTTCTGGTACTCTTATGTCTGTGTTATACCGATTGTGTTTCAATAAAAATTCTGAGAAGTCCTCGATTATATCAACACATACCCTCGCTGTCCATTCTACTTTAAAGAAAATGTTTTTGTTTTGTTTTTTCTGTTCTTGTTCACATTTTTTTTTTTTTAAAACCATATGTACTTTCTATGCACTGTGTGCCCCCCTGCCAGTAACCTTTTCCTTAACACTGAGTTGGTGCCAATATTTATCTCTTGTTTGCTTGTTTCTTTCTTGCTTCCCACCCAGTGATGTAACACATTATTCTTTGGACTTTTCCCCAGCTCCTGAGATCCAGATGATGGCCATTCCTCATGCACAGTACGTCATCACAGAAACTGGAACACCAGTGGCAGCGGTTGGCGCTGGACAAATCAAGGCAGTGGCTCAGGTCAGGAGTGTCCAAGACCTGCCCCTTGCTCATCAGCATGGTGCTCCTCCTCCTCCTCCTCCTCCTCCGTGCGGTGGCCGCGTGACAAACAGATTCTGCATGCTATAGCTGTGTCCTGTTAGTGTGAGTGAAAGGGAAGGCTGCATTCCTCCTCATCCTCCTATGCACTTGGCAATACTTTTTTTTTTTTTTTTTGTGCCACACAAGTAGGGTGGGTGTGGGTTCAATAATGTATGGGGAAAATTAAAATGAATTACAATTGTAAAATTGTCAAGAACTTCCTCTACATTTAGATGTGAGAACACTTAGGCTTGAACAGAAACACTATTTTTATAGCAGTGGTCTATTTAATATGCTTGTAAATTGTTACAAGTCAGTCATTTTGATGGACTCTTAGTGTTCAAAAATCACCTGATATACAGTGGGTACGGAAAGTATTCAGACTCCCTTCAATTTTTCACTCTTTGTTATATTGCAGCCATTTGCTAAAATCATTTAAATTAATTTTTTCCCTCATTAATGTACACACAGCACCCCATATTGACAGACAAACAAAAAAGAATTTTTGAAATTGCAGATTTATTAAAAAAGAAAACCTGAAATATCGCATGGTCCTAAGTATTCAGACCCTTTGCTCAGTATTTAGTAGAAGCACTCTTTTGAGCTAATACAGCCATGAGTCTTCTTGGGAAAGATGCAACAAGTTTTTCACACCTGGATTTGGGGATCCTCTGCCATTCCTCCTTGCAGATCCTCTCCAGTTCTGTCAGGTTGGATGGTAAACGTTGGTGGACAGCCATTTTTAGGTCTCTCCAGAGATACTCAATTGGGTTTAAGTCAGGGCTCTGGGTGGGCCATTCAAGAACAGTCACAGAGTTGTTGTGAAGCCACTCCTTCGTTATTTCAGCTGTGTGCTTAGGGTCATTGTCTTGTTGGAAGGTAAACCTTCGGCCCAGTCTGAGGTCCTTAGCACTCTGGAGAAGGTTTTTGTCCAGGATATCCCTGTAGTTGGCCGCATTCATCTTTCCCTCGATTGCAACCAGTCGTCCTGTCCCTGCAGCTGAAAAACACCCCCACAGCATGATGTTGCCACCGCCATGCTTCACTGTGGGGACTGTATTGGACAAGTGATGAGCAGTGCCTGGTTGTCTCCACACATACCGCTTAGAATTAAGGCCAAAAAGTTATATCTTGGTCTCATCAGACCAGAGAATCTTATTTCTCACCATCTCAGAGTCCTTCAGGTGTCTTTTAGCAAACTCCACTGTCATGTGTCTTGCACTGAGGAGAGGCTTCCGACAGGCCACTCTGCCATAAAGCCCTGACTGGTGGAGGGCTGCAGTGATGGTTGACTTTCTACAACTTTCTCCCATCCCCTGACTACATCTCTGGAGCTCAGCCACAGTGATCTTTGGGTTCTTCTTTACCTCTCTCACCAAGGCTCTTCTCCCCCGGTAGCTCAGCTTGGCCGGACGGCCAGCTCTAGGAAGGGTTCTGGTCGTCCCAAACATCTTCCATTTAAGGATTATGGAGGCCACTGTGCTCTTGGGAACCTTAAGTGCAGTAGAAAGTTTTTTGTAACCTTGGCCAGATCTGTGCCTTGCCACAATTCTGTCTCTGAGCTCTTCAGGCAGTTCTTTTGACCTCATGATTCTCATTTGCTCTGACATGCATTGTGAGCTGTAAGGTCTTATATAGACAGGTGTGTGGCTTTCCTAATCAAGTCCAATCAGTATAATCAAACACAGCTGGACTCAACTGAAGGTGATCTCAAGGATGATCAGAAGAAATGGAAAGCACCTGACTTAAATATGAGTGTCACAGCAAAGGGTCTGAATACTTAGGACCATGTGATATTTCAGTTTTTCTTTTTTAATAAATCTGCAGCAATTTCAAAAATTTTTTTTGTCTGTCAATATGGGGTGCTGTGTGTACATTAATGAGGGAAAAAATTAATTTAAATGATTTTAGCAAATGGCTGCAATATAACAAAGAGTGAAAAGTTGAAGGGAGTCTGAATACTTTCTGTACCCACTGTATAGATAGATATAGATATAATTTTTTTCTTAAGTGTAAGGGAAAGTACTATATAAAGATCTTCAAGTTAATGGGTTCTACACTTTTTTCCCCCATATATAAACTTATGCCCTCTTCCCTTTTTAAATATTTTTTTTTAGGCACACTATGTGATTTCGGATGGCCAAAATGAACTGGACCCTAAGCAAACGGGCGTGCCCCAGTCTTCCACTGCTGTACACTCGGAGCAGCTTGAGCAGCAAGTGTCTGGTCAACAGCAGACCACACAGTACATCATCACGACGACCACAAACGGCAATGGCAGCAGTGAAGTTCATATCACTAAACCCTAAGCTTGCCCAGCCAGGAGCCAAGTGGGGAAGCTTGGGCACAGGAGGAGAAGAAAGGACTTGTGTACATTGGTTTTTAGGCTGTTAATAAATTTTAAGAGTTTTAAATAGTGGAAGCAGTTCCTTTACCAGGAGCTTGTTGTGCTTGTAAAGCTTTGCCAAGGTAGTATGTGGACCACCCCTGCTGGAGATGAAGAAGAAACTGCAAGTACCACCCTGGTGGAGAGAAATGCTCAGTGTATGTGTGTGGGTGGTGGAACCTCAGTTAAGCATTGGCAAGTCAGTTCTGTTCCTGTTTAGGTAAAGCTGGAGCCAAAGTGCGCACCCATGGCCTTCCACTATACGTACCACTTTTGAGGAAAAGTACAGCACTTGAAACCAGCCATGCACACGCAACCTAATGTCGAAATACAGCTGCCATGGTTAAAGTTGGCTCATAATTATCTGTCCCTAATCCACGGTGCTGCTATTATTTTATTTTTTTTATTTTCAATACACATTATATTTTTATCATTAGAATTGATTTTCAATGTTAACAACATGAGCGGTATTTCTATATTACACTGAGAAAGCTTCTTGGCAATAGTGAAATTAACACAGGCTTCAGCCTAAAGAATGATAAGTCTGGACAGGTACTGGACAACGGGTTAATGTTCTGTGGTATATCAACAGTAATGTCCTGCAGACATGACCCCATCACCTTGAATTTTATTAAATGGGTTTATAAATGGATGTCCTACAATTAATGTGGCAGATCAGTTGTAAATTATAGAGTAGAATAATGAGAGAGGCAAGTCTTCACTTCAGGGTTGGAAGGAGTTGGTGCCAACTCTGGATAGGATGCTGAGTGTGTGTGTGTGTGTGCGCGCGCACGCACACACAAACACACACACACACTTGAGGCAGTGGTCAGTTTTTATTTGACCTAAAACGAAACAGCAAAAAGTGTAAACTGAACCCCTGCATTGACATGGTGTAAGAATTATAGTCCAGTGAAGAGAGTTAAACTGGTGTGTGTGATGTAAGGAGAACAGCGGTAATCAATATGGATCACTTTATCACCATGCCACTTGGGATTGTAGTCCTCTTAACTGAAATTGTCATTGGTAGTGACGAAGTGAATCTGCTTTTTGTTCTTCCAACTACTCTGCCTCAGATTTGATACTAAAATCGATGGAAACTGTTGGGGGCTACAAAAGTATACAATCTTCGAATGGATGAGATTATAGGATATTGCTAAGTGCCTACTGAAATATAAAGACTTGAAATAGAGGCTGACATAAGCTACACAGACTGCCTTCTTCCATCTCCAGAACATTTATAGACTTCGCCCTGTTCCTACGGAGCACAGTACTGAAGTAGTGGTTAATGCCCGAGTCACCTCATGTATAGATTAATGTTACTCTATCTGGGATAGATTACTGTAATGCTATTCTATCTGGCATCCCACAAAAACGTATCCATCGCTTAACAACTTCAAAATTGTGCTGCCAGGATAATAACCTGCTGTTCTAAAATCCACTGAACATATTACACCGACTCTCAACTTCACTGGCTCCCTGTTAATTACAGAATACAATACAAAATACCGTTCTAGACATTTAAAGCTCTCCACAACCTCACTGATCTCCTCCAGACTGACACTCCTCTCGCTCACTCAGATCCTCATCAGCAGCTCTACTTTCTGTACCACACGTCAGACTCCGTGCTATGGGAGCTCGAGCGTCTCTCCTGGTGCGCCTCAACTCGGGAATTCTCTTCCCTTTCATATACGTCAGCTCAATTCAATAACACATTTTAAAACTGCCCTCAAAACTTATCTTTTCAAACTGGCATACCAATTGTGAATTTTGCACTGTTATTGCCAGTTATCTTTGCTTGCTAATTATTGCTTTTTGATTGAGCATTCTCTTGTTTTAATTTTACCATTTAATTTTATTGTAAGGTGAGCTTGAGTGCTAAGATTATAAAACAGGATTTTCTAATGACCAAATATAACCAAAACAATTGTTCAGCCTTACCTATGAAATGTACTCCCCCGGGATCTGGTTTGGAGCGTACAGCGGTTTGTACAATCCCAAGCAACACATTATTCATTACTTCACTCCACAACAGTGCCACTTGCAATATGGCGGCGACGTTAACGTACAATGCTGCTGGTCAGGCGGCGTCTAGTAATTCTATGTCTATGGTTGGAACCACAAGTGACTATTGTGATTATTCAGTTCTGTGGGGAGGAGAGTTAAAGTACAGCGCCAACCCCAAGTCTGGTGAACAATGGCCCTAATTTGAGCCCCTAAACTGTCTCACATTTGTGTATGTGTGACAATGGCAAATGGGAGTACAGGTATTGGATTTCAAACTCAGTCCTTGGGGACCCCATGTGGCTGCAGGTGTTTGTCCAAACCAAGTTTTCCCAGTCTTGAGTCTTTTTCCTCCTAATTGGTCCTATTTAATTAGCTCATTTTTTCTCCTTTAATCTTCAAGTATTAACAGTGTGACTTTTCACATTTATAAGACATTTAGAAATACTTGCATTTTTTGCTCCAGCTTCAAATGCTTAATATTTTTTGCTCTAGCTTCAAATGCTTCATATCTTTTGCATTTTTCCTATTAATTTGTCCCTTTCAGTGGAGTTTGCTCCCTTTAAATTAATCCTAATACTGAAAATTAGCAATGAGCCGAAGGCCGAGCAAACGTCACAGAATGATGAACGGCTACAGACACACATACACTTTACTAAACTGTCAAATAATCCAAATGCTTCGAAAAGCAGAATGAAAATCATGACAAAACTTCTAAAAACTTAAGTGTATTCCCATGTAAGATAAATGCTTGGCACATTCTAATATGCAGCACTCTTAGTACTAGTTTTGTAATTTATAAATTGACCCCAGGAGAGGACCTGAGTAATAACAACTTACATGATTTAGGCTAGGAATCCATTTAGAGATGGAAACAAAAACCTGCAGCTCCATGGTGCCCCCAGGGTTGTGGTTGAGAAACACTGTAGTAATGTAGAAAGACTAATGAATATCTCGGCAACAGTGCATGGGGACAAGGTGGGAACCAACCTTTGGACTGGTTGCCATTCCATTACTTGGCAGGGCACACTTTCATACTGAACCCACATGTGCATTTTCCTAACTTGCATGTCTTTTGAATCTGGGAGGACCACCTCTACCCAGCTAGTGCCAAGGCAGAACTAGAAATCCTGTACCCGGGAGCTGTGAGGCTAACTACAGTTCAAATTTGTGGAACGCTAGGAACCAGCCCTAGACTGGGTGCCATTCCATTACTTTGCCCACTCATTCATGCTTCTCTCATAAAATGGATGGGTCTACTAAAGTACAAAGTATAGTGCAATGGTGGATGAGATTTTAGGCTTCTGCCGAGGTACTTCAAGATCCATCCTCGCTTCTACAGTTCAGGTTTGTGGAAAGTTGATACCTTGGCAACAGTGGGTTATGTGCCATGTCATCTCTTGGCACACTTGTTGATAATGTTGGAACTGGGAGGAATGCATAATCTCCATACAGCTATATTTTGCCCTGGTTGGGACTGCGACCCTGGATTTGGGAGGCCGCAGTGCCAACTACACCACCAACGTGCTGCATGCCCTACTGACATTGGGGGTGAGTGTTTCCTCCTTACAGACGCGTTAAATAAAGCGATGACTAAATGAGATGACCTGCGATCAAGTGTGTAGGAAGATGGCCGTGAATTCCAGGATAATGGAATATCTTGTCTTTAATAATCAAAAAATGACTGGGCATATGTTACCATGGAATCCGCCTTTTTTAAAGTTGCTAAAATCAATAGAGTCAGACTCTTAGCCTGAGGGATTAAATAAAACAAGCCGCAAACACGAAGTCTGAAATGGAGCACTCGGTCCTGCCATAGTCAGCGTGAGTCGCCAGATATCTTAACATCACGGACGGGGATTCAAACAAAATGATTGAAACGTTAACCACTTGGTCTGCTCACTCCGCGACAGTATAGTTTGGGTTTACCAGACGTCCCTTTTAACCCGAACAGGTCTTCTCTTTTCACTTGTAAAATAAACGTTCGGGTGGACTTCATAAACCGGTGTTTATCAGCTCGTGCCGCGACACAGTGGTGAGTAGTGGAAAGAATATTGTAGCGCCCCTTGAGAGGGTCAAGCTCCGCAGGTGGTCAAGACTCGTCTCTGTCTGAGGAGGAGGAGGACAGAACTACACCCAGAGAAGCTGGCATAACAGCAGCACCACGATCGCGCAGACACAGCACTTTGGATGCGTCTCCTGGCTGCTGGAGTCCATGTGGCTGCGGGTGTGTAAAGGTCGCCAGCGAGTCCCTCAGCGCCGCTACAGAGTGGGACATACGAGTGGCCCTACTGAGAAAGTTTTTTGGGGTGTGGGATAGGCCGACAAAGAAGGTGGGAGAAGCCAACAAAGTGTTCACTAAACGTTGTGTCTGTGAACGCTGATCTCAGAGCTGCTATTTGTTTTATTTTTAGCGGCTTGTCCGGCAGTCCCGCCACTTCCAAAGACTGAGCATTAGAACAATCAGGAGGAGAACAGGCCATTCAGCCGAACAAAGCTCGCCAGTCCTAACCACTTAATTCTCCTAAAAAAAACATTAAGTCGAGTTTTGAAAGTCCCTAAACTCTTACAGTCTACCACGCTATTTGGCCTCTTATTCTAAGTGTCTGTGGTTCTCTGTGTAAAGAAAAACTTCCTAATGTTTCAGTTTCCAACTGTGTCCACGTGCTCTTGATGAACTCATTTTAAAATAACAATCTCGATCCACTGTACTAATTCCCTTCATATTTTTAAACTCTTCAATCATGTCACCTCTTAATCTTCTTTTGCTTAACCCTTATCCATGAGTGCCATTTTTATAACGTTTCCATGAATTTGGGGGTCTTGCAGACCCCCATCTTGCAGACCATTTTAATTAAATCTGCCTAAAAAGCAAAACAATAACTTCAGAAATTTTTATTACCTCTGAAATGAAGTAAATTTAATGTCGATTTTCAATGGCTTACATGTTACCTTTGTAATAGTAATGCGCGTTTAGTGTTCACCAAATCATATAAAATACAGTCATAGTAGCACTAAAACAAGACGTCAGTTACACGTCTGATTCACATACAGAACAGTCACTCAGAATCTGCCTCAGCTTCTACTTGTTTGCCTGCCAGACACACAAGGGAACGCTCTGAATGTTCCTGGCAAACTGGAAGTTTGCGCTGGGAGCAAGTGGCCTTTATCTTTCTCTCCTTTGCCCTTGGGCACATGTGACAGCGTCGCTTCTTAGCTACATTTGCTGTATCTCCATGGGGCCATTTCATCATCAATTTTTGTTTCCTCATCACTTGGCACAGTGTCACTTCCATCATTATTGTCCTCTTCATCTGAGTTGTTTGATGTATCGATATCCGACAACTCCTTCATTATTTCAGCCAGGGCTTCACTTGCATTGAATTTCTTTGTTTGTTGACTCATTGTTCATAAACACATCAACTGGACTTGCTCCTCAACAAACTATACACCAGCAATGTCTCACGCAGGACTAAGAAAATCTAAACCAAAGAAAATACAAATATAAAATATAAAACAAAACAAAAATGCTTGTACAAAAATGGTAACGTTTCCTTGAATGGAGGAGTCTTGGAGACCCCCAACTACTTTGTGCTACTGTACCACTTATTTGCACTAAGCTATTGAGAAACGTATTCGGCACATTTTTCAAGACAACACAATATGAAAGGTCAGAAAATTTCATGGCCATCGTATTACCTTGAAAGGGAAAGAATTTGAAAATCTGCGACTGGAGGTCTTGGAGACCCCTTCATTCATGGATTAGGGTTAAACTGTAAAGGCTCATCTCTTTTAATCTTCCTTCATAATTCATCCCACCCTGGAGTCAGCCCAGTTGCTCTTCTCTGTTCTTTTTCTAGTGCTGTTATATCCTTTTTGTACCCTGGACACCATACCTGCACGCAGAACTCCAGATGAGGCCTCACCAGTGTGTTATAAAGCTTCAGTATCACCTCATTGACTTCTGCTGCACACATCAAGGAGCTATTTCCTGGACCCATGCAGTGAGAAGATCATTCATGCAGATGAAGGGACTTTTAAGTATTAAATTGCGTAAAATCATCACCCCATTTTCCTGCAGCACCTCCTAAAACACCTGCAGGGGGATACGCTCATACATTTTCTGTAGACGTACAAAACGCAAGGTTATCAAACTCACATACATCATCCAGCAACTGAGAAAGGGAAAAGGGCTGGTCTGCTGTCCAAAGGCCAGGACGGAATCCACAATGGCCAAGAAGAGTGGGAATTTGTAGCAGTGGACAGAAACGTCTATGCTGCCACTTCGACCCTCACCAGAAGAAGCCATAAGAAGATGACACGAGATGAAACTACATCTGATCCTGCACTTATGAAGGAAATATTTCCCACATGTAATATTTTAAAATGGTTAAATTAAGTGGTATCATTGATAGATTTTCTTTCTTTAAAAAGAATGTCCTTTAATTGAATAATAATAATAGTCTTTTTATATAATATGCTACCATGGCTGTCCGTTTGTCTGTCCAGGATTTTAAATCACCTGTAACTCGCAAACCGTTTGACATATTGACCTGAAATTTGGTACACATATACTACAAGACGTCTCCTCTTCTCTTTCGGGGTGATTATTGACCTCCAAGGTTATTCCTCTTTTTATTTTTATTTAATTGTAGAATCAACTCTTAGCAGCAGGGCAGCCGTGCGCGCATGCGTACCCAAACTCGTTCCTGCGGGATCCCCTGTGGCTGCAGGTTTTTGTTCCAACCTGCTTCTGTTTTTCATTGGACTCTTAGCCTAATTAAGTGAGTCAACATTTCCCAGTTTCTATGTTTTGGAGTCAATGTAGAAATTACAAAACTAAGTTAGGTAGATTTTTATTAAAATGTAATAAGCAGTTATATGGGGAATATATATATATATATATATATATATATATATATATATATATTTTAAGTCGTGAACATTATTTTCAACCTGATTTTCATTCTGCTTTTCGAAGTGTTCTAGTTATTTAATTAAGTATTCACTAATCAGAGAAGCGGGTCTGACACTGAAGTCATTGCTCCTTTCATCATCCTGGGTGTCTGCTATGCTGGTTGTTAATTGTCACTATTAGGGTTAAATGAAGGGAACAAACTACACAGGAAAAGGGGAAAATAACACTATGTAACAAATTTTTATTTTGTTCCTGGGTACAAAGTGTGTTTTCCTAACCCGTCATGCCTAAAAAAAAATAGAAAATAGCTGTTGTTCCACAAAAACTTTGCTTTTGTGATCAGGACAATGATATTTTGAAATTTGTTTGTTTTCGAGAAAATTCTCGATTCGCATTCAATACTGAGTAGTCTTCTAGAATATTCTCGAACTGTTAGAATTGTCCAGAAGTTTCTAGAATTTTCCAGAATTATCTAGAACTTTCAAGAAACTTTTAGAACTTTGTAGAACGTTCTCGGACTGTCCAATAGTTGTCATACAAGTATAAAAGCACAGGTGACTCGAACCAACATTTCGGTTTATGTTATTTTTTTGATTTGATTTAGATGGCATCAAGAGGTTGCTTGCACCCAGCAGATGCATTTTGCTACGTCTGTGGACAATTTATAAAGACGAGAGCGAGAAAGTATTCCGTGAAAGCATGTCGTAAGATGTGCGAGGCCTACAAGGCATACTTCGGCATACCTGTCGGGGATCAAGACAAGCCCTGGGCACCTCATTTCACATGCGAATATTGCAAGAAAACTCTTGAAGGTTGGTACAGGGGAGAAAAGAGAGCCATGAAGTTTGCTATCCCGCGAATTTGGCGGCAACCGACTGACCACTCAAGCAACCGCTACTTCTGCATGGTGGATCCTACCAATTCGCCAAGCTGCTGAAGAGGATGGAGAAAACGGCTTGGAACAGTTTCGTTGCAGTGGTTCACAGCTTCCTGGGTAATCACAAGGCTGAAAACTACGTGCAGTTGGTTCGGACTCTCATAAAGAATTACGTCAAAATGGGATGCAGAATGTCTCTCAAAGTCCGTATCCTTGACGCTCATCTTGACAAATTCAAAGAGAACATGGGAGCTTACTCAGAGGAGCAAGGCGAGCGCTTTCATCAGGATATACTGGACTTTGAACGTCATTACCAAGGACAGTATAACGAAAACATGATGGGGGACTACATTTGGGGGCTTCTTCGAGAAAGCGATTTGCAGTACAGTCGCAAATCTAGAAAACCTACTCATTTCTGAACCTTTTTGAGTGGTTTTGACTGTCTTTGTCTATTTACCATGCAAGTGTTGTTCTTTATCAGACCGCATGAATGAAAAGATAAAAATGTCCTTGTTTTGTCACTATAAATACGAAATTTTCTGGGCTGTGGTCATAAAATCAAAGTTTGTGTTGAATGTAGTCTTTTTTCCATACACTTTAGACATAAGCAGTTGAAATATAACTCTTGGAAGCCAGGAACAAAAATTGTGTTACATAGTGTAATAGGAAAACAACAAAAGAGAGTTAAGCATTTATAGCTTTAGAAAAAAAGAGATATTTCTAAATGTTTTATAAATGTAAAATCCATACTGTTGTGTTTTTCTGAATGCAGAATATGAGTGAAAAAGACCAGCTAATTAAATGAGATCAGTTGTTATCGATTATTATCACCGATTGTGAATCTGGTTGGAACAAAAACCTGCAGCCACAGGGGGTCCCGCAGGACCGAGTTCGGGAACCCCTGCCCTACCTCTTCACATCTTAAATCATTCTTAAGGCAGATTGTGGCACTTAAGTGAAAAATTAAGGAAAACGCAGTAAGTACAGTAATTGCAACAGAAACACCGACTTAATAAGTTTTAATGAGAAAAGATGCAAACGAAAGAAGAGAAGTGGACCGCTAGGGGGGAGAAAAGAAGAGCTGCCCAGGAAGCAGCAAACACATCATCCTCTGAGCTAAACGTACAGAGAAAGAGGATGAAAACTATAAGTCAAGTGTATTCATTGCACGTTATCGTGCAGTACGCCGTTATTGGTAATAATAATCATCATCATTATTATTCATATCTGGGCAATCCAAGTAATCTTTTAAAAACAGAGATGCAAGCATGGCTCTTCAAAGTGATGCCATCCAAGAACCATCCACACGAAAGTTCCAGAAAGAACCTTTATTTTTTAAATGTGGGTTTTTTTCACGTACTGTTGTGTCTGGATGTGCCCGGTAAAAGAAACAGAAGTGATCTCAAAGCGTTTATAAGCGATTCTTATGAACACAAAATGGCAATACATAAATGCAGCAAGTTCACTGGAATAGCATTTAAAACTGAAATAAATTCCGGAAAATATACAGAGAAACCATATTCTAAAATACTCACCAATGTCAAATAAAAACATTATTCCAAACAGACTATTTATTTGGAGAAACATGTGAAAAACGCAGTTTTGCTGCCTTTAGTGTTTCTTGCGTTCAAAGTTACAGCGAAAAAGATACCGAAAGCCACCCTATCACGTAAAATAATTCTTGGAATATGGGTCCAAATTGATTCATTATGCAAAAAATAAATAAATAAAAATCTTCTTAATCCACTAAATTCTAAATGCATTCTCTAAACAACTTAAACTTATAGAAATTAAGCCACGCTTTGTATAAATGCTACCCAGAAAGAGGCTACTTAATTTATGATTTATTCTTCCATACACGCCTAAAAATGGGCTGATCAATTCTGTTATACCATACAGGGGAACCAGAAACAGACAATGGGAGATAAACTAATCGAGATCTGCCAGCAACCTTGAAAGGAAGTTTATCGTCAAGCTTCAATTGTTTATTCTCTTCCGCGAACTCGTCGCAGAAGTGATGACGCAGTAGCAAAACTAGTCGCTGGATTTGGAGTAAGTCGGCATTGACAGGACGTGACGTCGCAAGCTTGTCGCGCGCCAAACTTTGGAACGCCCCTCCGCGTGAAATTTCGGCGTTTGCAAACATTTGCAGTCATAGACAGCGGCTTTCTTAAACTTGGTGAAAAAGTCTGAGATTTGCGCCAGTTTGGCGCTCTGGGCCAAGTTGCCCCTTCAGTAACAATTGTTTTAACCAGAGGCAATTGCGTGGTAAGTTGTTGCAATAGTTTCTGCTCTTTGGAACCGTTGTGGGCATACTTTATTATTAAGGATGCAACGTACTGACGTGTGATAATTGTCAAGATTTGCAGAGGGGGGTTGCTGAATGATATTTAAGTTTAACATCGCTCATCAAAAAAGGAGATGACTTCAGGATACTTTCGATCCGGTAGGACCACTTAAAGCGAGTGCGTTAAAGCTGTAAATTGCAAAGGGGCCGATGAAATTGTATTTAAGGGTTAAAAACGTTGGTCACCAAAGGCTTGGGCCGAATCGTTGCGCAAAGCTGTGTTGCTTTAGGGATTGAAGTCCCAAAACCGTTAGACATTGTTTTTTTTATAAGTCTTAAGTAGATAAAATGTAAGATTTTAAGTTTTAGTGTTAGACAGCAGTTGTGTGAGAATATAACTTAGACGAAGTAACTTATAAAAATCTATTAGAATTTAGTGGGAGAAATCGGGATGGTAACTAGCAGTATATGCAGCTGGTCCAGTGACATCTATTTCTTGTGCTGCAAAGGAGTTTTAGCATCATCCGGCAACATGGTAAGGCTATAGGATGCTTACGTCGATTTCTTTAGAACGCGAAAGCGTAATAATTTAAGTTTTTAAGAATTTCTTATAAAGTTAGTAAAACAGAAAGTGGAGTTCTAACAGAATTAGGAACTATAATTAATTGTCGGACATTATACGTTCTGAATGAGATGAGTATAATTTACTGGCAGCATGTTATTATGCTGAGATGAGACGTGACATCTCGGGTAAAGCTGTAATGTTTGCAGTTCGGACAGTATCGGATTAATGAAGTAAATCGGCATTGTGTTATGTTCCAGCAGTGACATCTTTTTGTATCAAATGGCAAGGAGTAACACTACAGGATGCTAACATCTCATTCCATTAGGTTAAAATGTAATACATCGAAAGTTTCTTTGAACAATATGGTAATGAAGCTCATAGGTTTTAGCGTCATTGTTATATGTACTGTGCAGTTCTTACTTTCATTCATTTTCGTTAAACAGTAGGCGCAAGGGATATAAAGTAAGTAAAATGACACACAGTAATGATGTAAGAACCTTTACGGTTAGCCTATAGGATATTTAAAATTTGATAACATAGTCCTTTGCAGGGTTAAGCTGCAAGATCAGGCTTCCTGGTGGCTTAGCTTAAGGATATCTATATTTGATAGCACCTTTCAGTGAGAAGGCAAAGTTGCAGCTTGATGACAAAAGATGGTAATTCCAAGTACTTAGTCTTGCAGGCTATAATGGAATTGCTTGTTAAGGAAAGGGAAAATAAATAATTTATATTTACTTTATGTACGAGGGTAAATCAAAAAATAAAGGCAATTTGAAAAATGTATGTGGTAACTGCAATGAATAGACGCTGAAGAAATTGTGATGGCTTATGGGTAGTTTGAACATGCACAGTGCAGCACTCTGTCGTTAGTCTAATTGAAGCCAAGGTTAAGTGAACATGAGCAGGTTTCAATCCTTCTGCCCAAAGAAATCTTACTATGGCATGTTGTTCAATAAAGGTGCAGTCCCAAAGCAGAGTGTCCATGTTCATTTGACCTTGGCATCATCTAGACTAATCGCAGAGTGCTGTGATGTGTGTGTTTTGAACTACCCATAAGCCAAAGAAAATGTGTTGGATTGTGTTGGATTCTCTTCGTTATGGTTAGAGCATACATTTCTAATTGTGTTTACTTTTTGATTTACCCAGCACCTCAATTTTTTGTTTAGCTTTTAAAAAAACAGAAGGATTCTAGGATTGCAGTGTTAATCGAACAATGGTGAATATGAAGCCAACCTTGCAGTTATAAGACAAAAAAAAAAAAAAAAAAAAATGGGAGGATTAATGTACTGCAGCTTCCATTCAGCAGTGTAATGGAAGAGTTTAAAGTCTCTTGTACAAGTGAAGCACTGCAGTGTCAGGACTCCAGGGACCCCAAGTTTCAACAGCAGTGGAGGCTCCTCAATGAAATGGTGATGGCAGAGTTACAAATGAGTCACAGGGCACTAATGGGAATGGTGACAACTGGAAGAGCGGTCCTAGGTAGCTTTTCTAAGCCTGGATTCCATAAGGCCCAGGGCAAGGAGGAGTTACCAGCAGGATGGTGGATTCTTAGCAGTTTCACAAAGGCACTGGGGAAGGGATGCTGCTAGTGGCAAACAGTGTATCCTTAGCCATCTTGGCCAGCAAACACCACCACCCTCACAGAAAGTACAAAGCAAGGCCTTCTCAATACTGCCTAAGACTGGCAGCTGAAGGTTGACCTGAAGAAGAAATTCAAATTTCTGGCCCATATTGCAGACAACATCACTGCAGCCTGACATAGTCATTCTGTCAGAAGCCTCAAAACCGTAGGTCATGATAGAGTTGACAGTGCCCTGGGAAGACTGCATGGCATAAGGGTATGAATGGAAGCCTGTTAAGTAGTCATGACTAAAGTTTCAACTGAAGCTTATATATAAAGTTTAAACTTGGGGGGGGGATTAAAAAATAAACCTATTCAATGTAAAATGTCTTCTATTTTTGGTATGCACAGGTGTTTGTGAGACTTACATTTTGACCACTCGGTGTACAAATTAGAAATTAGTCAGCTAAGCGATCCTTTTTTTTTTTTTTTTTTTTTTTTTTTTTTTTCCTGTCCTCCCTGGCCATCGGACCTCAGACCTTACTTTTATTAACTAGTATTCGACTGAATGCTGCTCCTAGTTGCCGATTTATGAACAATTTTTTTCCCTTTATAATATGAAGATCTCATTTTTAGGAATATTCTGTTTCTTCTTTGACGAGACAAATATTCAGTAGAGATGCTTATCTTGAATTTTTCTTTAAATGGCATTCGATTACATTATGTCATGCTACACCAGCATAATCACTATACCCTGTGGCGGGCAGCCAGTTCGCCCCTATGATGAAAGGACCGGAGGAAAAGACATATCCAAGGCAGTAACCTCCCCCGGGACATGAGAGGGGAATCCCCATGGATTACATGGGGCCATGGGTCTGGAGCTTAGAAGCTCAACCCTGCTGGGGCCCGTGGCCACCGCTAGGGGGCGCCTGGACAGATCCAGAGCCCTGGACTGCAGCATTTCCACTTTAACCGGAAGTGCTGTTGGAAGAGGATCCAGGAACACCTGAAGCACTTCCGGGTGACTATAAAAGAGGCAGCCTCACTCCGTTCGAGGAGCCAGAGTCGGGAGAAGGAGAACAAAGTTTTTTTTGTTAAGTGGTATTGCCTAATTTTATTTTTATATTGTTTTTTTTTTTCTTTCTTCATCCTGTAAGGCACTTTGAGCTAAATCATTTGTATGAAAACGTGCTTTAGAAAGACATGTTGTTGTTGTTGTTTATTCTCAGAATCAATATTCATGGACTACATCATCACAAGGAGCTTCACATAAACATAATGATACATTTCAAAATAAACCGTAAAAGCAGCAGCTTTAATAATAATCCAGATAAGGATAATTTTTTTTCATTGGTTGCTGTATTCGTTAAATTAATGTACTTTTTACCTTGTTATTTTGGTATTCTTTGCGTGTAATACCTGGTTAATCTAAAAAACAAAACTGATATTATACCTTAACAAGTGCTCTTGTATTTGTATTTGCTTTCATACATTTCTTTTCTCAATTTTAAGCCTCTTTTGATAAAAGTATTTGGTAAGTTTCTGTAAAATTCATACTCCAGTCAAAGAAATTATGCTACATATTCAGGAACAACCTGTTTCCATAAATCCAACACGATCATTTTAAGTATGTTTAAAGGCAGATAGGGCAGTGTTGTGGTAGCAATTGCTAAACACTGCACCATATGTACCTAGCGTCCTGAGTTATCCCACACCAGTTTATTTATGTTCTCCATGTCTGCCTGGTTTTTACTGTGAGTACTTTAGTTTTGATCCCATTTTTCCAGTGCCTCGTTTTTGTGAACGTGATGTTACATTTAAGCAAGACCGAATGGAAGACGTAAATGTTGGTTTCTTCAATACAGGGCCATTTTGTTCATGTTTGAAGACATCGGAAATGAAGACAGATAATAATATGATTACACGCCTGGGGATTAGGATTAGGGCAAATTGCAGATAGATTCATGCTTATGACAGAATATAGCTCTTGAGATAAAGCTACAGAACCAAGCTTTTATAGTCATATGGTGGCAAAAACTGAACAGACCTTTTTTCTGTATTCCTCCAGAAAGGTAAAGATCCATCTGATCCTGATGATGGCAGTCCCTTTTGTCCAGGACTGGGATCTAGTACAAACACTAGGAGAGGGTGCTTATGGAGAGTAAGTGCCCCATTTTTGGAATGGACCTAGCATGCATTTTCTACTTAGCATTAGTTATTCTATATAGAAAAAATAGTTTTGAATCATATAGAAAGTATTAAATCGGATTAGTCATACTCTGCTGTAGATGTCTGCACACCAGAAATGTCCGCTTTATTTTTTTATGAGATGCAGTAGCGGAATAAATCATTCCTCCTTAATTTTATATAAACATAATTTATTTTCCAATTTCTGTGTATTCTTTTTTTGCCCCTAGTATCCAACTGTCAGCTTTTTCTAAAATGCAATGTAATGGTTAACCAGCATTTTCAATGAACTCTCTGCTGTCTTCAAGCATATTCTCCTGTTGTCCCTTTCTACCTCAGAGTGCGGTTGCTGGTTAACAGAAAGACAGAGGAGGCAGTGGCAGTTAAGGTGGTGGACACATCACGAGCTGCTGACTGTCCTGAGAATATTAAAAAAGAAGTCTGTATCAACAAAATGCTCAACCATGAGGGGATTGTCCGCTTCTATGGCCACCGACGTGAGGGGAGCATCCAGTACTTGTTTCTGGAATACTGCAGTGGGGGCGAGCTGTTTGACCGTATTGGTGAGAACAAAGAGCGTAATTGGAGTAGGGGTGGGATTTGTTGCTAATTATTTAAGGAATTTGGGCAGCCATTGCGGGGTGTTCTGGTGATATAATCCTTTAGGGGTTGAGGGGCTGTGGATGCTTATACAGAATTGCGCTCTTCTTTGGTGATCGGTTTCCCTGTCCCCCTAGAGCCGGATGTTGGAATGCCTGAAGCTGATGCACAGAAGTTTTTCCAGCAGCTTCTTGCTGGTGTGGTGAGTCTGCTCTGGTTGCCAATCTTATGTCCATCATATCATTGTATATGACTAGCAGAGGAGCTTCTGTTACACCAGTGTAACCCTGTCTGTTTTTAAATTAAAGGAATACTTGCATAGCCTTGGAATCACTCACCGTGACATTAAACCAGAGAACCTGCTGTTGGATGACCGAGGTGAGCAGAGCTGTTTATTGCACGCACACATTCACTCTTACGCACTGGCAAGTATTGTACATCATCTTATGCTTCCATGCAACTCTATTATGCATTTACGTTGAGTGTTTTAAAAAAGAGGTACTGTGTGAGAAATTCCTTTTATCTCAGTTTTTGTGCTAGTGTCTTTTATACTTCTCTATGATGTCGCTCTCTCTCAATCTCTTTTTGGCATAATCTGACTAAGACGTTCTCTTAATCATGCTGTCTGTCTTGATCTTCTGCTAGGCTATCTGTTATAAAATTACTGAATGCCTAATTTCACTGCACATTGTGTAAACGGTTGTAGTTGTTGAATCAGTCTCATAATTAGGCTTATTGTACCTCAACGGTTGCACCCACTTTAAAACTGAACAGAAATGGAAATGAGAGTTAAAATATTTTAAATGTCTAGTAAATCTTGGATCTCTTTGCAATAGCTTATATTGCTTGTGCTAAACACATGCAGCATCATATTATTGCAATTATTTAAGCTGAAGTGTATATTTCTGTTCTACGACAAATATAAAATGTGATGTGACGGTACAACATCTCTCATTGAGGAAAGTATCAGTTACAGCCTGAAAGGTTTTTGTTTTACACAGTACTGTTGTCCATTTCATTCAAAGATATTTTTGGTTTTCTTTATTTAAATAATGTTTCATCTTAAAATGTCTTTTTCTATCTGTTACCCCTCATTGTTTGTCTTGATGGATGAGAAAAAAATGTAAATCTCAAATGAAGGGAAAGGTTGGTCTTCAATTTAAAAGCTTGGCCAACTCTGGATATACTTCTCTATCATAAATGAGAGGATTTTCTGGAATTGTTTATTTAAAAAAATTTTACCCAAAACGTTTTTCTTTTTTTTTTTTTAATTCATTGTGAGCATGTGAATGCACAGCTGGTGTTGATTGTGTGACACAAGTAATTTCAGAATTTTTGTTATTGTTTGCTGCTGTTCAGTGTTGATTCCTATTCACTACACACAATGTGGGGTAATTAATGGATTAATTAAAAAATACCATTTTTGAGCAACGTATTCTTCCTAAATGTGTAGAACTAACAAAAATTATTTAATTTGATTATCCGTAATATAGTTTTGTGAGTACTTCTGTAGGGACAAGGAGAGGAGCATGCGCTGATACACCACATGACAAACCAACTTAGGATCCCAGATTAGGACCCGAGTCATGCAACGGGTGGCACCTCAGCACCCCACCAGTTCAGATGGAATGGAACAGTGTGAGGTGTTTTTTATGGTGGTTGGAGTGCCAATTCTGCCACCAACCCCCAGGTTTTTCCCTGCAGGTTGGGGGGGGCCTACATGCAGGGCTGGATGCAGATGAACGTCATACCCAGGACAGAGTAATTGCAGGTTAAGTTGATAAGTATTCCTTACTGGATTATTACATGAAATTTCTAGACAAGTTGTACTGTTTGTCAGAAAACTTTTTTTTTAATCATTTTTTAATCAGGTATGTAGAATACTGATTGAGTATGTCTGTCTTTACAGTACTTAACAGCTCTGTATGGGTCTGACTGCTCAAAATAAGAAAGTTGGGACAGCTTATCTTCTTGTCACCTGCAGACACATGCAAATTAAACTCATTTAGCTGTTTTACTGCTGTGCTCTGGCTACACTGTTTCTTAATCAGTAAGATCTTACTTTATGAATGATTTAAATCGGGGGTTCTCAAACTCGGTCCTGGGGGCCCACTGTGGCTGCAGGTTTCAAATAATTAGAACACCTAGAAAAGTAGAATGACAAGATAAAAAAACTTAGTTTTCTAATTTGTATATTATTCCCAAAACAGGGAATCTGGGAAACAACAGTTCACTTAATTAGCACAGGAGTCCAGTTAAAAACAGAGGCTGGTTGGAACAAAAACCTGCAGCCACAGTGGGCCCCCAGGACCGAGTTTGAGAACCTCTGTTCTAATTGTTTAATCCGTTATTTACTACTTTGTGGGGCTGACACTAAAGTAGTTGCAGCCTTTCACGATTGAGTGTTTGCTTGGGTTTCTGCTCTGCTTGTTTTTAATTGTCATTATTAAGATTCCATGAAGGGAGCAAACTACAGAGAGAAAGGGTGAAATATAATAAAAAGAGAGTTAAGCATTTAAATCCATAGCAAAAACAGAAATATTTATAAGAAATGTTTCTTATAAATGTAAAAATCATGCTGCTGTGCTTTTCTGAATGTAGAATAAAAGATAAATAAAACCAGCTAATTAAGTGAGATCAGTGCTATCAGGTGTTGTCACTGATTAGGAATCTGGTTGGAACAAAAACCTGCAGCCACATTGGGCCCCCAGGACCGAATTTGAGAACCCCTGATTTAAATCAAAGCCCCTTTTGGGAGTGTTTTACCAGGGTTTCACCTCTGTTTCTGTAATGGAGCCACTATGGCAGTTGGGATATCTGTCTACGTCACAGAGCCTTTTTATTACAGCCTCATTTAAGAGCACAAATGACTTAAAGAAATGGTGCCACAAATCCATAAAAAATAACTTGGAAAAACACAGCTCTCTTGCTTTAAGTAGACATGATCTCCTTTCAGATTCCTTTTTTTCACGTTATGTTTTATAAATTCCTCTTTGCATTATCTAAAGATGTAAGTGAAAGTGAGGCTGCACCCTTCTATGACTATTTGTTGCTTACAATAGGCTTCAAGTGAAGATTATTTTACATGTGGGCAGTGTCAGGCTTTACTGATGAATCTTGAGTACATCTACAAGTAAACAGTCACCTTATGAATTTTTTCTTTTCTTTTGAATGAAATGTCAGTGATCAGCACAATATTAACCAAGTTCTAGTATTAATGTGCAGGGAGATCAGTTCCTGTATGAGGAGCATTTCTAAGCAGTTTTCCCAGTTAGTTGGAATTTAATTACAGAATTCATGTCATTTAATTAAATTTATTATATTATCACTAAACCTTAAAGTACAAAGAAGTAGTATTTGTTGCTAGTCCAGCTGGTGCAGAAGCATAAAGTATACAGTGATAGCACAGCCCATGGTGGACCTATGTAGTACTGCAGACACAGATTACTTAATCACCAAGAAAAATGCAACTATATTAAGTAAAAATATTTAAATATAAATATACAACATGTACCAAAACAAGTAACAGCCACACAATGTAAATAAGCACCCATAGGTTAGAAGTATCTGACTGGAAGTGCAAATATGCGCTTAGTGATGTTTTGATCAAAGGTCAAGCTGATGACTGTATGTTAGTTCACAGTTTAATGGCCCTGGTAGAACATTTACTGCTAAACCACTTACAGGACAGTGGGGGCAAGGAACCCTTTCTGGCTCGGGTATGTTAGGGACAGAGACAACGAAAAGTGTTTTTCATTATAGGCATCTCTTGTCCTATATGGATTGGCTTGTGGCTCCAGTGAAGAAATGGGCCATCTGAACAACCCACTCCTAGGCCTTGCAGTTTTCCACAGTGCAGTTGTCTTGCCAGAATGCGTGTGCATCTACCTGTGTATTGACTTATGTGAACACAGACTGACTTCTCATCCTTCTCAAAAAGTGAAGGCTAACAAATGCTGCCAAATAATGTAATGGGCAACAAACACCTGTATAAGTCATCCTAGACCAATGTACAGAAATACTCTACTGAAAAAAATATATCTTAAGATAAATATCTCTGAATTAAAATAACCTTACCAGATAAATTGCCACAGACTAGTGAAGGTAGCATTTTTGTTTAAATTTCGATCAACACAACCTACAGTAGCATAAATGAGTTTGCACATCGTAGGTTCCATCCAGTGTTTGTACCTTCCTTCTTTTTACCTTGCGGATAAGACCAATAATGTGACTTTAGTATTTATTTTAAGAGTTTCAAAAAAGAGGGTGATTTGCAATGGAAACATGTGCTCATGTATTATTTTGAATATTAAAGATAAATAGCATTATCCTGGAATTCACTAACATCGTATTATATTTCTATTGTGTACAAGTCTGCCTGTTTAACAGATCATCTCAGGTGATTGTCTGTTTCAGATCATCTCACCTAACAGTTGTGTTATTTAACACATCTTGGAAATGTCTGTAGCTGTGTTTTACATAAAGTCTGTACACCCTGCTGCATGGTGGTGCAATGGTTAACACTGCAGCCTCATAGGTTACGAGTCCAGGCTTTCAATCCCAGCCAGGACACTAGGTGTACAGAGTTTTTGCATTCATCCATAAGGCAAGCAGGTTAGGAAACAACAGTAAATAATCTCATTATGAATAAATGTGCTGTGTAGTGAAATGGCAGCCAGTCCACTGTTGTCATGAAAGGTATTAACTTTTCACAAACCTGAAATGTACAAGTAAGGATGGATGGATTTCTGCGTATGTAAGCAGTAGCCTGTAATCTCACCTCCATTGTACCTTGGTAGATCCTAACAATTTGTATTTGTTTTATAAAGGAGAAGATAGTATGAAGCTTGAAGCAGGTTTGAGAGATTCACAGTCATATTCTCCTTGGTTAGATGAAAGTCACATTGATATGGTTATGCAGTTGTCAGTAATTCACAAACATAGTGGCGACTTTGGTTTGCTACAACTTCCTGCACAGTACACAGATCTCAGTTTAGGATGAGGTAGAATAGGAGGTTTGTAGCAAGAATCTGCAGGAACTCTGTGATACTATTAAATTAGAATTAACCAAAATCATGTTGGATTGTTTCCAACAAATTGTTAATTAGATATCTTAAAGATGTAAAGCTGTTCTGGTGGCAAAGGGCCATGCTACCCGGTTTTAATTAGGTGTACCTAATAAAGTGGCCACTGAATGTATTTGTGAATAGCAGGCATTTAGTGAAATAGCAACTGACCATAAATGTGAACATCACCAACATATTACAAAAGAAGCTAATATAGTAGTGAAAGTTATAATAATTGTACTTTATTCAGACTTCTAAAGTTGCCACCGTTCCTCTGCTCATCTACTTTTGAGCATTATCACCAGCTTAGCTGGTTGTGCTAAGAATCTTCCTTCAGCCCCATGGTCCTAGGCTTCCTTTGGAGTGAGACCCATTCTTTAATGCCGTTTGACACTGCCTCCAACCATGTCTTTTGTGGCGTTCCTCTGAACCTCATTGTGCCCACCTCCATTTTGGTGCACCTCTTCACCCAGTCAACCTCTGCCTTTAAGTCAACTTGAACAAACCACTTTAATGGTTTTCTCCTTAGTACAACACATGTCGGCTCTGCACCAGGTCTTTTTCTTTGTCTTCTCTTTCTGCGACACTCTGCACATCTATATGATCATTTTCATCTCTTTTCTTTCCAGCTTTGCTTCATGTTCTGATTTCATTAGTCACATCTCAATCCTATAAAGGATACTACTCCTCCTACAGCTTTCACGTTTCCCTTCAGTTGCAAAGAGGCTTCTTTAGAAGTCATAATGAGGGAGAGCTCCTGGAATTTCTACCAAACGTATCTTACCCTCGTTATAACTGCTCTGCCTGCACCTGTTTCTGTCCTTAACATGTCAACCTAAGCAGAAAAAAATTCTTCTTTGTTCTAAACAACTCTATTGTTAATATCTAAATTTTTAGCTCTTACATCCACATTTACAGTTGAGCACATCTTTCAGTCGAAATAAGTTACCGAATATAGATGAGCACTGCTAAAGCCTGCCACATCAGTGCAATTGGAGAAAGTGATCTTGTCTAATGCAAACTTTTAAATGAATTGTTCACCTAACCTGTATCTAAATAGTGAGATATACATGGGCCCAATTTATGTGATTTCCATACTTTTTTGAAGTGCATTTTCTCTTTCTCTGTGTGAGCGTTTTTTCTTAGAATTTGTAAATAACGTTTCCTATAAACCTGTGTTTTCTGGTGATTATCAATGAAAGCCAAGATCAGTCACTAGAAAAAGCGAGAATTAATTTACAGCATACATTTTTACTCATGGCTAATTGTATGTAGCACGTTCAAGAGTGAGGAACTCCATTAAATTAATAACATTAATCCCTAGTTTAAAAAGAAAACAAAGAAAAAGAGGAAAAAATATCTAATGCAGAAATGTATTTACCGTATATACTTGCGGATAACTCGGGATTTGATTTTACAGTATAATTTCTGGTATTTTATAATGTCGGTCATATAAGTCGAATGTGGAAAACTCACGCTATTGGTCCGAGAGATTATGATATGCTAACAACCTCCTGAGAGAGTAACCACGGCGCACACAACCTTATTTTCTATGTGGGTACGGCAATGTGCTGTATTAGCAGGTGCTCCTTCTCTTTCTCTCTCTATTGTGCCTATGCGACCACACGGTAATACCTGAACTATTCCGAAGCGGCATTTGCACTGTTTTGTGTTTTCTGTATCTCACACCTTCATACACCTTTATCGTAAGAGCATCCCTTATCTATGATAGAGTGTTCGATCAGAAGAAAATACGAAGCTGGTTTTAAATTAAACGTTGTTGAAGTAGAGAAAGAAATTGGTAACTGCGCTGCTGCAACAAAATTCGATGCATCTGAGAAACTGTTGCGAGATTGGAGTAGGCAAGAAAAAAAAAAAAAAATTAAGTGTTGCATTTTTAAACGGGCGTATGAGTTGGGGTCTGATTTTTATAATCGATTTTTTTTCGGGTTACAAGACCCAACTTATGCATGAGTATTTACAGTAGTTATATACAGTAGTACTTAAGATACATCCGATTAACTAAAAGTGCTATTACAGTGGCTCATTGTCAGGTGAAGCAGTGTAATACAGCTAGTTGAGAATTAAAGATGTCTAAGGTGTTTTTTGGTGCAACACTACTTGCTAAACTATGAATTAAACTATTAAAACTGGTGATATATTTTCTAAAAATATGTTGGAAACTTGACATTAACTACATTTTGTCTCTGGTTCTACTACGTTTGTTACTTTTAAAATTATGAAATAATCAAGTTGGATATTTGCCAGATGTAGGATTTTTAACACCTGTATTATCACAATTGTCATCTGGGAAGTGTTGGAGATCAGTACTGCCTATTATGATGATGATGATGATGATAATGATTATTAAGTAAATGAAGACTAAGTCCAGTTCTTCCTTTCTTGACTGTTAATTTGTTCTTGTATGGAGGCCAAAACTGTACACAGCATTCTAATTGTGTCCTCTTTAAAATAATCTATCTTGAAATGTACTCTGCATGTTACTGTATGTAATCCAACATTACTTTTTTCTTTTTTTTTTTTTTTTTTTTTTTAAATCACTTCTGTACACCAACGTGTTGCACCCTATGAGTAAAACTTTGCTTCTTGTGTTCTTAAACCCATTTAGTGTCTGATTCCTAAAAGCAAAGTGTACAAGTGAAATTCAGGCTGTATCTCTCCATTCACAGATAACCTAAAGATCTCTGATTTTGGCCTGGCCACAGTCTTCCGACATCATGGACGTGAGCGCAAACTTGCCAAGGTTTGTGGCACACTTCCCTATGTTGCTCCTGAGTTGCTGTCCTGCAAGGAATTTCGTGCTGAGCCAGTGGACATCTGGGCCTGTGGCATTGTGCTGACTGCTATGCTGGCAGGAGGTGAGATCTCATTACCTGCAACTCCACGTCACAATGAAAGCTTTATCACACCTTGGGATTCAGTTATGGACAGATCCATTGCAGCTTCATGGATATACACATGCATTCCACTGACCATGTCTAATCATTTGTTTGTGTCTGTAGGAAATGGCCCAGTTTACATTTCTTTCCTCCATTCCATTTCAGAACTACCATGGGACCAGCCCGGAGAGAGCTATCAAGAGTACTCTGATTGGATGCAGAAAAAGACTTACCTCAGCCCATGGAAGAAGATAGATGCTGCTCCTCTTAGTTGAGTATTGTCATGCTTGTGTAATCCCCTTCAGGCAAACATTTGCAACTTCTGACTAGTATTTCTGCTTTGCAGGCCTCCTTGCAAAGGTCCTTATGCACAATCCTGAGAAAAGGTTCACAATACCACAAATAAAGAGTGACCGTTGGTTCAGCAAAGTATTCAGAAGAGGTAAAGACAGAATAATCGGCAAAGACCTCAGAAGGTATCCTTGGGGGCAGGTGCAGTTGCCTAACAAAATGTGTGTCACTCCTGCAGGTGTCAAGAGAGCACTGCCTGTGGCTGCTGATTCTGTAGGAAGCCTGAGCAAGCAGACCCGTTCGGACATGGACCTGTCTCCCATCCGAAATGGCCGCAGGTAAGTGGGTGAAGTCACTGATTTGATCAGTCCTACTTCTATATTTCAAGTTCAGGTTCAAATTTATTGTACCTAGTACTATATGTTTCCCACAAACTAGTGACTGTAGTAAAATACAAAGAACATTCAATAAATATCTTACATTAAAAGCAATATACAAGAAGTACTCGTGCAACGCCCATCTATGTTCTTATTTCCTGCAGCAGTGATGAGCAGGTGAGGTTCTCTACCTCACAGCCTGATCCTGTCACAGGATCGTCATCTTGGGAGCACAGCTCACCCAACTTTGATTCCATGGTGCAGCAGATCAGCTTCTCTCAACCAGCCTGTCCTGACCACATGCTTCTTGGAAGCCAGCTTCTAGGAACTCCAGGCTCCAGTCAGGTGGGTTCTGTGTTACTGGCTTTGAATCAGAGCCTTACTACAAATGATCCTAGAAGGCAATAAATTATTTACTGTTCTGTTTTGTGCAAAAGAATCCCTGGCAGCGTCTGGTCAAGAGAATGACTCGCTTCTTCACCAAAGTTGATGCAAATCTGTCGTACACCTCTCTCATAGAAGTCTGTCAGAAGATGGGCTTCGTATGGAAAAAAAGCTGCACCAATCAGGTAAGGACAAGTGGTATGGACAGTCGCTGAGGTCTTTTGGGACAGTATCTTTCATATTTGTCTGTATTTAGGTAACTGTGACCACAACTGACCGGCGTAATACCAAGCTGATCTTCAAAGTACACCTTCTGGAAATGGATGAGCGCATCCTACTGGATTTTCGCTTGTCCAAGGTGAGCTTACTAGTAGAACGAGATGGGGCTTTAGAAGTATTCTTGGTCTGGGACTGACTGATATTTCCTTTTATAGGGTGATGGCCTCGAGTTTAAGCGCATCTTCTTGAAAATCAGACGGGAGCTTAGTGATATTATCAGTAACCAGAAGGTGTCACTTCCTGTCATCTGACATGCATCCTCTGGACAACTGCTCCACTCCTGCTGGGCCAGATCACAAGTCTCAGCCTACCAGCACATGTTGAATTGTTACTGTGGCGTCGAGAGACTAGCTGGACCTATGCAATAAGAATGTGGACTTTGAGGGGTATTGTGATGACCAGCCTTTGCTCCTTTGCAGTTCATTGGAGAAACGTGTGGCCAGGCACTGGAGAAACTAGTTCTATTCTGGCCTGGGTTTACTACCTCGCAAAATAAATGTCCACCTGAGGACCACCATTAGGCGAAAAAAGTTACTGTGTGCTTGTTCAATGTTAATAGAGTTATTGTTTCTTAAATGTGAAAAAATAAAGATAATTTTGACCTTGTTTGCCTGTTGTTTTTTTTTAAACACCTATATATTACTTTTATCCAGGTTGCCATCTCATTGACCTCTTTCTTCCCTATTGATGGCTTCTACCCCCATTCCCCACTTCCTGCATTCCTTCATACAGCATTCCTGACATACCTGAAGAAGAAATGAAACCAGTCTGTCCAGACTGACTGTCCATAAATTGATGGCCTCTGATACACCAGCTGAACAGTTGAGCTTTACAAGGTTGGAACATGGGGACATGTTAATGTTGATATTTATGTGTGAAGCAAACAGGTGAGTGGCCATGTGCATCCTTGTGTATCCTTGTGTGTTGCATACCCTACAGTGAACATCAAGCTTTGTATCCTAGTGATTTGGACAGAGGTTATTTTATGTGAATCTCCCGAGTTTGTTGCCGGTTTTGCATCAGGATGCTTTATATACAGTATGCGTGCTTTTTGTAAGAATTTGTAGTTCTTTGTATGTGTAATTGTACTGTACGTGCATGTGGCCATTTCTGATGTATCTACATTTTTATGAGCCTGTTTCTCTGTGTACCTGCTGTGCATATTTGCTCCTGCATGTGTCCGTCTACTCGCTTCTTACATAACATTTTCTAAAATGAAAGGAGAGCATTGAGTCTCTCAGTTTGGCTTGTTGAATTAGCTAATAGATAATTTGCCTCAGTGTAATTTTTTTAGGATTGTGCAATATCGTGGGTTTAGATAGTGGAAAAAGTAGATGTATGGGTGCTGATTGTCCCGCCCATTATTTTGTGAGAATTTCTACTTGTGATTTTTTTTTTTTCTGTGCATGTACAGTTTTTGTAAGGTTATATAATGAAAAAGTTGAATAGTATAAAAGTAGACATGTTTTTATACTTGTGTGTCTATACATATGCAGCATTTATCAATATGTGTAGATACCTAATAGAGATCTGTGCTGAGCTTTGTATTTTTTGTTTCTTTATTTAACTATACTTTATTTGTGATAATACTGTGTATTACATACTGGGTGTACAAGTGAAAGTGATCTTTTCAAAAAATGGTTTAAATGGGTAATCGTATTTATTGCTTTGGATCTAGGCTCTGACTTCCCATGACCATGAAATGGATAAGCAGCCTAGAAAAACTACTTAATGGTTTTCAGTTGTCTTCTTGCTATTTGTGGGCTTTCTTTATGAAAATTTAGTCATATGTGAATATTCTTCCCTATGTTTGTTTGTCTTTATAAGAATAAATTGACTTCAGTGTGTAGTTCTTTGCGCTGTTTTGTGCCTGGCCACTCGTGTGTGTCTATTTGTGCTTATAGGAATGTGGAATTATGTTCAATGTCTCTGTAACAGCACGTGCGCTCTTCTCTTGTCATCATGTATAGTTAAATGAGTATTCTTCTACCAGTTTCTGTTTGCATTTTTTCTTTTGAAGGTGTGTAATTATGGGTATTGTTTTACTGGTGTCTTTTTCTTGTGTGAAATGTGTGTGATTCCCTCTCTTTTCTCCTCTTTTTCTAGCTGTGTTAAATTGTGTTTTAACTTCTTTTGTCGGATCCCCTACAGGTTTCTCACTTCTCCTGCATTATGTTGTGGTTGTGGATCACCACTTTCACTCTGCTCCTTGTTGGCATCTCCTTGTTTGCCCAGTGTGACTCTTGTCTCGGCCTCTTAAATGTGCTCTGCTCTCTGATGGCCTCTTTTGTCCTGAAGCTGCTTCTGGCATGTCTTCTGGTTCTCGGGATATTGGCACCTTTTGATCTCCTAGAGGTTTACCCCTGCTTCAAATGGATGTCGAGCGAAGTCCAAAAGGTGAGCAGATCCACTTGAACTCTACAGGTTGGAGGAGGAACCCGAGTTCAGAGTTTTACAAAATGTATTTTTCTTTTCAGGTTCCAGCGGTTAAGCAAGTACAGAAATCTGAGAAGAGAAAGCACAGGTTGTATAAAATATGTCACAGCTCTCTTCTATTTGTGCAGATGTTAGAACAGTGTTTCTCAGCCTTTTATAGCCTTGGGACCAAGCTTTACCTTTTTAAATCCACTGTTGACCCACAGACAACAATAGAAGAATGGTGAAACTAATGCAAATAGATGATCGGGGTATCTCTTTGGTGAAATGAGCACAATTCGATGTACCTTGGCTTCTTCTAATGGATTTTCCCCCTAAGGTGTAACAAGCACATTTAGAAGAGCTGACTTACACCTTAGTGAAATGAGTGGTGGATGGGGTCTCACTTTGTGAAATATGTGGAGGTTTTGGATAGGAATAAGAAATTGGGGGAAAAACATTGCAAAGTGCCATCGATCTCTTTGGATTAAGTGGGTTTTATTTATTTATTTATTTTTAATTTGACTAGGGGGCTTCATCCCCTGCTCGCTTTGCTTGCCCACCTCCGTGTTTAGTTAACTGGATATACAATTTTCAGAGATTGTTATTTTCATGGGAATTGTTACATACAGTATGCATTATTTTCACTTTTACTTTAAAACTTTAGTAAAAACAATATTTGGAATTAACTTTTCTTCAAGATCAACAACAACAACATTTATTTATATAGCACATTTTCATACAAAAAGTAGCTCAAAGTGCTTTACATACTGAAGAAAAGAAAAATAAGACAAAATAAGAAATTAAAATGACAACATTGGTTAACATAGAAAAGGAGTAAGGTCCGATGGCCAGGGTGGACAGATCACATTAAATTTTGATTCTGTGTTTGGACTTACATCACGACAACACAACGTATAACTGCCTGTGAGTGAATATCGTTTCTTTCTGTCTAATAAATAAAACTTTTTCGAATATTTGTTCATGCTCGTCCTTCTTCGGTTAGTCGTTGACGTGTCGTCTAGATCGTATAAAATTATTGTCCTGATAACATTTATAAGAGCTGAGAGCACAGGAACTGTGTCTGACAAAAACATTCACACGACTGAGGTTAGATGACTGTGGTCTTGTTTGAAAATAGTTGTAAGTAGGGCGTGACTTGAAAGAATCTCATGTTAAAAGTCTCCATCTCAAAGGACTTTATACCGCTCCAACATTTTTGGAATCTTTTCATTCTTGCTGGCAACACGAATTAGACGATATACAAGTCTCTGAAAGTTTAAATCCGAACAATATATTCAGTCTCTTTTTGCTGTTCTTATTTCACCGAGTAATTTCCTTTTGTTTGTGGTAATGCAGTGGTTTTCAACCTGTGGGGCGGGCCCCCCTAGGGTGGCATGAAGTAACAAAAACGGGGACGCGAAGATGTGAAAAAAAGAAAACAAGAATCAAAAATATGAAAAAAAATCTGTTGAAACCAAAACAAATTAACTTAAACTACATTCTGATACTAGAATAATAAATATACAGTTAGATAAATGTCGATAAAAGTTAAGTAGGTATAATAAAATACGCATCTACATTTCAAAAAATTTTGGGGGGGGGGGCGCGCGATTAAAACTGTTATGAAAACTTGGGTCGCAAATACTTAAAGGTTGAGAAACGCTGCGCTATGCGATCTTTACTATCATTTTTTTGAGACTTTTGAATTTTCGTACTTCCATTATTTTTAACCTGCTCCGCATGTGTACTGCGGCAAAATTCTTGAATTCTTTTCAACATTCTATTTTGTCATCTACTCTTTGTCCTTTATTTCCGGGCTCCTCTTGCGGGATGTATAATTGTCTCTCCGAGAAAATCACGTCTAGTCTTCTTCCAAGATTTTCTGTTATAATAGAGGGATATTCTTTCTACCCAAGGACAGCTACCAATGGCAACCCAGTGCTAGAGAAAGACTGTCTTAGACAACCTTCCTCCAAACTCTCATTCTTTTTGTTCTGTGTGTGGTGCACAGCAACTGCCCGTTATTGTTTTAGAAATTTTTTGGTAGTCGGTGGTTGTCATTAAGGGGGATTCATTGGTAAACATTTTTCTGTATTTGTATTCTGGCTACTGCCAGATGGTCAGATTTATGTAGAGGCTCTTTTCCAATAGTGTGGGCATAGTACACCTGGGAAACAATAACGAGATACAGTATGCCCTTGTGTATTGCTCAATGAAACACATTAGTGAGCATATCTAGGAATGTTCATTTCAAAAGAATGGTGCTGCAGTGAAGAGAAATTGGAAGGACTTGAAAGAAATTGGGATCCCATACCCAGAGCTCACAAAACAGCTGCAAGCTGGCCAAGAAAAACAGAAGTGCAAAGAAATGTTGGCAGTACAGTCGGGCAGAATGCATCCATGGCTTTGATAGAAGTTGAGATCATGAAGTGTGATGTGAGAATGACCAGAAGCCAATATGTTTTCAGTTCGTTTATGCACTCTTCATGCTTCTCCCTGTACGACTCAACAGCTTAAGACATTAGTAATAGCAGCAGTAGTAGTTTTCACATGTATAGTGATGTTCATGCTTGCATGTCAAACTGACGCACATGTTGCCACTATTTGATGCCATGATAAATGAGATGTATTAAAATACAAAACTCCATTTTATTTACGAGAAAACTCAAATCTGTTTACCTGATATACTTCTTGCCCCTGTTTCCATACCACTTGTTCAGTGACACCTTTTAGTGTCTTCAAAACTTGTTTGGGGAAAAAAAAACTATCTAGACCAGTGATTTTTTTGAGTCACGGACCCCTTTAAGAATCTGATGAAAGCTATGGACCCTGTTCCCCAGAAATATTCACATAAACGCAACTTTAATAAGCATGAATGAACGACTGACAAAAAGACATTGACGGATAGGGAGACGGACAGACAGACCATTGAACAAACCTTCGTAGAGAGACAGACAAGCAGATACACACAGAGTCTGATCGGTTTTTCACAACACTTGCACATGCATTTCTCCATCGTGCACCCTGCACACACATCACTTTTCAGCCAGCCACACTTGAAAGAAATTGTGGACAATATTCCCTCACCAGTATATGAGAAGGTAATAAAGCCGTGATAAACCGTGGAAAAGAAGAATTAGCACTTGCTGTTATGGAGTAGCATAAGATGGCAGTCGTGCAGGCATCTAAATGGTAAACATGGGCCAGCAGCAAGTCAAGAGATGCTGTAAGCTGTGGCAGGGTTCATTTTCTTTCATTTCTTTCAATGGGAAATCGTTGATTGGGACAAGGGGGAGGGCTGTATGGTGACCGCTATTTTTCTCACATGATGTTTCTTGCGTGACATTTTTGTCGCCGTTATTTTTCTCACAAGTACAGTGAAACCTCGGTTCACAACCATAATTTGTTCCAAAACTCTGGTCGTAAACCGATTTGGTCGTGACCCGAAGCAATTTCCCCCATAGGATTGTATGTAAATACAATTAATCCATTCCAGACCGTACGAACTGTATGTAAATATATATTTTTTTTTAGTTTTTAAGCACAAATATAGTTAATTATATCATAGAATGCACAGGGTAATAGTAAACTAAATGTAAAAATATTGAATAACACTGAGAAAACATTGAACAACAGAGAAAACTAACACTGCAAGAGTTCACGCTATAGCACTAAGAACCACTTGCTAAAAACACTTTTTTTTTAATGAGTTTTAAGCACAGGGGAAAAAATGAACATTTGAAAAATCCGTAATTTAATAAACCACCAAGAAAAGTGACATTGCAACAATGCACGCTACGAACTGATCGCTGTAAACAGAAATGAAAACAAAAACAAGCCCAGTGCATTCTTTAACTGCCTTCTCTACCTTATGCATCCAGCTCTCTCTCGTGTGTGCATGCGTCTCTCTCGTGCGCCTGTGTGTGTGTGTGTCTCTCTCGTGTGCGCCTGTGTGTGTGTGTGTGTCTCTCTCTCTCACTCTCGCGCCTGTGTGTGTGTGTGTGTGTGTCTCTCTCGTGCGCCTGTGTGTGTGTGTGTGTGTCTCTCTCGTGCGCCTGTGTGTGTGTGTGTCTCGCTCGCTCGCTGCACAGGAAATGCACAGGGAGAGACTGAACACGTACAAACCGAAAGGGAAACTGGCTTGTTCGTATACCGAGTGTGTGGTCATGAACAGAGGCAAAAGTTTGGCGAACTTTTTGGTCATGAACCGAGACATTCGTGAACCAAGGTTCCACTGTATGTAACTCATGCATTAGGCTTAGGTGAGATAAATACTTGTGAGAGAAAAGTAATGGCGAGAGACATAACATGTGAGAAAGTTCATGCACGAAAAATCAACAGTACTGGGCTGTATAGTGAATATAATTGTTAATTTTTATCTGACCCTCATGGACCCCCCTGAAACCCATCCATGGACCCCCTAGAGGTCTACGGACCTCAGATTAAGAACCCCTGAGCTAGAAGATATAAAATTACTTTGCAGGGAGACTAAGTAAGTGGGAAGGTATAAGACTTGGATCTGTTCACCTACAAGGGAGCATTCTAGTCTAATGAATCACCATTGAAAGCAAACCTCTTTTGCTAAGAGCCTCAGATCCTTGTTGGAAACCCAATAAGTTGTACTTTGAGGCCTGCGTTTGAATTCTGGCACTGCCTGTGCAGAGTGTGCATGTTCTCTTTGTGCTTTCGTTTATTTGTCTCCAACGTCTCTCCTACTTGAAGATGATTGTCTGTGGAGAATTTGCTGGTTCTTGTGTCTTTGCAGATTTTCCTCCATTCCCCCTGACTTTGGTTAACTGGATACTGCCTGTGTAGAGTTTCCATGATGTTTTTGTGGCATTGTGTTTTTTCCTCCTATAACCTCCTTGGTGAATTGGCTTATATTTAATTGTGAGTTGTTCCCCATGATGGACAGGCACCAAGTCTAGGTTTGATTAGCAAGTGTTGCTAGTCACCAAGGGGCAGCACAGTGGTGCAGTAGCGCTGCTACCTCGCAATTAGGAGACCCGGGTTTGCTTCCTGGGTCCTCCCTTGCATGCAGTTTGCATGTTCTCCCCGTGTCTGCATGTGTTTCCTCCGGGTACTCCGGTTTCCTCCCACAGTCCAAAGACATGCAGGTTAGGTGCATTGGCGATTCTAAATTGTCCCTAGTGTGTGCTTGCTGTGTGTGTGTGTGTGTGTGTGTGTGTGTGTGTGCGCGTGCCCTGTGGTGGGCTGGCGCCTAGCCCGGGGTTTGTTTCCTGCCTTGCGCCCTGTGTTGGCTGGGATTGGCTCCAGCAGACCCCCGTGACCCTGTAGTTAGGATATAGCGGGTTGGAGGATGGAAACCATGAACTACATAAGTGGGTTAAAAATTATAAATTGTTCAAATCAGATTACATTCCTACAAGCAGGAAGTGGGTGGTAAGACTCAAAACGTTCATCGTACTAGAGGTGTACATTTTGAGACTCACTTTGCAGAGAATCAGAAACACAGTGCTGTGGACATGTTCAAAGAAAGAACCAAAACCTATACAAAATGGACCAGCTGCGTACCTTCTCAGCCATGAAACCCAGCCAATCCAATGCACCAGGCCTCTGGGCCAGCGTACCTTGATAAGACATACAGTATCTGTAATACTCACAAAACATGGCACTGAAGAGTGGTGATATGTTGGACGTTGATTAGCACGTTCAAGCAATTTTACTGTACTCTGTACATGTGACAGAATTGACACTATGAACCTGTGTTTGAACTATCAAAAAGGAAAAATAGAACGGGCTATAGAGATAAAGGAAAAAGGTCCACAAGGTAATTATGGACCACCAACAGCAGAGCCAGAACTCAAACATCTTGGTAAAAAATATATAGTTGGAAAAACCTGATGAAATACCTCCTTCCTTCCTTCCTTCCTTCCTCATCATCATTATGTCTTTTTTATGGGGTCGCCATCCTGTTTATGGCAGAGTGGTGGCTGTGAGGCTAGGGATCTGCACTGATAATCGGAAGGTTGCTGGGTCAGATCTTGTAAACACCAAAAGTGACTCTTCTTCATTGGGCCCTTGAGCAAGGCCCTACACCTGCAATTGCTCCGTCCTGGGTATGATGTTCATCTGTATCCAGCTGTGCATGTAGGCCCTCCAACCTGCAGGGAAAAACCTGGGGGTTGGTGGCAGAATTGGCACTCCAGCCACCATAAAAATACCTCATACTGGTTCCATTCCATCTGAACTACTGTGGTACTGAGGTGTCATCCGTTACATGTCTGCACTTGGGTCCTAATCTGGGATCCTGAATTGGTTTGTCATGTGGTGGGTGCGGCAATGCGCTGTATCAGTGTGTGCTCCTAACCTCCTCATCCTGTTTGAACACCTCTAGTTTGCATAGGTTTTGTGGCTGCTTGTGTTGTACTCCCACATCCCCAAAGTTATTTATGTCAGGCGGGTTGGTTCATCTAAATAGGCTCATTCTGGGCTGATTTCTGCTATTCACCTGCCCAGCCCCTGATAACCCGGAATGAGTTTAAGTGGCTTGAGAACATTGAAACAACTTAGCTACACAAATGAGCTTGATGCACTGAGCAGCCTCCTCTCATTCGTTGTTTTCTGTCTAGTGGATAAAAGAGTAGCGTGGTTATGAATTTGAATATGAATACTATTGGGTGAGGTGCTGTCATGTCTGCTGATCGAGTTGGGTCAGTAAAGTGGCTTCAGACACCCCTTTCCATGTTGCTGTTCTTCTCACCCTCAGATCCCCCCAGCTGACCTTGACCACACTGCAGAGGCTTGCAGAGACATTCGAAGTGCACTTGAGTTCTGAGGTGCTACAAGAGGCTGACTGTGAGCATGCTGAGGCCCACACCAAGACCCTATGGGTAACATATTTATTAGTTTACTGTACTTGGTGTAGGAAGTTTGCTTGGGTGGAGTCTTCTTGGTTGCATGTCCACATTCAAGCCGCTGGATTCAGGTTGCTGAGTACATTCGTCTTAGCAAGTTGAGTTAAAGGGGAAGAACCCTCACTCTAGTGACTGTGAGGCCATCTTCTTTTCACAGTGGGCTTTCTCTGTTTCAGCCTTGCTACATTCACCCACTCTGGACAAATTTTGCATGACTCCACAAATGTCACCAGTGAAAAATTCACTCGGGCGGTACTGTCTTCCAAATCAGGGTTGTGCAACTGAGAAGGGGTACTGTCTGATGGTATTGGAGGCCATCTAGTCTTGCTGGCTTCCTGTCACTGAGCCAACTTATTGTTTCACTTTCATCCAGGGTGTCCATCAATTGCTGAACAAGACACTGTTGCTGTTGCCAGGACTTACATTAGTACAGCTGAATGGTGGGAACGACCAGGAGTTCCGGATGCTCACTGATCGATTTGAGCATATCAAGTCTTATCTGGAGCTGAGGTACGAGAGGCTCTTTAAACATCCCTGAGTAGTGGATGCAGCAGTTCAGCTGCAGGTGTGGTTGTTCTAAAATTCTTTACTTTCTTCAGGCTGACTCTGCTGAATGCCCTACTTGCCAAGTTAAAAGACTTTATGAATTCAGTCAGAGATATCACACTATGGCTCAATGAAATGCTGGCTTTACTGGAGGTACTTCACTGCAGGCTGAGGGACAGTAGTGAACGTGAAGTGGCCAGCAGGATCCTTTGCCAGCAGCAGGTCAGCATTTTTGTCTGTTCTTTGTGTTAGTTGTATGACTCCCTGGCCCTTAAAGCTGCTTCTTCTTAAAGCTACTGGCCCCATTTCACAGTATGTCAAGGTATACAAGTCATCATTCTCAGTTGGCCTTGTTGGCTACAGTTTCAGGGTTGATCCCACATATCGTATCTCCTGTCAATTTGTTCCTTGGTGTTCCATTTCTTCTCATACCTGGAGCTTCCACATTTATCACAGAGAGCCTTTCTTAGGTTCTGTTCAATCGATGTAACTTTTACTCTCCTCCTTACTTCCTCTTTCTTTATTCTGTCTTACAACTGACCTTACGCATACTGTACAGCTTGCCGTCCACATTCCAGTCCCACGCAAGTGGTGCATTTTTGCCTTCTTTAAGTGAAGTGGTGATAAATCAGTTAGGACCTTGCCCCTCACGGTTTTACATTCTTACTCAGACAGGCTGACTATAAACCCAGGTCTCTGTGTCACCACGCAGGATTGTATCCAGATGAGCATAATTTAGCCCTGGGTAACAGCCATCTTCACTATAAAACTCAAACAACGGAGGCCTGTGTGTTTTGTTGCCCAACATACTTCAAGACAGGACAGACAATAGCTTGCTAGACTGCCGACTACAGTATGAGAGGCATCTTTTAATCTGGCATAACTCCATGCCATTTCTTCACTTTTCTCCATGCTTTACTGAATTTTTCACTTGCTTCACTGACCAAAAAAACAGGAGACAGAGCTGGAGGTGGCAGAGTTAAAGATGCTAGGATTTGCATTGGGTGTGACGAGGATGGACAGGATTAGAAATAAGGACATTAGAGGGTCAGCTCAGGTGGGACGGTTGGGAGACAAAGTCAGAGAGACGAGATTGCGTTAGTTTGGATATGTGCAGAGGAGAGATGCTGGGTATTTTGGGAGAAGGATGATGAGGATAGAGCTGTCAGGCAAGAGGAAAAGAAGGCGGCCTAAGAGGAGGTTTATGAATGTGGTGAGAGAGGACATGCAGGTGATGGGTGTAACAGAACAAGATGCAGAGGACAGGAAGAGATGACCCACTGTGGCAACCCCTAATGGGAGCAGCTGAAAGAAGAAGAAGACTGTTTATTTCACTGTAGTGTTATACTCTGGAGCCCAACTACCTGAATGATGATGAGATTGTAAGTTAATGTTCACTCATCTTCACTAGAGTTTCTGTCTCTTCTCTTCCAGTGAAATTGGAGCACATTAATTCTCTCTTTGTTAAGCTTATTTTAATGCGGATATCATTCCACTTGTTCATGCTGTTCTCTGCTGTCTATTTGCCAGGGGCGTGCGGTCAGGGGAGGCAGGTGAGGCTCTCGTGAAAAGGGGAAAAAAAACCCAAAAACCTAATAATGATAAAATAAATTTGTCTACTCGTATGTGCTATAAATTTGTTTTCTGTATGATTCCAATAACTTTGATCATTTTTTATAATCCAAATTGCCACATTTCCTGATCAAATACAGGGGAGAAACACGAAGTCCGGCAACGACGAACCTCACCTCACCTCGGACTGCGCTCTCCCTCACACACTGGGTTGATTCATGCAATTGGCGCGTGCCTGTTGCTGTCTCTATGTATGTCGCCAATATAAGGTTTGCAGACACGTTTATTATACTCTCCGACTTTCCACAGTCTGGCTAATGAATGTGTGTGACATATTTAGTCTTGCTGATCGGACATAAAACTGCAGTGGAAAGGCAGAAGGAGAGGCAGACAGTACCGTGCCGCACAGAAGGGGGCGCATGTGAGCCAGACAGGTGCTTGTTGCTGCTTTTCTTCTAGGCAGAGGCTCTCGGTGCCAATAAGTTTGCGATATCAGAAAGTCAAGTGCACTGCAGCGGTCGATTTATTTTTACTTTTTGTTCTGACTGACTGCCAAAATGGAAGATTATATATCTAAACTTTAAAATTTCTAAAACTGGACTTTCAGTCAAAACTGAAAGTGATAAATAACGGAAGACCAACGCCGGAGCTAAAAAGTTTACTTCAAACTAAGGGACAACTAAATTTTGAACTTAAATATAATATTCTTTTGTTTTTCTTGTTATCCTTTTGTTGAACAGTCTGCATTAAAATTGCTTAAAACATCAGAATTAAAAGCTTTTAAAAACAACTAAATATTTCAATTAAGGTCAAAATTAAAATCAGTTTTTTGCGCAACACTCTATACTTTCATTGTACTGAATGAGTATGAATTGTGGAATTGCAACGGTAAATTTCAAACACATGGAGGGTGCCAAGCAAATGCTGTCTCTCCGTTCTCTCCCGCCGCTATGAATGTAACGTTCTTTCTTCGCCAAATGTGTATCTCATTTATGTGTGCATGTAAAAAATGCTGACGAGATATGAAACATAACCAGTAGTCAATATGCATGCTGCCAGTTGAATAGTGAATAAGCTACTCTTTTGGGTTCATATATTTGTAAATCTGAGTCTGAAGGAGTCAGTGCCGTACCTGCCATGAACCTCGCTGCACGTCACTGCTACTTGCTGTTTCCAATATCCCCAATGTCTCCTACATACTGTAGGCAAAACAGTGCATCTACTCTAACTCCTGCCATAAGGTGTTAAAAATCGTGGCAGTGTTGATCCACAGTGCCCTTTGACTGATGCACTCACTATCTTATCTTTTGTTCTTTCACAATCCAGTCTGTCCAAGAAGAGATTGTTGGTGGCAAAAGGAGACTTGATCAATGTATCTGTCTTTTCTCTGAGAGCCAGGACCTTCTGATGGTAATCTTCTTTTTGTTATCTTTTGAGAGTCTCGTTATGTCTTTCAGTGTCGATTATCTACTGTGTCCAGCATTGAGTGATTAGCTCATCAAATGGACCAGGTTCAGTGTTTGGAAGTGCTCCCTAAAGCCATAATGGTGCCAAAATCACAACCACAACAATCGCTAACAGCAAACCAGATAATTTATACATGGGGTACTCTCAGTCCTCCAGTCATCTTTTGTCAGTGCTCTCTCAACATGCTGAATATTGACGGCCACATTTCAGAAGTCCCAAGGCTGAGTACGTCAGCATTTGTGGTGCTCCACCCTGTCAATAATTCAGCATTTATGAGGTTGGTAAGTGTCAAAGTGTGGTAATGCTTTCAGGTAATATTGTCATTGTTAAACTTGGAGCTTCACCTCCTTTTGCTAGAATTCTCTAGAAAACTCAGAACCTTCTCAACATGACTAGTGGCATAGCCCAAGTAGTACTTTCTGACAGACTGGTACTAAATAAAAGTGAAAGCACAAAGAAAGACTGCTTAATATAAGGAATAACTACCTCTGTAACTTTATAAAAGGTGTCATTTAAGTTAGGTAGAATGCCTAGAGGGGGCTAGGTGGTCTCGTGGCATGGAACCCCTGCAGATTTTGTTTTCTTTTCCGGCCGTCTGGAGTTTTTTTTTTTTTGTTTTTTCTGTCCTCTGTGGCCATCAGACCTTACTTTTATTCTATGTTAATTAGTATTGCCTCATTTTATTTTTAAATTTTGTCTTTTTTCTCTTTCTTAATCCTGTAAAGAACTTTGATCTCCATCATTTGTATGAAACTGTGGAATATAAATAAATGATGTTGTTGTCATTTTGCTTGACTTCTCATTACATTTATAATGGCTAACACGGTACAACATCCTAGTACTAATAAGCAGAAATAAAATCAAGGTAACAATAGTACTTCTTTAACAGGTTATACAAAGCCTCTTCTTTACACAATCCACAGTGACAAATTGGATACTGGTTGAAGTTCACTGTGTATCGCTTCATGTTTTTATCAAAAGGCCTCAGTGCTTTATTGTTTAGTCTAGCACAGGGTTGGGCAATGTCAGTCCTGGAGGGCCACAGTGGCTGCAGGTTTTTGTTCCAACCCAGTTTCTTAATGAGCAGTCAATTATTGCTGATGAAGCACTTACTGCTCAAGTGACATTTTGATGCTTCATTTTAGTGGTCTTGCTTGTTCAGGTTCCCCACCTTTAATTGCTTATTTCAATCTTAAACAGCTGCATTCACTGTTTTAATGGCTCCTTATTAACAATAAGATGTAAATGACAAAGCAGCCAATAGTTCCCTATCTAGCTTGTTTCCATTTATATCTGTATGTGCTCATCATACACTGTTTGATTTAATAAAACAATGAATAGAAAATGTGACAGACTGAAAATTATCCTTTTTAGGCTTCAGATCATTGGGATGCTATCCTTAGATATAAGACCTTACATTGCAGAGCAACAAACCATAAAATTAAATAAGGTCTGAGATTGACAAGGATTAGTTTCTAATTAAGCAGTTGGGTTGGAATGAAAACCTGTAGCCACTGCGGTTCTTCAGGACTGACATTGCCCACTCCTGGTCTAGCACTTACAGTTACTATATTGCAATCTTCAATCTGGTAGGTTTACACTGAATTTTTTTTTGTTTGTTCTTTATTTCACCTTATACAATTTCTCGTATTAGGAATTTGTTAGTTTTCGCATACCCCTTGGGGTCAGAGCACAGGGTCAGCCATTGTACAGCGCCCCTGGAGCATTTGCTGGTTAAGGGCCTCACTCAAGGGCTCAGCAGAGTAGGATCTCTCTTGGCAGTGACGGGGATTCGGACCAGCAACCTTCGGGATACCAGTGCAGATCCTTAGCCTCAGAGCCACTACTCCACCCACCTTTGAGTTTGCCAATTACATTATGTTGTGGGTGCCTTAATGTTTAAAAAGAGAATGAATGTTAACTGCATTATCATAGATGCTGAAATACAATCAACAAGCAAAGGAGGTCCCTCTTATTTATTAGAATACCCCACACAGTGCGACTGCTGAGTAGTTAACCTGCACACACACCTTTGTACAGCAGCCTACTAGAACTCGTTAATTACACACTTGGAACATTTCAAAATATTAATTAACCTTTTTAATTCCATTATTCATTCTTGTAATGCCAAGACAGGCAAGTCATAAATATTGAGACTGGAGTGAACATTAGAATATTAGAGCAGTTGTGATGAGAACAGGCCATTAATTCTGACAAGTGTGTCCCCTCTGTTTACCTAGATTGTCTAAAATAACATCGACTTGAGATCTGAAGGTCTCTAAAGTCTTACTCTCCACCATACTGCTTGGTAATTTATTTCTTGTGTACTTGGCATGAAAAAAAAACATACTAACATTTGTGTGAAACCTGCCACAGGTGTGGACCATTCACTTATAACTTGAGTCCGTGTTTCCTAGGAGCTGCACCAGTGGTTCAAGAAGTTCAGACTGCATGTGGGCACGAGGGTACAATATTCCAGTCCTTTCTGGACACAGGTGCTACTCTCCTCAACCACTGAGCAGGTATGGGCAGCCTCTTTTATAGACTTGCTTGTGTGAAATGCCTCCCCTTCCCAAAATGATCCCTCATCTCCTGTTTTGCTGCCTTTTCAGCTTGCAGATGTGCATCAGAGCTTCTACAATATTCAGCATCTGACAGACTGCTTTCGGGTGCACTTGCAGGGTCTGCCAGAGTTGCAACAGAAGCCTCGCAACGGGGTGCATCCACTTTTCCTATGGAACTCCCCGAAGACCCGTTGGGGGAGGTAGGAAGAAGTCACCTACGCTTTGTGGTTGAAACTGGACATTATTCGTGATCTGTCCTTGTGCTTTACGTGACTCACACTCCCCTGGTCCCACTTAACATCATTGCTTCATTAGACAAGAGGCTAAGAAGCAGGAATGTCAATCACACTTCAACTTAAGCTACCTGCATGTCATCAGCTGCACCAATGCAATGAATGCTCTGAAAAGTACACCATCTTTCACAGTCCTGACTTTCAGAAGACTTAAGAGAGTCAGATGGTTGTGATATCAGAGGAGTGCAATTCATATGGTGAACATTTTTCTGGGTTTTTGGGTAACCCAGCAAGGTCACCTTTCTATGTTGTTCTTCCTTTTTGTAAATATAGAAACTATTGTTTTCTGTATTCAAAATATATTAGGGGAAAATATTCATTATGGCAGGTGCTGTATGACATAATAATTTATTGCATGTACCCAGTATGACCTGTTATATAACAAGTAGTTCTCAAGTTCAGTCCTTAGTCTCTGTGACAGCAATTTTTTGTTCCTACTATGGAGATACCAATACCAGAATTTTAGTATTCAGTACCAATACTGGTAAAATTTCACAACAATACCTATTCAGTAACATGACAAAAATATAGTAATCAGATTTGTTCATTCATTCATTTTTCACTGCTTATCCAAGACCGGGTCAAGGAGGTAACAGTCTCAGCAGTGAGGTTTGCGGAGTTTCTTTACCAGGCCACACTTGCCAACACATACTGTGAGATTCCAAGGTGGTTTCAGGCCATGTGGGATATATAATCCTTTCACCATGCCCTAGGTCTTCCCCCGGAGTATCCTTCCAGGTGGTCATGTTTGTAAAACCTCTGCAGGGAGGTGTCTGGGAGGGCATCTGTATCAGTTGCCTGAATCGATTGAATCCTCTCAATGCGGATGGACAGCAGCACTACTCATAGGCTCTCCTGGATGCATGGGCATTTCACCCTATCTCTGTCTTTAAGCCACTCTGTGGAGAAAGTTAATTTTGGCCGCTTACAACTACTGGCTTGTTCTTTCGGTCATTACCCAAAGCTCATGACCATAAGTGAGGGTAAGGACATAAATCAAGTGGTATAGTGAAAGAAATCCTATTCAACTGCTCTTATTTAAAGTACCTCTGTTATTAAAGTGAGCAATATTGTGCCTTTTTTTATAATAGAATATAAAAAAATATATAACTACTAATACATTTTGATATTTGGCTGATGCCTTTATCTAAGGTGACTTACAACATCTGAGATGCAATTGGTAACATTACATTTGTTTTTTTATTTGGAGCAAAGACCGGTAAAGTGACCTGCTCATGATCATACAGTGGCGGTAGCTGGATTTGAACCCACAGCCTCAGGGTTTGAAGTCCAAAGCTTTAATCACCACGTCACACTGGTAACAGCAGCTTTAAAATACTGACATACCCATCAAGTAGTTACCCAACTATCATTTAAGCAAACTAGGATTGGCATTCATAAATATCCATTTACAATGCAGAGATAGAAATTTAATGTGCAATAGCCTTGGGGATTCCCCCCAGTGTAACAACAAATGGGGGGGAGTTTTATTATCTTGAGGGGATTTCAGCTATATTATCACCACTGGGAGCCATTTTTTGTATGTGATTTCTATCATGTTTTTCTCACATATTACCATGCCTTCTGGAGTTGTTTCGTCGCATGCAGTCAGGCATGACTGCGGTACCATTTGGCACTAACTGATACTCTACAAAGCAGTACTGTTATGTTTTTACTTTCTTGTATACGAAGTGTAAGTAAAGTATTGTAATCGTCCAAAAATTCGACCTAAATAGTTTTATACCTACCTGAATCCGATTTACTTTCTCGTAGGGAAAGTATTGTAATTGGCCAAAAAGACCTCCATGACTTTTTCGTATACAAAGTATTGGAATCCTCTGAAAATTCAGTTTTGAGTTTCTGATGAACCTCGATGTTTTAGACCTCCCTGAGTCCGAAAATACTATTTTTGAAATTATATCTATGTGTGTGTAAACACAATAACTTGAGTACGCTTTCACTTCGGTCAACCAAATTTTGTATACAAATATTAGGTACAAAAAACGTAGATTTCTATCAACTTTTGAGCTATTTCCACTAACTGGAAGTAGTACTTTTTTATTCATGCAGCTGCAGAGTCCTATTTATTCAACTTTACTTTTATAATAATTGTTCAATATATTATTGATTTGATTTGTTGTTGATGATTCTTTAATGTACATAATAAAAAAATATATATAATAATTGTCTTGCGGTTTACTACTCAAATATCCATCCCCATATCCGAGTATACTCCTGATTTTTGGAATGTTGGTATCTGCTGGTACCAAAAGTAGTGGATCTTTTGGCCTCCCTAGTTCCAGTTAATATCCCAATTACTGAGTCATTTATCCCTCTAAATTGATCTTACTGTTTTGTTTAGCTGTTTTTTTCTTACCATATTTTACATTGTGTTGTGCTGTGAGGTTTACATTTATGATACGAAATATTAAGAAATTAATATTATGAAGTATCTTTTATTTTCTTGCCTTGTGCCCTGTGCTCACTGAGACAGACCCCAGCAGACACCCACAACCCTGTTGAGGACTGAGTAGGTTAGACAATGACTGACTGCTCTCTTTTTTTATTAACTTATTTTTTCCAATTTGTTGTCTTAATTGTGTCTAAATACTGAAAATGCATGATAAGCAAATTAGATATCCGTGCCAACAACAATGGATGCTAAGGGGCCAATTTCTGTGTTAATCAATTGTGTGCTTATTAATAAATAATGATTTAAAAACCAAAACATTAACAAAAAGCAAAATGAAAATAATTCATTCATTCCTGTCTAACATATAAATACTAAATAAATTTTCTAGAAAAAAAATAGCATAAAGTTTTGTAATTCTGGATTGATGCAAAAAAAAAAAAAAAAATTTGCTTGCTTTATTAAGGTGGGAGTCCAATTATAGAAAAAATTGTTTTGAGGTGAAAACCTGTATCCTCATGGTGGGACTCCAAGAGCAACCTTGAGAATCTCTGCTACGTAATGTAATGACTGATGACACATATGCAGTATGATGGTGTTCACTATGACAAGGTGCTATATAAAGTAATTCCTGATGAATCGTGTGTTGTGTCTCATACTGATTAAGGTTTTGCCATTTAACCACAGGGGCAACTTAATTCCTTACCAGTGCTTGCTTTGTTAACATGAGTGTTAAACTTCCAACGGCCTAGTTGTAGATTTATAGCTACACTACTATTGTATCCGTAATGAGACACTCATCATCTTCTTCTTTTGGCTGCTTCCGTTAGGGGTTGCCACAATGGATCATCTTCTTCCATATCTTTGTGTCCTGTCCATCTTGCTCTGTCACCCCCATCACCTTCATGTCCTTTTTTGACCACATCCATAAACCTTCTCTTAGGCCTTCCTCTTTTTTTCTCTTCCCTGGCAGCTCTATCCTCATCATCCTTCTCCTAATATACCCAGCATCTCTCCTCTGGACATGTCCAAACCAACACAATCTCGCCTCTCTGACTTTGTCCCCCAACCGTCCAACTTGAGTTGACCCTCTAATGTCCTCAATTCTAATCCTGTCCATCCTCGTCACACCCAGTGAAAATCTTAGCATCTTTACTCTGCTACCTCCAGCTCTGTCTCCTGCTTTCTGGTCAGTGCTTTCTGGTCAGTGCCACCGTCTCCAACCCATATAACATAGCTGGTCTCGCTACCGTCCTGTAGACCTTCCCTTTCACTCTTGTTGATACCTGTCTGTCACAAATCACTCCTGACACTCTTCTCCACCCTGCCTGCACTCTCTTTTTCACCTCTCTTCCACCATCGCCATTACTCTGTACTGTTGATCCCAAGTATTTAAACTCATCCACCTTTGCCAACTCTACTCCTTGCATCCTCACCATTCCACTGACTTCCCTCTCATTCACACACATGTATTCTGTCTTGTTCCTACTGACCATCATTCCTCTCCTCTCCAGAGCATATCTCCACCTCTCCAGGTTCTCCTCAACCTGATCCCTACTCTCACATAGTCCACGGGGACTCCTGTCTAATCTTGTCTGTCAACCTGTCCATCACCATTGCAAATAAGAAAGGGCTCAGAGCCGATCCCTTATGTAATCCCACCTCCAACTTGAATGCATCCGTCACTCCTACCGCAGACCTCACCACTGTCACACTTCCCTCGTACATATTCTGTACAACTCTTGCATACTTCTTTGCCACTCCCGACTTCCTCATACAATACCACAGCTCCTCTCAGTCACCCTGTCATATGCTTTCTCCAGGTCCACAAAGACACAATGTAACTCCTTCTGGCCTTCTCTAAACTTCTCCATCAAAATCCTCAGAGCAAACATTGCATCTGTGGTGCTCTTTCTTGGCATGAAACCATACTGCTGCTCACTAATCATCACCTCACTTCTTAACTGAGCTTCCACTACTCTTTCCCATAACTTCATGCTGTGGCTTATCAATTTTATCCCCCTGTAGTTACTGCAGTCCTGCACATCCCCCTTATTCTTAAATATCGGCACCAGTACACTTCTTCTCCACTCCTCAGACATCCTCTCACTTTCCAAGATTCCATTAAACAATCTGGTTAAAAATTCCACCGCCATCTCTCCTAAACACCTCCATGCTTCCATAGGTATGTCATCTGGACCAACGTCCTTTCCATTTTTCATCCTCTTCATAGCTGTCCTTACTTCCTCCTTGCTAATCCTTTGCACTTCTTGATTCACTATCTCCACATCATCCAACCTCTTCTCTGTCTCATTCTCTTCATTCATCAGCCTCTCAAAGCACTCTTTCCATCTGCTCAACACACTCTCTTTTCACTTGTGAGTACGTTTCCATCTTTATCCTTTATCACCCTAACCTGCTGCACATCTTTCTCAACTCGGTCCCTCTGTCTAGCCAATCGGTCCTTTACTCCCTCCTTAGTGTCCAGCCTCTCACACAACTCATTATACGCCTTTTCTTTAGCCTACGCCACCTCTCTCTTCACCGTGAGCCTTATCTCCTTGAACTCTTGTCTACTTTCTGAATGTCTCTGACTATCCCACTTCTTCCTTGCCATCCTCTTCCTCTGTATACTCTCCTGTACTTTCCCATTCCACCACCAGGTTTCCTTTTCCTCCTTCCTCTTTCCAGATGTGACACCAAGCACCCTTCTTGCTGTCACCCTTACTACATCCTCGTACTTTAGTTTCCCAGCTGTCTGGTAACTCTTCACTGCAACCTCCTTCCTAAACTCAACCTTGCAGTCTTCCTTTTTTTTAAACTTCCACCATTTGATCCTTGGCTCTGCCCTCACTCTCTTTCTCTTCTTGATCTCCAACATCATCCTACAGACCACCATCCTATGCTGTTTAACTACACTTTCCCTTGCCACCACTTTGCAGTCTTCAATCTCCTTCAGATTGACTCTTCTGCATAGGATGTAATCTACCTGTGTGCATCTTCCTCCACTCTTGTATGTAACCCTATGTTCCTCCCTCTTCTTAAAATATGTATTCACCACAGCCATGTCCATCCTTTTGGCAAAATCCACTATCCTCTGACAGTCTTCTTTCCTCTCCTTGATACCATACCTACTCATCACCTCCTCGTCTCCCTTCACCAACATGCCCATTGAAATCTGCTCCAATCACCACTTTCTGTCCTTTGCGTACACTGTTCATCACTTCATCCAACTCACTCCAAAAATCTTCTTTCTCATCCATTGCACACCCAACTTGCGGTGCATATGCACTAACAACATTCATCATCACACCTCCAATTTCCAGCTTCATAATCATTACGCTGCCTGACACTCATTTCACCTCCAAAACACTCTTGACATACTGCTCCTTCAGAATAACCCCTACTCCATTTCTCCTCCCATCCACACCATGATAGAGCAATTTGAATCCACCTCCGATCCACCTGGCTTTACTCCCCTTCCATTTAGTATCTTGCACATACAATATATCAACCTTCCTTCTCTCCATCATATCTGCTAACTCTCTCCCCTTACCAGTCATACTGCCAGTGTTCAAAGTTCCTACCCTCATTTCCACTCTCTTTACTTTCCTTCTTTCCTCCAGCCTCCGGATGTGTGTTCCTAAACCCAATCCCCCCCCCCCCTTTCTTCTCCTTCTTCGGCCAAAAGAAGCCCAATTTCCACCAGCACCCTGTTGGCTAACAGTACTGGTGGCAGTCGTCGTTAACCCAGGGCTCGACCGATCTGGTATGGAAATTTGTATTGTCTGCATATTGATTTGGCAAAATTTTACGCTGGATGCCCTTCCTGATGTAACCCTCCCCATTTATCCGAGCTTGGGACTGGCACGAAGAAACACACTGGTTTGTGCATCCCCTGTGGCTGGGTTATTTGTAATGAGACACTACAAGTATACAAATATGGTGTAAGATTTTTCAGATCAGGATGATAGCTAGTATAAGTGCATTACCTCAGAACTTCTAATTATAGTGTCAGAGCGTGGCAGTGTTTTGCATTTTGATTAGCCCATGCAAATCAAACTTTCAGTCTGCTCTGTACATGTGCCAAGAATTACTCTATGATGGTACTTGAAATAAAGACCAGTTACACACTGTAACAAAGGCACTGTATAGGCGCCTGACCCGACACAGAAGGACACGGATGCACATATATAATGCACACAGATTTTATTTTTTTTCACCCGTGGGCGCACGTCTTTCCCGTGACCCACAGGCAATACACAGTCCCAAATACCACACCCTGAACCACAACACACTTTTCTTCCTCTACCACCACTCCTCCTCCTCCTCCTCCTCAAGCTTCGCCTCCTTCCTCGCAACTCTGGCTCTTCGAGTGGTGGTGGCTGGCCCTTTTTATAACCCACCCGGAAGTGTTCCAGGTGCTTGACCACCTGGTCCTAATTGCACCTCCGGGTGGGGCTGAAGATTCGTCCAGCCAGGCTGCTAAGTCCATGCAGCTCCCCCTAGCGGCCATCCGAGCCCCCAACCAGGCTGTGGAGGACTCTATCTCCCATGGAGCCCTGCGGGTGGTTGGGGAATCACCGTCAGCCATGGAGTCTGCCACCAAGCGTCCCGGGGAAAGTACTGGACTGCCCATGGTGGCTCCCCCGGAACATAAGCAGCAGGGTCATCCCTGCCGGGCATGGGACCCGGCTGTCCTTCACAACACCTTAAATACATTATACCTGGTCTGCAGTGCTTTCATTCATAAGAATTGTGGCTTCTCCAAGTGGTGGGTACACCGGAGTGTAAGGCACAACATTTTCAATTCCAAACCCACTTAACCTTTCTGGGCTATTATTGTAAAATACCGAGACATATTGTGCGATTATTTGTAAGTTTGCATAATATAAAGGTGTTAGCTGTATAGATTTATTAAAATAATAAAGACTATGAGGAAGCAGTTTTCCCCTTACGATGTGTGTAAACCCTTTTGTTATAGTACGTCTCTCTCCGTCACTCCCAGAAGAGAGGTTGATCCGAAGGCATCGTGGGGTGACTCATCCTTGTAATAATAGCTACGTATAAGAGTTTCACTTGTGGACTAGTCGCTTGTAACCGTAAGAAAGTAGGGTTCTAGCAGTGACCAGAAGAGGGCGCTGCTGCATTTTTAACTAATTATAGAAACAAAATTGTGTATATATATATATATATATATATATATATATATATATAATATTTTTTTTTATAAGATGAAACTGTTACCGGCATGAATATATGTAAGACCCAAGCTAATTGTACTTTTACCATGAGTGCATTGAATTTGTTGCATCTTTAAACTAAATGTAGCCTCTCATCCCTAAAATAAAGCAAGTTCGGCAAACTTCGTGGCGTGATTCATCCTCCTAATACAGAGCTGTGAAATTGGTGACTGTAGGATAGCGAGGTTCCAGCACTCACCAGGAGAGGGCACTGTTGCATTTGCAATGGTACGGTCCCATCCCTCTCAGCGGTGACCGTTTTGCTAAGGGCTTCAGTTATTAAAAAAAAAAAAAGAAAGGTGGCGTGGATCTATCCATAAATGACTCTGGCCTCATTTGAAATTTGTAATTTTAATGGTAGACAGAGGCAAAATAATTATAACTGTGTAATGTTAGTAATTTTCCAGTCTTTTATGGGCCGGACACACATTTTTATATACTGTATGTATGTGTGTATGTATATATGTATGTGTATCTGTGTGTATATACGGTATGTATGTACTGTATATGTATGTGTGTATATATGTGTATATTTTTGCAAATATATATGTGTGTGTGTGTGTGTATATATATGGGTATATGTGTGTATGTATATATGTATGTGTATATGTGTATACAGTATATGGTATGTATGTACTGTATGTGTGTGTGTATGTACAGTACAGGCCAAAAGTTTGGACACACCTCCTCATTCAATGTGTTTTCTTTATTTTCATGACTGAAGGCATCAAAACTATGAATGAACACATGTGGAGTTATGTACTTAACAAAAAAAGGTGAAATAACTGAAAACATGTTTTATATTCTAGTTTCTTCAAAATAGCCACCCTTTGCTCTGATTACTGCTTTGCACACTCTTGGCATTCTCTCGATGAGCTTCAACAGGTAGTCACCTGAAATGGTTTTCACTTCACAGGTGTGCCTTATCAGGGTTATTTAGTGGAATTTCTTGCTTTATCAATGGGGTTGGGACCAGCAGTTGTGTTGTGTTGTGCAGAAGTCAGGTTAGTTGGACGGTCATTTATTTTTCAACAGGACAATGACCCCAAACACACCTCCAGGCTGTGTAAGGGCTATTTGACCAAGAAGGAGAGTGATGGAGTGCTGTAAATGGTCATGAAAATGAAGAAAACACATTGAATGAGGAGGTGTGTCCAAACTTTTGGCCTGTACTGTATATATGTATGTGTGTGTGTGTGTATATATGTGTATATTTTTGCATATGTATGTGTGTATTTATATGTACATTCATGTCACTGTGTATTAGTTTGTTGAACAGAAGCATACATTTTCAAGTCAGTTTAGATGGCCACTATTGGAATGAAGTAACTGGAAGTGCTCCAAACCTAATCAGCGGAGTTGTGGCCATAACAGATTTGTGTTAGCCTGTCTGGTTTGAGACCCAGATAGACATGAGCTCTTTCACATTTTGATGATGGTGTTCTAAAACATAAAAAATATAAAAATTATGGGTACCTTTTTTTTTTTCCCCCCACTCCATGATTTTAGGCCTTGACCCAGGCAGGCAGAGGCCAAAATCAAAATGTGACATCTGGACATTCACTTCTCCATCAGCACGCTGCGTCTTGAGTTAACCCCGTATTATGAATTATATTGGAAGATTGGAAAAAAGCCCTGCATTGGTCACATCTGCTGTTATTCACAATACAGTCCTAAAACTAGACCTTTAAATATGAAGGCAACCCTTTAAAAAGGATGGAAGAGGATAACAGAGTGAAGTGCTTTGGCCAACTCCTTTTGAGGAGTTCTAAGTTAAGTTTGTTCTGTGAATAGCTGGTAATCGCTTTGTGATTTTTTTTTTTTTTTTTTTTTACCCTCTTTATCTGTGTAGCTTAATCTGTTTTTCCATTTTTAGTGCTAAAACAGATGACTCTTATCAAGTTATGCTGGTCGGGGGCCTGGTTGTGGGGGTTTGGTTGTGTTTTATGGCTTGCCGTGTTGCTCTCAGTGTCTGGTTCTTTCTTTCTTTTCTTTCTTTCTTTTTTTTTTTTTTGTTGGCTACTCCATGCTTCTTATTTTTTTCCAAAAGACACCTCAAATAGAAGGAAGGTATTGTGTGCGAGTCCGTGCTGTTATTGTGCATTGCTTCACTCAGTCAGCCATCTGTTTTTCAACCCTCTTATCTATTTCAATGTCCTAGGAAGATGGAGCTTGTCAGTTCTGGGTGCATTGCAACTCTTCCTGGATGGAGTGCCAAGCAATTCTCTAGTGCAGAATGTTACAGGGCAGAGCCGTTTGTCCCAAAGGGGGTGTCTGAACCCAGAATGACACTATTGTAGCCCAGATAATGAATAATTGTGTATTTTATTTATTTATTTGTTTATTTTACTTAATAAATCACCAAGAATAACGTAATACAGAAAGAGTTACTACAGAAGGTTGTAATAAATAAAGAGAGGTTAAAATTAAATTAAAGGGTCCTTGCTCTCCACTGGCATGGCTGATCACTGTACCCATACTTCTAAATTCGGGGCATATCATCAGCCTCCCATTCTTACTTCCTTTGCCAGTCTCTTGACCCACCCATCCCTGCCAGGCGAGCCCTTTCTGTTCCTCCACACCCAACATGTCGTAAGGAGGTTTATTTAAAGTCCTGACCCGGAAGTTCTTCCTGGTTGACCTGGAAGGGGTGGGCTTGACCTTTTAAATCCCCTTCTGGGGGGGGAGCTTCCCCGTCGACTCCTAGTATCCTCACAAGTGATCATTTTAAGGGCCAGACAGGGTCTCATTATGTCAACCTGGGGAATAAAATGCGTCACCCACTGTCCTTCCATTAACTTGGCATCTCTGCTGCTACAGGTTTGTATACTGCTCATAAAAATTAAAGGAGCATTTTGTAATGAGAGTATAGCATCAATCAAGCAGTCAATGACACTTCTGGGCTGTTGATCTGGTCAGTTAAGTAGCAGAGGGGCTTGTTAATCAGTTTCTGCTGCTTTGGTGTTCATGAAATTAACTAGAGGGGCAACAATGACAGGACCCCCAAAACAGGAATGGTTTAACAGGTGGAGGCCACTGACGTTTTTCCCTCCTCATCTGTCGGTTCGCTCGTTTTGCATTTGGCTACGATCAGTGTCACTACTGGTAGCATGAGGCCATACCTGGACCCTCCAGAGCTGGCACAGGTAGGATGGCACATCAATACGTGCCATTGCGAGAAGGTTTGCTGTGTCTCCCAGCACAGTCTCAAGGGCATGGAGGAGATTCCAGGAGACAGACAGGCAGTTCCTCTAGAATAGTTGGACAGGGCCCCTCGTAGAAGGTCCTTAACCCATCAGCAGGACCCACCAGTATCTGCTCCTTTGGCCAGGGAGGAACAGGATGAGCACTGCCAGAGCTAACAAAATGACTTCCAGCAGGCAGGCCGCTGGTGTGAATGTTTCTGACCAAACAATCAGAAACAGACTTTATGAGGGTGGCCTAAGGGCCCGAAGTCCTCTAGTGGGCCCTGTGCTCATTGCCCACCTAGCACCGTGGAACTCGATTGGCATTTGCCATAGAATACCAGAATTGGCAGGTCCACCACTGGTGGGCGCCCTGTGCTTTTCACAGATGAGAGCAGGTTCACCCTGAGCACATGTGACAGATGTGAAAGGGCCTGGAGAAGCCGTGGAGAACTTTATGCTGCTTGGAACAACGTTCAGCATGACCAGTGTGGTGGTGGGTCAGTGATGGTATATCTGGGGAGGGGGCATATCCATGGAGAGACACACAGACCTCTACAGGCTGGACAACTGCACCTTTACTGCCATTAGGTATCAGAATGAAATCCTTGGCTCCATTGTCAGACCCTATGCTGGTACAGTGGGTCCTGGGCTCCTCCTGGTGCACAACAATGCCCGGCCTCATGTGGCAAGAGTATACAGGCAGTTCCTGATACCATTGACTGATACACCCCAACTCTCACCCCCCCTCCGCCAAACCGCTCACTCACCTGACCTCAATCCTAAAGAACACCTCTGGGTGGGACATTATGTTTCGGCCCATCTGACGCCTCAGACTGTCCGGGAGCTCAGTGGTGCCCTGGTCCAGAGCTGGGAGGAGATCCCCCAGGACACCATCCATCATCTCATTAGGATGTTGTCACGCATGTATACAAGCACGTTCATAATAACTGCTGAGTACGATTTGGAGTTGCTAAGTGAAATTTCGGCCAAATGGACTCGCCTGCCTGCCGCATCATTTTTTCCCTTTGCTTTTCGGGGTGTCTTTGAATTCAGTCCCCTGAAGGTTGATCATCTTCATTTCCATCCTTTTGTTGCTAACGCATTACCATATCAGTCCATATCAGTAGAGATAGCCAGCAGGATTTTTTTCCCCATTGAGATCTGATGTGTTTTCAAAGTGTTCCTTTAATTTTTTTGAGCAGTTTATTTTTGATAAAAATCCTAATTGTTATAATTTGGTCCCTCACTGTGACAAGATGGCACTGCAGTAGAAGGCTTCAGTGGGCACCAGACAAATGGCTTAAAGTCACACTTGGGTGCCAGCAAGAAACACTGACCTAAAAAGGCATAGTAGGCACCTTGCTGACAGCTCAGTGTCTGACCGGCTCAGAAGGAGTCGACTGTATGGCTGTGTGTGAGAAAACTCCAGTGGGTGTGCAGCCTGAGCAGCCAGCAAGCGTAAACCGCCTTCCCCAAATCGCTGGGTGCCCGGTGATGAGGCGCACATTTGGTTCCCATTACTGCTGAAAGCAGAGTTTCCTGTTTGGATAAATATTTTCTTTGTTTGTGAAGCAGCAGTCCTGAAGCTGGCTACTGTGACCCCCTGAGACAACAAACTTGCTTGTCACCCTGCTGCATGTCACACGCAGACCCCGGAGAGGATTTTTTAGAAAAGGGAAGGACGCGAGTTCTGTATTTTTTTGCTCCTGTCCCATCCACAAGGCAAGGTTCAAGTCACAAACCCTCACAACATCCAAAATGGAAGTGGAGTCTGTCTTGTGTGTTGTGGTCGAAGGGCGGAGATCTGATCTGACGCCGGGGCCAAAACTCTTTCTGTGATCCTCCAGCCAGACCCAAACGCCCCACTGTAGTCCGAAAGTCGTCATCCATTCCTCCCTTGTGACTTACACAATGTCTCCTGAACTTTTTCTTCCCCAAGTGGACAGTGGGCTCTCAGCCACCTCTCTCGTATCTGAGTATCCTCATTGAAGGCGGCACGCTGGTAGCGCTGCTGCCAACCAGTGAGTAGAGCAGGGTCCTTCTGTGTGGCGTCTGTATGTTCTCCCTGTGTCTGTGTGGGCTTCCTCCCATGCAGATTAAGTGAATTGGTGATGCTAAATTGGCCCTAGTATGTGGTTTGGGTGGGTGTGTGTGAGTGTTTGCCCTGTGATGGACTGGCACCCTGTCCAGCGTTTGTTGCTGCCTTGTGCCCAGTGCCGTCTTAACAGCATTATAGGCCCCCGGGCAAAGCAGTGCACTGGAGCCCCTAACTACACAACCAATCACAGGAACAAAAATGGAAATGGTTAATAAAATTAAACATATATTTACTGTATTGGTATTTCCAACAAAATCAGCGTTTAAACATTAAAAAAAATGCTGTGCAGCAAAGATTAAAATGTTTGAACGATAGAACGTGAGCCTTGAAAAACACACAAATTTCAACATATAAATGATACAGGATTATTTATATTATACATCATGATGCAGGATATACAGAGGTGGTCTGACCCAGTTAGGTGTCTCAGTCCTGCAGGTCTAAAACACTGCGTGCTGCACTGTGAATGGTAATGCTGAGGTCTGCGTTGATTACTGAGATTTCAGGCTGTCTTAGATGTGTAGCACAGCCAGTCTTCCGTAATACAAGGATAAATACGATAATAATAAATACAAAAGTCTATGTTGATTAGTTAGAATTCAGACAAAAAGCACGGAAAGTCCACCTTAATACAAGGATAAGTGTCTGTCTGGTTTGTACATCTCTGTTATTCCAACAGATGGCGCATCACAAGCATTTGTAGTAATAAAATGCGTTGCATTTGTGTTTTATCTTGGTAGAGTAATATATTGCTCTACTTTCCCCTTTGTATTATTAAGATGTAGCCTTTGTCAGAATGCCTAATCCCACAGACTTACCACTGTTTATAAGGTATTATTGTATATAACTTCTCCCACCTTCCCTTCAATATCTATAACCTCAGGCAATTAGATGTAGTAAAAAGACAAGCAGAAGTTAAGTTACAGTTTAAACAATGTATTATTGATAATATTCATAAATAATAACAATATGCAAAGAACATTTGAATATTGGCAACCATACAACCTGATTAAATGGTGATGTGTAGTTTCAGGCGGCACACAGACTTGTTTGTTACTTAATGTCTCTAGTTAAGGCATCATTGGTGCTCAGCTTTCTTCAGAGCAGGCCACAAGCCTGGTCAATATAGCTGCTGAGCTGTGCTCTTCATTGCGTTGTCTTCATCATCAGAGGTTAGTAAGAGATAGAATGTGGTCTGTCCAACCCCTAGAGCCAATAGGACATCATGGTACTTAAAGGCCTCTGAGACAAGCCAATTCCAAACAGCCATACTTCAGACCAATAGGGGAATAGAACATCTTAACACCTGACACCCCCACCCCAAAGACCATATGTAAAGGTAACCGGGTTTCCTTGCGGGGGTTGAAAGACTTTAGCAGTGAAATACTCTCCAAACTGGTTTAAGACACATCCCCCAAATCCAGTCGTAAAATCACAAAGAGACTCAGTCGTGATGGGGTGGGGTAAACACTAAATTACATTGCTTTGCCTAAATTACAAATAAAGACATACAAAATATTGCAAAATCTTACAGTACATCACAACAATTTGTCATTCCAACAGATGGCATCATGTAAATGATTACATGAACCATACAGATGGAGATAGTACAGTATGAAATTCTACAAATTATTTATTATTGATCAAGTGCTCAACACAAACATTTGCGAAATTTCTTTGCAGAGAATTGAGTTGAAGTGACGTTAACATATAGGCTTTTATGTGATGTGGTGTGTGAGATCCGTACACATACAAGCATGTGAGGTGGCAGAGGTGACCGTGATGCTAAATCAGAGGCAAATGCCAATGTCCACTTGTAACACAATAACAAATATTTATAGTTTAGTATAGCATAGTATTTATTTATTGACCGCAAGTCACGACATACATAGATTAGCATGGGGCCCCTGGACAACTGCCCAGCGTGCCCATGCGTTAAGACGGCCCTGCTTGTGACTTGTGCTGGCTGGGATAGGCTTCTCTGCCCAGACCTCACAATCCTAGTCTGGATTAAGGGGGTTAGAGAATAACATGACATGACGCCATTGCTGACCCTGAGTGGCACATGCAATGCTCATCACTGCACAGCCATTTTCCAGTTAGATGGTGCAGATGTGGACCTGGCCCACCAGTCCCAGTATGATTCCACGTGTTTGCTTTTTCCATTTTGACTCCTTCCCAGGTGGCTTTTCCTCTCCTGCACTCTTAGGTGCTTTGCAGAAGTTTGTTCTTGATGTTCATTAGATCAGACACCAACTCGGTTTCCTCTGACATTCAGGTCCACTGGGCCTTGGGTACCTTTAATGCCTTCTTAGTTGCACTTTTTAATTTCTTCTTTTGTACTTATTGGCTGTGGTTTGTTTTTCAGTATTATTTTTTTCCATATAGTGCCTTTTCCACACCCTAAAGGGTCTTTTCTTTAACGCTCCCTATTTCTTTCTTTTCCAAATCCTGCTTAAACCTTGCCCAGATGGCAATACACATATGGGTAACCAATTGAGTAGAAGGTGACCCTACCCGGGCACCTCTTTTTTAATTTGACAACTGCTGCGCAGCACAGTGCTTCTAGAGTGGCGTCTTTCTTGTTGTCATAGTTACAAAGTGGGGTGGGGTGGGGGTGTCACGCTGGCTGAGTTTTATAAGCTGTGGCTAACCGAACTCCCCACAGCTGACTGAATATTAAATAAACAGAGCCAAGTGCCTGAGCCGTGGCAGCTGAGGCCGCACCTCGCCCCGTGTACTGTTCCCCCGGGGCCGGGATCACGTTTCCTCAGCTGCTGTAGTGAAGATCAGCGAGTCAATGAAGCGAGAGAGAGAGAGAGAGTGTATGTGTGTGTGAGAGGGAGTGTGTAAGAGTGCTCGGCCTCCTCGCTGTGCACACAAAACTGAAAAGAGCGCCGTGTAGTAAATCACCTCCCTTTACACTCTGGCAGCTCCTCCTGCTTTATGGTCTCCTCTCTGCTGCACTTAAGGCTCTTATGTTAGCGATGTCTGATGCACACATGTCTCCTTATGCTCAGGCTTGCTAATGCGATTTATGGTGGAGATATACAGTGTCTAGAAAAAAGTTTTCAATCCTTGGAAGTTTGCAAATTTTATTATTATTATTTTATTTTATTTTTGTACATTAGAACAGTCCATATGAGAACAGGGCCCAACAAAGTTTGCCAGTCCTGTTAGCTTCATTCTTCTAAAATAATATCAAGTCGAGTTTTAAAGGTCCCTACTGTCCACCACATGACTTGGTCATTAATTCCAGATGTCTGTGGTTCTCTGTGTAAAGACAGACTTCCTAATGTCTAGGTAAAATTTACCCATCACAAGTTTACCAACTGTGTCCCCGTGTTCTTGATGATCTCATTTTAAAGTCACCGTCTTAATCCACTGCACTAATTCCCTTCATAATTTTAAACTCTTCAGTCAGGTCTTCTTTTCATCCCCTTTAAAGGCTCAGCTCTTTTCATCTTTCCTCATAATTCATCCCCTGTAGCCCCTCAATCAGCCCAGTCGCTCTTCTCTGGATCTTCTCTAGTGCTGCTATGTCACTGGAGACCAAAACTACACCCAGTACTCCAGATGAGGCCTCACCCGTGTGTTATAAAGTTGAGCATCACCTCCTGTGACTTGTACTCCACACATCAAGGCGCTATATAACCTGCCATTCTGTTAGCCATCTTAACAGCTTCTGAACACTGTCTGGACGTTGATAGTGTCGACTCCTCTACAAATCTTAAATCCTCCTCATAAGGCGGACTCTTGATTTTCAGACATCCTATTATGTATTCAAATCTCACATTTTTACTTCCTACGTTTCATACTTTACATTTACTGACATTAAATTTCATCTGCCACAAATCTGCCCAAGCCTGTCTGCTATTCCGGCACATTGTTGACATCCGTGAGTAACAACAACATACTAAACTGGAAGGTGGTCTACGCATGCGTGGAATTCGCGGACAAACAAAGATCAAGATCTCAATGAAGATCTCTTTAGTTAATTTAAAGCACAACAATTTGTTTAGTTTGAATGTCTGTGTTTTGAGGTGTGACTGGCGTACTATAGTCTTCAGTAGTATAAGCCTGGAGGAGATACTTAATGCAATGCTTATGTTTTAGCTGTCTCTCTAGTGAGATCTAGTGCTTCTTCTTCTAATTCATTCGCGGATAAACAAAGATCAAGATCCAAATGTAGATTATATATAGAGATATCACATGCCCCATTTTGATCATATCCTTCTATTATATAACATTGAATCACCTTTTATTTATTTATTTTGCCTTTTCTTTACTGACCAACAGAAAAACTCTTCAATGCCAAAGTGAAAATGTTCTAAATTAATTAAAAATTTATAACACAAATAATCGTTTGCATAAGTTTCAAGTAAGTATGAAGCACATGGCTGCCATGACAGTCTGAGTGCACAGGTTTCTCTCTAATCAGCTTTGCACATCTGGACACAGAGATTTTTCCCAGTTCTTATTAAAAGTGCTCAAGTTCTGGAGAGCAGGACTGAACAGCCTTTTTCAAGGCCAGCCACAGATTCTTGATGACACTGAGACATTAGCAACATTGGGTCACAGTGGACTGAATTTAGAATTTTTTTGACTCTGACAAACAGATAAAGACTCTTGAATGTCGAAGTGAAAGCAGCTCTCTGCATGGTGGTCGAAAATTAATTACAAGTATAAAGCACAAAATAATTGATGGTCCCCCTTTTAATATGACACTCAGAAGTCCTCACTGCTGTCTCCAATTGGCTTGAAAAGTCATTTACATGTATTACAAATAGCCGTGGCCCCAGCACTGCCCCCTGCTGGGCACCACTCTTACCTTCACCCAGTTCTGATAAGGTTTCCTCGCAGCTTCACTCTTTGCTTCCTGTGTCTGAGCCAATTTTGCACTCATCTAATTATGTTGTGTTCCATTTCTGAGTTCTTAGATTTCCTACACGGAAACTTTTGGCCTGGTCTGTCAAGTCTGAGGTTGTCAGACTTTAGATTATGAGATCAATCCAAAATGGCGGCAAATACCGTGAACTTTAGTGAAAGCTGCAGTACTATACAGCTTATTAGCACTTCGATCTACTTGAGTCTCATGTAACACCGGCCAACACATTTTATGGAAAATTTTGTTTCCTCTACCATTACTGATGAAACCAAGTTTTACATGCTGAACACAAATGTGTATTTGTAATTTCTGTATCCCTTAGGGTTTTCGAGAAAACTGAAAATGACATATTGAACATTGTGACGTCTCCGGCGGTGTAGGCCTATGCTACGATATTGCAATGTGAGCAACACGGGAGAAAACTAGAAATGTTTTGCCGCAGATTTTCATTTGTTGTCACCGTCCGATGCTTTGCGTATCAGTCTACAATAATAGTCTCCCACTTTTCCTGGTATGTTACATCTTGCCTGAAGAAGGGGCCTGAGTTGCCTCGAAAGCTTGCATATTGTAATCTTTTTAGTTAGCCAATAAAAGGTGTCATTTTGCTTGGCTCTTCTCTACATTCGTAATGGCTAACACGGTACAACACCCTAGTACTACTTATCAACTGGTATTAATTACTTCCCAAAAAGCAAGCAAAACAGAAGTTTTTCTGAAGGCGTCCATATTGGTTTTCCAAATATTTTTACTGGAACACGTTTAGCTCGGGTGTGACGTCATTCCCAGCTCTGACATCTCAGGTAGATGGACTATAACATACTGTAAGTTCAAAGGATACCACTTATCCATAGTCGAGGGGCTTCAGTTAACTGTAACTATAAATACACCTGTAAGTGACAGGGACCCCATTGTGGTGAGTTTGTATTGAGGCCACAAGTCACGGGACTGGCAAGAGAACTCTTTTAAATTAATTTTGGCTATTTTTGCACAATATCCATTTATTTATTTATCTTTCGATTGTGTTAGTTGTCCTGTGAGTCTGTATCTTTGTTTTTTTATATTTCTGATGCGGTACGTATATACTCACGTATAAGTTGGGTCTTGAAACCCGAAAAATCGATCATAAAATCAGACCTCGACTTATACGCCCGTTCAAAAATGCAACACTTAAATTTTTTTATTTCCTCCAATCACACACCAGCTTCTCAGACACATCAAATTTTGTTGCAGCAGCGCAGTTACCAATTTCTTTCGGCACTTCAACAACTTTTAATTTCAAACCAGCTTCATATTTTCTTCTGATCGAACGCTCCATCGTAGATAAGTGATGCTCTTATGATAAAGGTGTAGGAGGGTGTGAAATACAAAAAACACAAAACAGTGCAACCGTCGCTTCGGAATACAGTCAATTCCGGTTAATTGGACCACCGGTTAATCAGACCAGCCGGTTATTAGGACCGAATCCTAAAGAACCGAAACAGATCATATTACATAAGCCTAATATTGTTCGCTTATTTGGACCAAAATTCCGTTTAATCGGACCAAAGAACGTGACAGAGAATAAGAAAAAGAAGCCACAAGTAGCCTGTGGAAAGCAGATGTAAAGCGGGTTAGCGACATCGGGAGGATCCCTGGGCTCCCCAGGAGAATTTATGCTTTTATCAAAGGTCAGGAAGTCGGAAAATTTGTACTAAGTGCAAACCAGTGGGGGTGAACATGCCTGCCCTTTCTTTCCTAAAACGGACCGCCCAGTAGCCGGCGACATGAAGTCGAGCATAAACAAGTGCAGTGCGTAAACAGAATGCGTCAGATCACACTAGACAAGTTCTTCAAACATTGACTGGAATTTGGTAATGTAACCTTTTTTATTGTGCTTCGCATGCTGAGTGTCGTGTAGATCGTTTCGAAGAATTTGTAGATTTCTTTTTCAATAAACAAAGTTGTAAGCAATCGTACACGTACATGCACGTAGTTCTTGTTTGTACGTTCGCCATTTGCGTGTGCAGCACAATAAAAGTCATAATGACATTTTAATATGTTACTTATAGCACGTACCGCCTTGGTTGCACATGTATAGGGCATGTTCGTGTAATCGGACCAGCCGGTTATTAGGACCAAAATGATCACGACCCGATGTGGTCCGATTAACAGGAATCGACTATAGTTTGGGTATTACCGTGTGGTCACGTGGGCACAATACATAGAAATAAAAAGGCTGTGTGCCCCGTGGTTACTCTCTCAGGTGGGCGTTAGCATATCGTAATCTCTTGGACCAATAGCGTGAGTTTTCCGCATTCGACTTATACGACTAACATTATAAAATATTGGAAATTATATGGTAAAATCTAGCCCTGACTTATCCACGGGAGAACTTATACGCGAGTATATATGGTACATTTCCCCTTTAGATGAATGAAGTTTATCTAATCCAGGGTTTCTTAAACATTTTTGTTTTTTTTGTTCTCGCAACCAAATCTTGCCCTTCTTAGTGTTTTCCAGACCCAGACCATGACCATCGTCAGATCATCCCCCTTGTAGAATCGTCGCCGATGTCATGGCAGAGTTATGTCGATGGATAACCTGCAGCAACCCATTGCATACATGACCCATTCCCATTGAATACAACGAGGAGTTCATTCCGTGCCTCATAGATTAAGGAACTGTGAACTGATCTAATCAAGACCATGTCTGAGTCAATGAATCTCCAGTTCAATCAGTCATTAAGAAAAGAAAAAAGTATGGCAGAGATATAGGTCTGCTAGGGCATCAGCTAGCGTGATCGTGCAAGAAGACAAGGCCACCAAGAGACCTGTGATGACCATGAAGCAGCAGTGGCTGAGGTTGGAGAGACTGTGCCTGCTGATAACAGCTGTTGTCACCAGTCACATCTGGGAGAGTGGCAAAGAGAAGAAAGAAAATGGCATCTGTGCTAGGCTACCAAAAGGTGCGTGGGAGACTCAAGTCAGCTGGAAGGAGGGGAGGTTTTATGGTCTGGTGAGATCAAAATGGAGCTTTGTGGGCATCAGACCAAACACCATGTTACTCTGTGCCTTATTGAAAACACACCATTCCACCGTGAAATATGATGGTGACCGCATCAAGCGGTGAGGACGCTTCTCTCACGATCTCCAAGTGACCTGACAGAGCTTGAGTAGTTTTAAGAAGAGTGGCGAAAAATGGCAATATCCAGATGTAGTAAAACAGTAATGTTGTACTGTGTTAGCCGTTATGGATGCAATGAGAAGTCAAGCAAAATGACCCCTTTCATTGGCTAACTGAACAAATAACAAAACGCAAGCTTTGGAGGCAACTGAGGCCCCTTCTTCAGGCAGGATGCAATGTCCAGATGTGCAAAGTTGACCGAGAGTGAGAGCACAAGGACTCCAGGCTGTCCTTACATGTCGCAATTGGGTAATGCAAGGGGCCATCCCTAAGTAATTGAAGTCAACTGTCCGCTACCAGCTGTAAGAGAAAATGCAGGACTTGTTATCAAAATTACTAGCTGACATGCAGCTGCCGCGCTCTATGATTGGTCAGAGTAGGTTAAGTGCGACTAGCGTGTGACTGAAAGGCATCCAATAGTAGAGCATTACCGCTAATCTACACCAGCAGTTTCATGGTGGACGTGACATCACCACACGTCTGTACTACACCACACTACACTAACCCTACCCTTAACCTTACCACTAATCTTAACTGCTAAATACTCCATGATAACCAAACTAACCCTGAACCTTAAACTTACCACTAATCTTATCCGTTAATACATCATGATAACCACACTAACCCTAACCTCATCAGTAATCTTAACCATTGACACTCCATGCTAACGACCGTAACCCTACCCTTAACCTTACCATTAATCTTAACTGTTAATACTCTATGATAACCACACTAACCCCTAACCTTATACTCTATGATAACCACACTAACCCTAATTTTAACCTTACCAGTGTTCTTAACCATTAATACTCCATGCTAACCAAACTAACCCCGAACCTAAACTTTACCACTAATCTTAACCTCTAATACTACATGATAACCACACTAACCCCTAACCTTAACCTTACCAGTAATTTTAACGGTTAATACTCCATGATAACCACACTAATGTAAGCTGTGAAACTGCTGGTGTAGACCCACGGTGACGTTTGGTGCTGCAGCTCTCCAGTGTGAATATTATTGGTGTGATTGCTTGTTCTCTGCTCTGTAACGTCCAGCCGGTGCCCCCTACAGGCTCCAGTACTCCTAGCAGGTAGTTCAGCTACTGCCCTCTATTGGCCCTCATTAGATGATGTAAGTTTCCTTTGTTTATTTTTAGGTGATGCAGATCTATACAATACAATATAATGCAATTTATTTCTTGTATAGTCCAAAATTACACAAGGAGTGCTGCAGTGGGCTTTAACAGGCCCTGCCTTTTGACAGCCCCCCAGCCTTGGCTCTCTAAGAAGACAAGGAAAAACTCCCAAATTTTAGGGAAAAAATGGAAGAAACCTTGGGAAAGGCAGTTCAAAGAGATGCCACTGTCCAGGTAGGTTGGGCGTGCATTGGGTGTCAAAACAAAGGGGGTCAATACAATACAATACACAGAACAGAACACAAGTAATCTTCAATACAATATAATAGTGCAAAAGAAATATTACAGGTACAGAGCAGAATTCAACAGTCGATGATATCACAGAATAGGATTTGGATTTGTTCAGAGTCCTGGAGAAACTCGGTCATTAAGCTGCCTCTCCCTATTGGCCATTCCACAGCTGAGTCAGTGCTGGGCCGGCCAATCTGATGAAAAGACCCCTCTACCAGACGATTCCTGTGATCCTCCATCAGAGATGACTTTACCTTAGGCAGGCAAAACAACTTGGCAGGTGGACAGTGGGTACCAAGTGCCACATTTGAGTACCGGGAAGAGAAACAGAACAGGTGAGGGTATGATAGCCCTCCACAGGACACAGTAGGTAACGTAACCATACTAACCCAATAGTTGTAATTGCTTACCTGGAGTTACCACTCACTAGATGTTCATATTACATAATTTGGGCACTGTGGCCTTTTATTAGGTAACACAAGGCTGCTGTCTCTTGGCAGATATAAAAGGCAGCTCAGGACTAATGGGGGCCGACCCCCCAATTACAGAATGTGAAATTGCTGCCCCCTTGTGGGCCTCAATAGGTAATGTGATGGTAATGTACGTCAAATGGCCATCACTAAGTAACATTCAGCTACTCCACATCAAGTGGGAGATTGTAGAGTGTGTAACTGTCGGCCATTAGAAAATGGACCTTCTCTTGGAATGTGGCCACTGCCATTAGATAATACAAAGCTCCTGTCTCTAATGGGTCCCATTAGTTAACTGCCAACTAATTACATTTGTTCATTCCTTTAGCAAATGTGCCATCAGTGTCCCCAATAGCTGTCATTAGGTTACATTTAATGTACTGTATGCTCCCTGGTGGCTGTGATTATATAATATCTTGCTATAGCCCTGGGGGGTAATGTATAGTTTCTGCGACTAGTGACACTCTAAGCAAGGTACGTTTTTACACCTTGGCACTCCTGTAAGGCAACATGAGACTATTGCTTGCTAGTGGCCACATTTGTTAAAAATTAGCTTCCACTTGGCCGTTTCCACTACCTGGCCTCCTTAAGCAGACACAACTTCTAGTCATGGGGTACTTCAGGTTTGCTGACTACAGATGCTGATCTTGTTGGCGTCCCATGTCAGTTTACACCTCTGAAAAGTGCTGGGCATGTCACACTTGGTGACTACACGCTGACCTTCCAGCACCGTTGTGCTCGCCCCTTTTTGTGACGGCCAATAACGTGCTGCCCAAGGGAGTCTTGCACCCCCCCCCCCTTTTTTTCTGTCGAAGTGCGTAAAACACGAGACATCGGACAGACGAGCTTCCCTTCTGTTTGTGAGGTCTAGAACAACCTGATGTTCCTAATTCATTGCTCCTGCTTTATACGTGCTCTACTTTCAGATGCACACACATCCCAACCCTGCGACTAAAGACAAAAACCAAACCTGCTTGATTCTGAGGCGCAAGGCATGTCACAGTATGCTACTAACTTCATGGGAGTGTGTCGCCAACTGCCTTTGACGTGCTAGGATTATGTAACTCACCGGAAAAGTCATTTAACGTGACACGGCCTTGGGGTAATACCTGGTTACTGCTCCTAGTCACTCTCATGAAGTTATATCTTATGTACTGCTCTGGTGGATCTTGCCCGTCTATTGCCTGTAATGGTCAAATTAGGTTAAATAAAGCTACTGCCCATATTGCCCACCGTCAATTAACTTGTAGATTTGTGCCTCACTTTAGATTAGGAGAAGCTATTTCACCTTAGTACTTACATAAGACAGTGCGGGATTACTGCTCCCTAGTGGTCTCAGTTGGCAGACATCCAGTTACTGACCATAGTGGACGCTATTAAATTTTATTTAGCTCCTGCCCTCTAGTTGGCCCCATTACTATCCTAATAAGCTTCATAGGCAATATTCAGCTCCTGCCCCGACCCCCCCAAGGAACCCCCTATTAGGTAATATCCACCTCCCACCCCACACCTCCCAGTGGCCCCACATTAAGTAATATCCAGCTTCTGCCCTTCTAGTAGACCCCATTTAGGTAATATCCAGCTCCTGCTGCCCACAGTGGCCCCCATTAGGTAATTTCCAGGTCCTGGTCCCCCCGGTGGCCCCATTAGGTAATATCCTGGTCCTGCCCTCCAAGTAGCCCCCATTAGGTAATATCCAGCTCCTTCCCCCACTAACCCTGTGGCCCCCATTAGATAATTTTCAGCTCCTGCTCTCCTGGTAGCCCCATTAAGTAATATCTGGCTCCTGCCCCCCTATTGGCCCAATTAGGTAATTTTCAGCTCCTGCCCCCCCCAGTGGCCCCCATTAGGTGTTATAGACCTACCACCACACCACTTGATTCCCATGATTTACCTCCAGTTAAGATTCAGCTTCTTGCTCTGTCCTAAAGCAATGTGGAACTGCTGCCCCCTGGTGGTCCTATTGACTAAAAGCTTTTTTTCTCCCCTCATTATTTTTACAAAAGCATTGAACAATCTTGCATTCAGATAAATCACAAAGTTAATCACTTGATGAGATGGCAGATGCAGTGAGGGGACGGTGACTCATCTTACACAGTGGAGGAGACAAAGTCTAAATTGTCATTTGAAGTGACAGCCTGTTGGTATGATACTAAGAGAGGATGGCATGATGAGGTGGGCTGGGGGCAGAGAATGCCGTTTCTTAGCATTTTGTCCTTCGGCAAGTGATGTTTGTGCTTTTCTTTTCCTACAAGAGGATTTTGTTGTTGACCCTGAGATGAGGGCTTTCCTAGAGCTATTGGCGGGCTGGGTGGCTGTCCTGGCCCTGCCCAGCCTGGGCACCCACCTGGAGGCCTCTTCACTGTTTCCTATTCAGTAATTTCCCCTGGGCAGAAGTAGTCAGTGCCAGGGGTGACATCAGCAGGGCTTTGCTGGCACAGTTGAACAAAGACACCAGTGTAAGCCTTGGGTTGGTTTAGCCTTGCTTGTCGGGGGGGGATTATGGGGGGGGTTTTGGTTGGATAGGTGGACGGGTCGGAAAAGGAGGTCACTTGGGCTCCATGGGGTAGCTGAGTGGGGCCGGCTCTCAGGTAGCCAGGCTCTCAGCCAGCTTTCTGCCATCTTGATACGATTTTCTCAGCCGGAGGTCTTGGCTGCTCGCCCCTTCATTTCCCGTCACTGGGCTCCGCGACTCGTGCTTAATCTCCACAGCGAGGAGGAGGAGGAGGAGAAAGCTGCATTCATGCTCCCTCACTCCATTTTCTCGATGCCTTTCTTTTCAGTCATTTTTTCCCTTCTGTCACACACACTTCCACGCACTCATTTGTTCTTTCATTCCTTCTCTTTTTAGGTGAAGAGTGCACCCCTCCTCATTATGGCCATGCAAAAGGCTCGTGGTCGGTGGCTTTAAAGTGATTTGCCTGGTGAGTTGGAGAAGTTCCCAATAATAAAGTTGTTTTGCTCAGCAGGGGGTGCTGCTTTTCAGTTTGAACCCCTTCACTTACCGGTACCTTTGTCGTGATTGGTGCAGAATTGGTGTTTTCTTGAAAAGTGATGAGGGGGACGTATTTCAAACCGAAATATTAATAGGTGGCTTTGCTAAATTTGTCATCTTGACAAAGGGAAAGGAAAACACGATGTTGAAGACCTCGTTAAATGAATAGGCCAGCAATGAAGAAGGAACAAGAAAGTAGCAGTTCTGTCATTGCTGTCTTTAGAATTAAATAATGGAGCTGACGTCTGCTAGGGGAACTACCCGGGGACAATCGAGACCCTCACCACCGTCACGGTGTGGTCATCACTGCATTGGGTAGATCATTGAGTGAGTGGTCTGAATGATGCCTGTCTTGTCGCTGACTCATCTTCTAGAACAGGGGTGGGCAATGTCGGTCCGCCGCGGGGGGGGGGGGGGCACAGTTTTTCCTTCCAACCCAGTTGCTTATTTAGAAGCCAATCCTTGCCAGTCTCAGTCCGTATTCAATTGTGTGGCTTGTTAGTCTTAAATGCTGGGTTCTTATATCGTTCTTATACCTTACCATGGATGCCATCCAAATGATTTGAAGCTTAAACCAGGGTTCTTGTAATCTGGTCCTAGAAGTTTCCATCCTAACCCTTCTCTTACTGACCTGTTTTTGCTGCTAATGAACTCCTTTTCCGTTCATTTTAATTGACTTCTTGTTTAAGATTTGTTCCCCTGAATTTCTTTAACGTTACTCTGAATTTCTTCAGCTCTTGTCTTAAACAGAAATGAAATGTGGAGTGAGGGAGCCAACAGAAGAGCAACTCAGTCAGGGCCTTGGGTGTCGAACTCCAAGCCTGGAGGGCCACAGTGGCTACAGGTTTTCATTCTAACCCTTTTCCTAATCAACGTGTAGTTTTCACTGCTAATTATCTCCTTTTCCCTTCATTTTAATAGCCCTGTTTTTAAGGATTCACTCCTTTCAATTGATTCATTTCTTCATTAAACGGCAGCCAAGCAGAAATGAGACGTGAAACGAGCCAACAGATGACCAGCTACACTGGGGTTTCAAACTCCAACCAATTTCACTCCAACCAGTTTCTTAATGAGAAGCCAATTCTTGCTGTTAATTAAGCCTGTTATTTAATCCCACGGCCTGTTGCTGCTCTAATTCTTCCCCAGTAGACATTTCCCAAACTGTTGATTTTCTGTTTCTGATTATTGACCTGAGAGATCAACCTTACCGAGACCCTCACTTTTCTTTATGTTCAGATAATGTGGTTAGCTGGCCACCTGTTTGCTCGTTTTGTGTCTCATTATTGTTTGGCTTTTAATTAAGGAGACAGAAAGAACTCAGGGGTCTGAGTCGAGTTAATTAAAACTAAGGCCAAAGAAGTTAATCAGCACCAAAAACAGGTCACTAATTAAGAAGGTGGTTAAGAATGAAAACCTGCAGCCATTTCGGCTCTCCAGGACTGGAGTTCGACACCCCTGCTTCTAACCCACGGGTGTCAAACTCCAGGCCTGGAGGGCCGCAGTGGGTGCAGGTTTTCATTCTAACCCTTTTCCTAATCAGTGTCCAGTTTTCACTGCTAATTAACTTCTTTTCCCTCTATTTTAATAGCCCTGTTTTTAAGGATTAAGTCTTCTGAGTCGATTATTTTCTTTATTAAATGACAGCCAAACAGAAATGAGACGTGAAACGAGCCAACAGATAGATGGCCAGCTAAATTGGGGCTTCAAACTCCAACCAGTTCCTTAATGAGAAGCTGATTCTTGCTGTTAATTGAACCCGTTATTCAATTCCACTGCTGATATTCTGTTTTTTTCTAAGAACTCCTAAAATGTTTTATTAACCTGAGGGATCAACCTTACTGAGACCTTCATCTTTATTTTCACATTTTGTTTGATGGTCAAGTCCTGCTTGTTTTATGTCTCATTACTGCTAATTAAGGAAAAAACAACTAAGGGGCCTGAGTCAAAGTAATTAAAGCAAAGGCTAAAGAAGTTAATTAGCATCACAAACTGGTTACTAATTAAGAAGATGGTTAGAATGAAAACCTGCAGCCATTTCGGCCCTCCAGGACTGGAGTTCGACACCCCTGCTTCTAACCAGTTGCTTCATTAGGCTCTGATTCTTATTGCTAATTAAACCCGTTCTTTAATTCTATGGCTTGCTGCTGCTCTCATTGTGTAATAGCAGACTTTTCTGACATTGTTGATTTTCTCTTTTCTAAGAGCGCTGGTCAAATGTTTAGGGGACCTGAGCAGACCAACATTCCCGAGACCTCCGTCTTTCTTTATTTTCAGATAATGTATGATGGTCACAGTTTGCTGGTCGTGTTTTGGCTCATTTGGTATCTCATTATTGTTTGGCTGCTAATTAAGGAAGAAGAAACAATTGAGGGGTCTGAGTCTTCAAGAGCAGGTCAATGAAAATGAATGGAAAAAGAAGTTCATTAGCAGCCAAAACTGGTCACTAATTAGGAGAAGGGTTAGACATGAAAACCTGCAGCCACTGCGGCCCTCCAGGACTTGAGTTGAGGACCCCTGGCCTAGACCAGATCATTTTCAGTCTGCCACATTCTTCTCTTTACCAGATAGTGAATGATGAGTTCACAGAGACGTAAATGGAAACACATTAGATGGAGAACTGCTGGCTCCTTTGTCATTTGCATCTTACTGCCATTAGAACGGTGAACGCAGACTGAAATAAGCAATTAAGGATGGATGGACCTTAACAAAAGTGAAGCATCAAAATGTCATTTGAGCAGTAATTGCTCTATCAGCAGTAACTGGGTTGGAACAAAAACCTTCAGCCACTGCAGCCCCCCAGGACCGACGCTGCCCACCCCTGTTCTAGAGAGTTCTGCTGCACTGTTTTAGCTGACTCAGTACATCAACTGATGGGACCCTTGTATTGATAATCAGAGTATCATGAACTAGAAGCTACAAATCACGCAGATACCGAAAAGCACTTACAATTATGCCCACTAGAGGGGGTGAAAAACATCAGGCGCAGTGGTAGAGTAGTAAGGAGGTCTTGGGATTGCATCCCCGGGTCCCCCCTGTGTGCAGAGCACTTTGAGTAATGAGAAAAGTGCTATATAAATGTAAAGAATTATTATTAAAACCCTTCTAGTAACAGGGCAAATACCGGATCTTTATAAAATAAAACTTTCATTCTTCACAAAACAGAGTTTCAAAAGCAGTGACTCTCCATGGATGGAGCACAAAGGCAAAATGGAATTGCCCGAGACACAAGGAAATCCAAAGCAAACAAGTCCCCCATACGGCAAATCAAAGAATTATCAAAAAACAGAGCAAAGTATAAAAAATGGAGTAATTCACAAAAAGTACAAAGCACAGCAAAAACAAAATGAAATTCACCATAAAAAACAACTTCTCTAGTGCATTTGAAATGAACTGCCAGGAACTGTGGGGAGACCCTCCGGATATACAGGGGCAAAGGGCAGGGCCGCCTTAACAGTATTATAGGCCCCCGGGCACAGATGTCCACTGGGACCCCCTACCTACACAAGCACTCAGCAAGTCACAACACACATAGATTAGCGTTGGGCACGATGGGCATTAAGACGGCCCTGGCAGAGGGTAATTCCTGGTGGTGACAAGTAGGTGGGCCTGCCTTTTGTGGGGGGAGACTACCAAAAAAAACACATGGGACATATCCAAGGCATTAATACACTGACAAAAAGCTCAAAGAATCTAAACACAAGCAATATTCAGGTAAACAAAAGCATCAAAAATGAACTAAAAGGACGTAAAACAAAGATGTGAACCCCAGCCAGAGGAGGAGCCCTGACTGAAACGTGACCGAGGGTCTCAAGAACGAGTGAAATCAAAGCTGGACATACTGGGAGTAAGTCAAAAACATATGGACTGGGACTTGGAGCATAAACTGGGAGAGGAGGAGGAGGACAAATCGGGAGTTGGGGGCTAAACTGAGATAAGACTTAAACACACTGGTGTAATACATTTGGGGTTTTGGATACCACAGTTTTTATTTCTGCACAGGTTTTGTGTTTCTTAGGTCCTATTGAATTTAACGTGTTCATTTTTTCCATTTTGTGTGTTTTCGGATGGCAAAGATCCACCATCAGGATATTTTGGGTGCATGCCCAGGGTCCCGTGACAGCAAGGGGACTTTTTACCAATAAGCACCGCCTGCTGAAATGATTGAGTGAGTATCTACAGATTGAACATACCAAGTGGGACCACCCCATGCCCCTTACCCCCCCAAGCTCCAATCCACTCAGCCCTGCTTGATAAAGCAACTGAGTAATGGGGACCAAACTGTCCCCCCCCCCCAACCCCCCCATTCATTAGATGAACTGATAGAGTCTTAATGACCAAGTCAAGAGCGAGAAATGCCACAGGTTTTTAAATGCCCCGGTGTCCATGGCTGCATTGTTAACATTCTGACCACCTCTCGGCTAACCTCCACAGCATTACATTTTTTTCTTCAGTACTAGGGTGTTGTACCGTGTCAGCCATTATTAGATGTAATGAGAAGTCAAAATAACGCCTTTTACTGGCTAGCTAAAAGATTATAATATGCAATCTTTCTCACGCCCCTTCTTTAAAACATGTAAAAAGCGTTGCATTTTTTGGCTTGAGAAATGACATTTTTATTAAGTCTCACCTTTCTACTGTAAAACAGGCAAAACCCTAAAAGTACAAAGTTAGAAGTGTAGAAAGTATAATAATAATACAAATAAATAATAATAATCTGAAGAGCACACTGCACATGTGCGTGTGACACAAGTTCCACTTTCAAATTCCCAGAATCCCTTTCGGAATTTACTGTCTGCTTCAGTTTCAGTGGTTGAAGACAGAGTCACCTCATCATCACTGCTCTCCATTATGAGGCTAGGAGGAGATGTGGCTACATCGTTGCCCAGGTAACACTCGGGCCTGACGCTTACGCAGGACACGCCTACACCGTTGCCTGAGTAACACTTGCCACTAACGCAGTGGCCACTTTTACAGCCCGAGTAGTCCTCAGTTCTTGCACTAGACGCATCTAAACCGCTGCCTGAGTGACACTCGGGATTGACACTTTTAGTATTTTTTTCAAATTGTCCGATTAACGCTCGGGTCCAATGCTAAGGGGGTTATGGAGCTAAGTCGCTCAGGGGCCAGTGAGGGGTCTTGTTCTGGTCTTGGCCGTACCCATTTTTTGGTTAACTACAGTGCTCTGTTGTCATCACAAGACAACCATAATTTGCGCCATGCGATGTCATCAATGCAATACACGTCCTGGCATCCAAGATTTCGGATTTTGTGAATTTTTGGTTCTATTGAGTTTTTGGCTCAGACCTCTGCTTGCTTTTTGGATGACAATCTTTGCCTTGTCGTCTCCAGGTCCTTTCTGTCAAAACAATTGGGAATCGGAGACTAAACTGGGGTGAAATTCGGGTATAACAGGAGTCAAAATCAAAACTGAGGGTCTTTAACATACCCAAATTCAGAGGCTAAATTGGGAGTAAAATCTAAATCATACTGGGGCTTGGAGGCCAGGCTGGTAAGGGACAGGGAGATAGAAGCTAACACGAGAAAGGACAAACTGATACCCTAAAGATTTAACAGTTAGGGGGCTTGAATATACTGGGGGCCAAAGGCGAAACTAAAACCAAAGGAGGAGGAGGAGCTAATGAGCTTGGAGTCTAAATTGGTGATAGAATTGGGAGTTAGAGACCTAATTCAATGGGACTTGGACTTAATGAGAGTGAGGAGGTTAAGACATCCCTGGAGTACAAATGCAAAAGTGAGAATACTCTTGGACATACCCAGAGTCAAAAGTTAAACTAGAGATGAATTAAATTAAAGAGGCATACTGGGACTTGGAGGCTGGGTTGGTAATTAACTGGGAATAAGACGACTACCTTAGAGGAGACTTGGACTAGGGAGCCAAACTGGGAAGAGATTATGGCATCCCTGGAGTACAAGTGCAAAACTAAGATGACTTTTGAACATACAGTGGTGTGAAAAACTATTTGCCCCCTTCCTGATTTCTTATTCTTTTGCATGTTTGTCACACAAAATGTTTCTGATCATCAAACACATGTAACCATTAGTCAGATATAACACAAGTAAACACAAAATGCAGTTTTTAAATGATGGTTTTTATTATTTAGGGAGAAAAAAAATCCAAACCTACATGGCCCGGTGTGAAAAAGTAATTGCCCCCTTGTTAAAAAATAACCTAACTGTGGTGTATCACACCTGAGTTCAATTTCCGTAGCCACCCCCAGGCCTGATTACTGCCACACCTGTTTCAATCAAGAAATCACTTAAATAGGAGCTGCCTGACACAGAGAAGTAGACCAAAAGCACCTCAAAAGCTAGACATCATGCCAAGATCCAAAGAAATTCAGGAACAAATGAGAACAGAAGTAATTGAGATCTATCAGTCTGGTAAAGGTTATAAAGCCATTTCTAAAGCTTTGGGACTCCAGCGAACCACAGTGAGAGCCATTATCCACAAATGGCAAAAACATGGAACAGTGGTGAACCTTCCCAGGAGTGGCCGGCCGACCAAAATTACCCCAAGAGCGCAGAGACGACTCATCCGAGAGGTCACAAAAGACCCCAGGACAACGTCTAAAGAACTGCAGGCCTCACTTGCCTCAATTAAGGTCAGTGTTCACGACTCCACCATAAGAAAGAGACTGGGCAAAAACGGCCTGCATGGCAGATTTCCAAGACGCAAACCACTGTTAAGCAAAAAGAACATTAGGGCTCGTCTCAATTTTGCTAAGAAACATCTCAATGATTGCCAAGACTTTTGGGAAAATACCTTGTGGACTGATGAGACAAAAGTTGAACTTTTTGGAAGGCAAATGTCCCGTTACATCTGGCGTAAAAGGAACACAGCATTTCAGAAAAAGAACATCATACCAACAGTAAAATATGGTGGTGGTAGTGTGATGGTCTGGGGTTGTTTTGCTGCTTCAGGACCTGGAAGGCTTGCTGTGATAGATGGAACCATGAATTCTACTGTCTACCAAAAAATCCTGAAGGAGAATGTCCGGCCATCTGTTCGTCAACTCAAGCTGAAGCGATCTTGGGTGCTGCAACAGGACAATGACCCAAAACACACCAGCAAATCCACCTCTGAATGGCTGAAGAAAAACAAAATGAAGACTTTGGAGTGGCCTAGTCAAAGTCCTGACCTGAATCCAATTGAGATGCTATGGCATGACCTTAAAAAGGCGGTTCATGCTAGAAAACCCTCAAATAAAGCTGAATTACAACAATTCTGCAAAGATGAGTGGGCCAAAATTCCTCCAGAGCGCTGTAAAAGACTCATTGCAAGTTATCGCAAACGCTTGATTGCAGGTATTGCTGCTAAGGGTGGCCCAACCAGTTATTAGGTTCAGGGGGCAATTACTTTTTCACACAGGGCCATGTAGGTTTGGATTTTTTTCTCCCTAAATAATAAAAACCATCATTTAAAAACTGCATTTTGTGTTTACTTGTGTTATATTTGACTAATGGTTACATGTGTTTGATGATCAGAAACATTTTGTGTGACAAACATGCAAAAGAATAAGAAATCAGGAAGGGGGCAAATAGTTTTTCACACCACTGTACCCAGAGTCAGAAGTTAAACTACGTACTGGGATTTAGAGGACAAATCAAGAGAGAACTGAGAGTAAGAAGCCTAATTCAAAGGAACTTGGACTTAATGAAAGGGATGAAGTTAAGACATCCCTGGAGTGAAACTGCAAAACTGAGAAGACTCTCGGACATACCCGGAGACAGAAGTTAAACTTTAGAGGAATAAAATTAGAGACATACTGGAATTTGGAGGTTGGGTTAGTAGTTAACTGGGAGTTAGACATCTAGTTTAGTGGAGACTTGGACTAGGGAGTCAAGGCTAAACTGGGAAGAGATTATGGAATCCCTGGAGTACAGGTGCAAAACTGAGAAGGCTCTTGGACATACCCACAGCCAGAAGATAAACTATAGAGGAATAAAGTTAGAGACATACTGGGATTTGGAGGACAAATCAGGAGAGAACTGGGAGTTAGAGACCCAATTGAGAAAAGACTTGAACATACTGGGAGTAAAATCGAGGATGTGTAAAAATGTAAAATTGAGAGAAATTCTGGATGTAGTGAGAGACTGAGACTAAACTGGGTGTAAAACGAAAGACATTCTTGAACCTGGAGGATAAATCAGGGGAGAACTGGGAGTCAGAGACCTAATTCAAAGGGACTTGGACTTAATGAGAGTGAGGACGTTAAGACATCCCTGGAGTAAAAATGCAAAAGTGAGAAAGCTTATGGACATACCTGGAGCCAAAAGTTAAACTACAGAGGAATAAAATTAAAGACATACTGGGACTTGGAGGACAAATCAGGAGAGAACTGGGAGTTACAGACCTAACTCAGAAAGGACTTGGACATCAAATCATGGATGTGGGCCTGGGAGGGAGGTGAGAGTTGCCAGTTATATCCACCAGATCCTTGGAGCAACTTTGAGTCTGAAGCAAACCCAGGGGTGGACTTCAACAAAGTTATGGTGTCAGGGAGTCCAATGGGACCTGAACTGGAAAGGTTGAGGAGCACTTGAAGTGTTTGGAGACACCTGCTCCTCTCTTTCCTTTTGGTCAGATCTTTGTTGTTCTAACAAGTGGAGTCAGAAGCAGCTCACGGTTTCCTCGCCTGCTGCTAATGAGAAACATGCATTTGTTGCTTTGCTTTGCGGGCACACGTGTGGCTTTCACTCACTTTGGAAAGCGCATAGCATTACTGGTGTTTTGTTCTGGACGACTCGTAGGCCGAAGTCTCTTCAAAGTGCTGTGTCTGCTGGGATGACGTTTCACATTCCATCCCCATTCCTCTCCGTGTCGTCCAGTTGAAACAGGATTCCAGTTCACCATTCTTCATGGGGGGGGGGGGGGGGGGGGGGCAACAAAAACAAAAAGCAGGTCAGTGCTCCCTGGCCAACAACATTACTTTAATTTGGGCCTGTGTCAGTGAGTTGTTCTCAGCCTGGACTGACGTGCCGGGTCCTGCCGCGTGCAATTAGTGGCAGAGAGGGGGAGACGAGCGCCGTGTGATTGACTTGTCAGCCTGGGTTATGATTAGGAGGTGCAAAAGCAGTCGGGCGTGAAATTAATTTCATGCTTGTTGAATCTTCGATTTATCATGGAATGTCGGACCGTCACTTTCCTTTTTAACCCTTTCCACGCTGGAAAAAGGGCATGGGTGGACACCCTGGCATGAGATGCCCTCTTGACATATATCATTACTCTCAGGGTCCGACATCCACTACTCACTGCACATGATCATCATTATTGTGCAATATTTAAATTATGTGCAATAACTCAATAGTGCAATAGTTATTATTCTTTCCAGTATTTAAATAATGTGCAATAGTTATTATTCTTTTCATATGTATATAGCATTGCAGAACTTTTTTGTAACTTCTTTACAACTTTTTGCACCATTTGTTTATTTGTTTATTTGCTTGTTGTGTTCTACATATATGTCTGCACTGAAGGAGCTGCTTTTAATCTCATTGTACATGTGTACAGTGACAATAAAAGGCATTCTTCTTCTTCTTGACTTGAGCCCAGATAAGGTCGTCCCAAAAATCCCCACCAATAGAGCAAGAAAGTGGCATGCATGGCTGGGGCAGACCTTATTGCTACCAGTGCTACTCCTTCATGAAGACAGATGTGTATTAATGGTGTCGGAGCAGCAAAAAATGATTTAGCATTGATAAACAAAGAAAGGGAGAGAGAGAGGAGTGCGCTAGAGCTATGCCCTGTTCATTAAAATTGATTGAGGGGCCGCTGAGCTGGGGTGGTGGGGGGGGTTTGAGGCCCTTATTGTGGGAACCAATTAGTAAACCTGGGCTTGTTCTTTCTCTCAGTTTTTGATTCCTGAAGGGAATTTTAATTGAATATTTGTGTTGTAAACAGCGATGGGGGCTCCGAGCCCACATGAAAGCCTGCCTAATGGACAATGGCGGGGTCAACGTGGGACTGGCAGGGGCGCGTGGGATTACCTCGTCCTGATTGTGCTAAATGGGAGCTATTGTTCTTAGGTAATTAGTTTGTTTTTGTGCCGTAGTCCGAGGCCGAGAACTGAGAATTTAGGGTTTTTGTTTTGGGTTCTTTCACCCCCCCCCCCCCGCCCCTCTCCAATGCTCCGCCAGACCCCACTGTAATGAAACTCTTAATTGTCGCTTTCCTGCCACTTCACATGAGGCTTATGCCCCTCCATATTTATGTGTGAGCTCTGATTTTTGAACCTGGGCCTTTGCCTCAGAGGGAAAAAAAAAAGCAGCAAACCGCAAAGTTCTTTGCTTGTAGTGACTGAAGCCAGGGGGGCCATTTTCTGCCTGAATGACCTGCCCCTGCGTTGTTGTGTGCAACATTGTCCGAGAGGAGACTCACAAGAGGTGATGCTGCACGCTCCTGAGATCTGACAGAATCAGAATTAAAGGAGCAGCAGGAAATGAGAGTCTTATTCAATCACACACACCCCCCCCCAGTGCTAATGGGTATGCTGACACCTAAGATAATGAGCCTAGCAGGACATGAAGTGGCATCCAGTTACAGTCTGGCAGGATCAGGCTGCCATAAGACACTCGAGTCCTACTTCAAGATCTGATGGCCAAAGTGTCATGGGATCTGCCAGGATGAGACACCAAGGCTCGAAAGACTAATGGGTGAAAATCTGCACATAGATTAGGAAGTGTTTCTTCACACAGACGACCACAGACACTTGGAATAAGGGACCAAGTCATGTTGTAGACGGTAGAACTTCCAGGACTTTCAAATCTCGACTTGACGTGATTTTTAGAAGAATGAAGTGGACAGGACTGGCTGGCGAACTTTGTTGGGCTCAGCGGGCTGATCTTGTTCGGATTGTTATTTTTTCATTTATTTATTGAATTTCTCTCTATTATAAAAGAAAATCTTGAGACGAGACTTTTGCCAAGAGATTTTTTCCAAGTCCCGCCTTCCTCTGAACCATTTCCGGTTAACAGCCCACGGCCTCAGTCCTCTCACCTCTCATTGGTGTGAATACTTTTGTCAGACTCAGTTCCTGCACTCTCAACTCTTATAAATTTTTATGTTTTCCTCACTTTAAGTTCCCAATTAAAGAAGATTTATTATGTCCAAATCTTAATGAAGAATTTCATATTGCTCTATAACTTCTTTTAAAACGTACATATTTTATTTTATATTGCTAGTCTATTTTTAACTTGTAATTTTTTTTTTTTTTTTATTATTTTTAGTTGACCCTGTGTTAACCTATATATGACAAATAAATAAATTGAACGAAGGGTTATCAACAGAAGAAATGAGTACACGGGCAATCCTAGCACCGAGAAATGATGAAGTCAAACAAATTAACATGAAAATTGTCAATCGGTTACACGGCAGATTGGTTCAATGCGTATCAATATACTGTGCTGATACAGTTCGTGGTGATGGTGCGGAGAATGAAAACATCAACTTACAATATCCTGTAAAATATCTACAAGCGTTAACACCGTCTGGTCTTCCACCGGCCAAATTACTGTTGAAAGAAGGATGTATCGTAATGTTATTGTGTAATTTGTGTCTGAGTGATGGGCTATGCAATAGGACAAGATTAGTTGTATTCAAAACTGGTCGAACAATTCTGACGTGTAAAATTTGAACAGGTGACAAGAAAGGCAATGTAGTCCATCTTCAAGGGATAACATGAGACACCAAAGGAGACCTTGATACGCCATTCGTATTAAAATGTTTACAGTTTCCCGTTAGAATAGCTTTTGCTGTGACAATTAACAAATCACAGGGACAAACATTCTTAAAATTTGCTTTATTTCAATTGGAGAGAAAGAAACGATATTCACTCACGGGCAGTTATACGTTGTGTTGTCACGATGTAAGTCGAAATAATTCAGTGCGATATTGATGAAAAGTGAATTCCAAATATTGTTTTTACTGAAGTTTTACAGTTAAAGTGTAAGTTTAAAAAGTATTTGCGTGTTAATTCCAAAGCCAAACAGAACGAAAACATATAATGCAGTGAATACCTCGAACGCAACATGAAACATAATTTTCTTTCAATTTATTACGTTTTACTATTTTTTACTATGGTTAATTACTCGCGTGTAACAATTCCCATGAAAATAACAATCTGTTTAAATTGTACATTGAACAGTGAAGTGGTTAGCGTGTAGTGCCCACCCAGGAGTTGGCGAGCGAATCAAGCAGTGGGCAGAGCCCCCTAGTTCTATTAAAAGCATATAATATTCCATACAATCGAGTCAATCTTAACAAAACTAAAATAAAATCAAATCTACCCCACCCATGATAAAGAGACGAAGGCTAACAACCAGAGCAAAATTGTTAATAGTAGTGAAGAGAGAAAGGAGTCTTTAATCCCAATATAAATGTTTATTCTAAAATGTTATTGATTAGTTCCTGCCAGGTTTTAAAAAAGTTTTGCACAGATCCTCTAAGGGAGAATTAGAATTTTTCCAATTTCAAATAGTATTTGATGTTAGTTACCCACTGACTTATAAGAGGTGAGTTAGGATTCTTCCAGTTGAACAAGACAAGTCTACATGCTAATAGTGAAGTGAAGGCCATTACAGTTTGTTTGTCCTTCTCCACCTTAAGCCCACCCATGAGCCCACCATACACGGCTGTTATTAGGTTAGGAGAGATTGGGACACCAAGGCTGACTGAGAGACATTTAAAGATTTTGGTCCATAATGATGTTAATGTGGTGCAGGCCCAAAACATGTGGCCCAATGAGGCTGGAGCTCGATTGCAACGTTCGCAGGTTGACTCTTGCCCTGGAGCCATTTTGGACAATTTCAAACGAGACAGATGTGCTCGATAAAAGATTTTAAGTTGAACAATTGAATGTTTTTGCACATGTCGAGCTCGAGTGCATTTCGTGTGTGGCTGCCTTCCACTCTGTTTCTGAAACGCTGAGTGACAGATCCTTTTCCCACTGTACTCTGGGATCTTTAAAAGGAAGGGATTTTAAGATATGTTAGAAAAAAGCTGTCTGTCCTCAAGACTGATCAACATCTCTTCTGGAATAGGAATAGCTGGGAGGCGAGGAGAACTGGGCACATTTCGTTTAGCAAAGTTTCGAATTTGGAGACAGTAGAAAAAATTGCGTTGATGGGAGATTAAATTTAGAGTGTAATTGTTCATAGGATGCAAAGACATTACAGGGTGAGTCAAAGTTATGTTAACATTTGAATGGTGGAAACAATTTATTCACAAAACATACTTCATATGTGCAAGATGATTTACAGGAATGTCTTAACCTGTTCACCATCATCATGTTCAACACACAAAAACCAACGAGCAACAGTACCATTTAAAGGCTGGACAAACATCTCACAGGGAATAGATGACACCGCAGTTCGTATTCTGTCGTTTGGTCATTGATATCATGAACTTTCCTGTTATACACATGCGCTCCTCCACCTTACCCCATAAGCAGAAATCACAGGGTGTCAAATCAGGAGAGTGTGGAGGCCATGGCAATGGTCCACCATGACCTATCCATCGACCTGGAAAGGTGTGGTTGAGATAAAAATAATCCATTAGTGTTAACATCATTTTGACTCACCCTGTATTTACAGTATATACAAATCTATAAATGATTTACGAACGTTTTTTGAACGTAAATCCTGTACGTCTTCCAAACATTAAAAACTGTGTAAGCTTGGAAAAAGGTGGTTATCATGTAGAGGAGCCACAGATAAGGTATTGTCTAACTTAAAGTGCTTCCTACATTGGTTCCATATTCTGAGTGAATGAAGCACAATTGGGTTGTTAGTATATTGACGATACCTCGTATTTACTGGAGTACAAAGCAAGGAAATATAAAGGAGTGCTGCAGGATTTCACTTTTATTGCAGACCAAGCTTGTGTGTGTTCGTCTATTTGAGTCCATGTCCAGGTTTTTATAGCTTGTATGTTTACCGTCCAGTAATAAAATTGACAATTAGGTAGTGCCGTGCCACCTTCTGATTCAGGTCATTGTAGGGTCGCCTTTTGAATGCGTGGATTTTTCTAATCCCAAATAAATGAGGTTATGATTGAATCTAATTTCTTTCAAAGAGATCTGTTGATGTATATGGGGATGGTTTGAAATAGGAACAGAAGCTTAGGGAGGATATTCATCTTCACCATGTTAATTCTAAGATGGAGGGTTGACCATCTATGCTGGATTGTTCTAATGGTCTAAATGCAAATGGGAGAGTTAACATTAAATGATGTCATGAATGGAGGTGAAACATCAGTAAGTCAAACTCTGATAGCTTATGGCCTTCATCAGGGAAAGCTGAATGATGTTGAGATCGCACAGGATGAGGGTGCAATGGGGTGCCGTGTTACTTGATATAGAGATCTGAGGAGAGCAGGGTACAAAGGGGCAAACTGAAAGCTTTAGTCTATGAGTGTTCAACACAAGGAGGGTAAGGATATTAAGATGTAGAATAATCTGATTGAATAGGCTGAAATTGAAGGAGGTGGAGATCTGATAGGACGAAGCTTCAGTGGGACGAGGCAGAAGGAGGAGGATGAGATCTGATTGGAATCAAGTGAGGCAAAGATGGAGGGAGTCAAAGCATTAACAGGTTATATACCAGGATGCTTAAGGCGTTGGGTTTTAGAATACAGTGGCGCCTCGTACTTCGAATGTTCCAGAATCTGAATGCTAAATTCGAGAGAAATTTGATCCGAAGTTCGAACTGCAAGTGCAGTGAAAAAACACAGCAACAGACGGCGCTTATGCAGCGAGCGCGAACTTCAATGGCTGTGCACCCAAGTCGTCTCTCGCTATCTCTTGCTCGTGTGTTGTCAGAACGTTTCCGCTTTATCTTTGACGTCTGTAATAAACCCTATCTATTAAACATGGCATTAAAGAAGTGTGTGGAAGCAAAGAAGCCTAAGTGGAAGGTTGTAGTATCTTTGAATGAGGCGAACTTAATAGCAAAGCATGTTTATGAAAGGTGACCCATTCCAGACAGTAACCTTTCTCTTCCTCTCCACCAGCCACACGGGACATCAGCGCTCATCACTAAGGTACAGTAAATGCAATCTTCATTTTATGATCCAGCATTTATGTATTTTATTTATTGTCCTCATGTGTTACTTTATTAATTAGGGCATTTAATTGTGTTATTTATACCTTAAATTAATTGAAATGGGTACTGTTAGGGTCTGGGAACGGATTAATTCACTTTCCATTGTTTCTAAAGGGGCAAACGGATTCGGACTTCGATCAGTTCCGAGTTCAAACGGCCTCCTGAAACATACGAGGCACCACTGTAATCCAATCAAACAGGATCAGCCTTCAGGAGGTAAAATTAAAGGAGGAAGAGATCTGATAGGATCAGGCTTCAATGTCGCAAGGCTGATGACTGAAGATTTTTGGTTGGATTGGGGGCAAGGATGGAGGGAGTTGAAGCATTAACAGGTTATGGCCAATGAGGGTTCAACACCAGGACGATAAAGACGTTAGGTTTTAGAATACAGTCGCGCCTCGTACTTTGAACGTTTCTAATTACGAACTTTACAGAGGCTTGATTTGAGAGAAATTTCAACTGGCGTTTGAACTGCGAGCGCAGTGAAAAAACGTAGCAGCAGACGGCGCTTATGCAGCGAGTGTGAACATCAGCGGTTGTGCACCCAAGTCGTTTGTCGCTCTCGCTGCCTTACGCTCATGTGCTGTCATGTGTTTTTGGTATATATAATAAACATGGCATCCAAGAGGAGTGTGGAAGCAAAGAATCCTAAGAGGAAGGTTGTAGCATCGACGAATGAGGTGATAAAGGAACTTACCGCTAAGTGTGTTTATGGACGGCGACTCCTCTTCCAAACAGTAACCTTTCTCTTCCTCTCCACCAGCCACATGGGACATCAGCGTTCCCCACTAAGGTGCAGTAAATGCAATCTTCATTTTATTATCCAGTATTTACGTATTTTATTAATTGTTCTTGTGTGTTCATTTATTAATTAGGGCATTTAATTGTGTTATTTTTACTGTTAGTTGTGTTAGTTTATTGAAATGGCCATTATTTAGGGTCTGGGAATGGATTCATTCACTTTCCATTGTTTCTAAAGGGGCAAATGGATTCGGACTTCGATCAATTCCAAGTTCAAACGTCCTCCTGAAACATACGAGGCACCACTGTAATCCAATCAAACAGGACCAGCCTTCAGGAGGTAAAATTGAAGGACGAGGAGATCTGATGGGAGGAGGCTTCAACAGGGGATGGCTAATGGATGACGACATCTGGCTGGATAATATTCAACTGGGGGCAAAGATGGAGGGAGTCGAAGCTTTAATAGTTTGTGACCAATAAGGTTTCCACCCAAGGATACTAAGAATAAAGGGTTACGCCTTCCAAAATTACAATATGGAGGTCTAGAGATTAAAGTTGAGATGTTTCTTGTTCAGACACCAGGATCATGAATGATGTTTGTGACAGTTTCTAGAAGGATGAGATTGGGTACTTTATTGCCAGAATCCATTTACCAAGGAGGCAAAAACCTGCAGGCAAATTCCACTCAGAATCTGAGAAGGTGGGCTTTCAAGATATCAAGATCTGACCAGACCAGGGTAACGTGGGGTAGAGCTGGAAGAGATTAAAGCATTAATAAAGTCTGCGGCTGGAGAGTTCCACAAATCAATTTCATTTCTAGAATATCCCAACCTGGTAGGATCAGATCTTCAAGATGTAGAATTGAAGAATGTGGCGGAGATCAGATAGGATCAGGCTTCAGTGGGCTAAGATTGAAGAATGGTGAGATGAGATCTGAATCTGACTGCACGGGAGCAAAGCCGGACGGAATGGTAATAAGTTGCACTTAATGAGGGTTCAACACAAGGATGCAATTTTCAGGAGGTTTAACTTTAGAATACCCCCATCCTGACTGGACTGGATCTTCATGAGGTAAAGCAGAAAGATGTGGGGATCTGATTGGACAACACAGCAGTGAAGCCAAGCTGGACCAGATCAAATTATTAGCAGGTCATACCCAATGAGCTTCAATGTAATGATGCTGAGAGTTTTGCAATTCAGGAGGTCGGGCGTTGGAATGTGGCAACCATTGGACTGCATGAGGTACAGCTGAAGGACGTGGAGAACGGGTAGCAAAACTGGACGACATTGCAGCATTACTATCCTCCACTCAAGGACGCCATGGGCATATGATTGTCAGGAGATTACGTTTTAGAATTTCCCAACCTGTCAGAATTGGGTCTTCAGGAGGTTAATTCTTTTAGGCCGGATGTCGACTAAAGTTGACATTAGTGGAAAGCTGTAAGTATTGATTAAACTCAGCATTGTGTTACAGGTAGACCGTCTTTGGTAAAGGGACTTTCGGACTCGACTTGATGTCAATTCCCTGTGTGTGTGAGTAGCATGGAGAATCTAAAATGGCGTTGACATCAGGCGAGAGAGCGCAGCGGATGTGCAAAACAAAATACCCCTGGCATATTATTAATTTATTTTTTGTGCATTATTTCTGAATTGGTCTCCGATTTATCAAACTCCGATTTTAACGTAAGCAACCTGGAAATCGAAAACAAAAGTCGTAGTGCTGAACACGCTCGCGTAGCTGATGTGCCCACAGAAATGTTTGCCCAAGGAGGGCTACACAGACATCGATCTGCGGGAGGCAAACTGCCACCAGGACTTCATCAATGACATGACATGACATGACATGCTAGTGGACACGACGGATCAGCAGCCGCTCGACTTTCAGCCTTTCAGATTATGAATGATGAGACAAGCAGGTATGTAATAAGCATGTGAATGTACATACTGTAGCGCAGGGGTCTCAGACTCCGGTCCTGGAGGGTCACAGTGGCTGCAGGTTTTCATTCTCACCCTTTTCCTAATTAGTGACCTCTTTTTGTTGCTAATTAACTTCTTTCAGATTCATTGTAATTGACTTGCTCTTGAAGATTCAGACCCCTTAATTGTTTTTTTTTCCTTAATTAGCAGCCAAACAGTAATGAGATACAAAATGAGCCAAAACAACTGGTGTCCATCATACAATATCTGAAAATAAAGAAAGATGGAGGTCTCAGGAATGTTGGTCTGCTCAGGTCCCCTAAACATTTGACCAGCGCTCTTAGAAAAGAGAAAATTTAGTAATGTCAGAAAAGTCTGCAATTGCTCAAGGAGAGCAGCAACAAGCCACGGGATTAAAGAACGAGTTTAATTAACAACAAGAATCGGGGCCTAATGAAGCAACTGGCTGGAGTTTGAGGCCCTGACTTAGCTGATCTTCTGTTGGCTCCCTCACTTCACATTTCATTTCTGTTTAAGGAAAGAACTGAAGCAATTCTGAGGAACGATGAAGAAATTCAGGGGAACAAATCTTAAAAAACAAGACAATTAAAATGAATGGATAAGGAGTTAATTAGCAGCAAAAACTGGTCACCAATTAAGAAAAGAGTGGGAATGAAAACCTGCAGCCACTGTGGCCCACCAGGACTGGAGTTTGAGACCACTGCTGTAGTGGCCCCTGTAACATAAAGCATTGTGACATTTGTCAAAAAGAAGTATTTTATGTTGATTTATGCGTGAGACCATTGCTTTGCATGCTGAGTTTTTTGGGGAAATATTCAGCTCTGGGACAAAAGGCAACAAATCTACTCTCAATATATAAAATCCTAAAACACGTTTTTTGTCACGCTTTAAATCAGGTTTATTTTGAAACCTACATAAATATGTTTGGTATCATTCTTTTCAGAATTTATCTCATTTTAATGTGATGTTGTTAGATTTTCATATTCTTATTCCATTTTTAAATTATAAACTAAAAAATATCAAGTACTCGCGTCCCGTGAGATGAGACGAGGCTTTGTCCCAAAAGATTTAACCACACCCGGGGCCGGAAATAAAAGACAAAGAGTAGGACAGCTGCTGTACAGGCTTTTAAATGTTCAAAGTGCCGTGTGAGATGCGGATGGAGCAAAGAGGAGGTAAAAAAACAACTGTATTTGTTTCCCATTGTATCACCGTTTAAGAGGCGGTTTCGGAGGTTTGATTGCGTCTCCTTGGGGTGTGTTTAGCCCCCTCTCTTCACAACGCCAGCGGCAGAGACACGAAGTGAATGGTGCATAGTGCAGGCCGGGGGGTTGGCGAGTGAAGCGAGCAGGGGGGAAACCCCTAGTAAATAAATAAGTAGCCCTAAAAGAGTTAACCCTTTCAGCCCTGACATCCTATTACTAGTACATATATGCAGCTGTTTTTGTAAAGCACAGGTACGGTTGGAGCCGGGCGTGCTGCTATTCGCACAGACTGGAGAGAGGTGGCAGTTCCTTTGGGGGCATACAGTCCGCGAAACACAGAAGTGAAAATGGACGCTTCTCTGCACCACAAAGTAAGTAGCTCCACTTTCAATTTTATTTCCTCAAGAAGATGGAAGTATGTGGCAGCTATTGTATAATAATAGTAATAATTTTTTTTTGTTTTTTTCATTTTTGAGCTTTCTAGGCACCCCAAAGGTAGAATATCTCACAAAATAATTTTTCCCATAAAAACAGAAAAATCCAGGGCCGAAAGGGTTAAGTTAAAGGATGTGGAGATCTAGCAGGATCCAGTGGGACGAAGTTGGGAGACCCCAAATCATGAATACCTTGTGCTTAAAGGGAAGTTCAACACATTAATGCTAAAAAGAGAGGGAGCACAACATTTCCACGACTTTAAGCCTAATTCTGAGGTCGGAGGGTTCATATCAAGTCCTTTCTTGATTAGACCCCAGGGGTGTGAATGATATTCTTGACAGTTTGTGAAAGAATGAAACCAAAAAAATCAGATTACCAAAAGGTGAGAGTAAAAGCCACGGAGAGTGAGCTTCAGGGTATCATGGTCTGACAGGAGTAGGTACCAACAGGGCCGTCATAATGCATGGGCACGCTGGGCAGTTGCCCGGGGGTCCCATACTAATCTATGTGTGGTGTGACTTGCTGAGTGGTTGTGTAGGTAGGGTTCCCAGTGCACTGCTTTGCCCAGGTTTGGCTAATAATGCTGTGTGATGAAACAAACCACGGAGTAATGCTCACAAGTAGTCGGGGATCATCTCCGTATAATATCTGACGGACAAAGTTGAAAAATAAGGCCAAAACAAATCAAAAATTGATCACACTTGATAATAAACAGTGGGTATCATGGCGTTTGTATAGCGATATACACAAAACATGGCAGAAGGAAATGACAATGTGGAAAAACGTCATTGGTAATGGCCGAAAGTGGCGTCTTCAGGAATGGCTAGAAGTGGCATCATTATGGCAGAGCTGGAAGCGATGTCATTGAAGATGACCGGAAGTGATGTCACAGCTGTTTTATTGAGTTGGGATAGTGGGATCATGGCCATTCTGTGAGTCCGGAAATAAGGTAGGATTATGGTTTTTCTTCTTTACTTCTGGAAATTAAGAGAGAGAGTGACATCAGTACATATCATGAACTCTTTATCTCGCGAAATATCACTCACCTTAGGACTTGTCGGCTGCTTCCTAAGCGCCCATGTGTGACAGCTGTTAAGACGGCCCTGGGTTACCAATGGGGCAAAGTCGATGGCCGGCAAAATGTGACAAGACCGGCGTGTACGGTGGGAAACTCTGGAACAAGTCAAAGCATCGGTCAACGCAAGTGTGTAGTCTTCAGGATGTCTCCACCTGTCAGGATCAGGCCTTCATGAGGTAGAGCTGAAGGATGTGGAGATCTGGCAGAAGCCGACTCCACTGAAGAAACCAAATCTTTAACATGTTACGCTTGATGGTTTGAAGAAAAATGGCAATGTTGATAGCAGAGAGTTAGAGAAAGAGAAAGCCACACGTTTCTAGGATCTGACACGGTGGCAGTTTCTGAGAGGATCAGACTGGGCCCCAGATGTTCAGATCGAAAGCTGAAAGGCAAATCCCACTCAATGACCTGAGACCTGACGAGGTGTGTGTCAAGACTTCAAGATAGGATCAGGGGCCCCGGGACGGCACAGAAATGTGTTTTAGATCTGACAGGATCAGACGCTCGAGGGCAAAACAGCAGCAAAATCCACGCTCGGGGAGGAAGAAGCTCAAGCATGTGAAAGTCTAACTGGATCAGTCTGCCATGAAGTGACGCAGAAGAGTTCTGACATCCGACCCGAGTGAATACGGTGGGCCTCTGTCACTGCGTCTATCAACTTGAAACCCGCCCGTGCCTTCAAGATCCACAGCTTTCTCCCGCTCACGGCTCGTCTGGCCTTGAATCTTCGGGCTCGTCGTTCGGCTGTGCTGTCTGGCTTGCTTGCCTTGCCACAGTAATCATGTTAATAGGATTTCAGCGCCCAGCTGGGGCGGAGAGCAGGACCCATGACCCTTGTGCCGAGTTCATTGCATCCTCAAAGCGAGCCGCAGCCCGGCGCACCGGAGGAATCCCGCCTGCCCTTTGATTTTCTTCCTGTCTCTGCATTAAGTAGAGATTAGGCGAAGGACGCAGGCTGACCCCACCCCCTCCACTGCGGCTTTGTTTTCCAGCGTGGACCCCTTCTCCTGCAGGTTCCTCGCTGAAAGAGCCCCTGATTGACACAAATGGGATTAGGAGGGCCTGCTGGCCGGACAATTCTCTCAAAATTCAGCCGTGACCTCAGCTCTGGGAAAGCAGAGACTCCTTTAATTACAGTTTCTGCGGGGATCTGCAAAAAAAATGACGGCAAGTGAGGGGCCTCATCAACCCCCTACTTCCATCTCAGTATAGAGTGCCAGCCCTCTTAAGCACTGGAGACAAACCGGCCTGGCAACAGCGGCCCTCGCAGTGCTTCAGTCTTGGACGGGCAAGTGACAGAGAGGTGGTCAGCATAGCCTAACATCTTCAAACCCACTTAATCCTGCTTGTGGTTGCGGGCACAGTCTGTTCCAGTAGGATGGGACAAGGTGCCAGTCCATTCGAAGTGCCACTCACATGTACACACACACACACACAGAGTCACCAATCAACGGTGGCATGTGTTGGGGGGGGGGGTATATGGAGGGGAAAACTCAGGCGGGCACAAGGAGGACGTGCAGACGCCACCCGTCCAGGATGTTGGATCCATGAAGCTGCAATACGACCCACTGGGAGATGGTGAGAAAATATGGAGAGAATGTGCAAACTCCAGACAGAAGGGGACCAAGATGGGATTCGGGGCTGTGAGTCAGCAGTGCCTCAGTATCAGGCTGTAATATAATGATAATAATCGTTCAGCCATTTACATCTCCACTTCAGAGGTGCAGGGGAGCTCGGGTATAAGGCCGAAACTGACCCTGGGTGGCATGCCATTCCTTTATAAGACACCATCATACATGGCCAATGAAGAGTCTCCTATCAAGTGTCATGCATATGGACTTGGAAACACCACTCAGAGCAGGAAAGAACATGCAAACTCCATGCAGAGAGAGAGAAACCGGGCTGTGATTTGAGCCCAGGCTTCTGGAGGCAGAGGGGCAAGCTGCCCAAATCACTGCACCACCAGGCTGCTCCTCCAGTTAATATTAACAATAATAATGCACAGCATGGTGGTGCAGCAGTTAGTACGGCTGCCACAAGGCTCCAGAGTTGTGGGTTTAAGATTCTGGTCCGGGCACTGTCCATGCAGAATTTTGCATGTTCTCCCCATCCAACAAGAGGTGGGCATGTTGTTTAAACTGGGCCCGGGGGTGTCTCCCTGGGGTGGCCTGATGGCCAGGCTAGGGTTTGTTCCTATATTATGTCTCTTGCTACCAGCACCTGCTTGCCAGCTTTCGGAACTGGATAAGTGGGTGTATGAATGGGTAATAGTAATTTTGGAAGAGAACTTCACACTTTGGGGCGGCATGGTGGCACAGTGGTAGCGCTGCTGCCTCACAGTAAGGAGACCTGGGTTCGCTTCCCGGGTCCTCCCTGTGTGGAGTTTGCTTGTTCTCCCCGTGTCTGCGTAGGTTTCTTCCCACAGTCCAAAGACATGCAGGTTAGGTGCATTGGCGATCCTAAATTGTTCCTAGTGTGTGCTTGGTGCGCGCCCTGTGATGGGCTGGCGCCCTGCCCAGGGTTTGGCTGGGATTGGCTCCAGCAGACCCCCGTGACCCTGTGTTAGGATATAGCGGGTTGGATAATGACTGACTGACTTCACACTTTGTGGTTTTTCCCTCTCGTGGTCCATTTGAAGTGTTTCCCTTGTATTTTAAGGGGGACTGGCAGGACAGGGTGGCATTTTAGCTGAGGCTTTAGCGCCGCTGCGTCACAAATCAAGCGTTAGGATGCCGTCCCTGTCTCCTTCTCTGTGCCTGTTTTCCACATCTCACATAATGTGCAGGTTAGGTTGGTTGATGGGTCCAAATTTGTCCTGGTATGTGTGTGAGTGGGCCTTGCGTTGGACTGTGGGACAGATTTCGGACCCCTACAACCCTGTCTTTGACAACGACTTGCTGATAACTGATCTTCAATGTTTGCGGCTTTTAGGCACTTGGACATCGTCCTCTTTCCATGAGATGGGGGGTTGGCACACAGTTCAGAGGTTATAAGTGGGCTGCTGTACTTACCCTAATGGTGGGTTAAAAAGTGAGTGCTGCCCTGCTATTGGTGTGTCGGTGTTTAGGGCTCACACACACTTCCTCATGGGTTAAGGACATTGGTTTTGGTCCTTTTTTTCCATCAAGATGGGGTTCTGTCCTCTGGGTCAGAGGCTGGCTGATGTTTTAAGGGGTACACATGGGGGTCTCCTCCACCTGTTCTACACATTATTTGCTTTATGCAAATTCTCTTTAGATGTTGATGGTTAAGAGGTGATTGCCCTTTTCCTCTGTGGTTTGGAGGGTACTAAACTGTGTAGGTGGCTGACACACAGTCCAGGTGTTTTAAAGGGTACGTGTTGGGTGGGTTGTGCACTATTATTTTGGAGTGGGGGGGGTGGGGGCACATTCACTTTCTCAGATAGCAATGGTCCAGAGGTGATCAGTCTCATCCTCAGTGTTTTGGAGGGTTATAAACTATGTAAGTGGCTGTTAAACAGTCTGGGTGTTTTAAGGGGGACTCTTCTATCTGCTCTATACATTATTTGCTTTTGGTGGGCTATAAATACACTGCCTGGCCAAAAAAAAAAGTCGCCACCTGGATTTAACTAAGGAAATAGGTACGAGCCTCCTATTGCATAATTACTGCATGGGCGATTATCTTTCGGCTGGCAACACGTTATTTAACCCCAACTGGTGCAATGAGTTGCCTCTCATTTCTTAAACAACCATGTCGAAAGACACATCTCGTGGTCGTGGAAAAGATGTTAGTCTGTTTGAGAAGAGTCAAATCATTGGCATGCATCAAGCAGAGAAAACATCTAAGGAGATTGCAGAAACTACTAAAATTGGGTTAAGAACTGTCCAACGCATTATTAAAAACTGGAAGGATAGTGGGGACCCATCGTCTTCGAGGATGAAATGTGGCCGGAAAAAAATCCTGAATGATCGTGATCGGCGATCACTTAAACGTTTGGTGAAATCAAATCAAAGAAAAACAACAGTAGAACTCAGGTCTATGTTTAATAGTGAAAGTAAGAGCATTTCCTCACGCACAATGCGAAGGGAACTCAAGGGATTGGGACTGAACAGCTGTGTAGCCGTAAGAAAACCACTAATCAGTGAGGCAAACCGGAAAAAAAAGGCTTCAGTTAGCTAGGGAGCATAAAGATTGGACTCTGGAGCAATGGAAGAAGGTCATGTGGTCTGATGATTCCAGATTTACACTGTTCCAGAGTGATGGGCGCATCAGGGTAAGAAAAGAGGCAGATGAAGTGATGCAACCATCATGCCTGGTGCCTGCTGTACAAGCCTGCGGGAGCAGTGCTATGATCTGGGGGGTTCACCGACAAAAGCGAGTTAGACATATGAGCGCCGATAAACTCGCTAACTGGTTTTCGACAAATGCGCGCCGACAAAATCGCGAGAGAGGCCAAGAGAGTGGGACGCGCACGTGCGCATTATGTACACATTATGTGCTAACTGTTATAACTGCTGATGGCATGCCGCGAACAAATAACTCAGTCGAGGGTTGACATAACGCGTCGTATACAAAGCGGAATTAGCAGCAGTCAGGCAGCCAGCAAGTCTAAATACGCTCAACTATCAAGACGTCTTGCTGCAATTCTTCCTACATATGCAGGGTGTGATCTTAAGGACTATCTGCGTGCCGTGCTGATGGCATGCCGCGTCTCATAATATTGACTTCTAAAATAAACATTGGTATATATGTTTTAAACTAGTAATTCATATTTAATGAAACTTTCGCGATTTTGTCGGCGCTCATATGTCTATCGCGCAAATGTCGGGTCACAGATCTGGGGTTGCTGCCGTTGGTCAGGTCTAGGTTCAGCAACGGTATGTGCTCCAAGAATGAGGTCAGCTGACTACCTGAATATACTGAATGACCAGGTTATTCCATCAATGGATTTTTTCTTCCCTGATGGCACGGGCATATTCCAAGATGACAATGCCAGGATTCATCGGACTCAAATTGTGAAAGAGTGGTTCAGGGAGCATGAGACATCATTTTCACACATGGATTGGCCACCACAGAGTCCGGACCTTAACCCCATTGAGAATCTTTGGGATGTGCTGGAGAAGGCTTTGCGCAGCGGTCAGACTCCACCATCATCAATGCAAGATCTTGGTGAAAAATGAATGCAACACTGGATGGAACTAAATCTTGTGACATTGCAGAAGCTTATCGAAACAATGCCACAGCGAATGCGTGCCGTAATCAAAGCTAAAGGCGGTCCAACGAAATAGTAGAGTGTGTGACCATTTTTTTTGGTGGTGACTTTTTTTTATGGCCAGGCAGTGTATATAAAATCTATATATATAATTCACTAAGGCAAGACACCCATGGAAAGCACGCCGGAAAGGGCGTGGATTCACTAAGCCGCCGACAAGTAAGACACCTATGGCGCACGCAGGAAGGAGCCACGCCCACCAACTCCAAGACCATTGGATACGACGACAACTGGCAGAGCCACGCCCACCAACTCGGACGCGACGACACAGAAAAAACGGCGTCATTTATATTCGTCTGTCGTAGAGGCCACATGCACCTCCGAGCCACGTTGACTGTTCATAGAGGCATGTTTCTCGCGGAGGTGAATCGCCATATGCAGCGTGTAAAACGGTTTGCGAGGGGTATCCCATGGGATCCTTAAAACAATCCTTTACAACTGAGGTTAAAACACAATGAAGTAAGCAGTCTTTAAAAACCGAGTTTTCGGTTACGAAGCATGACTGCGTGCACCATAGCAAACTGTTTTACACGCTACATACGGCAATTCGCATCCGCGACAAACATGCGTCTTCTCAGATGCTCCTGCAGGAACACGAAAGACGTTTCCCTGCCCACCACCACTCCTTTTTCACCGGCCCGCGTCTACCCTCGCTCTCTAGGCATTCACACTGCCTGCCCATGTGCCCGGACGCAAAAACTCACCGACCACCCAGTTAGTCCCTTTCGTCCACATCTACATCTGAGCCACGTTGACTTTTCATTATTCTTTTCGGTTTCGACACCTGACCGCGTCCACCATGAAAAGCCATGCGAAAGGAACAACGAAGCCCCACCTCGCTACTACCGTGGTCGGGTGTCTTGGTGGATTATACTTAGAAAAGCGGCCACAACCGCACAGAGCAATGAGAAGTCTACGTGAGTCACAGGTGCATCTGGACTGTGCAAAGACGACAACGACTCAAGTGACGAGTTGGAGGTGGGCACATGAGCAGGCAGTGCATACTGAACGAGAAATTCAGTCACGGACGATTGTGTGTTGGTTCGTTCCGTGCATTGTTACAATGTTGCTTTTCTTGCTGATTTATTACATTACCGATTTTTCAAATGTTAATTTTCTCCCTGTGCTTAAAAATCATTAAAAAACTGGCCTGATTATGCGGCGTATGGTACGCCACGGGTTGGCTAGTATAAAATAATGCACAAATTCTGGTCTTTCCAAATAATAAAATAAAAAATGAGTAAAAATAAATAACATCTTTACAAAATAGAGACGCACAAATAACACAAGTTCCAAATCTCAGTTTTTCACAACAAAGCTTCTGAAGCCGATACCTACAGTAGGTAACATGTATGTCTGAACAGTGCAAACTACTGACAGTGACACGTGTGGAGCCGACCCGGACACAGACAGGCGGACATGTTGTAATCACCACCACACGTTTATTAATACAACTATTTACAATGGTCACACAGACCCAATTCAGTGCACAATCCCCAAATACTCAGTCCTGGCCACAAATGCCTCTCTTCGGGCCGCCTCCACACCTCCTCTGTGCTTCGTGCTTCGTCCTTCCTCCTCCCGACTCCAGCCTCGAATGAAGGGAGACGGCCCCTTTTATCCTGTCCCAGATGAGCTCCAGGTGGCTCCCGGCATTCCCTCGTTGGCCACGCCCCAGCGTGGCGGAAGTGCCGGCTGTTCTCCCGGCAGCTCTCCGGGCGCCCTTTTAATTCTTCCCCCCAGCACTTCCTGGTGTGGCGGAAGTGCTGAGGTAACAGGTCCCCAAGGCATTGGGGCGCCTCCTGGCGGTGACCACGGGCCCCTACAGGGTGGAGCTTCCATGCCCTGTACCCGTGGCCCCCAAAGCAACCAGGAAGGTGACCCCCACGTGATCCAAGGTGGGCACAGACCCACATCCGGTCCCTCATGGCGTCCCGGCCGGGTCATGGCCCCTGGCATCCCTGACACACGTTAACCTGACTGTACACTGACAGTATGATACTTCATAGTCACTCACCCTCCAAATAGCATAGCTGATAGAAAATAACATCAGAACAAGGCAGCTTGCGAACGTCCAAGATGTCTCGCTTTACCTCGACTGTCTGTGTCTGTGCACGTTTGGTTAAACGTGCTCGTTCTTCACTCAGTGAAGTGATGGTTAAGCTTCAGCAGGAGTTGGCTCTCATTTTTCATGTACAGTGGAACCGTGAATTACGAGTAACTTGGTCCGTGAGTGTTTTGCAAGACGAGCTAAAATTTTTAATAAATTTTGACTTGATAAACGAGCGAGGTCTTGCAATACGAGTGGTACGTCTACGCTTTGTCTGCCGAGCGTCACGTCATCACAACTGAGCTGATGGTTCTTCTCTCTCTCACTGCGGGATTGTGGGTAATCGTCAGTCGGCGTGCCTCACTCATATAGTCAACGTCCGTATGAGCGCATACTGTTTACTACAGCATGGTGACCACGTGTGTGTGTGCTGTGACGTGTGAGTCCCCGTCTTGCACCCCAAAACGCGAAGCTGAGTCTGAAAACTTTAGTGACACCATCTTTATTCAGCTTGAAACAGGAACAACGCAGTTATTTATTGTAGCGGGATCTGCCACTCTCTCCTATACACAGACACAGCAGTCGGGCAGCGTCATGCCCAGGTTAGTGGCCAAGTAATACTGTGCCTTGCGCATTTATAAGGTCCCTTGTTCCTTGTATCACCCATCAACGGCAGGTGCTTATAGCATGACCGCGATCTTTTCGGATTCGCTTTTACGGCAAACTGATTCAGTGCTGGGTGCCTGCGGTCGCTTCGGGACGCTCTTCTGCGTGTCATCCCGTTGGGTGAAATCCCACAAGGGTTTAGAAACTCACTCACACCAGCCATGATTCTTTTCAAAGGTAAAGTGCAGGTTAATTTGTTTTATGTGTTTTTACTTTATATTTTGTATTAATCATTTTTATATGAATAGTTTTGGGTTGTAGAACAAATCATCTGAGTTTCCGTTATTTCTTATGGGGGATATTCGCTTCGATATACGAGTGCTTTGGATTGCGAGCACATTTCCGGAACGAATTACACTCGCAATCTGAGGTTCCACTTGTATTCTTTTGTGCCGCTATGCCGCCACGGTTTGTGTGTGGTCATGTGACTGCATGGCTACGTCTGATTGGTGAAACAGTCATGCAGTAGATCCGATGGCGGCTTCTCTCTGGCAAAAATATAGCGTATCTAATGTGTCAATAGAAATAAGTAACGAGTCGAGTGTTGCCCAATGTAGCGGAGTAAGAGTTGCGTTTTTTCTTCACAAATGTACTCAAGTAAAATATTGCAGTAAAACTACTCTTACAAGTACAATTTTTTAAAAACGTTCCTCAAATAAATGTAACTCATTACTACCCACCTCTGGTTTTAAGGAGTACACATGGGGGTCTCGTCTACCTGCTCTACACATTATTTGCTTTTTTGTGGGTTGTGCACTATTATTTGGGTGGGGGGCACATTCGCTTTCTCAGACTTTGATGGTTCAGAGGTCGTTGCCCCCTCACTTAGTGTTTTGGAGGTCCTTACCCAGCCGGGACACCTGGAAGGACCGGGATGTGGCACTTATGTCCTCAAGGCTACAAGAGGGCAACCGCCCTAGATCAGGAGAGGACCACGGGAGAGGAGTAAAGAAGTTCCAACCCGTTGGGACCCATGGCCACCGCCAGGGGGCGCCTCAAGCCTCGTGGAACCCGGGAAACATTTACTTCCGCCACACCCGGGAAGATGGAGGAAGATACTTCCAGGGACGCCCAGAGTGCTTCCGGTGCAAAGGGCAGCACTTCCGCCACACCGGGAAACGCTGCCGGAAGAATGTCATCAGGCACCTGGAGCACATCCGGGTGGGAATAAAAGGGGCCGCCTCCCTACAATCAGGGAGCTTGAGTCAGGAGTGGGAGCAGGACAAAGCTCCCGTGAGGAGAGGAAAGACGGCCACGGACAGTGAGAGAAAGTCCAAATAGAGGTGATTGGTGTTGGGAGCCCTGTGTGCTGCGTATGGGACTGTGTATTTGTGGATTCATAAATGTGTGTTTTATATAAAGATGTGGTTTCCAACTGGTGGTGTCCGGGCAAGTCTCACAAAGGTTGTAAGCCATGTGGGATGCTGCCACACTGTCCAGGTGTTTAAAGGGGTACATGTTGGGTGGGTTGTGCACATTCACTTTCTCAAATGTGGATGGTCCAGGGTGGCTGTCCTCTTCCTCGGTGTTTTGGAGGGGTCTAAACAGTATAAGTGGCTGCCACACATTCCAGGTATTTTAAGAGGTAAATATGGGGGTCTCCTCTATCTACTTTACACATTAGCTGCTTTTGGAGGGGTTTTGCACTATTATTTTTAGTGGGGGGCACATTCTCTTTCTCAAATGTGGATGGTCCAAGGTGGCTGTTCTCTTCCTCGGTGTTTTGGAGGGGTCTAAACAGTATAAGTGGCTGCCACACATTCCAGGTATTTTAAGAGGTACATATGGGGGTCCTGCGGTGGGCTGGCCCGGGGTTTGTTTCCTGCCTTGCGCCCTGTGTTGGCTGGGATTGGCTCTGGCAGACCCCCGTGACCCTGTAGTTAGGATATAGCGGGTTGGATAATGGATGGATGGATATGGGGGTCTCCACTATCTGCTTTACACATTAGTTGCTTTTGGTGGGCTGTGCACTATTATTTTCGGCGGGGGGCACATTCTCCTTCTCAGATGTTGATGGTCCAGGGTGGTTGCCCCCTCCCTTAGTGTTTTGGAGGGTTGTAAGCCATGTGGGATGCTGCCACACTGTCCGGGTGTTTAAAGGGGTACACATGCCCGAGCTCTATTGGTGGGTTATAAAGCCCCCTCTCCTGGTGGTGCCGCCCTGTTCTGGGGGTCCATATGTTCTGATCATGCTGGGTTTTTGTGGGCACCGCAGACTTGACTTTCCTGATGGTTTCGAGCACATCCTGGCACTCGGGCGTGGGGATGGCACGGCGCGCTCATCTGGACGGCAGCCTGCCCCTAATGACTGTTTGTTTAGCTATTGTCTAAATAACAGGAGGCAGATTAAAAGCTTTTCCGGGTAGAAGAGGAGCTGTGGAGCAGATTAGGTGCGTTTACAAGCAGCTTTGTGCAAGCAGATCTGGAGAGCTCGCTAATCCCTTCTATTTAGAAGAAGAAAAAAATAAAAAGGAGTCCCCGCTTTGTCGGGCTGCTTGTCAATCTCGGATTAATGCCACAGAGTTTAGCCACTGGGGCAGGAGAGCAGGGCAGACTGGCCCCCAGACATTGGACGCAGGGTGGTGGTGCTCAGGGTGCCAACTACTGCTTTCTCCCGGAGTGCCATGAGGCCAAAACAGACCGCCATTGTGGCAACGGCTTGCAGTCGTGAGCAGAGCAGGCCTGGGCTGCCAGGAGGAAATGATTTAAGAAGGCCAGTCCGGTGCGGCCAGGCAGCAACACAGAGGCTGGCATTATGCTGACGCTGAGCAGACGTCCTGGCAGAGCGCGCCGCAGTAATTTTCCATTGGCTGCCCGTGGCGATCTGCCATTCTGTGGACAGCAGCGTTCCGAGCTCCTGTTTGAGCAAAAGCCCACCACACATGAGGTCATATTGGGGGGGGTGTGCACGAATGTGAAGCTCTCTCAGGGTGAGTGTGTCGGTGTGAACAAGTGAGGCTGAGACAAGCTGTGTGTGTGGAAAGAAAATACACACAGGTGATGATGCCTCAGTGTGTCAATATGAGCTCGATGGACGAGGTGTGTGCGACTGTGGGACGGGCACAGGGCCATTTTCACAGCATCATAGTAGTGCGCTGGAGCCCCTGTTTGATTAGCTAAACTGAAACACACATCGGGGGTCCCCGGCCAGTGCCCGTTGTGCCCATAGGTGGACTGTGAGTTACCACAATAGAGCAGTGTGTGAGACAAAGTGCTCCTCCATGTGCCATGGATATTTATACACTGGAGTGTGAGTAAGAGTGATACACACAGCATAGGTGAGACTGTAGAATGAGGAGAGCATCCGTCACTCCGAGTGAGATAAAGTGCACATCCAGGTTCACAGGCGATTGTGTGAATAGACGTGTGTGAGACTTGACATTAGTGCAAGAGGTTGGGTGTGAATCACCGTAGATTAGTGGGTGTGTGTGTGTGTGTGAGTGTAAGGGGGCATATGGAAATGAATCAGAAAGTGTGAGTCATTGTCATAGAAAAGTGTAGACAAGTGCTTTGCGTTGTGTGAGAAAAAATGATACCCAGGTGAGTGTGCATGGGTGTGCCGCGGTGTGTTAGTGTGTGTGTGTGAGAATGAAGAGGACAATTTAGGGGTACTACACTTATTAGGGGGAGTATAGTGTTTGGTATGCAGTCTACACTAAAAGAAATACACAGCATGTGATTTCAAAAAGCCTGATAATGTTTGGTGCCACGTGCACAGTAGGACTTGCCAGATGTCATGTATGAAGAGTAAAGGCCAAGAGTGAGGGCTGAACTTAACAGAGAGCCATTGAGAGTAGAAGAAGAAGAGTAGAACTGAGGCTTTTATGTGGGTATGCAAGCCAATGAACCAATCAGAGTAAATATTCAGATGATGTAAGGCAACGAACCAATCAGAATAAACATTCAGAAAGTGTTAGCCAACGGACCAATCAGAGTAAACATTCAGAAAGTGCTAGCCAACAAACCAATCAGAGTAAACATTCCGGAAGTGTTAGCCAACGAACCAATCAGAGTAAACATTCAGAAAGTGTAAGCTAACGAACCAATCAGAGTAAACATTCAGAAAGTGTAAGCTAACGAACCAATCAGAGTAAACATTTAGAAAGTGTAAGGCAACGAACCAATCAGAGTAAATATTTAGAAAGTGTTAGCCAACGAACCAATCAGAGTAAATATTTAGAAAGTGTTAGCCAACGAACCAATCAGAGTAAA
>JANRMT010062802.1:18119538-18136880 GCA_026402145.1 Polypterus bichir lapradei
CAAACATTTGTAGTAATAAAATGCATTGCATTTGTCATTCCAACAGGCGGCGCAACACAAACATTTGCAGTAATAAAATGCCCTGCATTTATAAATCTCATACCAACTGGTATATAACAGATGTATGCATTGCATTTGTCATTCCAACGGATGGTGCAGCACAAACATTAGTACTGTTTTTACAAATTCCATATGTATTGGTATATAACAGATATACCTTGCATGGTGCACTGCAAATGTTAATGTTGATATCTACGCTGATTATTTAGATTTCAATCCATCTCCCAATAAGATAATTTATTAAAAGTCACAAATCAGTTGTACGGTTTGATCCTTATTCCACCATCCATCCATGTTCCTTACCTTCTTGTTCAGGGCAGAGTCACAGGGCAACTGGAGCCTATCCCAGCAATCATCTGGCGCAAGGCAGGAGCAACACCTAGACTGGATGCCAGTCCATTGCATGGCAGACACACACACACATTTGGGGTCAATTTTGCAACACCAATACACCTAACTGGCCTGTCTTTGGACTGTGAGATGAAACCGGCGTACCTTATCACCTTATTATTTATGATGTCTTTCCATAATAAACATGAGCCCAGGGTGGTTTAGAAATGCTTGCATTATTATTTATAGTGCCTTTCTGTAATGAACACAAGCCCACTTCCAAACAGAGTACCATTGTAAACTGGTAAACAGAATGACAGAGAGGCAGTAGCAGCGATTTAGCAATAAGCACTTGCACAGTACACATCTCAGCCACTAGAGGGCCACACTGCCTCTTAATGCAGCTTAGGCGTCTGTCATTCTGTGAGTCTGCTGGCCAGTCGGCTCACTCAGGGTGACACGGGGAGACAGTGGTGGTGACTAAATGTCCAGTTCCGCATTCCCAGGCTTACTATGTCCAGTGTTTATTTTATACTGGCATCACTGGTAGGTGAAGAAGCAGACACAATGAGTCAGTGGTGCGGAAGCCATGGTGCTTAAAAAAAAAAAACCCCATACCTTCAATTAGACGATTCAGCAGTGCGCTTTAATGAAAAGCTAACCCTCCTCAAATGTAACCTAACCTAGCATTGTTGAGCCTGGGGGCCACAGGGGTCCGGAGTTTTTCCTGGTTTTTCCTAGATTGGCCCACAAGGGCCAATTTGGAGCAGACATGTAAATTAAAGTCTTGGGGGATATGGGGGGCTTCACCCCCTTTGGAAGTTTTCACCTTTTGTTGTTATACAACATTGAATCCCAGTGGATTGAATTTGATTTTTGCGACATTAATCATCAGAAGAAGGCTCTTTAGTGTGGGCTAAGTGAGCTAAATTAATGACAAACGTAAGACACGATGTAGCTGATCTCATGAATGTTCAAGTCAATAGTTGCATACAGTAAGTAGATGGTGGCCTGTGTGCTCAGCTCCATTCTTCTTCCTAAAACTGCTCACCTCCATCAGGTCTCCTGGTGATCGAGAGTGAACTGCCTTCTTCAAGTCCAGCCACATGGGATCTCCATGGGATTGCGATCAGGACTCTGACTCAGCCACTCCAGGACAGTCACGTTGCTGTTTTATTGTTGTGTTGCTTTGGTTTCATCCTTGGCGTCCTTGTCTTGCTGGAACACAACTCTTCTCCCCAGGTGGTCTCCATCAGGTTCTTCTCCAGCATTTCCCTGTCATTTTTGACCCTCACAAGCCTTCTGGTACGTGCAGGACAGAAGCATCTCCGCCAGCACTGCCAGGTCTGTGGTCTTCGGCTATTTCTGATTGGTGTCCATGGGGGAGAAAATAAAAATGAACGGGAGGGTTGAGGGTCTTTTGAGCTATTTTCAAAACCAGAAAGGAGTTTAAAAAATGAATGGACGTATTTGGTATGTTTTTAAACTTACACTCCGTGCCCCGTAGCCTCCAATATATTGCAGCAGTGAGGATAGGATATTTGTATTTCATTTATGGAAATCGCTTCACTTCAGAACACAAATGCACATAATAGCATGTTTGTGAAGAACTTGAAAAATACCAAACGTATCCTTTAACTGGCATGTCATTAGGACATGGGGAGCATCCCAGTTCCAGCATTCAAACATTGGCATGGATTGGCACGCCATCCAGAGATGCCAGGACAGGATTAAGCACGTCTGAGATAATCATTTTAGGTTCAGTGCCTACAAAAAGTGCTCATCTTGTTGGAGGTGGTGCCAGTCTAGGTGGCATTTGGGTGCAAGGTGGCAGTCTGCCCTGGCTGGTATGCCAGTTAGTCACCATACAAGACCAAGCTGGAATCGCCGGTTAACGTGCATGTCTTTGGGACCTGATGAGATCATGAAAATTCCATATAGGGGAGCATCCTGGTCCCAGCCTTCAAACCCACAACTCGGGGCCCAGCAGTGCCATCATGACAAACAGCGCCGGCTTAGGCAGGCATTACACTGGTGGGCCACTTGGCTTTGTACTTTATGCATCCAGCTTCGCCATTGCAGTGCCCACCTGGAATTGTTGACTGCCATTGTGATGGGGTACACACAGGCTCTTGAGGGTCTCCTGTCCTCTCTGAATTACTGCATTGTGAAAAGCGGGTCAACTCTCAGCCACTGAGACCCCATGCTGGAGACAATTGATGCCCATTCCCTTCATTACTTTACTGTCCAGAAAAGCATTCAAGCCCCTTGAATTTTCTTCCCTTCCATTTCCAGTTCATGGTGCTTATCCCAGAAGCACAAGGTGGACACTGACCCAGGACAGGGTGCCACTCCCCTGTCAGGCACACCAGGGGTTAATGTAGACTTAAGGGATGAAGTATACAAGCACAGGGAGAACATGCAAGCTCCTCACAGGTGGTGACCAGGCCGGGATTCAGTTCACCACCCGACACCTCGACTTATGTCTGCCTTTAGGAAGTGAGATGTCAGTAGAAGGTTTGTGACCGCAGTCAGTTCATAGCCACTTGTTCAGGACTCGGATTTGCCCGCTATACAGTTCAGATTTATTACCTAATAAAAGCCGAAGCCATCTGCTTTATGGCACTGCGGCCCCCCGGTGCACACAGTAAATGACAGATTCCCAAAGTGACGCCATTAATTATCAGCCACTGCCAAGCAGAGCCCTGGGTACAGCGCAGAAGGACATGTCCAGCATGCCAGGATGGAGACACCAAGAATTTCCAGTGAGGCTGCACTCATCTCTGTCTTTGGACCCCTGGGGGCAGAAAAGACAAAAACAAATCCTTAACTGGGCCTCAAAGGGCACTGGGCATTGTCGCAGGGCAGAACAGCCCAATTTCATACCTGCTAGGTTCAATGGCAGTGCCAAACTGGCCGCTGTGTGAATGTGTAGACCCTGCAATGGATTGGCACCCCACCCGGAGCTGCCAGGATAGGATTAAGCAAGTGTATGGCGCCTATGAAGTCTTCACCCCCTTTGGAAGTTTTCACTTTTTCTTGTTATACAACATTGAATCACAATGACACCCGTCAACAGAAAAAGACCCTTTAATGTCAAAGTGGTCTGAATATAAAACAATAGCTAAGTGACAGCAGAAATAGTCATCCTCACCCCTTTAAAATCCATCCATCCATTATCCAACCCACTATATCCTAACTACAGAGTCACGGGGGGTCTGCTGGAGCCAATCCCAGCCAACACAGGGGGCAAGGCAGGAAACAAACCCCGGGCAGGGCGCCAGCCCACTGCAGGACACACACACACCAATATACATCCGCACATCCATTATCCAACCCACTATATCCTAACTACAGGGTCACGAGGGTCTGCTGGAGCCAATCCCAGCCAACACAGGGGGCAAGGCAGGAAACAAACCCCGGCAGGGCACCCCTTTAATATGGCACCCCTAAATCATCACTGGTGTGGCCAGTTAGCTTGAGGGGTCTATAATTAGTCACATGGAGATCACCCGTCTGGGGCTTCAGCTGACTGTTGTTTAAATGCACCTTAAAGTGGGAAGACCCAGCTTGGTGGGGTCTTAAGTATGGTGGTTCCATTAACTCCTGGAACTATGAGGTTGGATTTGGGGGATTGCTTGATATTTTCATTTGTCCATTCCATTATATTCTTATTTATATAACAAAGTAAACCACTAGAGGGCACATTACTTAGTATTTTCAGCCCCAGAGTCCTGGGTTCACATCCCAGTACTGCCCATATGGACTTTACCCCCAATGGATGGGTGAACTTTCTCAATTGGGGGCCCTGATTTGTCCTCTCACATCCCACAGATGGGGTTGGGGTCATTGTCAATTCTAAAATGCTTACAGGTGAGTGAGAGTTCAGTTTTGATTTATTCTTATATAGCGCCTTTCATTGAGTGCTGTGATCATTTCTCAGGTAAAGACAACTATAAGACAACTTTACAAATGACAATTTACATAATGAATATGCAGATTAAGTAAAAACACACAGGAGGACAAAGCAGCGCCACACTCACTAGATAGGCATGGAGAATCACCTGAGGCCGGGAGGCGGAGCCATCTGAGAGGGAGGTGGAGTCACTTGAGGTAGATGGAGAGAATGAGGTGGAGCTGGGAGGCGGAGGCACTCAGACAGAGGTGCAGAATGAGATAGGGTCACTAGACAGTCAGGATAAAGGTGGAGAGTAAATTTAGGATGGGAGACGGAGTCACTTGGGTAGCTGTGCAGAAAGACGTATGGTGGGGAGGCGGAGCCACTTAAGGGGAGTCAGAGTGACTTGTGGTTGAGGCAGAGTCAGTCTGGATATGGGTGATGAATGAGGCGGGGCCTGCAGGTGGAGTCACTGGGATACCTACAGTATGCAGAGTGAGATGAGGTGGGGAGGTGGAGTCACTTAAAGAGAAGTGCAAAATGAGATAAGGCCAGGAGATATTATCACTCAGGGCAGAGGGAGAGAGAATAACGTGGAGCTGGGAGTTGGAGTCACATGGAGGCGTAAGATGATTCACTCAGGATAGAGGTGGAGAATAAATTGAGGCTGGAGGCAGGGTCCCTTGAGTAGCTGCGCAGAACAAGATAAAGTGTGGAGGTGGAGTCACTTGAAGTAGAGGCGGAGTCACTTGAGAGCTGAAGTCACAGAGGATAGAGGTAAAGAATGAGGTGGAATGGGAGGCAGAGTCACTTGGGTAGCACTGCAGAATGAGATAAGGTGGGGAGGTGAAGTTACTTGGGGTGGAGATGGAGCTGCTCAGGGTACATGAAGAGAATAAGGTAGAACTGAGTGGTGGATTTGCTTGGGTAGAAGTGCAGAATAAGATAAGGTGAGGGGCGGAGTCACTTGGGGTAGAGGCGGAGTCACTTGAAGTAAGGGCATGGCCCTTCAGGACAGGTGAAGAGAATAAGGTGGAGCTGGGAGGTGGAGTCACTCAGACAAAAGTGCATAATGAGATAAGGAAGGAAAGCGGGATCACTTGGGACAGAGGCGGAGTCACGCTAGGTAGATGGAGAAGCTGGGAGGTGGAGTCACTTGGGGAGAAGTGCAGAAGGAGATAGGTAGGGAGGTGGAGTCATTTGGGGTGCAGGCGGAGTCATTCAAGGTAGGTGAAGCTGGGAGTTAGTGTCACTTGGGGAGAAGTGGGTGGGGAGGCAGAGTCACTCAGGAGAAAAGTGGTGAATGTGGTGGGGCTGAGAGGCGGAGTCACTTGGGGTAGAGGCGGAGTCACTCAGGCTGGTCTTTCTGAATGAAGTATGGAATCACTCAGGATAGAAGAGGGTGAATTACAAGGGGCAGGGAAGTGGGGTCACTGGAGGCAGAGGCGGAGTCACTTAGCATAAAGTTGGCCAGTGAGGTGTGGCATGGAGGTAGAATTAATTGAGGTAGAGGCGGAGTCACTCAGGGCAGAGGTGGAGAATGAGATGAAGTGGGTGTTATGATACTAAGTAAGGGCTATCGCGAAATGGGTGCGAGGCCTTTAAATATGCCCAAAAAATACACGATTAAAAAAAGAAAAATAGACAAGGCAAAGAAACATAAATGGGGGACCACATCCTGGATGAAACATACCAGCTAGGAGGCGGAGTCATTTGGATACCGATGGAGAATGAGGTGGGTTTGGGAGGCTGAGTCAGTCATGATAGAGGTGGAGAATGACGCTGGGCTGGGAGGCGGAGTTATTTGGGTAGAGATGCAGAATGAAATGCGGTTGGGAGGCGGAGTCACTCAGGGTAGGTTTACACCAATTGATCCTAACGATGTCTTTCCATTAACTTTGGTCATTTGACAATGGAGGAGAGGAAAAGAAATACAAGCTCTCTGGAGGAAATAAGCCTCAGCTGGGGGTGGGGAATGGGGTGGGGGGTCTATAGTCAGATATAACAATCAAAATCAAAAACAATGACCATCCTGGAGTCCTGCCCCTTCCCTGTGAAGGCACCACATCCAGGGTTGGCTACTGCCCTGTGCCACCTTTTGCTAGGATAGACTCTGTCCTAATTTGGATTCACTGAATGGACAGACTAACCTCCCAGGGAGCAGATTGTCCACTGCTACCCCAAGAAAAGGTGAACGTAAGCAAAAGGTGAGTTAGTGGCCGGCATAACTATGTAAGAGAAGGCCGGGACGTCCAAAAAGTGGAAGGATGAGGGAAGGCAGCCTCTTTATGGCACTGCTTCCCCCAGAACACTAGATGGCAGCTCCCCTGGATTCCCATAGGGCACTATGGGAATTGGAGTTCTGTATCTCAGCCCTGTTGGGTACAGTGGGTGCCACCAGGGGGTGCTGTAAAAATGGAGGAGCCATGTGGCATGGGGTTTCCACCCAACCCGGAAGTGCTTTGCAGACCATGTAGGCAGAAGAGCCAGGATTTGCCAGCCTCACAGTGACGAGCCAGAGTGGAGGGCAAAGCTTGTGAAGAAGACAGAGAAAGGACTTTGTGTCATTATTTGCTGCTTGTGTACTGTGCTGTGCTGTGAAGTGGGGAGCAACAGAAAACGCTTCCCCACTGAAGAATAAAACGTGTGCTGTGTTGAACTTGTGTCTCAGCCTGTCGGGGTTTGGGGAGCGTTATACCCCTGGTGGTCCACAACTATATGGTGGAGGAGGAGGAGTGAGTAACCAACATATATGTGTGTCAACAGGTCGTGTCTTTTGGGGTCGTTACAGATCTTGCGAGGAGTAGAAGTGCCCACAATTTTCCTCAGTAGACAAACCTGCCCAGTTGCCAGTCCTTGCATGTGAGCAAAGCCCACCATTAGTTGCGTTGCTGGCCATCTGGTCGAGTTTAGTGCTTTAGTGTCGGTGCTTCAAGATGTTCATCACACACTGCCCTCTGATGGTTGACTTTGTATGAGGCTCAAGCTTGGCGTCAACACCAAGGTGCCAGGACTGTGTACCTTAACTGGGTGGCAACAGGCAACGCGCTTGGTGGTCTTTTTTCCACAAAACAGCCTTGTTTATAACTCGACTCACCACTGTTTTGATGGATCCTGTGCTGCTTATTGTCACCTACCTTGAGGATTTACAAACTACAGAGGCAGAAGCCAACAGCTGGACACTGGAGGGACCCTCACAGCTGCTGTTTGTTGTGCATGTTGATAGACTGCCTGTGTGACCAGTGACACCAGTTTATAATTCAATTGAGTTCACTGCCACAAATTCAACCAAATTCTTCATCCATTCTTCCCATTACTGGCGACCATGTTGTGCCCTACGGAGGCAGCAGTCCCTCCCTCGGCCCCGGCCAGCAGCACAGCCAAATTTCTCTGGGGGATTTGAAGGCTGAGGGCCAAGCGTCAAGCCTGAGGTTCTGCCATGAATTTCTAATCAAGGCCCCCTGACGTCAGGGATGTTAGTTTAGCTATTGTGCACGGCTGAGTGCCCCTGAAAGCACGACTTGTCCCAGGCCAACCCCCTACAAGGACCCCTTTCTACGCCGCCTTGTCCTCAGAGGCCGTCCCTCCCTTATCAGACACTCAAAGATACAATGCCGTTCACTTCCACCTGGAGTGTGGTGGGGAAGCACAGACTGGAGCTGCTTTGACTCTTGAAGAAGAGGAAAGAGGGCAGTGTTGGAGCACATGGGGTCAAAAAGTAGATGTGCAGGCTAGAATAAGAATGGAAATATAAGAGCACAGAGTGGGGGGACTTGAAGCAGGGGAGGGGGTGTCTCTTAGAGGCACAGACTAAGTCGGGGGGGCAGTTAGGCTTCGAGTAAGAGGGGGGTATCAGGTGGGGCTGGGAAGAATAAGATACAGATGGGAGGCGGAGTCACTTGGCTAAAGGTGCAGAATGGCATAATGTGGAGAGGCGGAGTCAGTCTGGAGCAAGGTGGAGAATAAGGCGGGGCTGGGAGGTGGAGTCACTTTGGCTAGAGGGGCAGGTCACTTAGACAGAGGTGTGCTCTCTCTAATTTAATTACTCATCTATTGGAGCTCTCTTTATGACATTATTTCGATTTTTGGGGTCAGCCAGTCATCCGAGTTTACAGGTAATTCAAAGATAAATTTTTACATGTTGCTTTTCATGTTCCTATTTTGTGAGACAGGTCATTTTTTCCATAATCAACTTTGATTCCTGTTTAGGTTTGACAAAAGGTAGGACAGATTTTGGGTTTTGGACTTTTTTCTAGTAGGTGGGGTCACTAAAGGTAGAGGCGGAGTCACTTAGGTAAAGGCGCAGAATGAGATAACTCAAGATAGACAGAAAGAAGGAGGTGGGGCTTGGAGGTGAAGTCACTTGACGTAGAGGTGGAGTCACCTTTGGTAGAGTTGGAGGTTGAAATGGGGCAGGGAGTTGAACTCACTCAGGGTAGAAAGGGAGAATGAGGTAGAATAGGGGGTGGAGTCACTTGAGATAGAGGCGGAGTCACTTGAGGTAGAGGTGGAGTCACCTTTGGTAGAGTTGGTGGTTGAAATGGGGCAGGGAGTTGAACTCACTCAGGGTAGAAAGGGAGAATGAGGTAGAATAGGGGGCGGAGTCACTTGAGGTAGAGGTGGAGTCACTTGAGGTAGAGTTGGAGGTTGAACTGGAGCAGGAAGGTGAAGTCACTCAGGGTAAAAAGGGAGAATGAGGTAGAATAGGGAGGCGGAGTCACTTGAGATAGAGGCGGAGTCACTTGAGGTAGAGGCGGACTCACTTTAGGTAGAGTTAGAGGTTGAAATGGGGTATGGAGGTGAAGGGTAGAAGGGGAAAATGAGGTAGAATAGGGAGGCGGAGTCACTTGAGGTAGAGGCAGAATCACTTGGGGTAAAGGTGGCAAATGAGGTGGGGCATGGACGTGTAATAACTTGAGGAAGAGGTGTAGCCATTTAGGGTAAGATGGTGCAAGGAGGTGAAGTTACTCAGGGCAGAAGGGGAGAATGAGGTGGGGTCACTCAGGGGAAAGGTGGCAAATGTGGCAAAAAGTGGGGCATGGAGGTGCAGTCACTTGAGGTAGAGGCAGAGCCACTTAGAGTAGATGTGGTGATTCAGATGGTGCAGGGAGGTAAAGTAACTCAGTGTAGAAGAGGAGAATGAGGTAGGGTAGGGAGGTAGAGTTACTAGATGTAGAGGTGGAGTCACTCAGGGTAAAGGTGCAGAATGAGATAACTCAAGATAGACAGAAAGAAGGAGGTGGGGCTTGGAGGTGAAGTCACTTGAGGTAGAGGCGGAGTCACTTGAGGTAGAGCTGGAGTCACCTTTGGTAGAGTTGGAGGTTGAAATGGGGCAGGGAGGTGAACTCACTTAGGGTAGAAAGGGAGAATGAGGTAGAATAGGGGGCGGGGTCACTTGAGGTAGAGGCGGAGTCACTTGAGGTAGAGGCAGAGTCACTTGCGGTAGAGGCGGAGTCACTTTAGGTAGAGTTGGAGGTTGAAAATGGGGTATGGAGTTGAAGGTAGAAGGGGAGAATGAGGTAGAATAGGGAGGCGGAGTCACTTGAGGTAGAGGCAGAATCACTTAGGGTAAAGGTGGCAAATGAGGTGGGGCATGGACGTGTAATAACTTGAGGAAGAGGTGTAGCCATTTAGGGTAAGATGGTGCAAGGAGGTGAAGTTACTCAGGGCAGAAGGGGAGAATGAGCTGGGGTCACTTAGGGGAAAGGTGGCAAATGTGGCAAAAAGTGGGGCATGGAGGTGCAGTCACTTGAGGTAGAGGCAGAGCAGTGGTGCAGGGAGGTAAAGTAACTCAGTGTAGAAGGGGAGAATGAGGTAGGGTAGGGAGGTAGAGTTACTAGATGTAGAGATGGAGTCACTCAGGGTAAAGGTGGAGAGTAAGGTGTGGCATGGAGGTGGAATAACTTGAGGAAGATGTGGGGCCACTTTGGGTAGTGGTGGAGAATGAGGCGGGGAAGTTAGGCCAAGTAACCTAGGGTAAAGGTGGTGATTGAAGTGGTGCATGGTGGTGGAACGACCTGAGGAAGAGGCGGAGCCACTGGAGAAAGTGGTGGGGCATGGAGGTGAAGTCACTTGTGGTAGAGGTGAAGTCACTTAGGGTGAGATGGTGCAAGGAGTTGAAGTTACTCAGAGTAGAAGGGGAGAAAGAGGTAGGGTAGGGAGGCGGAGTCACTTGAGGTGAAGGCGGAGTCACTTAGGGTAACAGCTGTTAATGAGGTGGGGCATGGAAGTGCAAAAACTTGAGGAAGAGGTGGAGTCACTTAGGGTGAGATGCTACAAGGAGGATTAGTTAGGGGTAGAAGGGAAAAATGAGGTGCGGTCACTTGAGATACGGGCAGAATCACTTAGGGTAAAGGTGGCCAATCAAGTGGGGCATGGAGGTGCAGTCACTTGAGGTAGAGGCAGAATCATTTAGGGCAGAAGTGAAGAATGAGATGGGGCAAGGAGGAGAAGTCACTCAGGGTAGAAGAGGAGAATGAAGTTGGGTAGGGAGTGGGAATCACTCAGGACAGAAGAGGTGAATTAGAAGGGCCAGGGAAGTGGAGTCACTTAGCATAAAGTTGGCCAGTGAGGTGTAGCACGGAGATAGAATTAATTGAGGTAGAGGCGGAGTCACTCAGGGTAGCATTGAGGTGGGGCTGGGGGGGCGGAGTCATTTGGAGTAGAAGTGTTGTAAATGGGGCTAAGAGATGTGGCTCAGTGTAGGGATCTGGGGGTCAGTAATATTTGGGATTAGAGCAGCACGCTGTGAGCTTGAGAGGCTCAGTTTTCAGTTGGCAGTGTGAAATCAGACTGGGATGAGTGAAGTTCAGAGTTAGAGGAGGTGAACGAGGTGATGCTGGGAGGCTATGCGGTTCAATGTCGAGGTCTGCAACAGGAAGAAGAGGGGCTCAGTTTGAAAATCTGGAAGGTGGTGACAGATGTAGGTGGTGTGATACGGGAGTAATGCCTAAGGACCTAGCATTTAGCTGGCAGGCTGGCAGCACACTGGCACGTGGTGTATGGACTGGGATGCAAAGCCGCTCAGTGTTGGAGTCACAGACTAAGAGGTGGCGAGACCCCAGGGAGGCTGCCGGCTTCTCTTTCTCCCACTACCTCCTCCTCTTGGATTTGTATTTGCTCAGCTCTGCATCCTCCACTCACTCAGCCGCTAAAATGATTATTATCATTAAGAAGCTGTCTGCATTTCCCATGTGGAAAAAGTTTATTTTAACACGTTATAAAAAAACAATATTTATGTAATATTTTCTTGTGCGGCTGCTGGCTGGTCGGGTGCCAGAGTACAGAGCCTTTTCTGACAGACACAGTGAACATCTGTTTGCTAGAAGAACACTGATTTATAGAAAACGGTATGTGGGCAAGGGTAATGAGTTTACCCTCTGGGACTTGGGTTCAAATCCAAAAGCGCCAAGTTGAAATGTAAATAGAGCCAAAGTGGGCGCTGCCAGCCTGCAGGGAAAATTAAAAAGCTTTAAGCAAAAAGAAAAAAAAAAAACACATTAGACAAGCTAAACAAATGAAAGGACATATTTGAGAAAAATAAAATCTTACTTTCCACAGCATGCCACTCACTCCAAAAAGGGTCAGCCGTTTACTTTACATTCTTTTGCTGCATCTTTTAACACGGAAAAATCAAGAATAGCATCCATCCATCCATCCATCCACCAATCTCTCAGTGATGTGGCTCAGTCAATCAAGCAGTCTTTATATAGCACCTTTCAAAATGATCAATAAAATGGCTAGCTCAGTCTGGAGTACAGCCTTGGCATCAACGTCCTCCAGAAATACCTGCCTTCAGAAGAAGAAGATCCGCTCTTCTGTCACCTCATTGGAAAGGCTCTCTAGAAGGTCACTACTATTCACCACCTTTGGTACAAATCCAATGGCTGTCACAAAATGAATGGCCAGTGACCTGCAGGCTAACAAGACCAGCCGCCTCGGGATTAACACGATTAGTCACCTCTAGAAGAAAAGGAAGAAAAGCACACCAGGCCACACATAGAACAGGCCCAGGACAGACAGATGCTGGACAGGGGTCACCTGACTCTGAGTGGCCACGATCGGATACCACGATGGCCATGTTTACACTGCGGGGGTCTCAATGCCAAAATCTGAACATGTGAGGGGGCCAGACCAGTTTCTGTGGTGGTCATGTTACACCATACGCCAGTTCAGTGAAAGAATCAGATGCCATTCATAGTGGCTGGCATGGGTGAATCTCAAGTTTCTTTTCTACCACTTAAAGGGGAACAGTCCCGGTTTTCCAACTTTTAATAGTAAAAAGACCTCTTGTTTTGTAGGGGGTGTATTTTATGTTTTGTTGTCAATTTTTCCATCCATCCATCCATTTTCCAACCTGCTGAAATCCGAATACAGGGTCAAGGGGGTCTGCTGGAGCCAATCCCAGCCAACACAGGGCACAAGGCAGGAACCAATCCCAGGCAGGGTGCCAACCCACCGCAGGTCATTTTTTATTATTATTATACATATTTTCATGTATTTTCTGTTTAACCCCGCCTCCATTCTTTGTGTTTTGTGGGTGGAGCCCCAGGAGGCAGGGCCACCCTGACAACACACATTTTGGCTATTTAGGGCCAGAGCTGAGTGTGTGGCAATCAGCAGATTGTTTTACTTGTGTTTGGAATTTCCTGAGTATTAATTATTATTTTTGTGACATTTATGCTTCTTTTTAAGGATTACTGCTATGTTTCAGCCAGGGTGGCCCCCACCTACACCTAATGTTCAAATTCCTGTTTTATGTCTTCTTGTTCATTATTTCTAATATTTTATGCATTTACTAGTTTGGTACTTATATAATGTTATTTCTACTTGTCCATGCCCATCTCACCATATTCCATGTATCTTGTGGGTGGTTCCCCAAGAGGCGGGGCCACCTGCCAGTCCCTGTCAAGTGTCCGCCCTGAACCCTCTAAAGGTTTTACGGTGCACTGAACGCGTTTGGTGGTGTTGGTGAGTTCTCTGGTGTTTATTGTATTTTTGTTGATTCTCTGTATTTTTTGGATCTCCATGCTCTGTTTTTGGTTTTGATTTTTGGATTTGTGTTTTTCGCTTGTTTTACCCTAGATTGCCTTTATTGTTTTCGGTACTGCCTTCTGGGTCTTTTGTGCCTTCTCGGAGATTCTTGTGCTGTAGCTCATTTTTAAAAATATATCTACTCTCTATATATAAAATCCTAAGCCAAAAAGTGCAACGATTTTATGTGACGTTTTTATGTCACTTTTTTGTCACGCTTTAAATCGGGCTTATTTTAAAACCTACATATATATGTTTGGTATCATTCTTTTCAGATTTTATCGAACTTTAATGTGTTGTTAAATTTTCAGATTCTTATTCCGTTTTTTACATTATAAATTAAAAAATATCAAGAACTCATGTCCTGTGAGACGAGGCTTTGTGCCAAGAGATTTAACCAGGCCCGGGGCCAGAAATAAAAGACAAAGAGTAGGACAGCTGCTGTGCAGGCTTTTAAATGTTCAAAGCACCACGCGAGATGGAGATCACACGGCACGGCAGCAGCAGCAGCTGATCGAGCAAAGAGGACATAAAAACAAACCGTATTTGTTTCCCATTGTATCACCGTTTAAGAGGGGGTTTCGGAGGAGCGACTGCATTTCCTTGGGGTGTGTTCATCCCCCCTCTTCACAACACTAATGGCAGAGACGCTGGGGGGGTTGGCAAGCGAAGCGAGCAGGGGGCGAACCCCCTAGTCTGATTTATAAAGATGCTTCATCTTCCCTTTAGGTTTCACCAGACAAAAGCTGATGGATCCTCGACTTGTGCTGATTTCTTGAACAATTTAATGGGGCTTAGGAATTTACAACAATGACATCTTCTGGATAGTGACCTGGAATTGTTTGCTTAGGATTGCCTTCTAGGTAATTATTATTGCCCGTTTTTGCTCTTTTCAGCATTTTGCTTGTATTTTTCAAATAAATCCTTTATAAAGATTCTTTATTTGCCATTTTATACACAAGCTGAGGGTTTATGGTCATCCCTCCCCTTGTAGGGCTGTTGTTATATTTTAAGACATTTCTTTATATTTTGGACTTTTTTTCCTATCTTTCAGCCTAGCCGGGTAGATTTCTGGGTTAAACAGGTGACGGGTGAGTCTCTTCTGGATTTGCTAGGGAAGGTCCAGGCCTGCTTTCTGGTAATTTTTGGAGTCATCAACTCCTTTTCAAGATGTGTGAGTCTCCAGGTTGTGTGGCAGTTTTGAAAAAAAAAAATAATGACAGTGTGAAATACGCTGCCATTTTTGAATAAATAAGCAGAAAAACATCATTGGTAAATTATTTTATCTTTAATTTGACTCGTATGCTGCATTCAAATTGTACAAAGCGCAATTCGGCTGCATACAGTTAAGCAATACAACAGGAGGCCAAGCAAAGCAGCTGTTCAGTGTCCACCATGTTGGAATCTGTTTTTCTTCCGTGAAGGGTGACCAATCAGAGAATGAGACGGGGTAATGGTCTTATCTGAGCTTATCGTTACTTACAAACCAGAGTGCACAATGAGATCTCGAGATGTTGGCCTACTTTAGATTCCAAAGATTAATGAAATAACAGAGGGAGGTTGAGCTTTTAGTTACAGGGTCCCAAAACTGTGGAATGACCTGCCTGTTAATACAAGAGGTGTCCCGTCAGTCTCAGCTTTTAAATCCCAAGTGAAGACTCACAACTTCATTCTGGCATACCATGACTAGACCTGCTGATTAGCAGTGCATACCGCAGTTCTCTGTGTTAGTCATTTGTAGAGAAGTAACATGATATTTAAAAAACGTCACTCACCCTCCTCTGTTGGATTTCTCTCCTCAGCATCTGCTCTACTGCCAGGCTGCTCTCCTACATCTCAGACAGAGGAGCATTGGAATCATCTGATGGAAAGATTCTCTCATCTGAATCAATCAACCGGATTGTTCAAGCAAATTCAAAAAAAAACCCCGACCTAAACCCATTAAGTAGTTAAGCGGATATAAGGCATGCCCCTTGGCCCCGCCGCCCCTCCTCTCGACCCAGAGCGGACATACAGACAGACAGATGTTGGATTTTATATATGTATAGAAATGTGTACCAGTTATGTATTTAGTAATTAGAGTAATCTATACTTGTATTTTAACTGTGAATTGTTCATAGCACTCTGTGCCTTCACTCAGTGAAAGGTGCTATACAAAATATAAGATGTCTTGTAATGAGCAGAATCCAATCAGGGAAGGGCCACATAATCAGCCTGAACAGATCAACAGTCCGTCCTCACTGCAACACAGAGCTGGCGTTTTCACAAGTATACGACTCTGAAGAGCATTTCCAAAAGTCTCTGCTTTAGTGGGTTCAAAATGCTGGGGAAGGGTGGGTGAAAGGTGAAAGCAGGGACTAATGTCTGTATTTCATAAAAGAATGCGTAGTAGTGTGGATGGGATGGCCGTTTCCTTGAACGAGCAGAGTTGGGCGCCTCTAAATAACCAACTACATGTTCTCATCACTGTGGTGGGCTGGCGCCCTGCCCAGGGTTTGTTTCCTGCCTTGCACCCTGTGTTGGCTGGGATTGGCTCCAGCAGACCCCCGTGACCCTGTAGTTAGGATATAGCGGGTTGGATAATGGATGGATGGATGTTCTCATCAAGGAGGTCATCGGCTGGTTCTGGATAAACCTGACCAAGTCACCCAGAGGAGAACAGGAGAAAAAGACTACCTGCCTCCAAATAAACAGGATCGCATTCTCCTCGAACAGCTGCATTAAGCACCTCTAGATAAAGAAGATAAAGTGACATCACGAGAAGAACAATTAGGATGAGCCCCCTCTAATCAGATGGAATTCAAGTTCACCTACTGTACAAGAGCACAATCTGACACCTCCGGGGGAATAGAATCTGTTGCCTGCAGATAAATATGATAAATCTCCCTTCTAGATACACCTCTAGATAAACAGGATCAAATTCCACCAGAAAATCATAATGAGATGCCTTTATGAAAAGAGGATCGGCTGTCTCTGGATAAACAGGATCAGTTTACCCCAGAATGGCACCGTTAGACGTCCCCGGATAAACAGGATCAAGTTCCCCTAACGCAGCCTAAGAAGAAACCTCCAGGATCAGCGTCCCCCTTAAAAAAAAATGAGAGGGTGCTGCCTGTCGAAGGAAAACCTCATTCAGCATCTCCAGTTGTACAGGAACAGAGTGGAGCACTGCAGGACCCCAGGGAATCCCCTCTACGTCTGCAAGGATCCGGACCAGGGGTTCTCAAGTCCAGTCTGGGATTTTCATACCAACCAGCTTCACATATCCATGGGACCATCTCACCTCTGATTCATCTCAGGGTTTAATTAGCTGGATTTATATATTTTTTCATTTTGCATTCATCAACACAATTTCTGAAGAAATTCAGAAATGTATATAATTGTAAGCAAAAAACTATCATTTAATTTTTTTAATTACTTTTTCCTTTGGAGTTTGCCCTCTTAATTGTATCAGATTACTGAATATGACGAGCAGCACAGACCCGGTTGCAAACGACGCTCAGTGCTAAAGACAAGCCGCTCCTTTAATGTCAACCCAAGAGCTAATTAGTAAGAAAAGGCTTAAATCTGTGGTGCGTAAATTCCATGATGTGGACCACCATAACTGCAGGTGCTCATCCCAACCACCTCTAACTGGACCCCTGCCATCAGGAAGCCAGCTGCTCTTTCCCACTTTTGTCTGTTAGTGTCTGTTGAAAGGGCAATACGGGAATTAATTGTATGTGTCATTTCTGTTTAATTAAGTAGCAGTGCATGTTGAATTTATGAGTCTTTATGATTGGTCCATACTGAGGTGGAACTTGACCAATCAGAGGGCTCCACTTTGCACCTTGTAGTTTAGTTTGGTGGCGCCTCAGCAATAGAGCAGAAGCTCAATCATGAAATGAGAAAGTTAGAGTAATGATATGTAAAGTAAGTGTAATTTAATTGTCTGTCCTTAAATTATGTTGTTTGAATGAGTACATCTGTGTGTGTATATATATATATATATATATATATATATATATATATATATATATAT
>JANRMT010062802.1:18136890-18147431 GCA_026402145.1 Polypterus bichir lapradei
TATATATATATATATATATATATATATATATATATATATATATATATTGTGGAAGCTGGCCCGGACACAGACAGGCAGACACGTTCATGTCACCCACAACACGTTTATTTACAATAATATATACAAAGTGCACCACAAAACCCCCAAAAGTCCCCAAAGTCCTGGCCACAACAATGCCTTCTTCAGACCGCCTCCTTCTCTCCTCTTCAGCTCAGCCCACTCCACTCCCGACTCTGAATGAAGGGAGGCGGCCCCTTTTATTATCACCCGGATGTGCTCCAGGTGGGTTCCGGCAATCACCCGCTGACACGCCCCTGTGTGGCGGAAGTGCCGGCTGCATCCCCGGAAGCACTCCGGGTGTCCCTGCTCTTCTTCCCCCCAGCACTTCCTGGTGTGGCGGAAGTGCTGAGGTCCAGGGCTCCTAAGGCATGGGAATGCCCCCTGGCGGCGACCACGGGCCCCTACAGGGTGGAGCTTCAAAGCTCTGTGCCCGTGGCCCCCAAAGCAACCAGGACGGCGGCCCCCACATGATCCAGGGCACACGTGGACCCTCCTCCGGTCCCTCAAGGTGTCCCGGCCGGGTTGTTGCCCCTGGCATCCCTGACAATATATATACTGTATATATATATATATATATATATATATATATATATATATATATATATGGGTGGGGGTTGGTTTGAACTTAATTTTCTCAAGTTTGACTTGCTTGTATGGAAAGTTACTTGCTGTTACTAGATAGAGAAAGATATGAAAAGCACTATATTGCAGATAGATAGATAGATAGATAGATAGATAGATAGATAGATAGATAGATAGATAGATAGATAGATAGATAGATAGATATGAAAAGCACTATATTGCAGATAGATAGATAGATAGATAGATAGATAGATATGAAAGGCACTATATAATAGATAGATAGATAGATAGATAGATAGATAGATAGATAGATAGATAGATAGATAGATATATAGGAAAGGCAGTATACAGTATAAGACACATAGATAGATAGATAGATAGATAGATAGATAGATAGATAGATAGATAGATAGATACTCTCATTCATGTACACATGGTAGACAGTTTAAAGACTTAGATGATGGTATTTTTCTGCCGACCCAGGGGTTGGCGCTGTGTGATAATGCTCTCTCTATCTCTCTCTCTCTTTATCCCTCCATCTCCAGAAAGGAAGACTGCTGGCTCTCCACCTCCTACGTCACTTCAGGGTCTGCCCACCTGGTGTCACCTCTTCCTGCCAGGACTCCTCATAACCAAAAAAGCTGCCATCTTGGGCAGTCACCCTGAGAAGATCCCAGTCTGAGGAAAACTCATTTTGTGTGTACAATGCGGTTTTTTTTCCATTTTCGATCATTCAGTTATATGGGGTTTGCTGCAAGGTGCCCCAACACACTGATGTTTTGTTTGTCTTGTGCTGCCATATATATACCATAAACAGCAGCAACTGACAAGCATCTGCAGGGTTTATGCTGACGCCACATGTTCATCATCTAAGCCTTACACAGAAGTGAATGAGAAGGCAGACAAAACGTTATGTTCAATCATAAAAAAACTGTAGAATATCAATCCAGAGATGTTGGTGACACACACACACACAATGATGACTCCACATCTGGAATCCTGTGTGTAGTCACCATGCCACAAGAAAGACAAAGCATTACTTGAAGTTGAGAAGAGGAAAACAACTAGGGGCAGGTTATGGGACATCATGCTGAGACTACACAGTTCTAGCAAGGGATAGCGGGTTTGGAAAATGGATGGATGGATGGATGGATGGGAGTTTACGCTCAGACTATATAATGTGCTAGTGAGACCTCATCTGGTGTGTTGTGTGCAGTTCTGGTCACCACACTACAAGAAAGAAAGAGCAGCACCTGAAGCTGTGCAGAGGAGACCAACCAGGTGTATGTTATGGGACATTATACTTAGACTATATGAAGCTATTAAGGCATAGCGGGTTTGTAAAATGGATGGATGGATGGATCAGTTATGCTCAGTTATACTCAGCTATTCTCAGACTATATATCATGCTAGTGAGACCTCAACTGGAGTTCTGTTGTCAGTTCTGGTCACCACACAGAAGAAAGACACAGCAGCCCTTGAAGTTGTTCCAAAGGAGACTAATCTGGTATATGCCATGGAATATTATGCTTAGACTGCACAATTCTCTCAAGGAGTAGTGGGTTTGGAAATTGGATGGATGGATGGATGGATGGATAAGATAGGACATTATACTCAGACTATATAATGCACTAGTGAGACCACCTCTGGAGTACTGTGTGCAGGTCTGGTCTCCATGCTACAAAGAAGACATAACAGCAATTGCATCTGTCCAAAGAGGAGATCAGCCAAGTTTACACTATGGGACATTATGCTTACACTATACAATGCTATCAAGGGATAGCAAGTTTGGAAAATGGATTGATGTAATGGATGGATGGAAGAGACGTTATGCTCAGGGTATATAATGTGCTAGTGAGACCTCATCAGTAGTGTTGCGTGCAGTTCTGGTCACCATGGCACAAAAAAGACAGAACAACACCTCAGGCTGTGCAGAGGAGAGCAATATGGGACGTTAGAATATAGAAAGCTATAAAGGGATAGCAGGTTTGTAAAATGAATAGATGGATGGATGGATGGGAAGTTATGCTCAGACTATATACCACTATAGTGAGGCCTCATGTGGAGTGTTGTGTGGAGTTCTGGTTACCACAGCACAAGAAAGACATAGCAGCACTTGGGGCTATGCAGAGGAGACCCCCCCCCCCCCCCCCAGGTGCATCATGGGACTTAAAGTCATGTCCTACTATGATAGGCTCAGAGAATTAAACCCGTTAAGTCTGGGGCAGCTTTAGGGACCTCATTCAGGTCTTCAAAATTCTCAAGGGTGTTGATAAAGTAGATCCAGCAGAGTTCTTTCAGCTTAATGGAGAATCACATACTGGAGGTCACCTGTGGAAATTAAGGAGAAGTGCATTTAGGACATTTTTTGTAAAGAGGTGCTAGAATCTGGAACAAATTACAAAACATGGAGTTGAAGCAGAAACCTTGAGAACCTCTAAAATGGGTGGGGAGAAGATCTTGGGATGGCAAACAAATGAGCCTTATGGGCTGAGTGGTCTCCTCTCGCTTGTCAGATTTCATATGTTCTTTCAGGGGCTAAAAAACCCGGATCAGCCTCCTCCCTGTCAGACACCTCTAAATAAAAGAATCAACTCGTTATATAAAATCACGCAATTCTCTGCCCGTAGGAAAGCAGGGCGAGTGTCTTCCACCAGGACGCTTTTAGGTCATCTGCCAGAGCCAGAGGACACCACAGAAGCCTGGAGGCGCATCACGCTCGGCTTGCAGTTGCCCGTCCGCTTGCACTTGCTGCCCTGCGCTTTCCCAGGTATGCATACATCTGGAGCGCAGATGTGGTGCTTTTGCAGGACGGGGCCTGCCTGCCAGATGGAGGCAGGTCAGAGGTCACAGAGCACCAGAATAATGTCCACCCACTGTTGACCGCCAGGGCAGAGAGGCTGCTGTATTTATTAGCATGCGTTTATGCATAAGATGGGCGTCCAAATTCCTTTCGATGAGTTAAGCAGGAATACATCACTAGCTGGGTTGGTGTTTGGTCAGGTCAGGTCGCTCAGAGGTCCAGAAAAAAGGGGGACACTCCACACGTTCAGGCTTTACCTGCCTGACTTTGATGGGTCGCTCCAGACAGGTCATGAAGAAGACCTTTGTACACCTCGGTCCGTTACGACGAGACTCCCCTCCACCCCCAGCCAGTCACACAGCTGTATGCAGCTGTTTCTGCAGGTATCTCCCTGTGGCCTGAACCTGCTCTCTCTCTCCCTATCTCTCTCTCGTTCTCTCTCTCTTACTCTCTCTCTCTCTTCTCTCTCTCCCTATCTCTCTCTCGTTCTCTCTCTCTCTCTCTCTTACTCTCTCTCTTTCTTTCTTTCTCACTCTCTCTCTCTGCCTGTCAAGTGCATCCCTCACATGTCTCCTTGGCAGGAAGCTGACTGTGCCCTCGTGGAATGTTGCTTTGGCATTGCGACCAGTGCTGAAGCTCAAGTGTCTGGGCACTTCATTCAGCATCTCACATGCCAGCGGCGACTAGGGGATCAGGATTTACGGAAAAAAAAAATAAACTTGAGTGAGTTCCAGATACTCAGCACGCTGCACTGGAAGAAAAGGGCCTTAACCCGACTCAAGCTGTAGGCAAGACCCTGGGATCAGGGAGGGGCAGGAATGTCGGGCTCATGGCTGATTGAATTAATGACACGCAGTCTATGAGAGACATGTCCCCACGTCAATGAGACCTCCGAGTCAGGGACATGGAGACTGGACACCGGGCCAACACACAACCTCTAACGTCTGAGTAATACTTCTGCCGACCCACGTCATCCACATATCCTACAGTGTGGCCTGACGCACACATCGATGTGAACTCTTCGCAGACCCCCATAACTCTGATTGGCCAGTCTGGTAACTGCGTATTTCCTGAAACGTGTTTCTGATCGTTTTCCAGTTTGGAAGCCACTGAATGTATGAAAGAGCGAAAATATCAGGTCACCTATAGAAGAAAATTTGTAGCAAGAGGGGCATTGATCCTGGAGAATAAAAACTGCAACCGTTTTAATGGATCACTTGCTTCTCTTGTGCACCACAAACACCGCCACCTAGTGGTCAGGCATGCTTCAATAATGTAGCTTTTCGTGCATAGCTACATCGTGAGCTTGACGCAGAAATATTAATCAGCCTGCCATTCAGGACATTTCAGGCCAGAGCTCAGAGTCATTGTAGGCCATCAGAGAAACAGAGAGGGACGCGATGGAGCAATCCGGCGAAATGCACAGGCAAGAGCACAACGTGTGGGCCGGGACCTCGAAGTGTGATAGGCCTCCACAGTGGACCCTCTGTTAATTCTGCATGGTAAAGATAGAAATTCTGTGCTGCTGATGGACATTAAGACTGACCCATGAGACATGAAGGACAATCTGTTTCTCTGAGGGACATTAAGACTGATCCATGACCCGTGAAGGACACATACTGACAGAGACAGTTCTTAAGACCAGCTGTCCACCTGCTTATATATGCAAATATCTAGTCAGTCAATCACATGGCAGCAGTGTGATGCATCAGATCATGCAGATGCAGGTCAGGAGTTTCCGTTGATGTTCACCAGAATAGGCAAAAATCTGATGTCAATGATTTCAACCGAGATATGATGGTTTGTGCCAGATGGGCTATTTTGAGGATTTCCAAAAATCTCTAAGGAATGTTTGAACCATCTTGTGGAATCCACACCACAAAGATCTGAAGCTGTTTTGAGAGCTAAAGGAGGCCTGGCAAAGTATTAGGACTCAGCGAGTGTAAAACCAGAAGATGGCGTCAGTACAGAACTTGCAGGTTAGAACCATCAAATCAACTCACGTCTGTCATTGACCCGGTGAAGGATGTGAACTTCAATCCAGTCTATCTTCTCCTTACTGTGTACAATGAGATGACTGGAGGGCTTGCAGAGACTTAAGAGGAAACCTTAGCAGGCAAGTAAGCAGATGACCATGAATGAGGACCCTTGGCCCAGTACTGGACATGCAAGTGAAACACTTGAGTCAATGCAGAACATACAGTCTGGACCACTGAATCAGTGAGGGGCTTGTGGACCAAAACCCCATCAACTCAAACAGGAAGTGTCACACACGTGTGCATGGGAGACAGCTAAAAGGCTCAGATGAAGGTGATTCCATGCCAGACCAGCGGATGGCAGGGTGCACTGATCCTTCATCTTTTTCATTGGCAGACCGAGTACTGGAAATTTCACCTGGATTCAATGACGACACTTCTGGATCCGGGCCCGATGATGTTATTTCCAGTTCTGGGCCCGATGACATCACTTTAGGTTCCTGCCCTGATGATGTCACTTCACAATCCGGGTCAAATAATGTTATTTTCGGTTCTGGGGCTGATGATGTCACTTCCGGTTCCTTAACCTTCCTGATTTTAAAGCCATGTTTGCCTGTCTGTTTGTTCTTATTTTGGACTGACGTCTGTACAAACTTTATACCACAACCTTCACTTTTGTCAGCCTATTTCAAGTATTACGGGAGGCTTCCCCCAAACCTCTTCCTGTGACCGTTTGAATCTTTTCACAGAGGATATCAGCAGGACGTCTGAATCAATGGATGACATTTGGGCCTCTCTGGGACTCGAGTCGGCACATGCACAAGGATTTATAACTCAGTGCTGGCCAGACCCCCGAATCAATACACCACTCAAACGAAACCTTCAAATCAAAGAGGGGCATGTCAGCAGGACACCTGACCCAACAAAAGGTCATTTGGGCCTTAATTCAGGAGAAGCACCAGAATCTGTAAGCTTCAAAACAGACAGGAGCATATCAGTGGAACGCCTGACCCAATGGAGGACATTTTGGCCTCTCTGTAACTCAGTTCTCAATGCGCACTGGAACCCTTGACTCAAGGCCGACTGGACTGCTGAGACGTTAAAAGCCATGAAGGACCAACCATCAAATCAGCAGGTCACCTGACTCAATGCAGTATAACTGGGCGTCTCTGTGACTCGGTCCAGAAGAAGCACCAGCCAAGTCCTGAGACCGTATAGACTGGACCATTACATTGGATAGGGGCGTATGAGTAGGACACCTGACCTGACAAAGGACATTTGGGCCTACCTGTGAGGAGGAGCAACATAATCCATGACTTAATACATGCTGGGCCATCACATCAGATAGGGGCACGTCAGCAGGACACCTGACCCAAAAATGGACATTTGATCTGTGACTCAGTTAAGGAGGACCACCAGAATCCATGACTTAATACATGCTATACCATCACATCTGACAGGGGCACATCACCTGACCCAAAAATGGACATTAGGTCTGTGACTCAGTTCAGGACATGCCCTGGAATCTGTGACTCAATACAGACTGGACCCCCGAGTCATTATTGAACACACAAGATGGTCCATCACGTCAGCACAACTACCAACTTAATGCAGGACAGCTGGGCCTACCTGAACTTCAGGTCACAGTGCAGGACACTTGGGCCAGTCTGGGACTTCAGTCTGGACACACTCTAGAATCCTTCATTCATTGCAAATCAGATCCACTGAGTCATTGTTGGACATACAGGCCAGGCCATCATGTCACACAGGGGTAGGACATGTGATGCAGTGCAGGACATTTTGACCTATTAGTAAATAGGTTCAGAAATGCAACCCAGACCACTGAATCAGTGAGGCTCGTACAGGAAGAACGTTGGGTCAGTGAAGAACTTTCAGCCTGAACCTGCATGTGAGTAAAGGGTGATGAAGATGATGCGAATTAGACCCCTGCATTGAGGACATACAAACTGGACCACAAGTCACCTCAGAAAGTCAGGAGTCCCAAAACAATAGGTGCAGGACATACAGACCGAGACAAAGAAAGACAAGTGGGACAGCAAGATTCAATCTGGGCCCACAAACATATTCACGTGAAGCACATAGGACCTCTGGACCAATGAAGGACCACCAATGCAGGACCCTTGAATCATCAAGAACTAGATGTCCGAGCCTGTGAGTGATTCTGGACACTTCACTGGGCCGCTGAAACTGGAGGGGAATGTGCAGACGGTGCCAGTATTGTTGAGTCAGTAGGGGATTTCCAGATTGGACCACTGAGCTGTCTGGCCATACTGGTTTGACGCAATCTTTCAGAAATGGAACGGTGTGGACTGGCTGATTGGACCATCAGAAAATGCAGCTCGAGGAGGCTCCTCTAACAGAACGTGGTGGTTATCTTCTCAAAGACACTTGAGATATAATAATGGGTAGAGCCTGGATTGTCCCGTGAGGGCAGGAAGGGTGGTCAGGTTGGTCTGATGCCAAAATAGAGAGCAGATCTATGACCAGAAGGCAAATTGTAAAGTCACAATACAATGGTGGCCTCAGACCCTCAACTGGGTCAAAAGAGACACCTCATTAAATGTTGTTGCCGTGCTGCCTGTGAATGACTGAAACTGCAGCTGCACGTCAGCGCAGCACTACATGTAGCTTCCCAGCTCCTTCTCACCCCTGAGATCCTGGCCTAATGGACATTCGGGGTCACTCACCTGAATTCTCAGGTGCTGGAGGTCAGAGGTCAGCCCTTTGTTAAAAGGAAACCAGTGAGGCCCAATGGAATGCAGCCATCACCATGGTAATGACAACAACACTTGGCTTACTTGAAGTGAGACAGGTACCGCCCTGTGCCCCCCCAGGTCAGCAAAGAGGAGGGGCTTTGAAATACGAGCATGGTCAGCAGCTCTTGGACCAAAGGGTGGGCAGAACAGTCAAGGGGCCACGCTTAGCTTTGAGTGGCCTACGGACCTGATGGCTGTCTGATCATGGGTACAGAGTGGTGCCAGCGCATTGGCATTAGCTCACCACAAAGCAGGGCATCTGACTGTGTTCTGTGAGTCACAGGAGTGGCACATCAAACAGTGGGGTTGTCTGATGTGACCAGGGGTGTGACCTCTGCCTCTCTCACGCTCGGGTCGGGAGACACTATGAGACCATCAGTATCTTCTGGTGCCCCATCAGCTTAGCCCTGAGCTTGGGTGGGGGGAAAATTTAGAGGGGGGTCATGAAGATGAGGAGATTTTTTTTTTTTCTTTTTGTTTGAAGACGGCCCTTAATTTCCTGCTTTTCTCCGCTTCAAAGGCCGTCTGCCAGCCGTTGGGGGGGGGGGGGGGGGGGGGGATGGGGGGGAGATGGAGGGCTGCAGGCAAAAAGTCAAAACGAAAGTGACAGCTGGAATGCAGGAGTGAGCACAGCTCCTCAGAGGCGCGACTGTGCCAAGGCGAATGCCGCAGTGTTGAGTTTCACCCGACTGGGCCACGCAGTATGAGATCTGTCACCCGCACACACACACACGCATGTACACACACACACACGAGCCTGAACATGCAACTGTAAATATACAGACGGACAAACACACACCACACACACACAGACACAAGAACACAAAGGTGCACACGCTCAAGCCCTCATATCCTGTACCTACTCCTTCTGACACAATAGCATAAGGCCTAAATACACACAGTTACATGCAAATACAGTCACAGCAACTCCAGCGTGTACACAGACTAACACAAAGACACACACCTGCACAACAACACTGCACACACAAGGCTAAATATACACACACAATCATGCAAACATTCATAAGTCCATCCACACACACGCAAATACATGAACCAATGCAAACACACACACAAGCCTGCATATACACAGCCACATTAGTACGAATGTGCACAAACGGGGACCCAAACACACAAGTCTCATAATTACATAAAGCCAAATACATAAACACACACAATACACACCAGTGAACAAGGCTAAATGTTCATACAGTACACAAGCAGACAAACCAGTACACACAAACATGTGTACCCATGCAAAAACACACACATAGTCACACGAACACTAATGCACACACACACCTCAACAAGCAAGCACCTAAATCTCCAAACTTACACACAAACCTAAATTTACACAAATCCAATCACAGTTACACAAGAGCACAGAACACACAATAACTGCCTACAAACACACACAGCTGCACAACAACACATCAGGAAGCCTAAATATACTCAATGACAGACACACAATAGCCCAGCGGTGTACACACACAAAACTAAAGTTACACTAACTAACACACCGGTACACACTTACCAACTGAGGCAAACACACACGAGTCTAAAGGTGAATACATAAAAACACACATCAGTGCATAGTAACATATGAGACACAAACCAGTACATTGAAATACTCAAAAACACAACCATAAATCTGAACAAAGAATTACACAACAATACAAATGCTCTAACATGCCAATACTTGACAGCATGGTGGCACAATGGATGCACTGCTGCACTGCAACAAGGATGCTGGGCTTCACATCCTGGGTTCTCCCCATGTGGGTTTGCTCTCGTTTCCTCCCCCAGTCCAAAGATATGCAGGTCAGGAGGGTCAGTGATGCTAAATTAGCCCTGATGTGTGTGTGTGTGTGTGTTTTCACCCTGCACTGGACTGGCGTTCTGATGATGTCTTGAAGCATTGTGCTGGCTGAGACAGGCTCCAGCTTCACTACGACCCTACTCAGGATAAGTTCTGGAACACGGAGGGATGGATGGATGGATGCCAATACACACAAACCTAAATATGTATGCTCACACCTGACTACTCACACGTGTGTACAAATGCACATCAGTACACATGGCTGCACAAGTTCAAATATACAGTAGTAAACACAGACAGATGCAGTTATCTAAACAATTACATGAATACATAAAAACATCAAAAAGGTCTGTCACACACACCAACAAATACACACACCTAGACAGATCAGCGGGGTGATGAAAACACACACTCTGACACACGTGTCCTTAGACTTGGATAGATAGATAGATATGAAAGGCACTATATAACAGATAGATAGATAGATAGATAGATAGATAGATAGATAGATAGATAGATAGATA
>JANRMT010062802.1:18164957-18197539 GCA_026402145.1 Polypterus bichir lapradei
AGATAGATAGATAGATAGATAGATAGATAGATAGATAGATAGATAGAATAACTAAAAATGAAGAAAGTTAAAAAGAAAGGGAAACATCTGATGATGGAGGTCCCAGACTCAGTGAGGCGGAAGTTGTGTAATGTGACAAAGCCTTACTGTTAAATACTCAGGTGATGAGATCATCAAGTCTTATGTCCCCCAATACTAGACGTCATTGTGTAATGTGCCATCGGCTTTAAGGTCAGGGTCTCTGCTCTACATGTGATCATGTCATAAATCTTATGGGGTCTCTAGGCAAGGATTTCAAAGTTGCTTAAGAGAATCGCGGTGAGCCCACCTCTGACCTGCCATTAACTCCACACCTTCTGGTCTCCAGATACTTGCCAATAAGTTGCAGCACAAAGATGACTGACCTGACCTACACTTGGGGTGTATGTTGGGGTCCCTCGTATTCAGTGTCCATCACCACATCTCTGCTGCTTCCCTGAATGCACACAGTTAAGCTTCTCTGGCAGCTCTGAGTCTCAGTGTGAAATTTAGATGAGCAGCTGGCCGGCAGGCCAGACCCCTGCCTGGGACCGGACATGGAGGAATTCTCAGATCTGTGCATATCGGTTTGATTAAGGAGATAAGCCAGAGATGACTGGGAATGCTCAGAGCTTTGGAGCCGGCGCAGCACCAGCGCCAAGTGCCAAGTGTGTGTGTGCCAGCAGGGGAGGGAGATGCTCTGGCAGCCTGGCTCTGGGAATGAAGACAAGGAATGGGGAGAAAGAAGAGCTGAAAAGGGAGAGGACACCGAGAGCAAGGAGAGTACCCGCCTAGCATCATTAGTCATAATTTTACGAGTCTCTGTTGATCACCTCGGCTCGCAGATTTATGATGTCATTTTGGAGATCAGAGGCTACGGCCCACAGCGCTACCTTCCTGGTGTTGAGAGGCTCCCACAGCTGGCCTCAAGATGGAAGAAGGTGTGAAAGCAGCCAGTAATGAGGAGCTGGGGCCGACTGGGGATCCTGAGGTCAACGGCTTGTGGCAGCGTGCAACTAATCATTTCTGAGGCAATAAAAGAAGTCAGAGCAACTGACCACAGTAATGGGCACTTTACGAGAAATGAGGACCATCCACTCTGCTCACGAGCTGCAGAGAGCGGCCCACCCGATCGGATTTCATTCATTAAATCACTCGCACTCCCATGCCAGTCACCATTGCCTCTGCTTCAAGGGGGGGGGGGTCTGATGGCATCTAAAAGGGTGATGATGCAGACTCCAGGGTGTAACCCCAAGTGCCAGCCTGAAGCCACTAAGGTGTCTCATGGTGTGACAAAATCAAGACCGGACCCTGGCTGTAACCCTGTAGGACCCCTGGTCATCGAAACTCAAACCCGTCCACCATCTCACTTTTCTGTTGCTTGAAGCCATGCGCTGGCTCAGTGAAGTGATCTTCATAAACATAAAAAGTAAAAAAATGCAAGCAAGGAGGACAGATGTTTCACTTAGCCCCCTGATCGGCATCCCGTTATAAATTTTGCAGAACTGCATAGCCGAATGTCCAGCAAATTGTTACACGCACGTCGTCGTCAGTCGAAGGTATGACAAGAGTCAAGAGGAAATGTTGGGGGTCTCATCTGGGTCACCCTGCTTACTGAAATAATAAGGGACCTGAAAATAACAAGCGCTGGATGGGGTGATAAAGTGACAAAAACTACATTTAGCTGTTGGCCTTGGGATGGGGGGGTGTGGGGGGTGGTCGGGCTTCAGGGTCGATAGTCTGGAGCTCAATGAGATGCCACCTTAAAGGCAGTGCTTTGCTTTTATAGCTCCTGGAGTGGACGGGGATGTCGTCTCTGAGCTGGGGGTGACAAAAGAGAAAGGGAAGTCAGCCATTGTGCCCCCCGGTGCCCCCGTGCTTACCTCTGATGATCCTGTAAGGTGACACAGATTGGTGACAATATAGAAGAGCGTGGTTTTGAATTTGCAGGCATACATATGAATTTGTGAAAAGTGTGTGGGGGGGGGCCCTCTGGGGTCCCCCTTGGAGTTGCAAAATTATATACACTAGGGGGCTCCACCCCCTCCTCACTTCGCTGGCCAAACCCCAGGAGGGTGCTACGCGATCTCCGCGCTCGCGTATGTAGAAGTGGACGTACAATTTAAACAGATTGTTATTTTCTTGGGAATTGTTACATATGCATAATAGAAGTAACTGTTTAACATTACAGTGAGTAATTAACCACAGATAAAAATAGTAAAACGTAATAAATTGAAAGAAAATTATGTTTCATGTTGCGTTAGAGGTATTCATTGCGTTACACGTTTTCGTTCTTTTTGGCTTTGAAATTAACACAAAAATGCTTTTTAAAGTTACACTTTTACTGTAAAACTTCAGTAAAAACAATATTTGGAATTAACTTTTCGTTAATATCGCATTGAATTTTGATTCCGTGTTTGGAGTTTCATCGTGACAACGCAACGTATAACTGCCCATGAGTGACTATCATTTCTTTCTCTCTAATAAATAAACCGACTTTTTCAAATGTTTGTCCCTGTGATTTGTGAATTGTCAGAACAAAAGCTATTCTAACGGGAAACTGTAAACGTTTTAATACGAATGGCATATCAAGATCTCCTTTGGTGTCTCATGTTATCCCCTGAAGATGGACTACATTACCTTTCTTGTCACCTGTTCAAATTTTACATGTCAGAATTGTTCCACCAATTTTGAATACAACTAATCTTGTCGTATTGCATAGCCCATCACTCAGACATACATTACGCAATAACATTACGATACATCCTTCTTTCTACAGTAATTCGGCCAGTGGAACACCAGACGGCGTTAACGGCTGTAGATATTCTTCATGATGTTGTAAGTTGATGTTTTCATCTTCCACACCATCACCACCAACTGTCTCAGCACAGTCCATTGATACGCATTTAACTAATCTGCAGTGTAACCGATCGACAATTTTCACGTTACTTCATTTGACTTCATCGTGTCTCGGTGCTAGGATTGCCCGTGTACTCATCTCATTTGTTGATAACCCTTTGGGATGAAATTCTTCATTAAGATTTGGACATAATAAGTCTTCTTTTATTAGGAACTTAAAGTGAGGAAAATGTAAAAATGTATAAGTGTTGAGAGCGCAGGAACTGAGTCTGACAAAAGCATTCACACGAATGAGAGGTGAGAGGACCGCAGGCGTGGGCCGTTAACAGGAAATGGTTCAGAGAACTTGAAAAAATCTCTTGGCAAAAGTTTTGTCTCGTCTCAAGATTTTCTTGTATACTAGAGAGAAATAGATCAGGGGTTTAGCAAGATGTTTCAGGGGCTTAAACCTCTGAAGCCCCCACTTCCCAACGCCACTGGTTTCAAGGCCAGGTTGTTATACTCCCTTATCATGGAGGTGGAGATTGGGGAGGTATTTTGTATTATTTGTAGCACATCCAAGAAAGAATAGCCGCACAATAATGACCTTAGAAAACTATTAGCCTGACCATCTTTATTAGATATGGCAAAGGACCCCTGGGCACCCATCTGTACCCCATGAGGTGATATGCTGAGTCCTGGACAACTGCATCTCATTAGTCCTCCTATACCACCCAATGCCTTTCACCAGTGGATTCCGGGCCAACTGCAGCCAATTAAACATCTCACAGAGGAACTGAACAGGCCACCAAGTGCGTTTCATGAGACACATCATACAACACCCAGCTGTGACGGTGCAGGTGGGCTCCATGCTTCTGGCCCCTATTGGAAGCCTCTTGAACACACCACCATCTGTAACGTAACCAAGGGATGAGCCGAGCAAACGAGGACATTTACACAGAGGAAGGGGTAGGTGCTTTTATTAAAGCCATCAAATCCAGCAGTGCTCCAAATTAAAGTGCAGTGCATCACAAAGTTCAATAAAGAAGTAATCCATAAAAACAAATGTAGTCAGCGAAGGTTAACCCTTAAACTGCCATATACTTGCACCCCCGGACGCCAAATACTTCTTTGCTGCACTTTTTAAGGAAACGTCACAATTCACCAAGAAAAAATGAAATTTCAATGGAACACATCATAATTACTACAACACTGATCACTTTACACACTGCCAATGAACTGTAAAAACTATAAAAACTACTGCAACACTCTATTATTATATGTAGAAGGTGCGACTGACTCCATTGACGAGATTCAGTAAATCACCGAGCCAACTGCGCTTGAACTGGCTGCACGCAAACACACAGGCCAACGCTGATGCTGGCAGGCCAGTCTAGTGCAGCTGGTGAATCCCAGGAGCAATGATGCTGATTCACTAGGGGGCGCCAGTGGTCATGATCTGGCTGCTCAACGAATGTACAGCATGGAATGATCAGCTCCAGCGTGCTGGCAAATCGCCCTGGTAAATGACTATAACTGGTTCCGGTGGTTTATGGGTTAAAAAAAAACCTCCATCCAAAAAATAATCCTTTACAAACCGAGGTTAAAATCCAAACTCCCGTGCCCCAATGCTGCCCTTTAAAAGCCGACATCTCTTCAGCTTACCACACACAGGATCTGGCAACCGAGGAGAAGCCCAAAACCGACAGGTGCAGTTAGCCATTCTGTGCAGGCTTGGGTCCTTGGGGCGGGTCCCTGGGCAACTATGGGGAGCCAATGCCGAACTGCATATTTCTCCCGCCGCCTGTTCCTTGGCATCTGTGGGAGACTCCGCACATCGGGTCGCTCCTACTCCCAGGCAATCAACCAATAGGAACGTCTCTTCTTCAGCCACAGGCTCTTCGCCCTGATTCTCCATTCCTAACCTCCTGCCTCCATTCTGTCCCGCATGGACTCTCACTCTTCCCATCTTTCCCTTCCATTTCTTTTTACCTCCTTCCTTCCTTACTCCTTTCCCTTACTTGATGGCCAGTCTATTTTCTTCCTTTATTTTCTTTCTTCTGTTTCTTCATTTGGCTCCGTGGGCACAGCGCCTCATTCAAAGACCAGGGAAAGACAATGAAGCATTCAAGACAGCCCTCACCCTTACGTGCAGGGGTGCTCTGTCTCAATCACTCCACTAGCCATGTGTGCATGCACACCCACGGAGATCGAGCCAGCTATTTCATTATTTGTTTATTTGGCCACTACCTGTTAAGCCATGGCCCCATTATTCCACACCACCTATACACCAGTTCTTTGAATCCTGGGCCAACTGCATTATATAAAACACGCCACAGAGTCTCAATCCACCAAATGTATGCCTGTCTAGACATCTCATACAGCCAGCCTGCTGAACCCTGCAGTAAATGCGACTCACTAGACATTTCACAATGAACTGCATACCTGGGTTAGCATAGAAAAATTGTGTAAGGCCTTGAAGAGACCCAGAAGACCAGAGCCTTCCTAACGTGCCTAAAAAAGGCCTCACCCTAGGCAGGCTGACCTCCTAACTCTGATGAGGAGTCTTTGGGCCTTTCCAGGCCCCCTCGATTATAGGGAATACTCTTTAAAAGTTCAAATCACAATCAGGTCTCCATATCTGCAGGATCTGAAATTGTGTACTTGAGCATTCGTGGAAGGCAGTTGACAAGTTGACTTTACTACCTGGGAACCTCAGACAACGACTTCTAAAAAACGAAACCTCACAGACAAGCCAGACTCAGGACACACAAATCCAGAAAGCAACTGAAATCCTGTAGGGTAGTGGTAATTAGCCCCTTTCAACACTTCGGGGAAGCGTCATCAACAGGTAAACTTGTAAACAATTGCTTCTGAAAGGTAAATCCTTGTCTCTGGAAGAAATAAATTGGAAATATATTAAAAAAAGTAATTTTGCCCTCAACTAGCACCTCTTATTCAATATAAATAAATAATAATCTGAAGAATCAGGCAGGAGGAAGCATCGTTTGTACGTCTTTAACTTCTCTCCTACCACAATCGTCTGACACCGGATGGTTCCTTGAGCAGAAATGCCACAGAATGGTTACAGGGCAAAGTTACAGTCCCATATTTATAGCGGTTAGCCATCACGGATGCATTGAGAAGTCAAGCCAAATGACACCTTTTATTGGCTAACTGAACAGATTACAATATGCAAGCAAGGCAACTCCGGCCCTTTCTTCAGGCAGGTTGTAATCAGTTAGCCAACAAAAGGTGTCAAGTTGCTTGACTTTTTATTGCAGCCCCATATTTATAAATACTTGAATTTACATAACAGTGCTGAATTAATGCTTACACATATGACATTTACTCAGATTGGTTCATTAGCATACCCATCTCTTATATACCTAAATAAAAGTCTCATTCCGCAGCATTCTTTGTTCTCAATACTTCTTTAAGTTCAGCTCTTCTCCTTTCATGGAGACTGTGTATGTGACAACTGTCAAGTCCTACAGCTGCCACTTTCTTGCATCATCGCCTAGAACATTCTATCTCCTTGTTGCTCAAACACCCTGGTTTGCTTAATTCTTCATGCTACTTATAAGATAAATGCTATATTTTAATATGGGTAGCCTAACTCTGTTTCCCCTAGATAACTGCATTACCCCTTAATCTCCTTTATTTTCTTTCAAACGTGTGAGAGTCTGCGCCGATGGAGGACAGCACTATGGACTTCTTCTCGATGGAGCAGCACCTACTCCTGGTCAGTGTACACAACATAATGGAACTGCAATTTTATTACATTATTTGTTCTGACTATCAGTGTGAACCATACCTTTGTAATTGCCCAAAGATTCGACGTTGAGATTTTGATGAATTTCGAAATTTTAAATCTCCCTGACTTTCTCGTATATGAAGTGTAGGGAAAGTATTGGAATCGTCCAAAAGTACCATTTCGAGATTTTGATGAATCTCAATGTTTTAGACCTCCCTGAGTCCAAAAATTCCATTTTTGGAATTATGTCTGTGTGTGTTTGTGTGTGTATGCGAACGAGAGAACTACTTAACAGATTTAGATTCTGGGTTTTTGTTTTGTTTTCTATAATTTGTTTGAACATTCCGGTTAATTTTGCGACTTCACTCATTGGGTTAAGAATCATAGTTCGCTTGCAGGAGTGATATATTCACACTAATCCGTGACAGAGGCTGTGGGCTGTGGGGAGGGGGAAGCGTGAAGTCAGGAGTGGGGAGCCGGGTGGGGCTCTCCTCACTCATGCGCCAGCCTCCGTTCAAGTCGGTCTGATTTTTAAAGTTTGTCCTCTTTGACTACTACACGGGCGGATCTGCGGGGGACGGCTAGTATAAAATAAAAGTCTATTAAATTATATTCTGGTTTGAGTTAAGCCACACCCCCTTGAAATTCCTGTGCCTTTAACAACTGTCCATTCTGGTTGTTTACAGACATCTACTGACTTCTTAGTCATCTCTTAGTCATCCTTTAGTATATTTTACTGTTCACTTGACCTTTTATCTGGTTTCCTGATATGCCTGAAAAGGTTTAACATTTATTAACCCTTTATGTCTTTAAGGTGAATGCTATGTTATCCTAAAATTATTCTTCCACACTAGTGATGTAGTGATCCCAGGACTGCTGGGAATTGAAGTCCTTTTTGTGTAGCACAGCTACAAAACGAATTAAAAAGAAAAGTCAAGTGGCTTTATTGTCATTCAATCCATACACCGTATTGCAACATACAGTGGCACGAAATATCTGGACTGCGGTGCAATACATAAATAAGGACAGGACAAGTGGAAGAAATGTAAAGACCTGTACTATACTACAAAAAAATAATAGTCAAAATATATTTGTAAGATGCTGATCACAGAGAAAATTCACAAAGTGCTGAACAATAAAACAATTGAATAAACAAAAGAAATGTAACCAATTGTATCTCAAATGTTGTAATTCGCTTTGGATAAAGGCATTGGACAAGTAAATAAATGTAAAACATAGAATAAAATGAAATATCTAAATACAGAGCTATAGCAATACAAAAAATACCCATATATGACAGTGCTACCCCAGTGCCAGTCCAAACAAATGCATCCCAACAGTTCAACAGTTTCCGCTGATCTCAGAGTTGGTGGAAGACTCATACATAGCCTTGGAATATGCAGGATCCAGAGACCACCAGGAAACACCATGGCAACAATCCGATCCACACCTGGCCAAAACTCAACCATCCCAGAAAAACAAAGCCGGGTGAAATCAAATTCTTGGTGTGGAGGAACTTGAGTGGCCTGCACAGAGCCCTGACCTCAACCCGACAGAACACCTTCGGGATGAGTTAGAGCAGAGACTGTGAGCGGGTGAGCCAGGCCTTCTCGTCCAACGTCCAGTGTAGTAAACACGACTGATATATACACTAGATTACCAAAAGTACTGGAACCCCCCTCCAAATCATTGAATTCAGGTGTTCCAGTCACTTCCATGGCCACAGGTGTATAAATTTGAGCCCCACGGCATGCAGACTGCTGGCTCCTACACACATTTGTGACAGAATGGGTCGCTCTCAGGAGCTCAGTGAGTTCAAGCCTGGCACCGTGATAGGATGCCACCTGTGCGTTAAGTCCATTTGTGAAATTTCCTCACTACTAAATATTCCACGGTCCACTGTTAGTGGTGTTATGACAAAGTGGAAGCAACTGGCAACAACAGCAACTCAGCCACAAAGTGGTAGGCCACGTAAAATCACAGAGCAGGGAAAGCCCATGCTGATGGGCACAGTGTTCAGAAGTCGCCAACTTTCTGCAGAGTCAATAGCTACAGACCTCCAAAAGCTCAAGAACCGTGCAGCATAGACAGAGATCTTCTTGGGAGGGGTCTCCATGGCTGAGCAGCTGCAGCCAAGCCTGACATCACCAAGTGCAAATCAAAGTGTCAGATGCAGTGGTGTAAAGCCCACCACCCACCACAGGACTTGAGAGCAGTGCAGACGTGTCATCTGGAGTGACGAATCACACAATCTGATGGACGAGTCTGGATTTGGCGACTGCCAGGAGAACGGTACTCGCCTGACTGTATTATGTAAAGTTTGGTGGAGGGGGGATTATGGTGTGGGGTTGTTTATCAGGGTTGGGCTTGGCCCCTTAGTTCCAGTGAAAGGAGCTCTTAATGCTTCAGCATACGAAACCATTTTGGAAAATTTCATGCTCTCAACTTTGTGGGAACAGTTTGGGGATGGCAACATGACTGCGCACACACCAGTGCACAAAGCAAGGTCTATAAAGAAATGGAGGAGTGAGTTTGGTGTGGAGGAACTTGAGTGGCCTGCACTGAGCCCTGACCTCAACCCGACAGAACACCTTTGGGATGAGTTAGAGCGGAGACTGCGAGCAGGTGAGCTAGGCCTTCTCGTCCAACATCAGTGCCTGACCTCACAAATGCTCTCCTGGTCACAACTCCCCATGAACACACTCCTACACCTCGTGGAAAGCCTCCCAGAAGAGTTGAAGCAGTTAGAGCTGCAAAGGGTGGGCCAACTCCATGTTAAAGTCTGTGTGTTAAGAGTGGGATGTCAGTAAAGTTCATGTGTGTGTGAAGGCAGGCGCCCCAATACAGTACTTTTGGCAATAGAGTGCAGATGAACAGCAGGAAGAGGAGGGATCTTGGGACTGGAAACGGAAATGAGGTCATCGGGCTACATCTTCTTGGGAGGCAGAGCTGGAAATGACGTCTTCTGGGGGGGCGGGACCAGGCGGGATTTCCTGCTTTTGGTCTGCGGGGAGATAAGAGAAAAGATTAATGCACTCTGCCACCCACTGGTCTGATCAGGAATTGTCTTCTTTTGAGCCCTTTAGGTGCCTCCCGTGCACGTGTGTGACAGTATCAAATAATTACAGATCTAAATCTCTTTTCCATAATGTTAAACATCTCGCTTATCTCTTGTAAATCCTGTTCACTACTTGGATCTGCATATGTGACAATTTTAAAATTATGGTTAGAACCCTAATATTCACGGATTTCAGCTTTCGCAGCTGGTATTGACACATAAACCTACTCAGCGAATACGGACCACTTACTGTCATATAAATATCCCAAAATATATCAAAATGCCTCTGAAGGGAAAGGAAACCCTTGAGTTTGAGAAACAAGTTGTCACGCATGTGTATCGGAGGACTCCTCCGCAGGCTTAGTTCAGGTATGCAATAACCCGCCAAGAAGGAGGGGGGGTCCCGCTAAGTTTGTTTTCTTCCCTCGGAGGAGCCGCCCAATAAGGACACCTAGCCCCGCCCCTTCCGGTCTAACCGACATTAAAACCGGCCATCCCAGGTCGAAGATGTCATTTGAGGCCTGAGCAAGCCGCTAGACGGAGCACCGCGTCGTTTCCAAACTTTTGCCTTACTATTGATGAGAGGGATTAACGCAAAGCCGTATATTGTTCTTTCCTTTTTTCGTTCTTTTCGTTTCGTCTGGCAAAGAATAAAAGGGGCGACCCAGTTGGCATCCCAAAAATGCTTTATATCCACCGCCCGACCACAAAGTCTACAAAGGAGTGTTGAGGATTTTGGCCTTTTTAAAGTTTTAAGTTCTTTTTACCTCATAGTGGCATTCATTCTGGGGGGTTTTTTGACCCTTGAATCTATTTTTTTTTCATTATGTGTATACTTTTTTGATGTCATCAATTATTGGGGCCATTTTTCGCCACCATATTTGCTTATCATCAGGCGGTGCCATTTTATTTCCCGTCATTAGTACCACTACCCTTGTTGTCAGGCGGCATGTCCTCAGAGGTCATGACACCTTGCTTACGATGCAGCGGGATACAAAGTTGCCTTTTGCTCACCAACGATTCAGTCCACCTTTCAGCACTAAGATCAACCTGTGGCGGCCCAACCAAAGCTCGGACATGATGGATCCTCTCCTGTGAGACTTGGCTGCTCCTGTTGTTTTGCTCCACACGCGTCCACATGGGCCTCCGCTTGGCCGGCCCCGTCTCAGGGGAGCTCAGTGCTGGCCTCATGTAACAGGCGGAGAAAATGGAGTCGGCATGACCGCAAGGTCAAGGAATGAAGTCCATTGGACACGGCTGTGGTGTGCTGTGAGGCGCCAGCTCTTTATTAAGATGTCAGGCGTGCCCGTCCATACCACGCATGTGTGTGCTCAGTCAAACAGAGTTGTAGACACGCATGCAGGCTTCGTCCTGCTGCTCATCTGGCTCAGGTTTCAGGAGACTTGTGCGGAAGGACAGCTTCATAGTCCTGGGGTTTCTACAGGACGTTTGGCAACCCCAAGGGCATCCATGCAAGTAAGAGTTTCACTGCTGACTGTACGTGTGAGGGCACTGATCCATATGAGCATGAGAAATGTGACCATTCAGTCCATCAGGCTTGTTTGTTTAACCCATAGCTAAGCTGTCAACCAACATCTCCTCCAGATGCTTCTTAAAAGTTGTTGTGGTCTCTGCTTCAACAAATGAAGAGACCGCAGAGGGAAACAGGTGTGGACGTTCTTCATCTTCTCACAGGATTGTCCACCCGTTGTCCTCGCCATGCCCCCGACGAGAACGACTTTACCAGATGTGGCAGCTCGAAAAGGTTCCTGCCGCCTCGACCTCTCCATCATTCCTTGACTTTTAAGCTCTAGCTCAGGAAGTGCATTTCAGCCTGACCCCAGGGTCAGAGATCACTGCCATTTAGAACATTTAGGCAGAGTGAACGTCCCAGGGAGTAAAGGACTGGCAGGAACTGGGAAGCTAGAAAAGGGGATGGAGTGGGGGAGGTTAGGGTTGGAACACAGCGTATCTGGGCACCTTGGTCTTGTGAACACGTAGAGCTTGCTAATAAGTGGCCATAGCCGGCGCTGAGGCGTGCACTACACTTGGAACTGCTGCCTCACTTCAACAGGAGATGAAGGCCAACTGGGATTTAAAGTGTTTGTTTGGCTTGTGCTGCTTGGACTCCGCAGACAGGAAGTGCTTAAAACAGCAGTTCCTATTTATATAGACTCTAATATAGAGTGGGTGCCCCCCTCTAGCCCGCCCCCCCACGTGCTTCAGGAATCTCCCATTCACAACTTTTCGGCCATCCCGAGTGCTTCGCTCACACTCCCTGTCTCCTGGGTAACTGTCTGGCACATGGCCTGCAGGGGGCGCAGAGAAACTCTCAGTGGGCTTTTGAAAATGAAATCTGTGCAGGAGTGTCCGTTTATACCCCCTACCCCAACCCCCACCACACACACACACACACACACAAACACACACCATAGAAATTAGGGGAAATATGTGACATCCAAAAATAAGACGGACAATCCAATTTGATTCCACCCTGTTCACTGCACCCCAAAAGGGAGCTGATCCTGTCCATGGCTTCCTCCATCCCTATCTTTTCTACCAACAGACTGGCCTCACGTGCTAAGCTTGTGTTAACCCCGACTGACCACCCTGGAAACCCATGTGTAAAGCTGATGGAGTATTGGACCATGGAGTATGACTGATATTGTTAGTTTCACCCCACCCATGTGTGTCAACCCAAGTGCCTGCTGAGTTTTCTGCTAATACCTCAAGTGATTGGCTGATTTTGCTTGCGCCTAACCCTCATTTTAGCCCCAAACGTCTATCAAGTGCACGCCTGATCCTTCTTTTGTCTGGCCCCTCATTTCTTTTCACCATTGAGCTTACACCCAGTGTTGGCCTACTGATGTCAGTACACTTTGCCCTACTTCAGCTAATCCTGCTGGTCTTGAAATCCAGGCCGAAACCCAGTCAAGCTGTAAGTTCCTGATTTTTGTCTCACCGTCCATCTTTTCTCATTTCTAGACTTGCGCTTAGTGCTATGGGGCTTGACCGTGCCAACGTTTGGACACTTTCAGTGAAATCCTGAACCACAAGTGGCTGATCCTGCTTCTCTCTGATCCTCTTTCTTCTCATTCCAGTCCGGATCTCACCTCATGTGCCAGCCTGACTCTGCTTTTGTCTTAATTTCCACTTCTGCTGGATTTTAGACGGTGGCTGATCCTGCCTGTTATCTATATGATTCTTCTCAGCCACTGTAAACATCTGAACAATATGCTAGGCTGATCCTGCTTATCCCTAATCTCCTACTCTTCTTTCCAGATCTTAAACAGGTGACAGTCTTCATTCGCTTTTATTTGAACCCTGACTTTTTCTCATTTCCAGGTCTATATTTAGTTTATATTTAGTTTTAGGTGGATGATTTGACTTGTGTCTGCACACTTTTTTTTTTTGTTCAGTTACAGTATTTTTCAACAACAGGATGTGTCAGTTCAGTTCTCCAAGTTACAGTCCAATCTCACCATCTTTGTGTTTCTGTTACAGAAATGCACTAAATTCTAGGTGGGTGATCCTGCTTGCTTCTCCTTTGGAACCCAATGAGATCTTACACCATGTCGTAAACTGATTCCACTTATGCCCACTTCATCTGAACTAGTGTGGTGCTGAGGTATCACCCATTGCATGGCTGCACTCGGGTTCTAATCTGGATCCTGAGTTGGTTTGTTGTGTGATGGGTGCGGCAATGCACTGTATCAGTGTGTGCTCCTAACCTCTCTCTCTCTCTCTAATCCCCCACACCAGCCCAGATCTCCTCTTGTACCAGGTGGCTGATCCTGCCCTTGTATGTCCTCTGCCTGCTTATCCTTTGCTACAGTGAGAGCTGGCACCAGGTGGTAGGCTGATCCTGCTTGTGAATATCCGCTCCAGTGCAGATCCTTACATCTTCTTATACCTAAGCCCCCTTTTCTAGACCATCACCTTGTGCTAGGTGCCTGACCCTATCTGTGTCTGCACGCTTTCTCCTCTGCTACAGCAGAATATTGCAACATTTGGTAGGCTGATCTTGATTCTCCTTGTGTCTCCTCAAACCATTCTCTTCTGTTGCAGATACACTGTAAGTGTGAAGTTGGCCCCACTATAATTCAATCCTTCTCTTTTCAGTCCAGGTCACCTCTGAGTGCCAGCCTGTCCCTCCTTTTACCTTAACTCTCTTATCTAGATCTTCATCTGGAGCCAGGTGGCTGATTCTGCTTGTGTCTGGCCTCTGCACACTTCTCCTTTGCTATAATGGGATCCTACTTACGTCTAACACCCAATGCTTGTGCCTCACACCTCATTCCAGCCCAGATCTTCACCAAGTGCTAGTGTTCTTTTCACCTTAACCCCCATTTCTAGACCACCACCTGATGCCAGGTGGTTGATCCTGCTTGTATCTGCCCACTTGTCCCTTTTCTATGGTGGAATATTGCACCACGTGGTAGGTTGATCCTGCTTGTGCTTACCCATTCTGGCCCAGATCTTCACGAACTACCTCCCTGATCCTGTATTTGTCTTTCCCACCTTTTCTGCTTATGCCTCACTCCCCTTTCCAAACCACAGCTCTTCTAAGTACCTGAACCCCCTCACGTGGTGCCAGCTGGCTGATCCTACTTGTATCTGCTCACTTTCCCCTCTTCTACAGTGGGATATTACAATATGTGGTAGGCTGTTTATGCTGCTTATGCCTACCCATTCTAGCTCAGATCTTTACCAAGTGTTTACCTGGTCCTGTATTTATCTTTCTCCTATTGTTCTTCTTGTGGCCCACTCCCCTTTTCAATCCAGATCTCCTCCAAGCACCTTAACCCATGCCACACATGCGTGTTTGTCGGTGATACTACCCTGGAGCCTGAGGGGGCACTGTCACTAACATTATTGTCTCCTTTTTCCACCTACAGTGGCATGAAGATGCCCAGTGAGGGCAAATAACTCCATCCCTTCTGGTCAGAGCACTATGAAAGACTGGATGGCCCAGAGAGAGAGAGAGAGCCGTCTCAATCTGAACCCAAACTGCAACCAGAACTGAGTTCCTGGAAAAGACCCCCCTTTACCACACCATTAACCACTGAGAGTCGCGAAGGCTGCTTCTTTTCTTCAATAATATTTGAGTTAGGATTAAACTGAGCAACCCGGCTGGCACCCCGACACTTCCTTGACGTCCTCAAGTGTCCTTCCACCTATCACACATCCCCTGGTGGCTGATCCTAGCAGTTAGGCAGATGTGAGGGGCTGATCCTGCTTCTGTCTACCCCAACCCCACCACCTTCTGATTGCAGATATGCTGTTAAGTTTGAAGCTGGCCTTGCTTCAATTCAGTCCTCCTTCATGGTCCTCTCTAATTCAGTCCAGTCCAGTCTAGTCCTGCACCCTGGAGGGAGCTGGTCCTGCCCTGCTAACCCAGTCCTTCACTAACCCCCTGCCCTCTTGACCACCCCCCCGCCCCCAACCGCATCAGCTGGCAGGCCTGCCGCTGGCCTGGGGAATCTCTTGAGCCCTTTTCCCAGAGAGCTCCTGCCTGGCAAGCCCAGCGCCCCCCCTCTCCTGGCCTTTGTTCGGCGCTGCTCCCTGCAGACAGCCAGCGAGTCAGAGAGTCAGGGCCCCAGCGGTCGGCAGGCATTCACTGAGGAGTGTGTCCAATCGCACCAGTGACCTTGCCAGACTGACTGGCACTTGAGTGTGTGTGAACAGGGATGGGCTTGCAGGCTCCGCCTCCTCATTTTACTTACAGCTTTCATCTTTTCTGCTCCCGCTCTCTCTTTCGCTCTCTCTCTCTCTTTCCCATACCTGGCCATAACTTGCTCTTTCCACAGGTGGGGCAGGAAAAAAAGAAAGAAAAACTCCGGAGATTGAATGAGTCAGCGAGCGGATAATTCCAGGATAGACTGCTGCAACACTCATTGCGACATCTTCCAAACTAAGTGACTGAGGATAACAATGTAAGGCCAACTCCATTATATAGCGCCTTGCATTAAACCTGCAATGAAGAAAAGAAAAGAAGCATGAAATGCCACAGCCAGCACCTGCTTAGAGTGGCGGTCTTTAAGGAACTTCGGGTTATTCATCTGAAACTCACAGAAGACTTCTTGGATTTGGCAGGAAATTCCAGAGCCGGGGAAGTGAGTAAAGGCCTGTGTAGCATGTGAAGATGCAGCCCCCCCTGTGTTATGTTTGCCTGCGCCATTCATATGTATGAGGAGGAAAATGGAGAGGTCAGATGCTCGCTCCTCTGACAGAGCCTTCAGATGTTTGCTCTGCGTACATTTTATCCCCCCTTTGCCTTTTAAAATGAAAGAATTCAGTGGGAAATTGAGAGTCACAGAGCTGGCTTGTAGGGGTCTTTGAATACTGGGGCGGCCAGTTTCTGCTTAGAATTTAAAAGTTAACCAGCTGCTTCAATCCAGTGGGGGAATAGTGCTTATATAGCGACCCCCCCCCCCCCCCAGTTATGAAAGATAAATTTGACATTGCCCTGACTCCACATATACAGACATATGAAAAAAGGAAAAACACTCCATGGAAATTGATGACATTTGAACAGTCAAACAGTAGATCTTCACGCAAACTGTACTGTACTGTATACACCCACTGGCCACTTTATTAGGTACACCGGCTTGTTAATGCAAATATCTAATCAGCCAATCACATGGCAGCAAATCAGTCCATTTCGGCAGGTAGACTTATCAGGATGACCTGCGGAAGTTCAAACCGAGCATCAGAAAGAAGACTGAAGTGACTTTGAATGTGGCTTGGCTGTTTGTGCCAGATGGGCTGGTCTGAGTATTTCAGAAACTGCTGATCTACGGGGAATGTCACACACAGCTATCTCTAGGGTTTACAGAGAGTGGTCTGAAAATGGGAGAATATCCAGTGAGTGGTAGTTCTCTGGGTGAAATACCTTGAGAGATACCTGGAGAATGGCCAGACTGGTCTGTGCTGATAGGAAGGCAACAGTGACTCAAATAAGCATTCGTTACAACTGAAGAGCATCTCTGAACACACAACACATCAACCCTTGAAGCAGGTGGGCTACAACAGCAGGAGACCACACCGGGGGCCACTCCTGTCAGCTAAGAACAGACGACTAAGGCCTCAATTCACACAGGCTCACCTAAATAGGACAACTAAAGACTGGAAAAACGTCACCTGGTCTGATAAGTCTCGATTTCTACTGATGGTGGGGTCGGAACGACATGAAAGCCTGGATCCATCCTGCCGTGCATCAACGGTTCAGGTTGCTGGTGGTGGAGGTGTAATGGTGTGGTTGATATTTTCTTGGCACACTTTGGGCCCCTTAGTACCAACAGATTGTTTAAATGTAACGGCTCACCTAAGCATTGCTGCTGACCATGTCCATCCCTTTATGACCGCAGTGTGCTCATCTTCTGATGGCTACTTACAGCAGGAAAACACACCATATCACAAAGTTCAAATCATTTCAAACTGGTTTCTTGAACATGACAATGAGTTCACTGGACTCAAATGGCCTCCATAGTTACCAGATCACAATCCAGTAGAGCATCTTTGGGATGTGAGATTCGCATCATGGATGGGCAGTTGACAAATCTGCAGGAATTGCAAGAAGCTATCATGTCCCTCTGGACCACAATCCTTGAGGAATGTTTCCATCACCTTGTTGGACAGACTCCACAAAGAATTACTGCACTTTTGAAGGCAAAAGGGGGTCCAGCCCAGCACTAGCATGGTGTACCTAATAAAGTGATCGGTTAGTGTATATTACCATAAATTACAAGGACAATTTGCCATTTCAATCATTCATTCAAGAAAAAATCAATAATTGCAATGGCCAACTGGGGAAAAAGTAAGTCTACTCTTGGACTCAGAAGCCCGCTTTAGCAGAAATGGCTTCTTGTAGGTGTTTTCCATCACCGCCCACCAGTCTCTGACTTTGTGAAATTCTTGACCACTTCTCCAGGCAAAATTCCTTCAGCTGCCATATGGTTGTGGTTTTCTTAGCACAGTTTCAAATTGCCAAGCAAATCAAATCAGGGCTTTAAGTCAACCAGTCCAAATCCCTCCATTTGTAATTTGTGAGCCATTCCTTGGTGTGCTTGGAAGGTCTACTTATGCTTCAACTTCAACTTTTAGTCAGATGGCCTCACATCCTCCTCAAGCACACTTTGATATGATGCAGAATTCAGAGTTGACTTGATGACTGCATACTTCCCAGGCCATGAGATAGCAAAGCAAAGCCCCAAACCAGAACATTTCCACCACCCTGCTTCCCAGTTAGTATGAGGTTCCTCTCCTGAAATGTCATCTTTGGTTTGCACCAAAAGCATCTACCGCTATCTTTGATTCGTCTGTCCAGATCACTTTGTTCCAGAAGGTCTACTCTTTGCTTGGATCAGGGGTCTCCAATCCGGTCCTGGAAGGCCGTATAGTGCCTGCAGCTTTTCATTCTCAACCTTTTCTTAATTGGTGACCAGTTTTTGCTGCTAATTAACTCCTTTTCCATTCTATTTAATTGACTTGTTTTTTTTTAAATTTGTTCATTGTTCCTCTGAATGTCTTCAGTTCTTTTCTTAAACAGAAATGAAATGTGAAGTGAGTGAGCCAAGAGAAGATCAACTAGGTTAGGGCTTCAAACTCCAACCAATTCCTTAATTAGGTGCCGATACCTGTCACTAATTAAACTCATTCTTTAATTCCATGGCTTGTTACTGTTCTCATTGTGCAATAGCAGACATTTCTGACATCATTGATTTTCTCTTTTCTAAGAGCACTGGTCAAATGTTTAGGGGACCTGAGCAGATCAACATTCCCAAAACCTCCATCTTTCTTTATTTTCAGATATTGTATGATGGACACCAGTTGTTTTGGCTCATTTTGTATCTCATTATTGTTTGGCTGCTAATTACGGAAAAAGAAATGATTGAGGGGTCTAAGTCTTCAAGAGCAGGTCAATTAAAATTAATTTAAAAAGAAGGTAATGAGCAGCAAAAACAGGTCACTAATTTAGAAAATGGGAGTGGTCTCCCCTCGATTTTCTGGTATATTCCGATATGGGGATGTATATTTGAGGAGTAAACTGCAAGACAGTGATTATATTTATACTAGCTGTGTAGACCCATGCTGTAAAAAGCCTGTGGTCCTAGAAAATATTGAAATTATCAGAAAAAAAATTGAAATGTCAAAATGTCAGGTAATTGAAAGGAACGACTCTGGGCATCTTTCTCCTAGGAGGATTCGTTTTATTGATGTGCTCAACTTGCTTGTGTATTAGCAGTGGGAGGAAAAGTAAAAGGGATACCGTTTTGCTTATGTGCTCGCCTTTTTTCTGTATTAGCTTCTAAGCAAGTGACTCTTTCTTCAGAGGTTTCATTTTGCCAACGTGCTGGCCTCACTTGTGTATACTTAGAGGTGGATCCCTCACGCCGACTCCACCTCTCACTTCCAGGCTGGACAAACAGACACACACACTTCTTTCTACGCATAGACTTTTATATATAAGATATTATGTACATTAAAGAGCCATCAACATCAAATCAAATTAATAATATATTGAACAATAATTATAAAAGTAAAGTTAAACAAATTGGACTCTGTAGCTACATGAATAAATAGCGTAAATAACGTAAAGTACCAGTTCCGGTTTGCGGAAATCGCCCAAAAGTTAATTGAAATCTACGTTTTGTACCTAATACTTGTATGCAAAATTTGGTTGACTGAAGTGAAAGAGTACTCAGGTTATCGTGTTTACACACACACACACAATTCCAAAAATGGCATTATCGGACTAAGGGAGGTCTAAAACGTTGAGATTCATCAAGATGTCGACATCGAATTTTTGGACGATTCCAATACTTTCCCTATATTTTGTATACGAGAAAGTAAAAATGATATTTTCGGACTCAGGGAGGTATAAAAAGTCGCGATTCATCAAAATCTCAAAATGGAAATTTTGCAGAAATTCCAATATTTTTTCCCCCATACTTCGTCTACGAGAAAGTAAAAAGGGTTAGAATGAAAACCTGCAGCCCCTGCGGCCCTCCAGGACTGGAGCTTGAGATCCCTGGCCTAGCTGTTCAACGGCACGCTGTAGTTCTGCTCTGATGTCCTTTTTGCTCACTAAGGGCCTTTTTCCTGGCACACCTCTCACTCAGGTCACATTTGTCCAAACTCTTTCTGATTGCATATGCAGCCACTTTGACATCAACATTTGGAAAAGTTACCTGCAGGTCCTGTGATGACCTTTAAGGGGTTCTTGGAGACGTCTTTTAGCATCAAATGGTGAGCTACTGGGTTACATTTGCCAGTCGTGGGCATAATCAGCAGTCCTTGAGATGATGCTCTTAATACAGTGGATTGATTGATTTCAGATAACTTGGTGATCTCCAGACTCCTAGACATCCAGAACCTTCTTTTTAAAGCCTTAAGAGAGCTCTGCTGATTGTGTCATGATGGCATCACACGTGTCAATAGCAAAGAGAATCACCAGACTCTTGATATCTACTGTTTTATTAGGAAAGTCAGGTCCACCTGCAAACTCCATAAGGACAGCTCAATTGGAATAACTGCTTCTAATTGTATGGATTATTAAGAGGGACTAAATGAAGGGATGGACTTCCTTTCTTGCAGGTGACAAATCTGTATTTTTGTTCATTTAGATTACGAGAATGAATGCACCGTGCCACCTTTATGTGTCATTTGTTCAAATATGTCACCTTCATCTGTAGGCACTGCTTGCATGAAGATCTAATATTTGTCTGGTCAAATAATTTGAAAAAGAAAACAATTTCCATGGGGTGTACTGGTAAGGTGCTTGACTAGAAGTCACAAGGCTGCCAGTTCAATTCACTGTGTGACTCAAGAAGAAGTCACTTAACCTGCCTGGTACTATAGCATTACAAATACAATCAGTAACACACCTTAAGCGCCTTGAGTATGGGAAAGGCGCTATATAAATTAAACATTCATTTGTGATAGACGGTTATCAGCAAGAGTGAAAGGGAAGGTCTACAGGACGGTAGTAAGACCAGCTATGTTATATGGGTTGGAGACTGTGGTACAAGAGGCAGAGCTGGAGGTGGCAGAGTTAAAGGTGCTAAGATTTGCACTGGGTGTGATGAGGATGGACAGGATTAGAAATTAGGACATTAGAGGGTCAGCTAACGTGGGACAGTTAGGGGACTAAGTCAGAGAGGAGAGATTGTGTTGGTTTAGACATGTACAGAGGAGAGATGCTGGGTATATTGGGAGAAGGATGATGAGGATGGAGCTGCCAGGTAAGAGGAAAATAGGAAGGCCTAAAAGAAGGTTTATGGATGTGGTGACAGAAAACATGCAGGGGATGGGTGTGACAGAGCAAGAGGTAGAGGACAGGAAGATATGGAAAATGATGATCCGCTGTGGTGACCCCTAACGGGAGCAGGCGAAAGAAGAAAAAGAAGAATTATTATATTGAATGAGCAAGCCGAGCTGTCCACCATATATACAACAATATATGAAATATAAAGGAGGGAGCGGGCAGGCAAATTGCTCGAGTCCTGACCTTCACACTGTAGTCCAAGTAACATACAAAGGAATACTGGTGAAGAACTTAAGCATCACCACTCCCTACCCCCCCCACCCCCACCAAGGCAGCACCAGCATGGGATAGCAGGGCCTCAGTGTCCAGAAATTCGGAGAATGACCCCCAGGGAACGGCTTACTGCTTCCTGATGCTGGTCTAATTAGACGCCAGGCCAAATGCAGAAGAGGCAGAGGATGATCTTTGCATGTCACTCTTTTTTGTAGTTCTGAATCCTCAGAGTGAGGCTCCTTCTTATTATTTGATTTTTCTGGGTCTGCTCCTGTTGAACTTTAAGATCATCGTCCACTCCTAGTAAACGTTTCCAAAGTCTTTCGCCTTCTTCTGCTGTGCTGATTTAAAACAAGGCATTTAGTGTGTGCCTTTAACATGGAATCTTCATGGTATGAGTGTTTAATGACAGTTGTGTGAAAAAGTAAGTGCACCCCATTTCTTTTTAACATATGTGGACATATCAAGATCTGATCTTCATTTCTATGGTGCCTACAAACAAACGTGATGTTATTGTAATTGTTATTGCACCGTATTGTCTTATTTGCAATGGTGATGGACACGTTGACAGATGAGATTAGACAGGAGTCCCCATGAGCTATGATATTTACTGATGACATTGTGATCTGTAGTGAGTGTAGGGAGAAGGTTGAGGAGATCCTGGAGAGGTGGAGATATGCTCTAGAGAGCAGAGGAATGAAGGTCAGTAGGAACAAGACAGAGTACATGTGTGTGAATGAGAGGGAGGTCAGTGAAATGGTGAGGATGCAGGGAGTAGAGTTGGTGAAGGTGGATGAGGTGGGATCAACAGTACAGAGTAATGGGGAGTGTGGAAGAAAAGAGAAAAAGAGAGTGCAGGCAGGGTGGAGTGTGTGGAGAAGAGTGTCAGGAGTGATTTGTGACAGACGGGTATCAGCAAGAGTGAAAGGGAAGGTCTACAGGACGGTAGTGAGACCAGCTATGTTATATGGGCTGGAGATGGTGGCACTGAGCAGAAAGCAGGAGACAGAGCTGGAGGTGGCGGAGCTAAAGATGTTAAGATTTGCATTGGGTGTGACGAGGACGGACAGGATTAGAAATGAGTACATTAGAGGATCAGCTCAGGTGGGATGGTTGAGTGACAAAGTCAGAGAGGCGAGATTGCATTGGTCTGGACATGTGCAGAGGAGAGATGCTGAGTACATTGGGAGAAGGATGATGAGGATAGAGCTGCCAGGTAAGGGGAAAGGAGGAAGGCCTAAGAGAAGGTTTGTGGATGTGGTGAGAGAGGACGTGAAGGTGAAGGGTATGACAGAGCAAGATGGAAAGGACAGGAAGATATGGAACAAGATGATCTGCTGTGGCGACCCCTAAAGGGAGCAGGCGAAAAAAGAAGAAGAAGAAGAAGAAGAAGAATTGTATTGTATTGTCTTAGGAACCACATTATCTGAACTCTTCTCTAACATTTCAGTAATTCTTTACAGCTCTGATGCTGATCTTTCTGATCATAAAATCTGTCATTACAATAGCAACTGACGAGAAGAATTCATCATTCATTGCAGAATTACAGTATTTGAGGGTTCCACAAGAGCAGTTTTTCTCAACTGGGGTTCCCTAAGGGTTCTGTGAGAAACAGTAATGAATAGCAGTGGAAAATAATTCAAGTTGAAAAGTGGAAGAAAATAATAAACCTTCTCTAAAAAGAATAAATTCGAGTTTAATAGCCACTAGGATGTGTGGCAATGCTGTCCGTGCATCATTTATCATAGAGCAACTAGCGCACATACATTTGCTTATATGGCATTTACTTTGATTTATCTTATTGTTTTGAAAATTGCAAACAGATGATTAAGTATAGCACTTATTACTGTTATATTATTTTATACGTTTTCCTTTTGATCTTTAAATTTATAGATTAAAAAAAATACTAATAATGATATAATTATTAAGTAGGAGTTCCCTAGAACATGAATATTAATTAAAGGGTTCCACAAGGGCAAAAAAGGTTGAGAAATGCTGCTCTAGGGTGCTGCCTCTATTCCCTTTGATGATTTGGCTCAAAAACTAATCAGAACATCGTCATCTCATAACAGGCTGAAGTTTCGAGTTTGGTATCTTTATGTTCAGCCGTTTAGCTCGAGACCGTCCTCAAGAAACTGTGACACACAGACACACACCCATCATCGAGATATCAATTTTTTCGACATTGGGGGACCCTAACATGTCGAAAACTGGAGATCGAAATTTTTGACAAATCTAAAGCTTGTGCTCCTCCACCATAGATGATAAACAACGAAAGTCTGACTTTTCAATAATTTATTCAAAAAGACTGATATACGCTATTTCTGTCTGTGACAAAAGTAAGCCCACCACTGGCTCTAAGTGTTGGTATTGCCCCCTTCAAGTAGGTGTTTCCTAGAACGGTCTAGCACTCACTGATTGTGACCAGGAGAACGTTCTCCCCACTCCTTTATCCTGTAGGATGTTTGAGGGGTGTCTTGCATGCACAGCCCATTTCAAATCCCCCCACAACATCTCAGTTCTGAGCTTTGACTTGGCCATTCTGGAATCTTCCATTACGTTCTTTGCAGCCATTCCCTGGTGGATTTACAGGGTAATATTAAGGGTCATTGTCATGTTGATTGAACCACTTTCAGTTGTGCTTTGATCTTCAAGTACCCTCTTATACATTGAATACTTCATAGTGGATTCTATGAGGATGAGTTGCCCAGGCTCTGAAGCAGCAATGGACCCCAAAAACAGAACATTACCGCCACCATGTCTTAGAGGTGGTATCAGGTTCTTCTGGTGAAATGAACCCAGGGGTCACTCTAATTGGGCTTCAGAAGCTCTCTGCTGAGATGGGAAAATCTGTTGGAAGGATGACCCTCTAAGCCGCACTCCATCAATCAGGCACTTATGGTACAGTGGCTACCTCCTGCTTGGAGTTTACCAAATGGCACTCAAACTACTCAGAGGATGTGAGGAGAAAGATTCTCTGGTCTGATGAGAGAAAAAAATTAACTTTTTGAGCAGAGCTCCAAGCACAATGTCTGGTAAAGACCAGGCATCGCTATTCACCTATCTAATATCATCCCTACAGTGAAGAATGGGGGTGGCAGCATCAAGGTATGGGAGTGCAGGGACAGGGGGACCGATCAGAATTGAGGGGAGGAGGAATGCAAGCAAATATAGAAAAGTCCTTGAAGAAAACCTACTTCGGGGTGCAAATGACAAGGAGTGGCTTTGGGACAAGTCTCTTATTGTCGCTTAGAGGTCCGACCAATGAAGAGACTTAAACCCCATAGGAGAGACCCAAAGATGGCAGCTTGCAGACACTTCACATCCTGACTAATGGAGCTTGAGAGGATCTGCCAGGAAGAATAGGATCAACTGCCCAAATCCAGGTATGCAAAGCTTGCAGAGACTCACCAAGAAGACTCAATGCAGCTAAAGGGGCTTTTACAAAGCACTGAATTGAGAGTCTGAATGCTTCCATGATGGTACGGTGGCACAGTGGTAATGCTAATGCCTCACAGTTAGGAGACCCGGGTTCGCTTCCCGGGTCCTCCCTGCGTGGAGTCTGCATGTTCTTCCCGTGTCTGCATGGGTTTCCTCCCACAGTCCAAAGACATGCAGGACTAAATTGTGCTTGGTGTGTGTGTGTGCTCACCCTGCGGTGGGCTGGTGCCCTGCCTGTGTTGGCTGGGATAGGCTCCAGCAGATCTCCGTGACCCTGTAGTTAGGATATAGTGGGTTGGATAATGGATGGATGGATGCTTCCATGAAGGAGACATTTTAGTTTTGGATGTTAAATAAATTTTCAAACCTTCTTGAAGGCATATTTTCACTTTGTCACAACGGGTAAAAGAGTGTAGACTGATGGGTAAAAATGGCAAATGAATCCATTTAAAGTTCAATCTATATAACACAATAAATATGCAGAAAGTGAAGGGGCACACACATATACTGCATATATAGATTGTTGCAGTTGAGTAAGTTACTGCAAGATACCAAGGAAAAATACCGGGGTGCCAACCCAATGGTTCCCATTTAATTCTAGACAAAACAGAAAGAACAAAAAAGGGCCCCAATTCGAGCCAATACAAGAAGGTCTGCTTCAAAAACAGAATAGTCATCACGTCAGGCTAGAAATGGCTTGGCAGGTCAGAAAGGAGCTCTGCGGTGCTTTCAGTAAAAGAATGAACACCTCCTTGTTGGTAACTGCAGGATTTATGGGGGGGGGCGGCACGGGAGGGGTGGAGTCAATAGCCTTTACTGGGCATCTGTTCTGTGCTGTGGATGGGAACAAAAGAGGAGAAGGTTACTACAAGCGCCCCCTCTTTGCCTGGAGCAGTAGTACATACCTCAGATGAGGCCGGAGAGTGACCCACAGAGGCGCATGTGTGAGTATATACCAGGGGTGGGCAATGTCGGTCCTGGAGAGCTGCAGTGGTTACAGGTTTTCATTCCAAACAAATTGCTTAATTAGAAACCAATTCTTGTCAATTTCAGACCTTATTAAATTTTATGGCTTGTTAGTCTACAATGTAAGGTTCTTATAGATTTTTTTCCTTTTCAAGGATAGGATCCAAATAATTTGAAGCCTAAAACTGGTCATTTTCAGTCTGTCACATTTTTCTATTTTCTATTTTATTAAATCAAACAGTGCATAATAAACACGCATAAGTGTAAATTGAAACAAGTTAGATGGAGAACTGCTGGCTGCTTTATCATTTACATCTTATTGCTACTAAGGAGCCATTAAAACACAGAATGCAGCAGTTTAAAAGTGAAATAAGCAATTATGGGTGGGGAAACCTTAACAAGTGAAACCACTAAAACAAAGTATCTAAATGTCACTTAAGCAATAAGTGCTTCATTAGCAATAATTGACTTCTCATTAAGAAACTGGGTTGGAACAAAAACCTGCAGCCACTGCTGTAGCCCTCCAAGACCGACATTGCCCACCCCTGAGTATAAACAAACATACTATAGCAGTGCTTCCCAAACCTGTTATTGACCTGTTATTTCCCAGTTTCTCTATTTTGGAGTCACTGGAGAAATAACAAAACTAAGTTTGGGAAATTTTTATTAAAATGTAGTAAGAACTTAAATAACGGTATAGTTTTTTTTTTTAACTTAACAGTTTTCAGCCTATTTTTCATTCTGCTTTTCCCGGTGTTCTGACTGTTTAATTTATTATCTACTAATTAGTGGGTCTGACGCTAAAGTTATTGCAGCCTTACATCCTTCAGTGTTGTTTACCTGGCTGTCAGCTCTGCTTGTTTCAATGATCATTATGAGGACACAAAGAATGGTGCAAACTGCACAAAAGAATAATAAAAAAAGAATAATAAAACAATAGGACAGAGGTAAGCATTTAAAGCACAACTAGAAATATTTCTAAATCTCTCTATTATATAAAAAAAATTCTGCGACGAGATGAGACTTTTTGGAAGATTTTTTCAAGTCCCACGAGACGAGACTTTTTCCAAGAGATTTTTTCGAGTCCCGCCCTCCTCTCAACCATTTCCGGTTAACAGCCCACACCCGCGGTCCTCTCACCTCTCATTAGTGTGAATGCTTTTGTCAGATTCAGTTCCTGTGCTCTCAGCTCTTATACATTTTTACGTTTTCCTCACTTTAAGTTCCCAATAAAAGAAGACTTATTATGTCCAAATCTTAATGAAGAATTTCACCCTGAAGGGTTATCAACAGAAGAAATGAGTACACGGGCAATCCTAGCACCGAGAAACGATGAAGTCAAACGAATTAATGTGAAAATTGTCGATCGGTTATCCGGAAAATTGGTTAAATGCGTATCAATAGACTGTGCTGAGACAGTTGGTGGTGATGGTGTGGAAAATGAAAACATCAACTTACAATATCCTGTAAAATATCTACAAGCGTTAACACCGTCTGGTCTTCCACTGGCCGAATTACTGTTGAAAGAAGGATGTATCGTAATGTTATTGTGTAATCTTGTGTCCTGTGCAATAGGACAAGATTAGTTGTACTCAAAACTGGTTGAACAATTCTGACATGTAAAATTTGAACAGGTGACAAGAAAGGTAATGTAGTACATCTTCAGGGGATAACATGAGACACCAAAGGAGATCTTGATATGCCATTTGTATTATGCCATACGTGAGCGACAGACCCGTGAAGTGGCTAGCACATAGTGCAGGCCCGTTGGTTAGTAAGTGAAGTGAGCAGGGGGTATAGCCTCCTAGTGTCTTATAAATGTAAAAATCATACTGCTGTGCTTTTCTAAAGGTAGAATAAGAGAAAGGAAAAAAGCCCATCTAAATGAATGAGATCAGTTATTATCATGAATTGTGAATTTGGCTGGAATGAAAACCAGTGGACACAGCGGGGGTCCTCAGGACCGAGTTTGGGAAGCACTGTACTATACTGTATCTATTATATGTATACCATTACACTCTGACTCTTTACTTGCAGAGTTAATCTATAGTACTAGGGTGTTGTACCATGTTAGCCATTATAAATGTAGTGAGAAGTCAAGCAAAATGACCCTTTTTATTGGCTATCTGAAAAGATTACAATATGCAAGCTTTTGAGGCAACTCAGGCGCCTTCTTCAGGCAAGATGTAATAGAATGGAAAAATGTAAAGCTCAGGTTTGTGCAATGCCCACCATTACCACTCTGTCTGTGTGGCCCTGCCGTTGCCCATGTTATTAAACACTGGCACACAGACGATTGTGCCACAGTTATGCGTTAGTGATGTGACAGAACGTTTGCTATAGAATGTCCCTATATAAAACCATGAAGATTAGGTTACAATGCCCACCCTGAATTGTGAGTGCGTCCACGTGTGAGTCCCTACACCTGATGGTACTCAGGCAGTAAATCTATCTATCTATATATAAATATAGGCACAACATTTATATATACATACTTATGACTGTATACACATTCTGTATGTAAGTGTAAACAACCGTACTGTGGCTCTGCACTTGTAAACCACCTTGGGCCGGTGTTTACTATAGGATGGCATTATGTAAACCTCAGGTCAGCGCGATCACCACCACCGACACTCTGTGCGTCACCGAACGAGTCACGTCGCCTTCCAGTTCTCGTATTATTAAACACAGTCATGGAAACAACAATACAAAAAGCTTGTGTACTGTACACTTGAAAAAGGCCTTGGACTGGTGTCCACCGAGGACGAGATCGAGAGCAGAAGCAACACTGTATAGATTCACACTCTGCAGCCGTTCTAGTTTTGAGAATTTCAATAAGTGCTGCTCAGGTGTTGTAAACATAAAATCGATCCTCCATCACGCGCATTCCCCCTAACACACTTCTACTGTGCCAGCTTCGGGCTGCTGATCAGGTGCTAACCAGTGAGTCAGTGTGCTAGAATCAGTAATGCCTTTGTTAAGTCGTCAGTGGGTGGATTGGGGGGGTGGGGGGGCACCCTGGTAGTTAATTCAGAAAACAGTCTGCTATTACTCACAATGAGGAACAGGGAAACAAATGCATTGTTCCTCTAAAGCACCTTAAGACAAGATTTACCGTGAAGCCAAATTTAAACCTGGGGACAAATAAAGTCTTATATAACTACCCACACTATATGGACAAAAGTTATTGGGACCCACCTCGTAATTATTGAATTCAGGCGGTTCAATCAGACGCACTGCCACAGCTGTATAACATCGAGCCCGTAGCCATGCTGTCTCCATTTACAAACATTTGTGAAACAAAATGGGTCATTTTGAAGAGCTTGGTGACTTCAAGCGTGGTACTGTGATAGGACGCCACCTTTGCAACAAGACGGTTTGTGAAATTTCATACCTGCTGGACATTCCACTGTCAAATCTGTAAGTGGTATCATTGGAAAGTGGAAGCGTTTAGGAAAAAGAGCAACTCAGCCATGAAGCAGAAGACCACATAAAGTCACACTGCTAAGGTGTATGGTGTGGAAAAGTCACAAACACTCTGCTGATTCCATAGCTGAAGAGTTCCACATTTCCACTGGCATTAACTGTGTGGTGGGAGCTTCATGGAATGGATTAACATGGCCAAGCAGCTGCATGCAAACTTCACATCACCAAGTCCAATGCCAAGCATCAGATGGAGTGAAGTACACCACCACTGGACTGTGGAGCAGTGGAAATGCGTTGTATGGAGTGAGGAATCACACTTCTCTGTTTGGCAGTCAAATAGGCGAATCCGGTTTGGCAGATGCCGGAACAACGTTACCTGCCTGACTGCAATATGCCAACTGTGAAGTTTGGTGGAGGAGGGATAATGGTGTGGGGTTGTTTTTCAGGGTTTGTGGGTTTGTGCTAAGCCGCTAACTTCTAGTGAAGGGCAATCTTAATGCTTCAGCATACCAAGACATTTTGGACAACACTATGCTGCCAACTTTATGGAAACAGTTTGGGGAAGACCCTTTTCTATTCCAGCATGACTGTGCCCCATAAACACAAGGTGGGATGAGTTTGGTGTGGAAGTACTTGACTGACCCACACAGAGTCCTGACCTCAACCCCACTGAATAACTTTTGGATGAACTGGAATAGAGATTATGAGCCAGGCCTTCTCGTCCAACATCACTACCTGACCTCATAAATGCTCTACGGAACGAATGGGCACAGATTCCTACAGAAACACTCCAAAGTCTTGTGGAAAGCCTTCCAAGAAGTGTGGAAGCTGTTACAGCTGCAAAGGGAGAATGACTCCATTCTAAAGTCTAGGTATTTGAATGCAGTGTCATTAAAGTCCCAGTTGGTGTAATGGTCAGACGTCCCAATACTCTTGTCCACATAGGGTGTGTATCTGTCTATTCATCTATTTTATAGTGCCTTTCACATCTATCTATCTATCTGTAAAACACTATATATAAAGTATATGATAAATTTGTTTCTAAAAAGCCTTGTGACATTGGCCTCGTAAAAGGTGCTATACATACCTTACCTGGAGATCTCCTGGTCTGGTTGTGCTCAGTCCTCCTAGCATGTGTTCAGAGAGCACTGATGGGAGAAAATGTACAAAACTGCCAGGGTCCTGATCCAGCCAAAAAACTTTGTTAAAGGGCAATTCTATCACTGCATCTGCATTGCAAAAAAACTTTTATAAAGTTTACAATGTAAACTGTAACAGTTGGCACTCAATGCAATGAATTTACCTGCGACATTCAAAAGGGTTTATGTAAATACACACCTTTGACGGGGTGGCACGGTGCCACAGTGGTAGGTAGCGCCACTGCCTTGGAATAAGGAGACTAGGGTTCACCTCCCGGGTTCTACCTGCGTGGGCTTTTTCTTTCCTCGTTTTGGTTTCCTTCCACAATCCAGAAGGTTAGGTGGATTGGTGATAATAAATTGGCCCATGTCCATGTGTGTGTGCGTGTGTGTGTTCATTTACTCTGTGATGGACTGGTGCCCTGTCCAGGGATTGTTCCTGCCTTATGCCCTGTGCCTGCTGGGAGTCTCCAGCTTCCCAGTGACACTGATCAGGATGCAGTGGGCTTAGAAAAAGAATGGATGGACATACCTTTAATAAAGTATCAAAACCAAGACAGAAAAATGAAGGCAAACTCAATAAAAACTTGTAATGGTGCCCACCGTCAATGGTGCTATATAAAAGGAGAGCCGATTGGCAAGTCAATGGAAAAGTTAAAGCAAAAGGCTTAAAAAGAAAAAAAGATATTCATAGAAAATGAAAAAATGACAGCTCCATGTGACAACAGTGACCCCTGTGAATGTGTCAAGAAAACGATTATGCTATCCAGAAGCACACAGTAGGAGAGCAGTGCATTTGAGATCATGGATTCAAATATAAAAACACAAAGACATGTGTGTGTTAGGTTAGTCGGTGACCCTAAATTTGACAAGTGTGGATGTATGCAGGAGTGTGCCATGTGTTGGGCTGGCAGTGTTTGCTCTTTTGTACCCTGTTCTGCCTGGACAAACTCTTAACTCTCCATGCCATGACTAACTCAGCTGGTTATAAAATGGATGGATGCCTAGTATGCCCTGTGGAATGCCCAATGTCTCCTAACAAGCTATACTGTGGTTGGCTGTAAATAATCAGATACAGAATACCCCATTTTTCCCAGAAATTAAAATGATCCTGCGTACATAATGGTATTCCATATGACAGGAACCATTTTGTGTTCATAAATATTACTAATGATTTTTTTTTTTTTGTCTGGTGCTTCCTGATTCACCAGTACGAGAAACCCCCACATATGATATATCATTCGACTTGTCTTGAAGTCCAGTTCTGTAAGACATTAAGCTTTTTGAGGTTCCTCCCTATTTATGGCCCTCCAGATGCCAAACAATCCTTATTTTTAGACCATATTTTGTAGTGGAAATTACACCTTTATGATAAAGAGTTACTGGTTCTGTGGTCTCTAGCATAGGGTACAAGGCAGGAAGAAACCCTGGACAGGGCGCCATTCCATCGCAGGGCAAACACACACACACACACACACACACCCCTAACCTGCATGGGATAAAAAATGACATAACAAGATATGATAAAGAGTAGACCAGTAGGTGTTTTCAGCAAAAAAGATCACAAGGACTTGAAACTGTGCAGGACAAATGAACCGACCCCCTAATGGTATTCGAAGGGTCAAAGTGACTCCTTTACACAACTCCGAAAAAACAGGGGATCGGAAACATAGGCATGTGGAGTGTCATTATATGAGATTTGGAGGTTGATGATCACAAATATGGTAATATTTTTGATATTTGATTCTTTACCGGGTGTCCTAGCCACACCAAGAAGGTTAAAAATGAGAAATTTCAAACATAACCATATGGGGTATCGTTCCAGACTATTTTGAGGTCAGCGATTATGAATATGATGTTATTTTTGATCCTTTACTTATGATTTCGCCCCCTATGGACTCCATCAGACAGTGAAAAAAGTCAAATATGAAATATAAGTGTGTGGGGTTATCATTTCAAACTGCTTCAGGGTGAGCAATTATTAAAATGGTGTTATTGAGCAGGGCCGTCTTAACACATGGGCACGATGGGCAGTTGCCTGAAGGCCTTACGGGCATAGGGGCCCACGTTTTTTCTGATGCCTATGTATGTTTCTGTTTCACTATCAAAACAGGGGCCCCCGTGCTCTAATTTGCCTGGTTTGTGGGGGCTATGATGCTGTTAAGATGGCCCTGCTATTGAGTTTTTAATAATTTCCTAAGGACCTAGCCCCCTAAGGATCTCTAGCAGAGGGTGCAAAATGAAAGATTTCTGTTACAAATTTAGACTTGAAACATTTAAATCGAAGCACACATTTTAATATTTCAAATATCAGACACGCCTACTCTTGCTTATTATGTACTTCTACCTTATGAAGTAAAAGACTACATTTCTTATGCACACCCCGACCTAACTTTA
>JANRMT010062802.1:18197939-18238519 GCA_026402145.1 Polypterus bichir lapradei
CCCTTTAAATGAGCTTTAAACTAACTAACTTTAAACTAACTTTGGAGGTTTAAAATACAAATAGGAAGCGCAAATCATAATCACCATAATAATAATAATAATAATAATATGAAATAAAAGAGAACTTCTGGGTTATAAATGCAGCTCCAGGCAATACGGTTAAATAAATACTTCGTTTTCCAAGGCGCTGTAAAGAAAACGCACCTTGGATTTCCGCCGACCCTCCCTGCAGGTGTGGGCGCTATAAAGTGTTCTTTGCCAGTCAGCGCCGGACAGATTTTTATTTTGCACACAGCACTAAAGTGGAAGTGTTTTTGGCAGGACCTCCACTTACCTGCGCTCCGGCAGACCGACTCTCCAACCCATGAGGACTTGCTGTTTGATCTTTTAAGAATTTTTTTTTTTTTCCCCCCAGGGGGGGGGGGGTAAGTTTTTTTTTTTTTTTTTTTGGGTCTTTGTTTTGCGGAGCCTGAACCTCGCCTCTCCCCTTTTCTACGTAGCCGGGGGTGGGCTGCAGCTCGGCCGGCCCCGTCCCCTCCAGTATGTATGTGTGTGTGTGTGCGCGCGCGCCAGGCGCCGCCGCACTCTGTTAGTCCCTGACTGTTTGGCGGAGAGCACTTCGGCACCACTGCACTCCACCGCCGTCCAACTCTGACCAAACTTTCTCCGTGTCTCGGCACGGCTTCTCCGCCCCACACCGGCCTCTCATGGAGGGTCCCGTCCGGATCTACCGCGGGAAGGATGCGCGTTCCAGCGTGGCCCCCGTCGCCGCGGCTGAGCCGCCACTGTGAAGCAGAGGTAAGTTAAGTAAATGAGAGCTAGGGGGCTTACCCCACCAAGGCATGTGTCGCGGGGGGACTGCACGAGAGGGTAAGGTCTGCTGCTGCCGCCTACCCGGAATGGAGGGACACTTCATTTTTGGAAAGTTGCCGCGACGTTGAGCTCTGCAACTCCGGCCGGCCGCCTGTTTATGCGAGGCTTCTTTTTTTTTTGTTTTTTGGCTAAAACTGAAGTTGTTTGCGAAGCGCGTTCGGCTTTCAGTCGCAGCGTTGGCTCCGCTTTTTTTCCCTTTTTTTCTTTCACGTCGGCATGGCGTACAGTCACTGGCGCCCGAGGCCGTCTTCTACAAAGTAACCGCGAGACTAAACGCGCAACATGTCTTTAGAAAATGCTGCCTTCTGTGTCCTCGAGCTCCGGCTCGCCCTTTCCACACGTTCTTGATGCCCCCAGGACGTCGGGGGGAAAGAATGCTATCCGCGAGCCATTGTCTTACGGGGGTCGCGGCAGCGCTTCCCCCCCGAGAAATATCTTCATCTCTGAAAAGAAAAGAAAAAAGTCCGAAAGAGTCGAGTGACTTCCAACTTTGGAACAAAGTCCTCCGCCAGCGCGAGCTTCGTGAAGCGCAACCCCGCGTCGCGCCGTACCGGCCTCCGTCTCCGCAGTCTCTGGACATTGCGAACCGGGGGGCTGCCGGTGTTTTGGGACAGGTCCCACTGACCGTATCTTACTTGCTCTGATTGCCTGCCTCATTTAGGTGGCACTTTTGGGTCGGTGTTACGTGTTCGGATCAGTTAATGCACTTTATATAGCGCCGTTACCAGCGTGAACCTCTAGAAAGAAGCTGCACGGGAGGCTTTGTTTCAGTCCAGGTGGAGCTGAAGTATGTCACCCACCCCTCCACATTTGGGACACTTTTTCAGTTGGTGAGTGGCCTAATATGGCCAATATTGTTTTCGCCAAGGACCTTGCTCTCTTAATGGCACTGCCCCCAATTACTTATTTACCCGATGCCTTTATTCATTAATTTACATTTACTTATGTGGCTGACACCTATATATCCAAGGCGACTTACAACATTTATGATACAATTGGTTAAATTTCTTTTGGTTTTCCAATTGGAGCACAGACAAGTCGGGTGACTTGCTCAGGGCCACACAGTATTGGTAGAATTTGAACACATAACCTCGTCAAAACCTTAAACCACCACACCACATTTTCTGCAACTTGCAACATTTACATTATATGTGGCTACATTTATTTTTTTCTAAATGGAGCACAGGTAGGTGAAGCAACTTACTTGGGGGTGTCGCACAGTGTCAGTAGCGGGATTTGAACCCGGAGCCTTTGGGTCTAAAGTCCAAATTGTTAAATGTTGGCTTTAGTCTTCAAGCAGATTAGGGTATTAACCTGGGGTCAAGATGTTACAAACTTTGTCTTCGTGGAATGGCTTGTCACCTTTAAAATTTGAACCTCTGTACTTGACAGTTTAGTAGTGAACATTTCATCAATCTGCTGCCAGGAATGACATTCTGTTGCTGTGCCCACCTTAATTGTCACATCTGGATTAAGTTCTTGTCAGTACGAAGGTGGCACGCTCGATTTGTTTTTCCATTTTTTTTTTTCTTTTCTCAGGTGTGACCTTTTGAGGTGGCAGACTGATAAATCTGTTGTGGCCGTTGCAAAGTGACTCACCCGTGAACGTCCTGCTGTCCAGACCGGTTCTTGGATGGCCGCATCGCTTCTATTTATTTATTTGTTTATTTTATTCTTTTTCACAAGCCACGGGGTTTGTGTTTTGCCCTGTTTGGAAAGAGGTGGTCAGCCCCCACCCACCACTGTGGTGGAGTTGCTCGTTTCCAGCTGGGCGTTGCTCTCCTCTGGCGCTTCGTGGAAGGCAGCACCCCCTTATTAAGGCTCATTAACGAGCGACCTTGTTTTCCTCGAAGTGCGCGTTCACCTCAAATCAACACAAAGAGCGTCTTTCAGGGCCCTGGGCGCAGGGCTTGTGTGCGGGAACTACACGTGTATGTGTGTGAGGCGACGCTGAAATCGGGGAGCTTTCTTCCCCTCAAGTTCTTCTGTGACGGCTGGTGGGCAGCATCTTGTAGACCTTCCGTCTGAGTTTCTGATGCCTGCTTAGATTTTCACACTGAAGCAGCCCTGCTGTAGTTATTGCCATCCACAGTGATGACCCATCGTGTTTTTGTGGACTAAGTGAAATCCCAATGAATAGGGGCACGGGCAGGTAAGAGAAGCTTCACCAGAGGCCATCATAATGCATCTTGAAAGAACAGAATCAAGTGAAATGTGACAATGATTTTCTGGCTGTTCCAGTTATGGGGACTGCCACACTTGTATTAGCTGGCATCAGACAGATGGGTTTGGGAAGAGAGTCGAACTGAGCACAAGTGTCCGGCCATATTGTGACCTCCACGCACAAGGTGACAGTACTGTCATCCACGCTAAAGCCTGGTCAGTTGATCCACTTCTCCAAAGTGACATGGCAGCAGTGGTGTGGTGGCTCTTATGATGTACACGGTACACTTGGACTTGTACAGGTTTGAATAGAGGGACGAGCATTTTGTGATTTGAAGGTACAGCTCTGGGTCAAGGTGACCACTGCCCCACAATATTGTGGACACTCGGAAGGCTTTGTGCACATGAGGGGGTTGTGTGACAATTTCAGACGGTCATCTCGGTCTGAGACAGCAGGAAATGGCTGCGTCTTTCTTTTCATTTCCTTAGAAGACTTTTCCCGTCGACTCAGAAGCACACATGGTGGGGTCGGTGTTGCTAAATATCCGTCATTTGTGTGTGCAAGTTTGTGTATGGTTCCATTGTTTTCTACAGGTGGCGCTGTGGTTGGCACCCTGATTTAAAATAAACCTGTGACTCTGTCTCATGCACTTCCATTTTGCCCAGTGCTGCAGAAGTTAGTTGTTGGCTCGGCGGTCCCGTTTTGTTCATATAGGCAGGCAGTGTGGCTCAGTGGTTCAAGATTTTGGACTTCAGACATCGAGGCTGTGGGATCAAAGCCCTCCACAGACCCTGTGTGTGACCCCCCTAAGCAAGTCACTTCACCCACTTGTGCTCCAAATGGAAAAAGTAATGTAACCATTTGTATCTCTAAAATTGTAAGTCATTTTGGATAAAGGCATCCGCCAAATAAATGGCCAAAATCTGTCTATCTGTTTTTTCAAAAGAAAAGACTTACAGTCAAGGAAACGCCCCTGAATGGGACATCAGTTCATCTCATACGCACACCCGCTGGCCAGACGTAAGGGCACCCCTCACCTTGTCGTTGTCTGTGAAAGAAGACTACAGTGATTCTAAACCCACGTGGGTCCGGGGAGAACGTGCTTCTTCTGCATGGTTTAACAACATTTATTTGTTGGGTTGACCCCTCTTATCCCATTTGACCTAAAACAGTTAAGAGAGAGTTAGTTGGCATGTCCTTTGTTTTTCTAATTGTAGTTCAGGTTGGCGAAGTGACTTGCTTGTGGTCACAACGTGTCCTGTAGCTGGATTTGAACCCACAACCTCGGGGTTTGAGGTCTTCAAGGCTTACCCGCTCCACCACTCTGCCTGCCATATTAATCCTTCTTATTTGTCTGACCCCTTTATCCAAGGTGACTTAAAACATTGTATTTTTGAAGGTGAAGTGAGTTGCTCGTGGTCTCACTGCGTCCACGGCAGGATTTGAACCCACAAACATCAGGGGCTGTGTTTGAACATACAGTGGTCAGCAACATAGATCTGTCTCTGACAGTCGCTTTGGCATAATTCTTGGCATTGGCGGAGTTAGTGGACTTGATATGGCTGCCCCAAATTGTGCCTGTGTGTCGTGGGTTTTCAGGGTTGCTGGGTTGTTGCTTTCCAGGATTTGGGGTCTGGCCGCTCGCTTGGTATGGTGCGTAGAAACTGCTGCTTCAGAGAGCCGCGGTGGAATGCAGACTCCCATTTATTTGAGTCGAGCTTCCATTGTGGCACAGCGCACGTTTCTATGGAGTCTGTTTGTAAAACACACAGCCGACTGTAGGACCGCCGTCTTTATTTAGACCGCTTTGATTTATCTCTTGAATACGGCGCTCCTGGCTTTCACTCCTGATCATTGTAACGTTGGGCCTGGTCCCAGCCTGGTGTGTCTCTTCTGACTTGCTTAGTGAGGCACACAGGTCAGGTACAGCAACCCTTTCCACCCCCGGACCCCTTATAAATAAGATATTGTGCCCCCTTTCTCTCCCAAGGCTAACTTTGGATGAGGTTAAATGCCAAGGAATAGGGGCCTAGAAAGGTAAGGGCGCCCCCTTCATTCCTTCCTTCAAAGCTGCCTGCAAGTGAGGTTTGGTGGGGTGAGTGTTTCTCCCCCCCATTTTTTTTTTTTTTTTTTTTGCCCTCTTTTATTTTTTATTTTTTTTTTTTGGTTAGTCGGACATGTGAAGCTTCAGGAATGCATGGAAGCCGCTGTATCTGCTGGCTCCGTTCCTCTTTGACTCTTTGAGAGACGGCACACGCTCCGGGGCAGGGACGCGCCATTCCGCTTGGCTGTCACTGCCGGTGAAGAGGACGTCCATCAAACTGATGGGTTTACGTAACGAATTGGGGGCTGGGGGGGTGAAGAGCGGTGGGGTAAGTCTTAAGAGTGAAAGATGAGCCTGGGGGTTTAGAGTAAGCCGTGATACAGGTACGGGGGGGGGGCTTACCCACAAAATCCTCCTCGGAGCAGGGGGACCTTGCTGGGTTGTGTGCCGGATTGCAACCGCTGATACTTAAGGTTGGAATGTGGGGCTCGTCTTGCTCACCCAGCTGGGTGAACTATATGTATTGAACTGTCTTACAACCCGTGACACCTTACCTAGTGGGCACTGAGACAGCGGGAATGCCTGGTTAGATGCTGGCACAGCTCTGGGTGGGCAGCCTTTCGCTCATATTAACGCTGGTTTCCTCCTTGGCAAGCATTCTGTGCCTCTCCTCCTGGCATCTTTGGCTCCCTTGTAGTGAGTGTTTGCACAGCGGGCATGTATTGTGTTTTTTTTTTTTTTTTTTGCTTTACCCAAAGATTCTCAACTCCTTGTCCTCCTCTCTGTACCTTATTAAGCTTAAGGGGTCCTAATTCCCTTCAAAGACACTTGATTTGAATGGCGCATACATATGATTATACAGCAGAGTGCATAAGGAAAAATCCATAAATTTTGTTTTCTGAACTGCTGATTCAGAGCAGGGTCAGAGGGATGCTGGAGCCTATCCCAACAAGCATCAGACACAAGGTAGGATCAGTCCTTGGACAGGGTGCCAGTCCATTGCAGGGTGAACACGCATGTATCGGGGGACAAATTTAGCATTGACGGTCCTCCTGACTTAAACTTCTGTGGGAGGAAACCTACAGAGATCATGCAGAATTCACACAAGGAGCACCCAGGACTTGAACTGATGGGTCACCTTGTTTGCGAGGCAGCAGTGCCACCATGCCACCCAATAAATAAAATTATAACCAGAAATTAGCAAACGTGTAATCAGTTGGGCACAGAAATGTGCATATTTGTTGTTGAGTGTTGGAGAGCCTTCAGTGTGGTCACCTTCCCAAAGCGTTGTACTGTGTTGCATCTCTTCGACTCCTCATTAGTTTCCTTCCCTGAACTGATTTTTTTTTGGGGGCGGGGGGGTTTTTGGGTTGTGTTCACATATGCAGGACTGGACCAGCCTGCCCTCTTCCATTCCTTACACTGTGATGGGGTGTATGGAAGTGAAATTCTGAGATGAAGTCCCATGCACCCCTGTGTTTTTTATCTGGAAACGGCCTGTGCGTTGTAGTTTTTTTTTTTTTTTTTAATGGCCTTTTCTGTGAAAGGTGCTAAATGAAAATTGAGCCTGCATGCCGGGCTGTGGAGTCGGAGATAATTTTGGATACCGGAGTCGGGGTCAGAGTCGGCAAAAATGTACCGACCCCTAATAAATTTTAATTGTAATGAAAAAGAAAAATACAGCAAGTTCAAATGTCCCATTTCACAAACAGTAGTCATAATTAAGTACTTCTCTGAGGTAAGGATAAAGCCCATTGCATAGTTGTGTTACTACTAGTGTGAAGTTCAGCTGAGCTATTCTACAACCTGACATTCACATATTGTAATCTGGATTATGGTACATTACAAAAAGTGTTCTCATTTTATTTCAGATATAATGTGTTTAACAAGTTCATTTGAGTGTAAACAAGTGTAATTATGTAAGTGGATGGGTGTGTTATGGCCTGATGTGTGTTCAGGGGTTCTTGTCTTTTGTTTAAACTGGCCAATACAGTAGAGAGTCAGCTTCCTATCCAGTAGTTGTGTGGTTAAATGACATGTATGTTGCAATCCTTCAACCAACATGGAAAATACATTCACATATTAAATACAGAGGAGTCGGGGAGTCAGAAGTACTGGAAACTAAGGAGTCAAAGTTGGATTTATCTACCGACTCCACAGCTTGCTTGCATGTCCGTTTAATTGGTGACTCCAAACAGGCCCAGTATCCATAATGGTGGCTGTTTTGTCTGTGTGCCCAGCGCCATATCTCGGGTTGCAGTTTCTGGTCTTGCACGTAATACTGCCCAGGGGTACACCTTGACTTCCTTTAAACCTGAAGTGGAATCATTAGGTTTAGTAATGGAGGACTCAAAGCGCACATGGCATACGGATTTGGGCAACTGCACCGTCTGTGTTCTTGACAGCTTTCACCCCACTCAACAAAAAAAAAAATGCCATTTTCAAAATATTTTTTTATGAAAATTCAAAGTAAAATGAGATTTCATAACGCAAACATTTTGATGTTGGTTCTGAAGTGGCCTGCTGGTTTCGGGAGTGTGTGCCCACCCTTTTAGTTATGGTCTTTCCTTGTGCTGGATACTAGTGGAATGTTCTCTGGCCCCTTAAACTGGAGTAGCAAATTAGAAAATGTGATGGGAGTGTGGAGGATGGCGTGAATGACAGCTTTAGGATTCTAGGTTTGAGTCAGCAGCAGCACCTGAGAAGTAGTTCCATGTGCCCTCCTTATTCTTTCTGCAGGTCTACCTGTTTCTTCTCAAGACTGAAGAACATGCTTATTATTACTAGGGGGTTCCCCCCGGCTCACTTCACTTGCCAGCCACTTCGGGTCTCTGCCGCTAAGGTTGTGAAGAGGGGGGCTGAACACACCCCAAGGAGACGCGGTCGCTCCTCCAATACCCCCTCTTAAACGGTGATACGATGGGAAACAGTTTTTTTTTATTTTTTTTTATTTATTTATTTTTTTTAACCTCCTCTTTGCTCGATCAGCCGCTGCTGCTGCCGCCGTGCCGTGTGATCTGCATCTCATGTGATGCTTCGAACGTTTAAAAGCCTGTACAGCAGCTATCCTACTCTTTGTCTTTTATTTCCAGCCCCGGGCGTGGTTAAATCTCTAGTCACAAAATCTCGTCTCACGGGATACAAGTTCTTGATATTTTTTTGTTTATAATTTAAAAACGGAATAAGAATCTGAAAATATAACATCACATTTAAGTTCAATAAATTATGAAAAGAATACCTATATAAGTCCGATTTTAAAGCGTGACAAAAAAGTGACATAAAAACGTCACTGTTGCACTTTTAGGCTTAGGATTTTATATGTAGAGCATAGATTATTTATTGGCCTGGACTGCGCCCCGTGTCCTGTCCAGTGTTGGGCACCACATTTAGGACTGACTTTGCCTCCTAAGGTGTGTTGAGTAGATCATTGGATCGATGAATTTTTGCTTTTTTTTTCTTTTTTTTTGTTCCCTGGAGCTCCTCTCTCTCTCGCATCTTGGGTTGTGCCTCTGGCATCAGTGTGGACCCCCATCTACTTATCTCCGCTGAGGCTTTGGCCTCTTTGTCCATGTTATTTAATTCACCATGATGGACGTCGCCCCCTGCTTCTGTGGCTTTTCTAGAGTTGCCCGACTCCTTTAAGGGCCATTCGCACCTTGTCGGACCCCCATCACTTTGTTGAAGTTGCATAAAGCGCCCTGTATGAGACATCACGTCAAGCTTGGCAGAGTGTCTTTCCCGCTCGCCGTATGTGATGCTGGCAGCCCTTCCGCCGTCATGCTCCGTGCCGCCTATCTGCGCCCATCTGTTTACTCTGCTTCGCTTCCTCTCTTGCCCTCTCTTATCTCCCCTGCAAACCTGCGTCCACCTGTCTCGGTGGCTTCCTGTGCCCCCTCAGTGAGACGAGATTGAGATCGTGCTGGCAAAGTCCCAGTTTGTATCCTGAGAAGAGGATTTGAGCGGTTTGTCGCCGTGCTTATCGGTTACCTGTTGTTGGTGGGGAGCAGTAAAAGAACGTGAGATGCAAACTCCATTGCCGAAGGTGGCAACGTGCCCACTTTGGAGAGCATCATCTCCTGGTTTGGTTGTCATTTTATCTTGTGTATTCCTGTTTCTGATGACCACTCGCATTGTGCTGCCATCTTATATCCCATATCAGTGAAATGGTTTGCATGGGTTTTGGGGACAGAGGTGACAAGGGGGGGTACAACCTGTTTCTGCGCCTTTGTCATTTTGGTTTGGGGGTTTCGAATCGGATTGTGCAGACCCTGGATTTGGAGTTTGCCTGGTAGACATTTGAGACAGACAACCTGAAGTGTGACTGATTGGGGAAGTGAGCATACAGGGGCTGGTGACTGAAGAAGAGCACCATGTGATGGCCACCTGGGGGGTGGTGGGTAAGGAAAGGTGTGCAGCTGCTGTACATTAGACTGAAACTTCAAGGGATGGGCTTGGATGGACTAGAACAGGTAGGTAGGTGGACACTGGTGCCCTTTTATGGCAAGATGGCCATGAAGAGGCAGGGAGTAGGCAGAGTGCTTTCTGTGGGCTTGCATGTGTAGTGGTTGATTGTATAGAAGACTGGGCAGGGGTGAGACCAGTGGCTGGACAGATAGACCCATGAAGAATGGTCAAGCATTGTGCAATGACCCTGGAGAAGGGTTGACCAGGCAAAAATCCCACTGACTGTAAGGGGGTAGGATGGGGATTTTTGGGTGATCAAGAGGTCATGTGACCCTGAAGGAACCACTGGGATGACTAACCTTTTAGCAGAAAGCAATAAGGAATAGGTGAGAGATGGCAGGTAAAGGGTAGACATTGAAGATTGAGATGTTCAGGGAGAGCCCAGTGGCCCGCGGGCAATTTTAATAATACTGAAAATTTGGTGGGTAGATTCTGAGATGAGTAAGGGGCAGGTTGCCATGATTGTTTCTCTCTTGTTCTTCCAGGGCTCCTCTGGCCACATCGCTCTCCTGCTGCGGCCCCCGTTTGTGTGGCAGATGCGCTGTGATGGGTCCTCTTTCGCTAATCCTTCCTGGATTTGTCTGGCTGCTCTTCGCAGGCTGGGTTTCCTGCTCAGGTAAGTCTTGGATGCCACAGAATCGTCGCGGGGGGGGGGGTTTTACACGTGTGTACCATTCTCCTGACTTTGCCCCTTATTTCTTTACCCACAGAAGTTTCTCCTCACTTCCTCCTGGAGCCCCTATCCACCTTCCAGAAACTCGGTGGTCCTGTCGAGCTTCAGTGTGCTCTGGAGCCCTCCTCATTCCCACTTTCCTGGCTGTTTAATGGTCAGCCGCTGGTGGGGCAGCTCCTCTCCGGAGTTGAGGTCTCGCAGGGTCGACTGTCCATTCCGTCTCTACAGCCCCACCATGTCGGACGATACCAGTGCCTGGCTGGCGATGCCACAGCAGCTTTGGTCAGCAGGAATTCCTACATCTCCATTGCAGGTAGGTGGGCATGGCCTGGTCTGGCGTTCAGTGCCACTGTGTGGTCTGGCCTGTCGGGAGCTTGCATTTTGTCCCTCAATGTTCGACTTGTGCCGGCTCTGGCAGAGTTTTTTTTTCCTTTTTGTTTTTTTGGCCCGTTGTTTCCTCAGACTTGTATTCCCAGTGGTCTCTGCGACCCGGGGGGTCAGTTGAAGAGCTGTGAAGTTTCCGTCAGGCACTTGGCCAGAGTCTCCCTACGGGCGCCTTTATGAGCCTGCGGGCTTCCTGTGGAGCTGCCCAGAGCTCGTTAGGAAGGATGGGAGTGTGGCTGCAGCTTGAGGGCAGGTGGGGGGGGTTGGAAGCCAAGCGGAAGTCCATTAGCAGAATGAACCCGCTGCAGTCGGAGCAGTAGCAGCGCTAGGCAGGTGGTCAGCAGCCTAAACAAGTTGTAGGTGACCAGCTGGCTGTCTACGGAGGCATCCAGTAAATCCTGGCTATGGTTTTGTTGCTGGTGGGCATGGGCAACATGGGTGGTTGGGTGGCCATAGGCAGATCCTTCATAGTCTGGATGTTACTGACCTGTGAAGGGGACCCATTGCTCAAATATTTCTCTTCCTTCAACTCCAGATTCTTCTCATCATTGGGGGATCTTGTGGTTAAAAGGGGGTACAGGAGGTAGAGTGTAGGTGTGTGCAACTACTGCTTACCATCTGAAACCTCTTCCTATAGATCTGTCTGAATTTGAGGAGCTGCCTCAGAGGTCATTAACGGTCGAGGAAGGCGGCACTGCCCGCATTGGGTGTCATCTGCCGCACAGCGTACCAACAGCCCAGGCTCGCTTCCGCTTTCGAGGAAAGTGGCTGGAACCTGAGGCAGGTAAGGTAAAAGAGAGAAGACGTGTAGCATGAAGTCCTCCCTAAAAGGTAGCCTGCACTTACCCCATAATCGCGCTTTCTTCTGTCAGCAGATAAATACATCATTCTGCCATCTGGGAGCCTGCAGATCCTGTCTGTGTCGTCCCAGGACCAGGGAGTCTACAAGTGTGGAGCCTTTAACTCTGTGACTCGAGAGCTCAAGGTGGAACGACATGGCACCCGGCTCAGTGTCCAAGGTGAGTTACCAACCTTATCTGGGCCTGGTGTAATGATGTATGTGACGGGGTGAAGGCATAAAGGCTTTTGAGAAGGTCGACTCTGTGAAGTATGTTCTCGCTTACTTCATATTGCTTTCTTAGCATGAGAGCATTAGAACTGTCCCGTTCTCATCAGCCCAGCAAAGCTCTCCAATCGTGTCCACATCATTCCTCCAAAACAACATTAAGTCAAGTTTTGAATGTCCCAAGGGTGCTACTTGGTAACTTCTTCTGTGTGTCTCAGGTTCTCGTTGCCTTCCTGACGTTTGTGTGAAATTCATCCTTGACAAGTTTCCAGCTGTGTTCTTGATGAACAACCTCATTTTAATGTAACAGTCCCCAACCACTGAGCTAATTCCTTTCACAGTTTTACACCACGGTGTCCAACTCTGTGGCTGCAGGTTTTCACTCTAACTGTCGTCTTCATTAATGACCAGTTTTTACTGCTAATCAACTTATTTTGCCTTAGTTTTAATTAACTTGACTCTGACCCCTTTTGGTGTTGTGTTTTTTTTTTTCCTTAATTAACAGCCAAACAATGAGGCACTAAACAAATGCCACATGACCAGCTCACCTGTGCCCATCACACAATATCTGAAATAAAGGAAGGTGAAAGTCTTGGTAAGGGTAATCTGCTCAGGTCGCCAAAACATTTTTGCAGCATTCTTTAGATATAACCGATCAATCAGTCCGTCAGTCAGTCATTGTTCAACCCGCTATATCCTAACACAGGGTCACGGGGGATTCTGCTGGAGCCAGTCCCAGGCAGGGCACCAGCCCACTGCAGGGCACACACACCAAGCACACACTAGAGACAGTTTAGGATCGTCGGTGCACCTAACCTGTATGTCTTTGGACCCAGGAAGCAAACAAAACAGAACAATCAGCAGTTTTGGAAATGTCTGCTGTGGCAGAATGAGCAGCAGCAAGCCGTGGATTTAAATAACGGACTTGATTAATAGCAAGAATCAACTCCTTATTAAGAGATTGGTTGGAGTTTGAAATCCCACTGTTGCTGGTCATCTGTTGGCATTTAACATCTCATTTCTGTTTGGCTGCCATTTAATGAAGAAAGGAATCAATTTGGAGGATTGAATCCTTATAAACTAGGCTATTAAAATAAAGGGAAAAGAAGTTAATTAGCAGTGAAAACTTGTCACTGATTAGGAAAAGGGTCAGAATGAAAACCTATAGCCCTCCAGGCCCGGAGTTGGACACCCCCATTTTAAACACTCAGTAATGTTTCCTCTTAATCTCTCTACTTGCTTAAACTGAAAACGTTAAACTCCCTCAGTCTTTCCTCATAACTCATTCCCAGTATTAAATCAGCCAAGTTGCTTTTGTCTGGACCTTTTCTAGCACCTTATTTTTATTGTAGCCCAGAGACCAAAACTGCACTCAGTACTCCAGATGAGGCCTCACCAGTGTGTTATAAAGCTAGAACGTCACCTCCTGTGACTTGTACTCCACAGATTAAGGTGCTGTATAACCTGACATCCCATTAGCCTTCTTCATGGCTTCTGAACACTATCTGGCAGTCGATAGGAGCCCTAGTGGACTCTTAGTGAAGTCCTTCTCATAAAGGGGTTCTTTCAAGTTTCAGTGCTCCCATTGTGTATTCCTTTCTAACAATTTTACTTCCTCTATGTAATACTTGTACGTACATACATTAATTGTCATCATTCATAAATCTGCCCACACCCGTATGCTCTCTGAGTGCTTCTGTAATGATTCAACACATTCTAAATCTGGGGTTTACAAACTGTCCTGGGGTTTCCCTTGTGGCGGCTGATTTTTGTTCCAGGTTCTGTCTTTAATGAGACTCCTGGGCTAATTACACAAACTTATTTCCCTTGGGGGAAAAAAATATATTAATCTACTCGGCAGTCATATGGGAACCCTTCTTCTTTCGGCTGCTCCCATTAGGGTTTGCCACAGTGGATTATCTTGTTCCAGATCTTCCTGTCCTTTCCATTTTGCTCTGTCACACCCACCACCTGCATGTCCTCTCCTACCAAATCCATAAGCCTACTCTTAGGCCTTCCTCTTTTCCCCTTACCTGACAGCTCAATCCTCCTCATCCTTCTCCCAATATACCCAGCATCTATACTCTGCACATGTCCAAACCATTGTAATCTCGCCTCTCTGACTCTCCCAACCGTCCCACCTGAGCTGACCCTCTAATGTCCTCATTTCTAATCCTGTCCATCGTCATCATACCCAATGCAAATCTTAACATCTTTAACTTTGCCACATCCGGCCCCGTCTTCTGCTTTCTGGTCAGTGCCATCGTCTGCAATGCAATTCTTTTGAAATTTGAAACTGTGCTGGAAAGGCATCACACAGTTGGGTAGTTTGACATCCCAAGTGATTTAATTTCTAGTTGTGTAAATTGACCTGCTCGGGTGACAAGACCAGAAACTGCAGTTGTCAGGTTTGAAGACTTGAATTTGTGTAATGTGACATCCACTTTTTTTGCAAGCCTTCAATTGCTTTTCCCACCCACTCCTCCAAACTCCTCCCCTTTTCCTTGACTTTGAATGGTTCTCTTATGTGGCTCCTCCCCCTTTGCTATTCTTCAGCCTTGCTTTCATTTGGTCTCTCTCTCTCTCTCTCTCTCTCCCCTGTTTAGCTGTTACACCCATTCCTAATTAGTCAAGTTGATTCTCTGTATTTCTGTTTTACTGTAACTGCAAATAGTCCAACTCCATACCCCACCCCCAAACTAGACATAACGGGCACACGCTGGACTTGTCCAGGAAGAGTTCTGTCATTTGGTCTCTCCACATTTCTCTCTTAGTAGCTCGTAATTTTTCTTGTTTAGTCCTGCCTTACTCTCTTGTAGAACTTTTTTTTTTTTTTTAATTTTTTTTTGGTCTGGCCTTAGCCCATGGGTGTTGAACTCCAAGACTGGAGGGCCACAGTGGCTGCATGTTTTCATTCTGACCCTTTTTCTAATCCAGTGAGCAGGTTTCACTGCTAATTAACTCCTTTTCCCTTCATTTTAATCGCTCTGGTTTTTAAGGATTCAATCCTCTCAATTGATTGTTTTCTTCATTAATGGCAGCCAAACAGAAATGTGATGTGAAACGAGCCAACAGATGACCAGCTAAATTGGGGCTTCAAATTCCAACTAATTTCACTCCAATCACTTTCTTAATAATGAGAAGCTTATTCTTGCTGTTAATTAAGCCCGTTATTTAATTTCGTGGCTTGTTGTCGCTCTTCTTCCACAGTGGACATTTCCAAAGCTACTGTTTTTCTGTTTTTTCTAAGAACACTGTCAAAATGTTTTGGTGACCTAAAAGGTGAAGGTCTCAGTAAGGCTGATCTTTCATTTTCAGATATTGTGTGGTGGGCACAGGTAAGCTGGTCATGTGGTGGCTTGTTTTGTGTCTCATTATTGTTTGGCTGCTAATCAAGGACAAAAAAACAACAAAGGGGCCTGAGTCAAGTTAATTAAAATTAAGACAAAAGAAATTAGTTGGTATCAAAAACTGGTCACTAATGAAGATGGTTAGAATGAAAACCTGCAGCCACTGTGGCCCTCCAGGGAAAGGAGTTTGACACCCGTGCCTTAGCCCTTTTGGCTAAACCTGCACTTCATTGCTGTTATCATCCTGTGTTGTCATCTGATCGCTCCACATTTTACACTTTTTAGCCGCTTGTACGAGTCGGCCCAGCTACTTGTTCACTCTGACACACTGCCTGCCATCAGTAAAGAATATGTTGGCTGATCCCTCTCTCTGTGCAGATTCTTTGGGACTTCAGCCCCATCGCTTATGACCCTGTCTGACTTGGTCCATAATTTTAGTGGTTCATTTAGTGGCTAGTCCCCCCAACCCTCAACTCCTGCTTGTTATCTAACTTTCAATGGTTTCCTATTCTTCAGTCGCACCTCATTCATCCTTAATGTTTATTTTTCTGCAGTATTTCACACATTGGTGTTTTTGGTTTGAAACTGAAACCATGTCATCATGGAAGAATTTAAAAGCCCCATTGAATCCATATGCCAGCACTCTGGGTTTGTGACTTCATAGGCCGTAAAATCCAAGCTGTAATCCTTCAGCAGATGTGCTGTGAAGAAATGCTGAGATAGTCTGAAGGTCTATGTAGTGTGCCTGCTGATGGTACAGTGAGATGAACTGGCATGCTGATGAAACCATTGCTCCAAATGCTTTGTGCCAGATGATGCCAGGATGTGCAGTTGGGTTAAGTGCTGTTGTGTTGGCAGCTGCCATGTCACAAGTGGGCATTGGGCAGCATCACTTTTGTAAGAGGCATGATGGATGAGATGTGTCTTCTAGACCAAGAATATTCTGGATGCTAAATTGGTGGTGTATATACACACACACACATACACTAGGGGGCTTCACTCGCCAATCCCACGATCTGCGTTATGCGCCAGCCACTTCTGCCGCTTGCATATGTGGATTTCACTTTCACCAAATAACAAACGTTTTAATTCTCGCAGATACACGTCTTCATTGGGAAGAAACGCTGCTTTTCCCTGATGGCAACACAAATTAGATCTACTAAGTTTAAAGCCGAGCAATATATTCAATCTCTTTCCAATTTTAGCACTTTTATTATCTCTAACCTGCTCTGCATATGTGTCGCGCCAATGTTTTTGAGTTCTTTACGACGTTCTACTTTGTCATCTACTCTTTGTCTTTTATTTCCGGCCCCGGGTGTGGTTAAATCTCCTGGCACAAAGTCTCTTCTCGCAGGAGAAGAAAGTATCTCCCTGTAAAAAGTCACGTCTTATCCCATATATATTTTTTTTTTTAAATATAATAGATAAATTAAACAAAATATTGTAAAGAGAGACAGAACACAATGAAAAGGGTTGGGGATCTGCCCCGTTATATTGCATTGTATTCGCAGAAAGCAAGTAACTAGCTAAGCAAGTAGTCATAAACGACTTAAGTCCTGGAAGTAAACTGACTGACTGCAGTGCATGGCTGTTGGCTTTTTATTGTATAGAAGAGGATGAGGTGGGTCATCTGGAGGGAAATGGTCATCTGAAGGCATATTCTGGAATCGATGGAGGGAGGAAACTGGGTCTTACTGCTCCTGTAGGGAAGGAGGAGGCACCATTAGTACACCTGATTACTCCCTTGTGCCTTTCATATCTGTCTGTCTGTTATATAGTGCCTTTCATATCTATCTATACCTATCCTTATTTATAAAAAAAAAAATAGCCATTGCATTGAGAAATCAGATAGAGGAATGACTGTACTAAGTTTAAAATTATGCCATATTTTTTTTTAAACTTCTGCTTTCCTTGTGGCTCCAGGGGACTAGAAGCTGAATCCGAACAGGTCATTGCCACCATGGAGTGGTGATTTTTGTTTCCCTGTGTCTGTTTTTTTTTTCCCCTTGGGTACTCCCTGATTTTCTTTACCATCCTGTAAAGTTGGCAAACCTAATGCCTATTGAGATGACTAGAAAAAGTGAGGGAAGCTGACAGAGAGTGCCAGTCCATTGCTTTGCAGACAATTGTTTAAATTTAGAGTTGTCTGTTAACCTAAGCTGCACGTGCTCACTGACCATGGTGTTGGGAAGTGATGACGTTTTCCACGTTGATTAGCAAGAATTTCACTGCCCTCTGTACATGTGACAATAATGACCTTATGAACATCTACGGTAATAACTAATTTGCCCGGTGTGAGGCACTCTGGGGCCATCTGCTGGCCAGCTCTGAAGCTTCTTCTTCCTCCCTCCCTCCCTCCCTCTTACCATCAGGCCGGCAGCGGGACTCTCCTCTCCGGATTCTGCACCCCAACTCCACCCAAGTTGTCACGCCACTTCTCTCGGACTCTCTGACCCTGGAGTGCGTCACTGCTGGCGGCTCTCCCACCACTGTGCGATGGACCCGTGGAGGACGGGAACTTCCCGAGACAGGTCGCCGGCGGATCCATCATGGAAACCTGCAGTGGGACAGCTTGAGGGAGACCGATACAGGGGAATACCAGTGTGTTGCCGAGTCGGAGGCTGGCGAGACTCAGACAGCCAGTTACACCGTGCAAGTCTTGGGTGAGCTGATTTCCCTTGGGCTTTTTTATTTATTTATTTATTTTTTATTTTTTTTTTTTTCGGCCCATTCTTTTGTTGTGTGTGTGTGTGTGGTGTTGGGGTTTTTTTTTTTTTTTTTTTAAACTTGTTCTCTCCTGCTTTCTAGAGCCCACCTCACTGCTGCGTCCACTTGTAGACCAGACTGTGCCCCTGAAATCAATGGCCCGCTTTATCTGTATGGCTGCAGGTGAGCCAGTACCCAACGTCACGTGGTTGCACAATGGTGTGCCTCTCCATCCATCTCCACGATACCAGCTTTCTAAGACTCGACTTCGCATCCTTTCTGTCGAGGTGGCCGATGGTGGTCTTTACCAGTGTTTGGTGGACAATGGCTTGGGTTCTATACAGTCCAGTGCCCAACTGATTGTCGAGTCGGGTAAGATCCTTATTGACATGGACTTGTAACTTGGCTGTAACATTGTGTGAAAGCACTTTATTAGCTTTGTAGTACCTGTCTGTGTCTGGTCTTTTATGCTTGTCGTTTTTCCCACAATTCCCCTTTTTATGTGTAGCTGTTTGTCTTAATTCCTTCTGTCTAGAAGTTGCAGGCTGCTTACAGCAGGGTCAGTTTCCTTCTGTCTTGTAGCTGTGAATGAATGAAATAAAGTATATAGTGCCTTGCATACATTAAGATGTGGTGTGAATTGTCCCTGTCCGTCTCTTCCACAGGATCTGCCTCTAAGCCGGTCATTTCTTTGCATCCGTCGGACATGAAGGTCTCTGAGGGAGACTTTGTTTCCCTTTCCTGTAACGCCTCTGGTCACCCACCCCCTCTGATTCGATGGTATGATTCTCAAGGGCCAATCAGCAGCCACCCTTCCCACCTGCTCCTCTCCCAGTCTCCTCACGACTCTATGAAGACCTCTGCAGGTGAAACGCCTCATGTGGCAACGTCCAGGGCTGGCACCAGTTTGCTTTACATTCAGGCGGCCACTTGGTGGCACTCGGGCAAATACGTGTGTGAAGCCACCAACGAGCTGGGCAGTGTGCAGGCTGAAGCCTTTATTTCTGTCGGTAAGAAATCACCTTTTGGTTTGGGTATCCTGTTGTTTGTCTGGTGATGTGTCTGGTAGTGGGAACTGCACCCAGGCACTCGCAGGTCTAAATGTCAATGGGGTCTAAAACCACCTATTTCACCGTCTACCCACCTACATAACAGGAAGGCTCCTGATGGATTTCTGTGGTGTTAGAGTGGAGTTAGGATGAGGCATAGGGGGCTTCCCTGTTTGTGTAGTCATGTGACCCACTCAACACTAAACAGAGAAGAGGTTAAGACAAGGACAGCTAAACAAGAAAAGACTTGGACTAAGAAAGCGATTAAGAAATCTCCCCAAGAACGAGTTTAAAAAAAGTAGGAAAACTCTGTACGTTTAGCATTCGTTTGCTCAGAGGTGGATGAGCTTGCTGCTTCCTGAGCAGCTCTTCTTTTCTCCACCGTAGCAGCCCACTTTAATGTTAAGGTGAAAGCTGATCTCAGCAATGTGGAATGATTGACTTCTAAGAGTAAAACGCAAAATGGCTGATCTAAGTACTCTCTCCCTTCAGGTTGTCAGCCTTGAGTCTGTGTGCACAGTCAGTCAGTCTCTCTCTCTCTCTCTCTCTCTGTGTCTCTGTTCTGCCATTTTATCATCAGTCTTCTTTTCAGGGCTGCTCAATCTTTCAGTTGTCTTGATGATCCTGATCCTTTTTTTTGTGTTTTTTTTTTTTTTTTTTTTTTTTTTTTTTTCCCCCCCCAAACCATCAAGGGAGGTTAGGAGCAGACGCTGATACAATACATTGCCGCACCCATCACATGACAAACCAACTCAGGACCCCAGGTTAGGACCCAAGTGCAGCCATGCAACGGGTGACACCTCAGCACCACACTAGTTCAGATGGAATGGAACCAGTCGGAGGGTTTTTTTTTTTTTTATGGTGACTGGAGTGCCAATTTTGTCACCAACCCCCAGATTTTTCCCTGCAGGTTGGAGGGCCCACACACAGAGGTGGTGGCAGATGAATGTCCTACCCAGGACGGAGCAATTGCAAGTTAAGGGTCTTGCTCAAGGGCCCAACGGAGTAGAGTCAAGTCCAGCACCAAATTCTCAGTTGGATTGACATCTGTGCTCCAGTTCACATTGTTGTTTTTTTGAGGCCATTCTTGTGTAGCTTTGGGTTACTGCTTGGCATCTTTGTCATGCAGAGAAAACCAATCGTCTCACACGGTGCAGGTTTCTTGCAGACTTTTCAGGTTTTTTCCCTCCAGTATTTTCTACATTCATTTTCCCCTCATAAGACTCCTAGGGCCTGCTGCAGTGAAGCATCCCCAGAACCCCCTGATGCTGCCACCACCATACTTGATGGTGAGGATGGTGTGTTTTGATTGATAAGGTACATTGTAACAATGCGTTTTAGTCCGATGGCCTATAAGCTCAATTTTGGTCTTATCAGACCATAGAACCTTCATCCAGCTGACTTCAGGGTCTTCCATGCCCCTTCTGCTGAGATTTCCTGTGTATTCCCACCCCACCCCCACACACACACACATTTGTCACTCTTCAATAAAGAGTGGTGAAACACCCTGGCACAGTTGTTGTCTTCACAGTCTTTTCCAATCTGAGTCACGGTAGCTTGTAACTCCTTCAGAGTTCTCCCTGGTCTCTTGGCTTCACTCACTCGTTGTCTTCATACATGACCACGCAGTTTTTGTCGATGCCATGCTCTTTCCATTTCTTAATGATTTGATTTAACTGGATATTCGGTGACTTGAATATTTCCTTGTCCCTATCCCCTTTCATGGAATTGTTTATAGCGTTCTTTTGTCTTTTTGTATGGGTTAGCCCACCATGCTGAGCTAACCCTTCCATATTCAGGTGCACTTGGACTACAATCAAGTTGAACCCCAGACAAGGTGACCTCCATTGAAATAATTCTGGGTCTTCTGAAGCCAGTTGGCTGCATCAGTGATGGTTTAGGGGCATCACATTAAAGGAAGTGACTGCTTATGTAATTTGTTTTTGTGTGTTTTCCATTAATTTAGACCACTTTGCAGAGATCTGTTTTCACTTTGAAATTAAAAGGGTCTTTTCTGTTGATCAGGGTCAAAAAAGCCAAATGAAATCCACTATGATTCTGGGTTGTATAACCATAAAATGTGGAAATGTCAAAGGGGGTGAACACTTTTTATAGGCCCTATAATTAATAACAAAATTTGCAAAATAAATATAAAGAAACAAATCAAGACATTTGAGCCTGGGTGGCTGTTCCTTAACGGTGGCGTTGCTATGTTTTTGGGTTTCCATAATTTGCGGCGAGTGTGGTGGGTTGGTGTGTGTGATACAGTAGAATACGGTGTGTCAGTCTCGTTCTTTCGATAACAGCACCCCTTGAAAGCACCACCCTTTCTTCTGCTACACCCTCGGGTGGTGTCGGCTTGGTGCAAGGTGACGAGAGTGAAGACTACAGTGAAGGTTTAGGTGAAGACAAATCCACGTCCCCTACAACCAGGAGCAGTGGTGGTGCCACTCCCGAGGCACCCATCATCCTCAGCGCCCCACAGACCCATAAACCCGACACCTACGATCTGGTGTGGCGACCAGGGCGTGACTGGGGGACTCCAATCAACGCCTACTTCGTTCGCTATCGCAAGGTAAGTCTTCATTGTGTATGTGGTGGACCCAGGCTGGCATCGAAGCACTTGGTCAAGGCAGCAGGTCTCATGCTGTGCCTGCCATTTCTTTACAGCTGGATGACAAAGGGAACATGGTGGGAGCTTGGCACTCGGTGAGGGTGCCAGGTAGTGAGAATGAGCTACGACTCACCGAACTGGATCCTTCTAGCCTCTATGAGGTGCTCATGGTTGCCCGCAGTGCAGCGGGCGAGGGACAACCGGCGATGCTCACCTTCCGTACCAGCAAAGGTAAGACAGCTGGGCAGCAGATAAGCGGGCATTCCTCTCAACTACCAGCAGCTCATTAAGTGACTCATTTTTGTGTTTTTGTTTTGTTAGAGAGGACTTCTTCATCCTCCAAGAAGATCCCACAAGTTCCTTCCATTCCTGCCAGCGTGCCAAAGCGGCAGCCGTTGGACGAGGGGGTGCACACCAACTATGGGGTGGTGGTTCCAGACCTGTCCCGACACAGTGGGGGTAAGGATAGCAGCAATGCTGGCACTTAAGAAATGCGTGGCATAGTGTGTGCCTTCGATTTGTCTGACTGGGCAGCAGCAGCTCATTCATGTTTGAGCATTTTTGGCCTGCCTGCCACCCTAACAAACAGGACAGGTTCGGCCAGTCTACTAACGCTCTTCTCTTGTTCTTCTTTCTGTGCTGCCTGCGTAGCCAGAAGTGTCCAGTAAGTATCCTTCCTGCGCTGCCCGCCAAGTGTGCCCTGGCGTCCGTTTTTCGCGCACGTGTGCTTGCATGTGTGTGAGGTAGTTTGCTCGTGGGTACTAGATGTGTTTTGGTTGCCCATACCTGCTGAAAATCGATCGCAAGCTCCCTTGGCTAATTGTGGTTTTCTTTTTTTGCTTTCCATGACAGTGCCCGAGGCGCCGGACCGCCCTACGGTTTCCATGGCAACACAAAGTTCCGTTTACGTGACTTGGATCCCAAGGGCCAATGGCGGGTCTCCCATCACTGCCTTTCGGGTGGAGTACCGCCGCCTGGGCCGCAGCTCCGACTGGATGGTGGCAGCTGACAACATCCCACCCTCCAAGTTGTCGGTGGAAGTGAAGAACCTAGAGGCAGGTAAGTGCTGGGCCGGCAGGGACTGAGATCCGGGTGGGTACCAGAGTCAATGTGCTTATATTTTTTCACAACTCCGCTCCCTCGCACGTCTTGCAGGTTCTGCCTACAAGTTCCGTGTGAGTGCGATAAACACGTATGGGGAGAGTCCACACAGTGCTGCCTCGCGCCCTTATCAAGTGGCAGGTTTCAGCAACAGGGTCTCCAACCGGCCCATTGCAGGACCACGCATTGACAACACCGAGGCCATCAGTGACACCCAGATCATGCTGAGATGGACGGTGAGTGTAGACCATCACTCTGGTGCATGTGTGTTGCTGTTCGGGCCTGCACTGTCGGCCAAAGAAAAGAAGATTGGGGAGGAGATGCTGGGAAGTGGGGATTGGACTGAAAATGCCAAGAAATTAGGACATAGGAGGAGGTTTAGGGGACTGTGTTATTAGTACATCCCACCATGTACCCATTCTTTAGAGCAGGGGTCGCCAACTCTGGTCTGGTCTGGACCTCCATGGCTGCAGGTTTTCATTCTAACCCTTAATGAGTGACCTGTTTTTGCTGCTAATTTAATTTCTTTTGAATTCATTTTAATTGACTTGTTCTTGAAGACTCAGACCCCTTAATTGTTTGTTTTTCGTTAATTAGCAGCCAAACAATGAGATATAAAGTGAGCCAAAGCATGACCAACAAACTGTGTCCATCATACAATATCTGAAAATAAAGAAAGATGGAGGTCTCGGGAATGTTGATCTGCTCAGGGCCCCTAAACATTTGACCAGCGCTCTTAGAAAAGAGAAAATCAACAATTTCGGAAACAACAAAGCCAACGGAATTAAAGAACGAGTTTAATTAATGACAAGAATCGCAACTAATTAAGCTGCCTGTTGGAGTGAAATTGGTTGGAGTTTGAGGCCCTGACTTAAGTGGTCTTCTGTCGGCTCACTCTCTCCACACTTCATTTTTGTTTGGGTGCCATTTAAGGAAAGAAATGAAGCAATTCAGAGGAACGATAAAGAAATCGAGGGGGACAAATCTTAAAAAAGGAACTCAATTAAAATGAATTCACAAGAAGTTAATTAGCAGCACAAACGGGGACTCCTTTTAAAAAAAAAAAGGGTTAAAATGAAAACCTGCAGCGGTCCTCCAGGACCGGATTTGGCAACCCCTGCTTTAAAGGTAATCACTTGACAAGTCGCAACTCTGACTTTCCTGTGTAAAGCTCCATAAGTAAAAGGCTCTTCTGCTTCTTCTCACTTGCAGTACACGCCATCAAGCAACAATAACACTCCGATCCAGGGCTTCTACATCTACTACCGGCCCACCGACAGTGATAACGACAGTGACTACAAGAAGGACATTGTCCAAGGTGAGTTGGTGTACATTACACATGGACACTCTGAGGCTTGGTAATAAGGTAACTGGGCTCTAGACCAGGGGGGGTTCACCAGTTCAGTCATGGGGGGTCCCCCCCTCTCTGATTAGTGACCCCCCCCCCCCTGATTAGTGAAGCAGGCTGGGAATGCAGACAAAGGGTCAGCCCCATATCGAACTGGTCACGTTGTTTAACATGCCTTCACTTATTTTATATTCTGAGAAGTGCTGTTTTAACTGTAAAAGAAATTCAGATTTTTGTGTTTTAAGGAGGACTCCGAATATTTGACTCCCATTTACCGTTTTATTAATACTTTGTCTGTAGTTGTTGCTACCTGAATTGTATCCAAATACTGGCAATTAGTGACAAGCTGTGCAAACTTGGGTGTAAATTACACTGAATGCTAAAGGAGAGCCACTGCTTCAGTGCCAATTACTAACTAGAAAGAACTAAATGGGCAGAACATTTAATATAAAAGGCTACATTTGCACACACAAATACTTTTGTTATTCCATTTAAAAAAAAAAAAAATGGCAAACCTGTTTTGTAATTTCTGGATAGACACAAAAGGCAGACAGTGGGGAGGAAACAGCAGCTGGCTTAATAGTAAAGGTAGAAGAACATCTGTGTTTATATCAGTCCTCAGGACTGAGCTGGAGTACCTTGGATTGGAGCCTTTTCTTACCAATTATCCCCCAAATGAACATGGCATGGGAGACACGGTGGCACTGTTTAGAGACCAGCGTTCATGACCTAGGTGGGCTCTGCTTGGAGTTTGTCTGTTCTCCCTGTGTTTGAGTAGGTTACCTCCTAGAGTCTAGATACTGTACATGCAGGTTAGGTGGGCTGAAAATACCAAACTGGACCGTGTGTGTGTGTTCATCCTGCAGTGGACAGGCATCCCATCCAGGGAGTGTTCCTGCCTTGTGCCCAGTGCTTGCTGGGATAGGCACCAGCTTCCTCATGACCCTGCTCCAGATTAAGTGGGTTTTGAAGATGGATAGATGAGCATGACGTTAATGTAGAGATTTTATTCCTTTTTAGCATTCAGTGTCATTTGCACTCTGATCTGCACTGCCCATCCATCACTGTTTATTGGTATATGGATTAGCAGGTTAAGAAGATGGATGGATGGATTTGTAAGAAAAGTGGAGCGATAAAAGTGAAGGACAAGAGAATTAACTTGTTACTTCAGGCTACAAAACGTTTAAATGATATCTTTGGAAAGGAAAATCACTACGATGTAAGAATGACCTGACATGGCATTGTAAAATATGGAAGCCGAGACAGGACATGCGATATCGTTATTTTTTTTTTATTATTGTTTCCTCAAGATAACGAACTAATTTTATTGAGATCATGTGAAAACGAACTTTGTTTTTTTGAGATAAGACTAATTTTATCGAAATCTTGAGAAAATGCGATCTTGTTTTCTCGAAATACTGAAAGAATTGTATCTAACATTTAATGTTTAGCTTATTAAAGCCACGTCCTGTTTGAAATGACAGAAGAGCAGAACTGTATTGATCAGCGCATCACATTTTTGTTCAATCAAGGGCTGACGCAGGCTGAAATATGTTTAGATAGATATGCCTTAGTTTAGAAAATAATAACGTTAGTGTCCGTCATTTAAGAAGACGGTTTACAAGGTTTCAGCTGCATATGCATTGCAGTCTAAGTCAGCCTGATGCCAGGAGCAAAGGTTAAGTTTTTGTTTTCTCGAGGTCGTGATAAAATTATTCCGTTATCTCAAGAAAACAAATTTTAATTTTCTCAACATCTCGATAAAATTAGTCTGTCATTTCGAGGAGACAATTTAAAAAAAAAAAAAAAAAAAAAAAAAAAAAAATATTGCATGTCCTCTTGGCTTCTGTAGTAAAAACGCGTAATGAGCCCTAAAATTGAATACAATCCATCATTGGTCATTTTTTTTTTCTTCACCCTAATTAAGTAAATGGATTTGAATTAAAACCTTCAGCCACTGTGGCTCACCAGGACCGACTTTGTACACCCCTGGTCTAATCCATGGCTGGCATGGTTACCATAGTGATGAGTGCTTCAGCCCACAGCTTCAGGGACCAGTGTTCAAATCTTGGCCCACTGACTCTACATGTATAGGTTTTTACATATTCTCTGTGTCTTTATTGGGTTCTCTGGTTCCTCCATTCTTCTACATATCTGGAGAACACACTTGTTAGGTTAATTAACTGGCCAAGTGTGGGTATGTGTGGCAACATGGCCGTCCTTGGGCCTAATCCACCGTCAATCCCACCGCCCCCTCCCCCAGGTCAGGTCCTCCTTAAAGCCTCTGCTCAACCAGCAATTATGTTAATGAGTTTGGATTGAAGTTGAAACGTATGGACTTTAGACCTCAAAGCCACCCGTTTAGTCCGTGTTTCAAATTTTGAGTCTGTCTTTGGGCAAGTCATTTAGTTGACCTCTTCATTTGTTTAAAAAAAAAAAAAACAAAAACTAATAAGTAAGACATACAGTACTTCACCTTTATGTGTACTTTATTCATTGGAATGTCATCCTAAAGTCGGTCAGCAAGCCGATAACCCTTAACATAGAAGGGATCCTACTCCATTGAGTATTTTGAGCAAGACCCTTAACCTGAAAAGTGTCAAACCCCTGCACTCTGATCCCCAAAAGTCATGCAAAAAGACAGTTTTCCCTCGGGAATTAATAAAGTATATCAAATCAAAAATCTCAATCCTTTAAGTTGCTTTAGCTAGTCCGCCTAACACCAGGCAAGCAAGGTTTGAAGGCAATGTGGCCCCCTAGTGACCAAGATGTTTTTCTCACTACCACAGTGAAATCGCTTAACTTGCCAGGGCTCCAGCTGTACAAACATTCAGGCAGTTGTACTGCATGTGCAAGTGGTCGTGGGATGATGTTTCCGGTGGAGAAGTGCTATATGGAATAAGTGGTTTATCAATTATATGATGTGCTCTAAGAGTAATGGAGTAGCTGTGCCCACTGGGATATGTGCCTCAGTAGTTATGACAGGCAGTGGGGGCGGGGAGCTTCAGAAACGGGTACGGTTCAGTGTGCAAGGGGTAATGCGCACTAGAAAGTGGTCTTTGTGATCACAGTTGGTGTCTGCAGTAATGGGAGAATGATCCCTGGCAGCACTAGGTGGCGCCATGATGTATTAATACGAGTAATTACCACTATGGGAGGTGATGGCAGGGGTCTGCCTGGAGTATTTGTTCCAACTCGATTGATTGATTAGAAACAAATTATTGTCAATAACAGATCTTTAATTGTATGTCTTGTCATTCTGCCATATCAGGTCATTCTTATTTGGTAGATTTATTTTATTTTCTAAGTATATCGTGCAAGTGATTTGTAGCCAGACGCAGAGGAGTATTTCACAGTCCTTTACTTTTTTTCTCTACAGTTTACTTCTCTTCAGTTTACAGTTTTTACTTTAATCTTATTAAACCAAACCGTTCATGATGAATACACACAGGCGTCAATGGAGAGCTGCTGGTTCCTTTGTCATTGTCATTCTCTCTCATATTGTTAAGAAGCAGCAAGTAAAACTGTTCAAGTAGCAGTTTAACCCTGCTGTGGTACGGTGTTGTGGTGCTTTTTTGTTTAAACTTATCACGATTGGTGACATTGCCTTTCACATTATTTTCATAAGGCCTTCCAAACAATGCAACACAAATTTGCTAGTTTTTGTGTCTTTCTTTTTCTTTTATTTTTATTTTATTGAAATCACACAACATTCCATACAAATAAGTCAATTTTTACAAACATAGGATCGAACACAAATCCACCCCCACCCCTGAGAGAGAGAGCGCTAAGCGGGCAGAGTAAAACTTAGTTAGTAAAAATAAGTAAATAAGCATGAATTAATAAGTTAAAAAAAAAAAAAAAAAAGAGAATCTGCTTCCTCGGTGCTTTAAAAGCTTATTCTAAAATGTTATTGATCCTTCCAGGTTTTGAAAAAGTTCTGCACAGATCCTCTTAAGTACGAATTGGATGTTTTCTAATTTCAAATAGTATATACTGTAACATCAGTTACCCACTGACTTAGAATAGGAGAGTTAGGATTGTTCCAGTTGAGCAAGAGAACTCTACGTGCCAATAGTGTAGTAAAGGCCATTACAGTTTGTTTGTCCTTTTCCACTTTAAGCCCCTCTGTGAACCCACCAAACACAGGTGTTAGTGGGCTAGGAGGGATTGTGACTCCAAGGCTGTCTGACAGGCGTTAAAGATTTTGGCCTAAATGATGTTAATGTGGTTCAGGCCCAAAACATGTGACCCAGTGAGGCTGGAGCTCAATTGCAACTTTCACAGGTTGACTCTCGCTCTGGAAACATTTTGGACAATTTTAAGAGAGAGACAGATGTGCTCGGTAAGTTTGAGTTGAATGTCTGCTTTGCACATATGGGGCTTGAGTGAATTCTGTGCATGGCTACCTTCCACTCCTTTACTGAGATGTTGAGTGAGAGATCCTTTTCCCGCTGTCCTCTTGGATCTTTGAAAGGGACGGACTCTAGAATGGTTTTATATATTACAGAAATGCTGTCTGAGTCCTGAAGACTGATCAATATTTTTTCCGGCATAGAAGGTTGGTGGGACGTGAGGAAAATTGGGCAGGTTCTGTTTAACAAGGTTTCTGATTTGAAGGTAGTGAAAGAAATGTGTTGCTGGAAAGTTAAATTTAGAATGTAATCGATCGTAGGCTGCAAAGACGTTATCTATGTACAGATCTCTAAGTGATTTAATCCCAGATGTTTTCCAGACATGTGTTTGAGAGGGTGGAAAAAGGTGGCTCTCGTGCAGAGGTGCTGTTTTTGTGTCCTTCTGTTTATTTTTTTATTTGCATTTGGGGTCAAATGGACCCCATAGTACCTTCCATGTATCATAGGTATTTTTCTCTTATTACAGGGTAACGCAATGCCAGCAGTAAAAGTTAGGCCTACGGTGATGTAAACTAATCTGAAACTCGCACATGAAGTGTTGTGCAATATTATTTGGATTTTGTAATACATTTTCTGTATTTTCTTCTATATAGGCTCTTTGAAAGTTCCTAAGACAAATATGCCTGTTTGTCGATTTTTGAGTGCAAACGTTTGTTGTATAATATTATTTGGAGAAAAACAAAATATTGTAATAAACAGGTGTTTTTTTTTTTTTTGTTTTTATTATTCTGGTAGTAAAATATGTCAAATTGACCCCATAGTACTGTCAACGTCTCATGGTACCAGAGCAGGTTTAAGACTAAAAGAAGCAACTAACGGTGGAGAATCTTAATAAGCGGGCCATCTAAAATGTTGCTTGAGTATTCGTGGACTTCTTCCCATTATGAAATGGGGCTGCAGCTACTGTGGTCCTCCAGGACTGACTTTGCAGACCCCGTGCTCTACAACACTGGGAGATGTGGCTTGTTTCAGTGAGCACTGTTGAATGGGGGGGCTGGCTGAATGAAAATTTGGAAGGGGCAACGCATTGATTGGTTATACTGGCTGTTGGGCAGTTATGGTGGCTGTAAGCCCACAGAGGAAAGTTGGGGGGGGGGGGGGGGCCTCTGTTGTGCGGACTGGGAATATGGCATGGGTAGACCTGAAGGAAGAGAGGAATGGCATCACTGAGGGGTTCTTCAGCAGTGAGCACTGGAAACGTTCGCTTGGCAAAAGCTGCTGCTTTTGTCTTGTCATGGGGTCCTGTAAGAGATGCAGCCCACCCAAAAATAAAATAAAAAAGAACTAATGATTCTTGATGCTGGGAGATCTGCCAAGAAAAACCGAACAGATCCTTACAAGGCATGCAGTGGGATAAAAATGCAGACGGGAGTGCGGTGTGTGAGCAAATCACCCACGGGTGTCGTTTCACCTTTCTTCACCCAGGGACCAAACACTGGCACCTCATCAGCCAGCTGCAGCCAGAGACTTCATACGACATCAAGATGCAGTGCTTCAATGAGGGCGGCGAGAGCGACTTCAGTAACGTCATGATCTGTGAGACCAAGGGTAAGTAGACGGGGGTGGAGGGCGCGGGGCGGCTCCCGAGATCCTCTTGTCAGCTTGTCCCAGTGTGTTTCAACAGGGGGAACTGTGGGGCACATTAAATATTGCAGCTGCCAGTCAGTTTCCTTATCTTACTTTAGCACATGAGTGGAACTCCTCCAGCTGAATTCTTTATGGTAAAATATGGGATCATGTACTCCAGGACACCAGTGGAAGTTAAGGAGAAATATAAGATGGATGCTTGGAAGTGTTTTTTTGCATAGAGTTATGGGATATCCTGAAAAAGCTACCGAATGAGACCTAGAAACCCTTTATTTACATTTATGTTGTGCTTTTCTCACTACTCAAAGAGCCTTACATGGTGAGCGGGGGAGCCACTTCAACCACTACCAATGTGCAGCATCCATCTGCAGGATGCAACAACAGCTGTTTTGTGCCAGTCTGCTCATCACACATTAGCTGGTAGGTTGAGAGAGAGTTAGTTTGAGAAAGGGTATGATTAGAGGGGCCAGAAAGACTAAGCCATGGTGGGCATTTTAGCCAGGACATCAAGATAACACCCTGTTATTTACAATGGATGCCCAGGGATCATTTGACCACAGAGTCTGGACCTCAGTTTTGCGAAGGATGGCTCCATATTTACAGCACAGTGACCCTGTCACTGCACTGGGGCATTGGGATCCACACACAGACCACAGGGCAAGCGCCCCCTGCTGGCCTCACCAACACCTCTTCAAATCGGAAAAGCTTGGGTTGCTGCAGGATCTCCCATTCACATTCTGGCCAAACCCAAATGTGCTTAGCATCAAATGGATGGCCTGTTATGAAGGTTGGCATGTTATGCCTACTAGCTTTAAAAGCACCTGGATGAGCTGCATGTAGAACCTCATTGTGATATCCCTATAAAGTATTTTTCTGTATTTAAAGGAATACTCCATCCACAAGTTATACATTGTATTGTCTTGGTAGAGTAATATATTGCTCTACATTCTCCTTTTGTATTATTATGTAGCCTTTGTCAGAATGCCTCAAATCTTACAGACTTACCACTGTTTCTAAGGTACTGTACCATGTAACTTCTCCCCACCCCCCTTCTACATTTATAACCTCGGGCAATTAGGTGTAGTAAAAGACAAGCAGGAGTTAAGTTACAATTTAAACAATGTATTATTGATAATATTTATAAATAACAATATGCAAAGTACATTTGAATATTGGCAACCATACACCCTGATAAATGGTAATGTGTAGTTTCAGGCGGCACACAGACTTGTTAGTTACTTAAAATGTCTCTAGTTAAGGCATCATTTGTGATCAGCTTTCTTCAGAATAGGCTACATGCCTGTCTCAATATGGCTACCGAGCTGTGCTCTTCATTGTGTTTGTCCATTTTAGTTCATGGTGTGAGATGGTCATTCATCAGTTTTGTAAGAGAGAGAGAGCGAGTGGGGGAGTGAGCAACTTTGATAGATTCTCTGTCCAACTCCTAGAGCCAATAGGTCATCATGGTACTTAAAGGCTACTGATACAAGCCAGTTCCAAACAGCCATACTTTAGACCAATGGGGGAATAGAACATCTTCACACTTGCCACCCCACATCCCCCCCACAAAAAAAACATTTATTGAACTGAAGTTTGCCAGTTAGGCAGACTGGCTTTCCTGTGGGGGGTTGAAAGAGAGACTTCAGAGAAACAAACTTGTTTAAGGCACTCACATTCCCTCCCCCTAAAAACTATGTCATAAAATTCAAAGAGACACAGTCCTGTTGGGGGGTTGTAAACGTGAATGCTGCTCACTAATGTAACACTAATGTTACATTGCTTTGCCTAAATTACAAATAAAGACATACAAAATATGTATCAACTTACTATATATGCAAAATATGCATCACAATATGTGTATATGTATATATGTGTGTGTCTGTATGTATGTTTATAGAGATAGATATAGATGAATGTAGTTTGTAGTGATGGCTTTAAATCTTCATGTTCTGATACTACAGTGGTCTATGGTGCCCATTTTTGCCCCATGGTAAACCTTATCAAATGGAGAGCTTCTGTTTGCTCAGGTTACATGGAGGCTGTGACTAGCCCAATATTGTGGAGTCACGACTGACCACAGCACTTCACTTCAGTGTGGTGCGAGTCCACGGCAGATCAATTGGCGACGAGGATGGGATTTGCTTTGTGGATGGGTGAAGTGCTGTGAGGAAGAGTTGGGGGCTGACCAATTGAGAGAGCGAGAGATTGGTTGACATTACCAGGATGTGCACCGCTCGTGGTGTCAGGAGTCCGCTGAGTAGAGGAGCTCTTCTGTTGCCGCACGCTGCAAGGAGGACACTTCAGAGCCCGATGTTGCAGGTTCATGATTGACCACCAGCAGTTTACCACAATGATGTGTTGTGGTGTGAGTTGACAGCAGTTCAAATGCTAAATGGGGGGGGGGGGGGGGGGGTTACTGTATTCAGACACCTCCACAGTTTGACAACTAATTGATGGATTGAATGACATCCCCTTGTTTGTCGTCTTGTGTTCTCCCATGGGTGGCTAATCATTAATGTGTGTCAGGTGTTGATGGAAATTGTTTTGTATAACTAACTGTCTCTATTTTTCACCTCAGTGAAGCGGGCCCCTGGTGCCTCGGACTTCCCCGTCGTCCTACCTGATGACCTGGTGACTCCGTCAAACCCCCTGGAACGAGGGATAGGTGGTGGCTCCCATAGTCCTGTGCTGCACAGTAGAGACACCCTGTACTTGATTGTGGGCTGCATGCTTGGCCTGATGGTGCTCATCCTTGTTGTGTTCATCTGCATCTGCCTGTGGAAGAGCCGCCAGCAGCACACACTACAAAGTGAGTGTAATCCACAAACCCCACCCGTCGTGTAAAAGGAGTTGAGTAAATAGATATAATGCCCCTCCAGAGTGTACCTGCTTTTGATCAGATACCTACTGCTTTCACTCCTCAGTTGCCCTGCTAACCTTCTCAAATGTAAAACATTCAGCTTATGGCCCACTCCTCCTCACTGATCTCTCTAGTTATGATGCTTTTCTTCACTTTCCAGAGTATGACCCCCCAGGATACCTGTATCAGGGGGCAGAGATGAATGGCCACATGGAGTACACCACACTGTCCGGCACCAGTTTGATTAATGGTGGTGTTCACAGCAGCTACGTGCCCAATGGCTCTCTCTGCAATGGTTGCCCGCACCTGCACCACAAAGTGTCTGGAGCAGGAACGGCTACTCTCAATGGTGGTACAGGCTGCCCATGTTATGAGATGCCCCTCGGCTACGAGCACACAATATCACACCTGCGAAATGTAAGTTGCTTCATTCAAGAGTGGTGCAGCAAGGACGTCTGTCTTTGCCAGGCAGGGTGGTGGCACATTTGGGCATAAAGTGACACGTTTTTCCGTTTTGACAGGGAGGTGGGATGTATACGGCTTTACCCCAGATGGATCCCTCGGAGTGTATTAACTGTCGAAACTGTCACAACAACAACAGGTCAGTGTACTGCCTTGGTTGATGATGGGGGAGTGGGCACTACCAGGGTGGAATTTTCATTGCTCTGCAGTTGTCAGTCAGTCATTATCCAACCCACTATATCCTAACATAGCAGGGTTTGCTGGAGCAAATCCCAGCCAACACAGGCACAAACCCTGGGCAGGATGCCCTCCCACCGCAGGGGACACACAAGCACACACTAGGGACAATTTAGGATCACCAATGCACCTAACCTGCATGTCTTTGGACTGTGGGAGGAAATCCACGCAGACATGGGGAGAACATGCAAACTACATGCAGGGAGGACCCGGGAAGCAAACCCAGGTCTCCTTACTGCGAGGCAGCAGCTCTACCACTTCGCCACTGTGCCACCCGCTCTGCAGTTGTATTACAATTTTACAATTTTTTTTTTTTTTTGGTATCGCACTCTTCACTGACAGGCTCAGACCACTTAACCTTATTATTGTTAGACCCAGGCATCACTCAGGCTGTAAGAACGGTGCTAAAAGCATTCATTACAAGTGTTACGTGGGCAACAATATGGGCATGCCTGGCTCAAGCGTTACCAGGGCACAGATGTGGTCTTCTAGCCTCATAATGGGGTCTCGCAAGCAGTAATGATGTGATTCGGTGTCTTCAGGCACTAAAATTGAAATGGTCAGTGATGCTGAAAGGGATTCTGGGAATCCAAAAGTGACACCCACATCACTTGCACATTTACAGTGTGCTGTTCGTGGTGTTCATCGTTCATTTTATTTGTATCATTATTATACTTCTGACTTTGTATTTTTAATGTTTTGCACATTTTTACAGTAGCAAAATTTGATTTAATAAAAATGCCATTTTTCAAGCCAAAAAATGCAACACTTATGTTTTTGAGAAGAATTGTAAAGCTAAGGAGGTTAAACAAGTTCTGAGGTAAATTCAATAGCAACATTAAAAATTTCTAATTACTTGGTTGTTGTACCACATTAGTCATTATGGATGCAATGAGAGGTCAAGCAAAATGATCCCTTGTATTGGTTCAGTTAGCCAATTAAAGGTGTCATCTTGCTTGACTTCTCATTGTAATTCTATAATGGGTACACATAAAGACACAGACAGGAAAACAAAGTAGTTTGAAACGGATGAACATAAATGGAATCCAATAGTATCTGTTTTAAGAGGGACAAAAACAAGATTAAGGTTTGGGGGGGGGGGGGGGCAATCCACAACCTGAAATTGCAAGGTTGCACAAAAAAACTGCAAAAAGAGCGGACATAAATGACTGAGTCCTAACAGACTGACTAGCGAAGAGGAGTATCCCATGACTTAAGAGTGCGGGGCAGGATGAGTTGGGTTCTCAGCTGGAACTGAGGTGTGTAGGAGGGTGTGGTCTGGAGCCAGAAGTGGGAGGAGTTCTAGGCGGGCTTTCCTTCTGCTGGAAGGAGACACTACGTCTTGCTCTCACCTGAGCCCTTAGATTGCCTCCCATGCGCATGTGTGTAACACTGTCCATTAATTTAAGTTGCTACTATCACCCCTAATGCTTGTCCTAGAAAATTTTCACCCTGATGTATTTAAAAAGTTTATTTTTTTAATTTTTTTTTTTTTTTAAATGGGTTGGACAGTTTTTTTTTTTTTTAAATATCCGTCTCCCCCTGCAGATGTTTCTCCAAGTCCAACTGCAGCCTCCCTGTTGTTCACAGAGTGTCGCCGTGCCGGCAGGACAGTCTGGAGATGGTGCCTTTGAACCACATGCCTTCGTCCCCTCACTGCGACTCCAGCTCGGTCAGCGAAGGCCATGGAGACTCTGGTGATGGGGTAAAGGGAGTTCATGGTCCCGCATCCTCCACGGAACAGCCTTGCACTTTCACCAGTGAGCCAAACGAACTGCATGCCTGCTGCCAGCTTGGGGATGTGCAGGCAGCGCCTCAAGGCGAAGAGCAGCCAGGTAATGATAATAATAATTACAGGTGCGTTCTGCTCCTTCAAGCCCAATGTCCTGTCCTGTTGTCAGAAACCGCCACTTTCACAGTATTTTAACTGGTGCACTGGCCCACAGACATTCAGATCACTTACATACCAGTCCTGTGCCCGGCCCCTTTGGGATACAGTACTAAACCTTGATGGACCCAGCCGTATCCCAAGATTATTTCAGTCAATTGGCATTCTCTGGTATAGTTTTACTCCCAAGCTTTTACACATCGCGATCTCTATACTTGAAGCCAGCTAGCTGAGATCCTAGCAATTTGCTCTCCATCCCAACCACACCACCCCTGAGATGGGCTCTTCACATTCTGATCTTGGTCATGAATCAATCCCATCAGATGAGCTCTTCACACGTGTCCCTCTGGCCTAGTCCAGCCAGCTCCGCCTGTTCTGGTTTATACATAACTGCCTAATGAGTTGAGTATAACCAGTGACCCCACCAACCTACACGATGACTGGAGTAATTACAGGCAACGTCCCCAAATTGCACCTCACATGTATGGCCAGCCAAGCCCCTCCACCTATTCCCATTTAAGACCAAGACGAGCTCCTCGCATGCATCCCCAGGCTTACTACAGTTGGCTCAGCCCTATAACTGGTCCCATTTAGGACCCAGATGGGTGAGCTCCTTTACACTCAGTTACCAGTCTTGAACTTAAAACCAGATGAGCTACTGGCTGCCAGCACTGCTTTAACTGTCCATGCCCTTGTTGTTCAGATCCCAGGATTATTCCAGTCAACCAAGCAACACCCTAAATCCCACTTCTACCTCCTTTTCCTTTCGGCTGCTCCCGTTAGGGGTTGCAACAGAGGATCATCTGTTTCCATATCTTTCTGTCCTCTACCTTTCGCTCTGTCACCCCCATCACCTGCATGTCTTCTCTCACCACATCCATAAACCTTCTCTCTTAGGCCTTCCTATTTTCCTCTTCCCTAGCAGTTCTGTCCTTGGCATTCTTCTCCCAATATACCCAGCATCTCTCCTCTGCACATGTCTAAACCAACGCAATCTCGCCTCTCTGACTTTGTCTCCAAACCATCCAACCTGAGCTGACCCTCCCACTTCTACCAATAATCCAGACGAGCATTTCACATCCAGATTCCCCACCAGGACTCTGCTACAGTTGTTCCTGGTGTGTGGTTCTCATACTCTGTCCGAGCAACCCAATTCTACCTCCCCACCCATTCCATCCTTCTATGGAGATATCCCTGGCTTTTCATATCCTGAACCCCTCCTAAATGAGCTCCTCACATCTGGTTTCCCATGCTTACTCCACTAAGCCTACGCGACACTTACTTATTTCTTGCACCCAGACGGGTGGGTTGTGTCACATCATGGTATATGCCTAGGACCAGTTGGGCACCCTGCACATGGTTCCAAGTTCTGGGACACTGGCCTACCATCTCTTAAATCTTCGAGTGTAGCATCCACCCAGACAAGCTTTTCTTATCTAGATCTCCTTCATGTGGTCCCTCAAACTAGACCAGCCAGTAAAGCCCCTTTACCCCATTCTAGTTTTTGCACCCAGACAGGTGGGCTTCTTACATCCACACTCTTGTCTTTGGTCTCAACCTTATGAACCCATCACTGACTGTTCCTTCTAAGACAGGCTTCTTGCATTGAGACCCCAGTCCCCTAACCATTTGCTTGGTCCCTTTACTCTTAATTCCCAGTCCAGTAACCCAACTGTGTGAGCCCTGGACTTGCATATCTTGCCCCCCCATGACTGACTTGAGGTCCGAACTTAAGCCTCCTTCACTCTACCAATTCTTTGTTTCTTGTGCTTTTCAGAGCAAAGCCTGACCCCAGAATTGGAGGGCTCCAGTTTGTGTTGGGAGGCGCTGGTTTTCTCCCCATTGGACTCTGAAGAGACGGCTGCCTGGACGTCGGAGTGCTCGACGCTGGGCGGCTGTGCTATGGACAGCTGTGCCGGAGTGTTTAGACGGACACAGCTACAGGACTCCTGAGCACATTTATTTATTTTTATTTTTTAGTAGTGAAATATTTGATATGAATGTATCAGTTTCAAAAGAGTTTTTGCCTATTATATTATTATATTATAATTATTTATGCTTTCTGATGAAAATATGTCTCCACGGAGAGGGGACACGGGCCGTTGTGTGTGTATAAAGGTATGAAATAATATAAAAGACGCAGGACTTTTCTTCTGAGCTTATCACTAGAGAGAATGTGTATATGTGTGTGTGTGTGTCTGCTGAACCCAGTCTTTTCTCATTTGTAAAAACTGACCACCCAGTGCCTCTTGCCCACCTTTGCATATTTTTACTTTTGAGGCATACTTTGCTTCTCACTCCTGGGTTTGTTTTGGGGGGGAGATTTGGGATCCTCCTTCTTCCTTGTACCCTTATTTCCCATCCTGAGCTTATTGGCCATCTCAGCACTTGCCGCTTCTGCTGCCTGCTTTTTAATCCCCCCTCCCATTTCAAGCATCTTCTATTCCTTGTCTCGTTTTACTCTTGTCACCTTGCGCCTGCTTGTTCCCAAGCTTTATTGGATTATGTGGCCCCCTAGTGGCTAACATGATGAACTGTAAGCCACAAATAACACGTTTTTCAGCGCCTCTCCCATTAAATAACACTAACTACTCGAATATTTTAGGACGTGTGGTCCTAAAAACGTGCACTTCCTTGTAAACTGTAAACACGTATATAGTAACTCACGGGGGGGGGGGGCTCGTTGTGCTTTAATTAGAATAAACTTTTCTGTCCCCCCAGGTTGCTGCTATCCGCATATCGGGTCATTAACTTTTGATTTAAGATCAAGGTGAAGGTTTTAGCCCCAATTAGTTATATATACATATGGTCAAACCTGCCTAAACCACTTGAGGGTCATAGAAGGCTGGAGACAATCCTGACAGCACGTGGCAGGAAGCAGCCCTGGGCAGGGCGTGCCAGTCCATTGCAGGACTCGCTTACACAGCCGATCGCCACTTGCAATTATAAGCTACGGTGACAACTAGCCATTTAGGACTGTTAATTGTCACCTTCATCATCCATTCACCGTGTGGCTGCTTTCCATTTGCTGTTTTTATTTTTCTTCTCACGTTCTGATGCCAGCCCAGTTTGTCATGGTCCTCCTTTTAATCTTCTAGATGCACACCTTTGTTGGCAATTTGTGACCTTTTGTCACCTGCTCCGCATTTTACTGCCCATTCTGTGTTGTGGGGTGTCTGTGTGTGTGCATGCCAGCCTGTGCCCATCCTGCCGGGCGCTGACCCCTCTGGTAACCCTAGGTAGCTCTACGAGTGAAGCTTGCACCCCTTCTACCACCAGTGCTTAGCTTTTTGTTGATTTCTTCCTTACCAAGAGTGAGTCTGTGTACAGTTTTGTGGACTTTTGTATTTGTGACAATCCTGCAATGTAAAGAGAAAGAGAGAGTATTTTTCTATTTGAAAGTTTTCTAGTCTACAGTCTCTGCCAGAAGTCCTGGTTTATTTATTCTCCGTTGTTGATGTTTTATATTTTTTTTTCTCCTGTATTCTGCTTCATACTTGCCGGCTCTCCTGTGTTGTGTAGTCACTGTGATGCTAGAGCGACCCAATGGTGGACCCCCCTAACAAAGGCAAAGCCTTACCTGCCGAGCGGTCGCCCACAGAGCTCGGGTCTCTTTCACTATGTAAATATTTACAGCGCCGCCGTTCAGGGCTCGGCTCCCGGATGTATTCAGTTCATAATAAACCTGCACTGCCTTCTGATAATTACCACTGTTTGTCTGTTTAACTCCTTCGCTTTATTGGGTCTTGGGGGGGTGGGGTGGGTGGGACGCTTTGGGAGTGGGAGTTGCTGCGGTTCAGAGGGTCTTTGAAGGGACAAGTTGGGAACACTGCGTCCTGGGCAACGGTTTAATTACGCTATTGTTTAACATTTTACGTGTTCGCTTTGGAGCAACACTATGGGTAAAGCTGGCGCCTCATACTTCCATGGCCGTCTCCCCTTTCACCTTGCTTGGGTCCTAGCTCTGTCCACAGGTGTTCATCCCCTCATACAGTAGTCCAATACGGAAGAGTATGTGCGGTGCGTTGATGGGCTGCATTATTAAATATTAGTCATTGTGGGCCACCCTGTGGTACACACAAGCACATGTCCCATTGCGTGTCGTCTAGTCGGCTTCTACCGACTGCACTGGCTGATCTTGTCGCCACGTCAATTTACTGAAAATCGCTGGGTGTGTCACATTTAGAGAGGGCGTGCCGGCCTCCCAGCACCGTTGTGCACGCCCCTTTTTCTGACAGCCAATTACGTGCTACCTGATTGGAGCCTGCGCATCCGAGCACACCCACCCACCCCCCCAATGCTTCTAATTTAAAGGCGTACGTTTTTGTTTTTTTCCGCACTTTTTTTTATTAGTGTGCATTTTAATTTAAGGTGTTTCAGTCGTCGCGTCGCAATCATTTTTAATGTAAATGAGCGATTCCCCTTGTGCGTGGACTTCAAATGCGATTCACCATGCTGCCTTCACTTTATACTTTTAAAATATTGTTGTAAAGTGCATTGATTGGTTCCGAGTTGAGGCCAGCAGTTTCTGTCCGTTAAATAGAAGTCTGTTGTAAAGCTCGAAGAACAACCGCAATGTTTGCGTTTTTCTTATTGTTCACACATTAGGGTATATTTAATTCCAAGTACTTCATGTGGTATATGTAAATAACGGGGGGCCACCAAGTTGTGCGTGCTGCCTGAGGAGGTGGGCACACCAACTAACTTTTAGAATGAAGCTTTGCACAGATTTGTACAGGGGGACACCACAAGCTAAGTTTTGTGGAGACCTGTATGCATTTGCAGACCGGATAAAGCACAATATTTATATTTCTATGATACCTTCTCATACACGGGAGGCAGCTAAGAGTGCTTTAAAAGATGTCAAAGAAATAAAAGGAAAGCAGAATTAGAGCAGAAGAATAATGAATAAATAACAAAAAAGAAACGAACGCAGGCTTGCATAACAAATATGTAATTAGCTGAAAGGAGGGGTCCTTGTTCCTTGTATGGACGGCGTTATAATCGAGGTCTTTAATGATGAGTCGGATGTCAGATGGTTGTGATGCGCAGTCTGTTGGAATGACAAAGGCAGTGCATTTTATGCCTGAAAAACAACAAACTCTCAGGGATGGGTTTACAATCTGCAGGGGATCAAGACCAGAAGACCACTTGGCATTGTAACTAACAGCAATGTTCTTAAGTCGCTCCTGGTTTCAAGACTTTGGTCCAGAGGATTCAATGCAGCGGGTCTTGTGGGCAGCTGGGGTGCCTGCCTTCATTTGAGCATCAAGGTGGGTGGGGGGTTTGGAGTAT
>JANRMT010062802.1:18238919-18290772 GCA_026402145.1 Polypterus bichir lapradei
TATATATATATATATATATATATATATATATATATATAATATAATTTTGCCTTAGGCACTGATGTCCAAGGTTTGATTCCCACAAGGGGAAGCAAAAGTACATACAGCGGATAAGCCCCATTCAGGGTGAAACATGTGCCATGTACTCTTTCTATTATTTGTCAGGAACTATATATCATATATAAAAAAAATCTTGGGTCGAGACATGATTATCTCAGGGAGACACTTTGAAGTCCCATGAGACCACTTGCACGTCACGCCCTACTTACAATTTCTCGGAGACACTTTAACGTCCCGTGAGACAAAAGCACAGCTGCTGTACGGGCTTTTAAATGATCAACGTGCAGCGCGACATGCAGATCATGCAGCTCGGTAGCAGCAAGCCAGCAGCTGATCCAACTGCATCTCCTTAGTGTGCGTTCAGCCACCCCCTTCACGACACGAGTGGCAGAGATACGAAGTGGCTAGCGTGAAGTGTACTGCCAGGGGTGTGGGGTGGGCGAGTAGGGGGCAAAGCCTGCTAATGTGTGTGTGTGTGTATATGTATGTGTAATAAATATATATATAAATTACATAGTTTACTGTCATAATGCAAAGAGTACGCGACACGTGTTTCGCCCTAATTCTGGGCTCATAAGGCGTACGCACTCACTGCACCCCCTCTCGAGGATCGGACGTCTGCATCAGAGGCGAAGCATGTAGATTGGGGTAATTACATTCATGGCATTCATAGTCTGAATCTCAATCTGATTGTATGGGTGGTTACCTACCAGGTAACGCTTGTGGTTAGTCGGCAAACATCCGCCACGGTGCCCTCTTCGGTTGCGAGAAGCAGATCATAGAATGTGAATATAATTACCCCGATCTACATGCTGTCAAATAAACAAACCACAAGCTGTGGCGCAACGTAAAGAGGCTTCGCCTCTGATGTTGACATCCGAGGTTCGATCCCCGATAGGGGGTGCAGTGAGTGTGTACGCCTGATGAGCCCAGAATTAGGGCAAAACACGTGTTGCGTACTCTTTGCATTATTTGACAGTAAAACTATGCGTCATTAAATGATCTGCTTCTTGAAACTGAAAGAGGGCACCGAGGTGGATGTTTGCTGACTTGCAGACCAACCACAAGCGTTACCTGGTAGGTAACCACCCATACAATCAGATTGTGATTCAGACCACCAATGCCATGAAATAATTAATAAATATATATATATATACACACACTATCCTGCCCATCTAAGATGTGTTGAAATTCAAGTAAGCAAAGCTGACCTCCGTGTTAACGTTTGCAGTATACCATGCCATGGCTCTGTGATATGCCATTTGGTATGGGATTCTTAAAAACAGTGTTAAGGTTTGTGATGCACCATCTGTTGGAATGACATTGGCAATGCATTTTTTGCCTAAAACAGTTTGTGATGTGCCATCTTCAGGAATGACAGAGACATAGCAACTGGATCAACACAGACAGACGCTTATCCTTTTATTGAGATGGGTCTAAGTGCCGCCTGCAATACCTAGGAGACAGGTCAGGTAATGCTCAGCATGTCAATTGTTATGTTGGGGCATTGCTTGACTGACCTCATGGGTACTGCGGTCTGCAGTTACACTCTGTTGCTTTTATTAAAGTGGATTTATATGTGTATCTCTCTATTATTAAAAAAAAAAAATCTTAGTGGGCTTGGAAGGAAATGATACGTGATTTTCTCAGAGACACTTTAACGTCCTGCGAGACAAAGCAGTGAGATAAAAGTAGCGTAACGAACAGGGCGCAAAGCCCACTAGTGTGTATGAATGTGTGCATACATGTATGTATGTATGTATGTATGTGTATATATATATATATATATATATATATATATATATATATATATATATATATATATATATATATATATATGTGTGTATATATAGTAGTATGTATATAATAATTATGATTTTATTTATATAGTGCCTTTTCCATTGTGAAAATAAACATTCTTGATACACAATGAAAGGTTTTGGACAGCCACCAATATAACTGAAGCCTGGCTGCAAAAAGGCAAAATAAGTTGCACTGATGTGTACAGAGCTAAAGTTACAGAGGAAGTTGTCTTGAATTGAAGGCAGGCAGGTGGAAGTGATGTCATTGAGGCTGGGAACCAGAAGTGACATTCCTGGCCCCAATCAGGCAGAGTTTCCCGTGTTTGGTCTGCAGAGATAAAAGAGGAAGGTTTAGTACAGCCCGCCACCCCGTGGCCCGGTGTGGTATTACCTTCGTTTGGTCCATTTAGCAGCCTCCCATGCGCACGAGTGAGACGTCGTGTGTTCAAAGAACTTCACAAATACTGTATACAGAACGGTGCAAGAAAATTAAAAGCACAGAAAATGATTAAATAATAACCATGCAGGCATAGTATTAAACGTCAAATACCAAGTACAGTAATACTTTAATGCATGTCATAGAAGGGTCTGAATTAGAATAAGAAACAATAAAACAGATGAAATGATAATCGTGCATACAAATGAATAGCAAACATTAAACAGCAAATAATACATCAATACATGAAACAGAAAGTTGGGAATTAGAATAAGAAAACATAAATTAAAATAAATAAAATCTACCAAATCAACACAAAGCGCCCAGTGAAGACCATGAATGAAAATCGTATGTTGTGTGTGTGTAAACGGTATACGTGATACACCAGCATTGTCCAATCTGTCCGTAGCGGGTCACACTCATGAGCTGGTACAGTAAATTTACATTTTAGTGAGGTCGTTGTTTTCGACCCGTGGATTTTTTTATATAGGGAGGGAGAATCGTTTTCCGGCACATAAGACGTTTTTTTTACTGGTATCTGCTATTTGCTACTTACCCCCACTTTGTGCCAATTTAGCTAAGGCCCTTTGCAGAACAGTAAAGTCAAAGTTATGCCAAGCGCTAATAATCTTTTCTTCGCCTCTGCAGTGTCTCGTATAGAAAGGCTAAATGAATTAAAATGTTCGTAGACTTGTGGCTTGAAGGCTGCCTTGCCATCCCAGGTGGAGATTCTCTGTCCTCGGTGATTTATGCCCAGGAGTGCCACCTTCAGTCCACACGCCGTCATTACACTAACAGAGAACGCTGACGGCTCTCTAGAGGTGAGGAGAGATGTGCGACTTGACCCGGCGGCTTTGCCTCCAAAATGGAGGTCTTTATTTATAGCTTGCTTATCGGAACAACGGCTCCCATTGTGCCTCCTGTTCACCTGTCAGAGAGCCGCTTGTCAACGCGCGCCAAATAGGGAGCTGCTGCCCACTGACAGGTGTCCATCCCCAGGACGGGCAAGAAAAGCAGTCTGTCAGCACTTCAGCCTTTGCTGTGTGCCACGCTGCCGGGCTCTGTTTTCTCCGGTAGGGTTTGTGAGGATGGCGACTGTGTGTCTGGAACTTTCCGCATCCAGGGCCAGCCTCTAAAAGTTCAAGATGGCTTCACTTGCTGCAAGCTTTTGGTAATCCATCAGGGTTTAGTCAGTCCTTGTAGGCAGCAGTGCTTTGTGTACTGTGCTCACCAGGGGGCGCTGCAGCTTCCCAGACTCCCAACCCACCAGCTCGGACACAAGTTTGCCACAAGCAACAGGTTTGTATTTGGCGTGAAACTCTTACAAGGATGAGTTTCTCACAACACAACCGCACTACAACTTTGTCTCATTCTTAGTTTCCTCCGCTCCTCTTTCAGCAAGCTTCATCCTCTTCCTCCTCCTCCTCCTCCTCCTCCCAACTCAGGCTCCCAGGTTGAAGTGGGGCTGCTCCTTTAATTATACACCGTGAGATGGAGCCCGACACAACAGGACTCGTCAGTCCTCCCTGCGGCCCTCCTGGCAGCACCCATGGAACCCAACAGGGCTGAGCTAACAAACTCCAATTCCCAAGATGCCCTGTGGGAAGCCGTGATGACGATGCTGCTGCTGCCACCACTCAGGGAGGGCTGCCATCTAGTGTTCTGGGGGTGACAATGTCCCGTGCAAACTGTCTCCCCCTGTCCTTCCACGCCGTGGGTGTCCATCCATGGCCATCTCAATACAGCTCTGTCTTCGCATGGCGTCCCTCACAGTACTCAATAAACTTTGCAGCCATATACGTAACCCACTAACGGAATATATCTTTCTTTCCTGTACGAAATGTATTTCGTTTCTTCTTCTTATGGTTATGGTGCTTCCTTTCGTTACATGTTCTTGTTTTTTTTGCTTTGATCATTTTGCTGTTTCTGAGAAAATATTTTTTGGACTCTGCAAGGAGAACCTTAGAAGTTCCAGACAACAGAAGGAACCAAAAATTGGTGTAATGTACCAAAAATATCTTACATTTCTAAAAAGCTTTACCACACCCTGGTACCTGAGAGCACCATAAGCACCACAACCTGGGACTTCTGACGTGGGCCCCACAAACACCTTTAGTCTGTGTGAGCCTCTCCAAAGAGCACTGGACAGGACGCAAGCCTACTGCATGGACCACCGATGCACGCACCACACATTAGACCAGTTTAGAGCTTCCCGGTACCCAAATGGACACACATCTTCTTCTTCTTCTTAAGGCTGCTCCCATTAGAGGTCGCCACAGTGGATCATCTTCTTCCATATCTTTCTGTCCTCTGCATCTTGTTCTGTTTCACCCATCACCTGCATGTCCTCTCTCACCACATCCATAAACCTTCTCTTAGGCCTTCCTCTTTTCTTCTTCCCTGGCAGCTCTATCCTTAGCATCCTTCTCCCAATATACCCAGCATCTCTCCTCTGTACATGTCCAAACCAGTGCAATCTCGCCTCTCTGACTTTGTCTCCCAAATCGTCCAACATGAGCTGACCCTCTTCTTCTTCTTCTTCTTCTTACGGTTGCTCCTGTTAGGGGTCACCACAGTGGACCATCTTCTTTCATATCTTCCTGTCCTCTCCATCTTGCTTTGTCAACCCCATCACCTTCATGTCTTCTCTCACCACATCCATAAACCTTCTCTTAGGCCTTCCTCTTTTCCTCTATCTCTAGCACCTTTCTTCCAATATACCCAGCATCTCTCCTCTGCACATGTCCAAACCAACGCAATCTCGCCTCTCTGACTTTGTCTCCAAACCGTGCAACCTGAGCTGACCCTCCCACTTCTACCAATAATCCAGACGAGCATTTCACATCCAGATTCCCCACCAGAACTCTGCTACTGTTGTTCCTGGTGTGTGGTTCTCATACTCTGTCCGGGCAACCCGATTCTACCTCTCCACCCATTCCATCCTTCCATGGAGATATCCCTGCCTTTTCACATCCTGAACCCCACCGAAATGAGCTCCTCACGTCTGGTTTCCCAACCGTCCCATCTGAGCTGATCTTCTAATGTCCTCATTCTGAATGCACTTACGTATTCTTTGGAAGAAAAAACCTAATTGGTCATATAGAGAACATGCCTCCTCCATAAGGACAAAGATTGAGTGCAGGATTTGAAATTGGGGCCCACAGGTCCTCCATCTTACAGGGAAAACTTGGGGGTTGGTGGAAGGATTGGCTCTCCAGCACCTTTGTTCCAGTGTGGTGCTGAGGTGTCACCCACCACACTTGGGTGCCAATCCTGGTGGTTCGACGTGTGGTGAGTGCGCCAAAGTGCTATCGGCGCATGCTCTCAACTTCTCTCTCTCTCTGAATTACTTCTAGGAAATGCACTGATAGTCTGAGTCGGATAAGAATCTGTCCCGCCACAGAGTAGGACATGAGAAGAAGTCACGAAAGGTCCAACTCCCAGTCGCACTGAGATGCCTGAGAATGACTGAACGACGTCATTGTTTTACGGCACCCCTCTTGAAGACGTTTTGTAGTTTTCTGATACTAACGTTGAGGCTTCACCACAAAGACAGTAATAATAAGAATAATCATAACATTCAAAGCGGTAAAACCAGAAGAAGGAGGAAAACCTAATAGGGTAGGATATCACGCCAAGCTGCACAGAATTGTTGCCATTTGGCAACGTCATTAATATTATTGTAACAAACACAGAGATGGAAAGACCGAGACACAAAACCCAAAAGAGATTAAAGCCTGATAAGGAAGAAGAGGAGGTAGGAGGTTAGTGGCACGTTTATTTAACCATGAGTGGTCCACAGACGTAGTTCCAGAAGAAACACCTTCTCGCTGTTGTGATAGTAGGGGGCGTTATTGCTCCCCATGCCAAACATCAGGTAAAAGTCCAATAATTATTATTTATTATAATAATAATGTGCACCAAGCACCACTAATCCACACTTCTACCATACAATAATTCAATAAACAATCAATCCTCCACTCCTCCCAGCAGCTCAGTCGCACTTCCTCCCAACTCCGGCTCAGCATCTGGGATTTCCCACGGTCCTTTTATATCTCCTGACCTGGAAGTGAATCCACCCTACAGTCCATGAGATTCCTTATCACTTCTGGGTCGGATACAAAGTCTTTTTCTTCACCCTGGAAGCACATCGTTCCTACTGTTCATGTGACCAGGACGTACTTCCGGGTTATAGGGCACATAGCACTCCCCAAGCCTCCCTATAGCGGCTCCTGGTGGTCCCCATGGTATCCAGCAGGGCTGTTTATAAAAACTACAAGGTCCATAAGGCTCTGCTGGAATTCGGGGAAACTCCATGCCGCTGGGAGGGCTCCATCTGGCAGCTTGGAGGTGTGGTCTGGAATAAATAGCCGGCCATCTCTCACACTGTTTATGGCCGTGGGAAATGGCTCAAAAATTAAGAGTTACACTGAAGGAGCCACGGCTACTCCTGAACTGGCACTGAATTTGTATTCACTCTTCCAGTGGTCCTGAACGTCTTTGTATCCCCCTCTCTGATCCCCCCTTATCCTCTCTATTTATCCAGTTCCCCCTTATAGTCTCCGCCTACTTTCTTGAACTTTCCCAGGGTTGTAACGTGTAACGGGAAAGTTCCTGGAGTGCACCTTACCAGTGGGACTTTACGCTGTCAATCACCCACCCAGCCCCGCCTCTCTTCAGCTTTATATGCTGGCTGCTCCAGGGCAGTTTATATCGATGCCCACCTGTGTGTTGATCTCGCTTGTGATTCATGTATGTGTACTCATCCACACTTGGGGGCGGGGGGGCCAGGCAAATGTATAAATCTGCCCCTTTCCTCACGAGTTGTAAGGGCATTCAAAGTTTGTTACAAAATTCGAGAAATGGTTGGCTGTGACGTCCCCAAATCATCGGCACACCTTTTATGTGTAAAGTTAACACCACCTGCATTCCGGCTGACAGTGAGTGGCTTCTCCATGCAGCGGTCACGTAACGTTCAAGATTTGTTACAATTATAATTCCGCCTCAAATCGCTATGATTTCACGAGTTCATTGTCATCTAGTGACTCAAGATATGGAACAAGATGGTCTCCTAACGGGAGCAGCGGAAAGAAGAAGAAGATTGTCATCTAGTGACTCGCCTTTCCTGGGATGTGCATGCCGATTTCTGCCTGAACGCCTAATGCAGGTGACACTCAGACGAGCTGATACAGTAAATCACATTTTGATGAGGTCGATATTTATTTATATATATATGGGGAGAATCATTTTCTGGACACATTGGCCATTTTTTTTCTCTGGTATCTGCTCTTTGCTACTTGCCTTAGTTATTCCTGGGATGTGCGTGCCGATCTCCACCTGAGCACCGTCTTCTGGCGGCTTGCGCCCTGTGTTGGCTGGGTTGGCTCCAGCAGACCCCCGTGACACTGTAGTTAGGATATAGCGGATTGGATAATGGATGGACTAATAACACCTTTGAGTTATTTGCATATCTTCACATTTTCTGCAGTTTATTTGCATGCATCCCAGTATCCTCTGCTTATTGTCATCGTATGAGCCATCGTCATGTGCTCGCTGGCCGAACCTTCTGCTGTTGTGTTTCAGCCAGAGCCCCTCTCCTTTCTTGTTAATTTTTTATTATTTTCTTTATGTTAATATTATTGGTTATTTAGTTTCTATGCACTTATGTGTCTCCCTTGATGCCGTGTGTGTTGTGTGGGTGGTTCCTCAAGAGGCAGGGCCATCTGCCCATCAGCACCAATGGACTGCCCTCAGTCCTATAAAGCCTGAGACAAACCCCCAGTCCCCTGCGGTTCATTGTGAGTGCGCTGAGGAGTGCTGTGGTGGTGAGTCCTCTTGTGTCTTTGCTCTTTTTTGTGACTTACTCGATTTTGGTGACCATTTTGCCATGTCTTTTGACCCCCTTTGGATTTTGCGCTGGGACTTTGCTTGTTTTTGCAGGCATTGCCTTCTCTGCCATTTGCCTTATTCTGCTCCTCGGAGCTTATTTTGTTAGCAGAGCATTTTTGTGAAAATAATTCTGTACTTCATAATGATAATACACTGCACTTTTTGTTTGTGGCCAGGGTTTCCATAGTATTTCCCTCTCTTCTGGGCATTTTTGGAATTTTTTTTGGGACTTTTGTGCTTGGGAACTCCAAAAAGTCACCTGTCTGTTAAACTCCTGTTTAAATACACACATTCAAAAGTCCTGCTAGATTGGTGTTTTATTCACCTAAAAGCTCCATCTAATTTAAATATTCATATAATAATATTGTAATATTCACACACATTAATTATTTTATTTATTTATTTATAAAGCACTTTAAAAACAACACCAAGGATGACCAAAGTGCTGTACAATAAAAACCTAACATATCAACAGAAACACATGAACACATAAGAGCTGAAGAGATTCATAATAAAAAGTAAATTCTTATATTAATTAATCTTTTATTATTATATTTTTGTCTTCTTTCACAAACTTCTTTTCTTCACTCTATCCATCCGTTTTGTAAACTCACTTTATCCTGCGTTGCTCCCTCACCATTCCACCCCGTTTTCGCACCGTCGCACAAGTGGGGATAACTGCGGAGTCTATTGCTGGCCGCTGTGGGTTTTAGGATATCCCGTCAGGCACAAGGCAGGATGGGGAAGTGGAAAAGGAGTGAGGACAGTGGCAGACATCTTCATTAAGAATGAAAACATCAATTCCTCTGGAATTCAAAATGACCGAATATTACAAAGGCGAGTCAAAGATCTCAAGCTGAAGGCAGTGTGGCGCTTTTCAGACTTTCAGTTCATTTACTGACCTGAAAATATTCAAACGCTAAAACACTGGAATGAGGTAGGAATGTATGAAACCCCAGCAGCCTATTTAGCCATGAAAAGGAAATCCTGCTCAAAGCTCCCCTTTGTGCTCTGCTCTGTGCTCCAGCCAACACTAACTGTCATCAATTTGCCAGAAATCCAGTGGTTAACCATTTACTAAAGACATGGAGCCGATGTGAGGCACATTTCAAAAAAAGAGAAGCTCTTACTCACTGTTTGTGTACATCACAATTCACCTTCATAAAAGGACAAGTGTCTGTGTGCCCATCTGGTTACTATATATCTGCCATTTGCTATGACGAATCCCATAGCAAATGGCATATAACAGAGACATAGCACCTGGACAGACACACACTGCACTGCAAACATTAACACTGAATCCATCCAACAGGGAGTAACCGCCGGACTGACAGAAATCAGCACATCCACCTTAATAAAAGGACAAGTGTCTGTGTGCCTGTCCTGTTGGTATGCCTCTGTTATATACCACTTGGAAAGGGATTTGTAAAAGCAGTGCTAAAGTTTGTGATCTGCCACCTGTTGGATTGAAAAATGCAATTCATTTTATTATTACAAATGTTTGTGATTGCCATCTGTTGGAATGACAAATGCATTGCATTTTATTACTACAAATAAAGCATTACATTTTATTACTACAGATGTCGTGTGATGTGCCATCTGTTGGAATGAAAAATGTAATGTATTTTATTACTACAAATGTTTGTTTCTATCACAATGGCTGTACATGAAGAAGGCTCATCATTCACAATTGCCATTACATTAGACAGAGCTTATAATAATAATAATAATAATAATAATAATAATAATAATATGAAGAAGAAGAAGAACATGGAGGAGGAAGAGGAGAACAAAAAGAAGAAGAAGACAATGGCAGAGCTGATAGAGAAAGACCTGAGCACACAGCCTCAAGGTTATCACGGCTGCCATCTGCTAACTGTGGACTTGATGGGATGAATGCCATCAACTATCTTATTTTTTTATATTTGTAATTCATTTTGTTCTCACTTTGACATCCTTTTCTGTTGATGACTGCCAGAGAAGACAAATTCAATCCACTGGGATTCAATGTTGTACAACGGGAAATGGTGAAGACATTTTATAGGCTCTGTAGTGTGGGTGACTGCCATGGTCCCAGAGGGGTAAGAGGATGAGATGGGGCGCCTTCAGTAGGACATCATGGAGTGAGTGGGCACCTGCTATCATAAGTGGTGCCAGGGTTGAGTGACAGTCAGGTCTAAAGACATCTGCATTGACCGCTTGTGCCAGGCTGGCGAGTTTCATTTTGCTTAAGACAGTTATCCAGGTGCGGGTAGTGCCATACCAAGGGGGCTTTTTTTGGGATGGCAGCTATACAGGGTATTCTTGCATACACATTGTGACAGATGGCCTCTGCTATTACCCAGCTGGGATGCCAGTGGAATGGAAGTACATGTTTGGGGGTGGAAAGAGCATTGCTGTGGCAACACCTCCCCTGGGACGCTAGAGGGCAGCCCTCCTGGGTTTCCTGCAAGGCATGCTGGGAGCTGGAGTTTGGTGCAGGCCTGTTGGGTTCCATAGGGGGAGCTGCTGAGCCATTTAATGGATTTCCACCACACCTGGGAGTGATTCCAGGTAATCCTGATGAACCACCTGGAGCACCGCCAGAAGTGGAAGAAATGGAGCCACCTCACTGCATTTGGAGAGTTGGGAGGAGGTGGACGAAGCTTGTCAGGAGAGGAGAGGAGGTGGAGGTGGTGGTGGAGGAAGAGGAGGAAGAAGAAAAGGAAAGGACTGTCTTTTGGTTTAAGCGCTTTGGACCATATTGTGCTGTGTGGAGCGAGGTAAAGCACTTCCCAGCTGTGAATAAAATGTGTGTTGCATGGCAAACATGTGTCTCTGCCAGTCTCTGTTGGGTTAGGGTGGCTGTACATGCCCCGGTGGTGCACAACATATTAGATGACCTGAAATAATGAAAAGACGAACTTCCATTATCATTACTTAGCTGACGTTTTCATCCAAGACGACATGTAACATCTGAGATACAAGTGGTTATATTTCTTTAGTTGTTTTTCCAGTAAGTGTAGCATGGGCAGTAGAAGAGATTTGCTCAGGGTCACACAGAGTAGTAGTGGGATTTGAACCCGCAGCCTCAGGGTCTGATATCCAAAGCCTTACCAATGATACAAGTAGAGATGCAGGGTCCTTGTAGGTCTGACGTAGAGTAGTTGTTCACACTGGAGCTGGCGTGCTGAATGGCAGGATCAGACAGTGAAGGATGATGTTGGAGGATCCTGGGACGTCACAGACAAACACTCAGCAGACATAGACTGGTGGACAAAGGGGGATTCTGGTCTCTTCTAGGTTCAGACATATTTGCACAGTGGAAAGGCACGGCCTCGAGATGAAACACTGGCTATGGATTCTTGTATTTCACACGCTTTATGGAGTAGTGAAGAGGCTGGCGGTGGTCTGCCTGCGTGGGGGGCGAGGTGGGGTTTAGTCTTGGAAGGTCTGCACAATGCACAGAGGCGGACCCCTGCTTAACCCCGGCTGTCCGCACTCCTTTCTTCAGAGCCTATTATCTGCTTGTCACTTCAATGACACCGGGCTGTGACACCAGTCTGTCTGCCCATGTGATGACAGCTCTGTCGGCCTTTAGCCTGAAAACAAGTGGCCCTTTTGTCTTCCCCCCACCATGGCCTATCCCGTGGTGTCGAGAGATATCAGGGGAGCCTTTCCTCGGCTCATCCCTCTGGTCAGAGTTGTGATAAGAGTCAGAGATGGTCATTTGTCTAGCCCAGTATTTAACATTCCTACCACCTGGAGGTGGTCTCGGGTGTGCCACTATGAGCCCTGGCAAGGACTTGAAAAGAAGCAAACAGGAAGGCAAAAATCAAACAAAAAAAACGCTTTATTGGGCAGCTGGACAACTGGCACACTGGCTGCTGGTCAGAATTTTGGATCATCGGCTCTCTGTTCCTAAGGTGACAGTAACCCAGGGGTGGACCTCAGGGGTTTGCAGTCACGGTGATGGTGACGCTGACTGGCTCGTTGTCATCCCCCGCTACTGAGGGGGCAGCAGCGGCCTCTGTGGAGGGGGATGGACCTTCAGAAGGGGAGCCTCCTGTAGGATAACACAGTACCAGACATTCAGTCCAAATGTAACCTTCCTGCCCCTTCCACCCGGGAAGCCTGTCCTCCCCCTTATCAGGCGGTCCCAAAGTCCTTGTGCTCACCTGCCTGCTGTGGAGCTACCTGGGCCTGTGTGGCCTCGGCTTCTCCATCTTCATTTTGACCCGCTTCCAGCTCATCTTCTGGTTGGATGTTCTCCTGCATGTTGGGTGGTGGCCTAAAAAGACACAGGGTGGTTATCACCTGGCAGTGGCTTCTAAAAGGGGGGGGGGGGGGGGGGGGGGGGACTCAAATGAAGACAGCAGGAGTGGCGATACTTACATTCCAAAGATCATGTCATGCAATCCTGTGGGAGAAGAACAAGGACAAGGTGAGAGGCCCTGTCGGCACCTTTGACCCCAAGTGACCCCCTCTAATTTTCACCAGTTCAATGACCACTCTAAATGTGGCGAGGGGCAGTGAGGATGAAGATGTAGAGAGAAAACCCACCACTGTGTGATATGACACCCTCACAACTGCAGGTGGAAGTCAGAAGAAGCCCACCTGTTCAGTTTAGCTCAACTGGGTAAGCTGGTACTTTCTGACTTACCCTATATTGTCATAAGTATTGGGACCCCCATGCCAAATCATTGAATTCAGGTGTTCCAGTCACTTCCATGACCACAGGTGTATAAACTGGAGCCCCTCGGTATGCAGACGGCTTCTACAAACATTTGTGACAGAATGGGTCGCTCTGAGGAGCTCAGTGAATTCAAGCCTGGCACCGTGATAGGATGCCACCTGTGCATTAAGTCCATTCGTGAAATGTCCTCGCTACTAAATATCGGGCTATGGGGCCCGTCTGTTTACGGGAGATGGACCTCTGAAGTGGTACTCCGTTAGCCGCGGTGTTCATTTTTCTCTTATTTTTTATCTTCCTGAGGTATTCTGTACTGTATTTACCAAACTCGAGGAGTTTCATATATAAATAAGAGCAGTAAGAAAGGGGCTCGGAAAGAAACGGAAAAGAAAACCAAAGCTACGCCCAAGGCTAGACAGGGATGAAGTCCAAGTCCAACCTAAAGGTATGGCATTACAGAGACTGACCTGGAACAGAAAGGCGAAAGCACAGATCTCCCGGGACCCCGGGACCCCGGGCCGCTGCATCGTCTCCAGTCGAGAGCGAAAGTGCAAGTGATGCAGGTCAGGATAGTCTGTCGATTCCAGGAGATCCATTGAAACTGGAAATGGCCTGGCCTTCCGCGTTTTCATCTACTCCTCACGAGCCGGGAGTATCGACTGTAACAGGGCTTGTCACTTCACCTGCAGAGCACGAAGGCCGAAACGATCTCTCCGAAGTGAAGGTAACAGCCACCACGGCCACCGCTCAAGACATAAAGGAGCTCAAGAAGAAAGAAATGATATGCTCAAGACAAACAAGAAGCTGCGGCAGGATATTAAAGACCTGGAGAGACGTGTGAATAATCGCTTTGAGGCAGCCTTTAGAGCAGGAGTCGCCAACTCCGGTCCTGGGGGGGCCGCAGTGGCTGCAGGTTTTCATTCTAACCCTTTTCTTAATAAGTGACCTGTTTTGCCTGCTAATTAACTTCTTCTTAAATTCATTTTAATTGACCTGCTCTTGGAGACTCAGATCCCTCAATTGTTTCTTTTTCCTTAATTAGCAGCCAAACGATAATGAGATACAAAATGAGCCAAAACAACTGGTGTCCATCATACAATATCTGAAAATAAAGAAAGATGGAGGTCTCAGGAATGTCGCTCTGCTCAGGTCCCCTAAACATTTGATCGGTGCTCTTAGAAAAGAGAAAATCAGCAACGTCAGAAGCAACAAAGCCACGAAATTAAAGAACGAGTTTAATTAACGATGAGAACTGGCGATTGGTTGGAGTTTGAGGCCCTGACTTAGTTGGTCTTCTGTTGGCTCCCTCACCTCACATTTTATTTCTGTTTGGGTGCCATTTAAGGAAAGAAATGAAGCAACTCAGAAGAACGATGAAGAAATTGAGGGGAACAAATCTTAAAAAAGCAATTCAATTAAAATGAATTCACAAGAAGTTAATTAGCAGCACAAACAGGGCACTCATTAAAAAAAAGGGTTAAAATGAAAACCTGCAGCCACGGTGGTAGTCCAGGACCGGATTTGGCGACCCCTGCTTTAAAGGTATGCTAAAAAAAAAATTGAGGAACAAATTCAGGAAAATGTGTCTAAGTTTGAGAAAAAACTGAGAGTGCTTGGCGCTCAGTTGGAAGACGTTAAGCAAACGTTCACGACTCGAATTGAAACAGCCGAACATCTGGCATCTACCACTGACAGAAAAGCGACGGCTGCAAATTCTGCCTGCAAAAAACTCAGAGACAGACTTGCTGCACTGGAAGAAGGATGTAGAAGGAAGAATATTAGAATCGAAGGTCTACCTGAGACTCGTGAAAGTCCAAACCCAAACGCATTCTGCACATCACTGGATAGAGGAAAGTTCAAAGTTTGGTCATTGAGGTTGCGTGCACTCAACACGAGCACCATGTGTAGTGCGACAAACATCAAAATGTTTGCCCGTGATGTGGATTTCCTGGGGCTCAGTTTGAACACAACCTCGGATACGCTCGACATTTTCTTCTGACGTGCATGGACGACCAGTGAGTGCTTTTAGGTTTGCATCTTCAACCTTCTTCTATGAATTTTTTACGCCACTCGTAAATTAGCTTATGACGAGGCGGCTGTTTGTTAAACTGTCGGTGGAATACATGTTGCACTTGAACAATGGACTCACACACTAAATGATTTCTCTTGTGGTGTTGTTGCCATTTTACTATACACGAGAAACAGCACTCGATGGCATTCACTGGTACTTTTTAGGCGGGCTTTTAAACTTTGTACCTTCCTCTATCCAGTGATGTGTGGAATGTGTTTCTGTCTTATACAGTTTGTTTGAAATACATTTTCAAAATCTGCTCTTTCATTTTGAATAGCCCGGTATTCCACAGTCCACTGTTAGTGGTGTTATAACAAAGTGGAAGCAACTGGGAACAACAGCAACTCAGCCACAAAGTGGAAGGCCACGTCAAATCACAGAGCGGGGACAGCGCTTGCTGAGGTGTGCAGAAGTCGCTAACTTTCTGCAGAGTCAATAGCTACAGACCTCCAAAAGCTCAAGAACAGTGCAGCGTAGACGGAGAGCTTCATGGGATGGGTCTCCATGGCCAAGCAGCTGCAGCCAAGTCTGACATCACCAAGAGCAATGCAAAGCGTCAGATGCAGTGATGTAAAGCCCACCAGATGCACAGGACTCTACAGCAGTGCAGACGTGTCCTCTGGAGTGACGAATCACGCAAGTCTGGGTTTGGCGACTGCCAGGAGAACGGTACTCGCCCGACTATGTAAGGCTATGTAAAGTTTGTCAAAGTTTACAAAGTCTAAGACTATGTAAAGTTTGGTGGAGGCGGGATTATGGTGTAGGGTTTTTTATCAGTGGTTGGGCTTGGGCCCTTAGTTCCAGTGAAAGGAGCTCTTAATGCTTCAGCATATGAAGCCATTTTGGACAATTTCATGCCCCCAATTTTGTGGGAACAGTTTGGGGATGGCAACATGCCTGCGCACACACCACTGCACAAAGCAAGGTTTATAAAGAAATGGAGGAGCGAGTTTGGTGTGGAGGAACTTGAGTGGCCTGCACTGAGCCCTGACCTCAACCTGACAGAACACCTTTAGGGTGAATTAGAGCGGAGACTGCGAGCAGGTGAGCCAGGCCTTCTCATCCAACATCAGTGCCTGACCTCACAAATGCTCTCCTGGTCACAAGTCCCCATAAACACACTCCTACACCTCGTGGAAAGCCTCCCAGAAGAGCTGAAGCTGTTAGAGCCGAAAAGGGTGGGCCAACTCCATGTTAAAGCCTGTGTATTAAGAAAGGGATGTCATTAAAGTTCATATGTGTGTGTGAAGGCAGGTGTCCCAATTTCTTTTGGCAACAGAGTGTAGGAGCCCCCAAGTTCATGGCTAACCTCTCCACATGAGGATGTGATATGAAGAGAGATGAGGCCCTGAGGGATTTGTGGGGCTCTACAGGAGGGCAGTGATGCTGAAGATAAAGACTGGCACCATCTAAACTCATGTGAGGAACTCCATCCCCATGGAAATTGTTGACTTTTTCAACATATTTGAAGAGACAAACAGATAAATGTGATGCACTTGAACAAATGACACAGAAAATTGGCGTGGCATATTCATTCTCATAATCCAAATAAACCAAAATGCCAATTTGTCACATGGAAAAAGTAAGTACACTCCTTCACTTGTCACCACTTCAAATCCAAAAGACTCAGAATCAGGAGTTCCAGATGAGGTGCCAATGATTAGCGTCTCCTTAGGGAGTGTGTATGGAAAATAAAAAGTCATGTATTAGCACAAGTAGATATAAACTTAATATGAACTTTTATGAGAATTAAACTTAGTGTGGACTTTTACAAAAGAGAGTGCAGGCAGGGTGGAATGGGTGGAGAAGAGTGTCAGGAGTGATTTGTGACAGACGGGTATCAGCAAGAGTGAAAGGGAAGGTCTACAGGATGGTAGTGAGATCAGCTATGTTATATGGGTTGGAGACGGTGGAACAGGAGACAGAGCTGGGGGTGGCAGAGTTAAAGATATTAAGATTTGCACTGGGTGTGACGAGGATGAACAGGATTAGAAATGAGGACATTAGAGGGTCAGCTCAGGTGGGACGGTTGGGAGACAAAGTCAGAGAGGCGAGGTTGTGTTGGTTCGGACATGTGCAGAGGAAAGATGATGAGTACGTTGGGAGGAGGATGATGAAGATAGAGTTTCCAGGCAAAAGAAAAAGAGGAAAGCCTAAGAGAAGGTTTATGGATGTGGTGAGAGAGGACATGCAGGTGGTGAGTGTGACAGAGCAAGATGGAGAGAGCCAGGAAGATATGGAAACAGGTGATCCACTGTGGCGACTTCTAACGGGAGCACCCGAAAGAAGAAGAAGAAGGTATGCTAAGTAATTAAGGCATATGCCATATTTCTTTTTCAATGAGATCAGAAAGGAGCTACCAATATCTCATAACCCAAAGAATGGAGAAGGGGGAGAAAGATGAATGGGGTCAGCCCGAGATCAGAAAAGGGGGAACACATACCGATTGGGAGCCAGCCAGGAAATAAGGGTGGCAAGGAATAATACTGAATAACTAGACACAAGAAATATTGGTGGCTACAAGGACAGCCTGAAAAAGGCCATCTAGAATAGAGAGTCAGGGTAAGCAGCAAATGAGCTGCAGCTAGTTAGGTCAGGGTGATAAGAAATGGTTACATATGGTGTAACTTTTGGCTTGATCGGGGCTCAGCTCATCTTGATGGGGTCGAGTCCACCTTATTGTTTATTGCAATAAAACTAATTACTCTGTTTGCCTGTCCTACGACTCCTAGAGCCTTCTTTCAAGGTGAGAATCTCCGGTGGACCGGACTGTGTGATTTAAACTACGGATATCCAGGGGGTCTGGTGTTCACTTTGCTATTGACGTTGGTGTGGTGTCATCATGCCAAGACCATAAAAGCTGTTTAAGGCCCTCTGAAAGAAGATTGTGGAATCCTAGCAGATGAAAAGTGCTTGAATTCAATAATTTCACCACAAGGAAAATTATCTACAAGTGGCATAGCCTTCAAACGACTGGGAGTTAGTCCAGGAATAGCCACACCCAGAAAATTCAGCCTGAGAGCTGACCGTTTGATATTAAAAGAAGTCTCCAAAACCCCAAAAACTTTATGGTGAGATCTACCGGTAAAATAAAAGTTGTTATCCAAATGCATCTACAATCAGAAAGGCATTGGACAGATGCATCCTGTATGTAGGGGGTGTCAGGAAAAAGAACATGAGAGCAAGACTACAGTGTGCCATTGAACATCTAGGCCAGGGGTGTCCAACTCCGGTCCTGGTGGGCTGCAGTGGCTGCAGGTCTTCATTCTGACCCTTTTCCTAATTGGTGAGCAGTTTTCACTGCTAATGAACTCCTTTTCCCTCCATTTTAATAGCCCTGTTTTTAGGGATTCAGGCCTCTGATTCGTTTCTTCATTAAATGGCCGCTAAACAGAAATGAGATGTGAAACGAGCCAACAGGTGACCAGCTGAACTGGAACGTCAAACTCCAGCCACTTTCACTTCAACCAGTTCCTTAATGAGAAGCCAATTTTTGCTGTTAATTCAAGCCGTGATTGAATATCAGGACTTGTTGCTGGTCCCATTCCACCACGGCACACTGTTCATTTTCTGTTTTTTTCTAAGACCACCGTCAAGATGCTTTGTTGACCTGAGCAAACCAACGTGACTGAGACCTTCACCTTTCTTTATTTTCAGGTGAGCTGGTCTTGTTTTGTGTCCCTTTATTGTTTGGCTGCTCATTAAGGAAAAAGAAACAACTAAGGGATCTGAGTCACGTCAATTAAAATGAAGGCACAACAAGTCAATCTGCAGGAAAAACGGCTCAGTAATTAAGAAGATGGTTAGAATGGAAACCTGCAGCCATTGTGGCCCACCAGGACTGGAGTTGGACACCCCCGATCTAGGTAAAGATCAGGCTCAGAGTGTAAGGATGTGAAACATAGGGACGTGTGGGGCCCTCAGAACGAGGACGACCATTAAAGGACTGAGAGATATTTGGTCAGTACAGCTTCTTTGATGTGATGTGTCCAGCCAAACTACCAAAGAGATGTGAACAGCTGTGTGACCACACTGCCCCTAATGACCTAGTGAAATGCCCCCCACGACACTCCCCTACCCCAGATTAGGTCAACTTACGTGGATTGTTATTACGATTGCGGGCGATGTACTGGAAAACCAACATCGTGGCCACCGTGGCCAAGATCATGCCAGCAACAGCCGCTCCGATGACAGCCGGGTAGGCATTGAATGGGGGGTCCGCTGCAAAACAACATACTGAATCTGGAATTTTAGTTTTTGCACAGTGCTAGAACACAAAGATCAGGGAGACTTGTCTGTGAATGCTAACACCGACCACTATAAAACAACCCATTAATGTACTGTAGGGTCACATTTAGGACCACCATGTGAAACCTAGCCACATGCTGACCATGAAACGTTGTGCTCCTCTAAAGATAGGAGTGCATAAAGGGTCCAGACACTGACCATCCTCAAATATACGTATAAAAGAGGCACAAGACGCTGGCTACTACATGGGCGTCTCAGTGTAGGTGTACAAGTTGGACCAAAAGGCCATCAATGATACACTCTTAGACATGGGGCCAGTCATTAAGCACTAGAGGGTGTCCCCATAATATGGAAGAGCATTTTGGCCTCTGACTTACCATCTCTAAGACCTGATGAACATCAGAGCAAAATGCCACACTGGAGTTAACCAGAAGTGGGCATGGGGTTAGGGGTTTGGGTGAGCTCTTCATCATCTTCCCTATCTAATCTGAGTTGCACTCCTTCTCCTCTGATGTTCCCTGTCCACAGCTGGCCTCTTTTGACATCATAAGCTACACTCCCAAATGCAATTCTGACTCAACTGGGTCCACAAAATATTCCCTGGCATTTTCCACAGTCTGTCCCATCAAGGTAAAAAGTATAGAAGGTCACACACTCAAACAAAAGGGCAAACAAAAGAGTGAGGAAAGAAGACAGGGAGATCCGGAACAGGTGACAGGGTCAGTAGGCAGACCTCATAGATGGAATGAGTGGCTTGAAGGGAGACCCTAGGTCTTTACACTTGCCCCCTCTCTCCAGTCGGAGTGGTAGCACAGATCCTTACAAAGCCTCTGTGCACCACTCCGGCTAGTTCTAGAATGCTCTAAGCAGCTCTTGGTCTGGCCAGACTTGAGGAATGACAGCACAGCTGATGTTGAGCATGTCAGTTCTTTCAGTTTTTGTCATTCCTTTTACTTTCTGTAATTGTTCTAAAACCAATCGTATAATAAATCCAGTGAAAGGCACTAGAGAAATTTGCATCATCTGACATTTCTCCTAGCTCACTTCACCCCAAATGCAGAGATCCCAGATGTTTTGACCTTTCTGTACCGAGACTGGACTCCCAAAGTCTTACAGGAAGAGGCAACTTACCTGGAGTCTTCACCTCGGAGGGGTACCCTGTAGTGCGATGATTGACAGCCATAATGCGGAAAGCATATAAGACAGAGGGGTCCAGTCCACTCAGCTTGTGGTCCCTGGTGTCTGGCTCTATGGAAGAAGCCACAGTTTCCCAAGACATGGCCCGAATGGAACGACCAGATTTTCGGGCCACTTGCCTCTGGACCATGAAGCCAGTCAAGTTTCCAGGGCCTTTGGTCTGCCATTGAAGGTCCACTTCGGTCCTCTGCCGGCTGTACAGGATTTTGCTGATGGTCACATTAGGTGGTGTTGGGTATTCTGAAAAGGAAGTGCAGGAAGCTTTAGTGCTGATTGATAGATGGACAAGCATGAGAATTGAGAACGTCCTGGTCACACGTAATGCACAATCACATGCTAGCACACACTTACAGTGGATAAACAGAATTCACTTCCTGTGCAAGTTATTGTACAGTCATGGCCAAAAGCTTTGAGAATGGCCGAAGTGTTGGTTTTCACAAAGTTTGCTGCTTCAATGTTTTAGATCTTTTTGTCAGATGTTTCTATGGTATACTGAAGTAGGATTATGAGCATTTCATAAGTTTCAAAAGCTTTTATTGACAGTGACATGAAGTTTATACAAAGAGTCAATATTTGTAGTGTTGGCCCTTCTTTCTTTTTCAAGACCTCTGCAGTTCACCCGGGCAGGCTGTCAATCAACTTCTGGACCAAATCCTGACTGAGTTTGTCAGAATTGGTGGGGTTTTGTTTGTCCACCCACCTTTTGAGGATTGACCACAAGTTCTCTGGGGGGTATCCTGGCCATGGACCCCAAATTTCCATGTTTTGTTCCCCGAGCCACTTAGTTGTCACTTTTGCCTTATGGCCCGGTGCTCCATCATGCTGGATTGTTCATTGTTAGTCAGCAAACTGTTCTTAGATGGGTGGGAGTAGTTGCTCTCTGAGAAGGTTTTGGTTCCATTCTTTATTCATGGCTTTATTCAAATTGTGAGCCCACTGGCTTGGCTGAGAACCAACCCCACGTGACATCTCAGGATGCTTTACTGTTGGCCTGACACAGGACTGATGGTAGTGCAGCTCACCTTTTCTTTTTTTCCGGATGTCCCAAACAATCGGAAAGGGGATTCATCAGAGAAAATAACTTGACCCCAGCAGTCCTCTGCAGTCCAATCCCAGAATATCATTCTGTCCCTGATGGTTTTCTTGGCTTCTTTGCTGCCCTTCTTGACACCCACCAGGCCATCCTCCAAAAGTCTTCGGCTCACTCACACCTGCCTGCCTGCTGCCATTCCCGAGCAAGATCTGCCCTGGTGGTGCCCGCAGCTGAATCAACTTTTGGAGACACTTTTGGCGCTTGCTGGACTTTCTTGGGCACCCTGAAGCCTTCTTCACCTCTCTATGTGAGAGTGACCTCCAGCCTTGTCCTCGTCACACTCTCACCCGTGTGAATGAGAGGATCACTGAAGTGATGTCAGCAGATCCTTTGGTGGCAGGGCTGGCATGCAGTGGAAATTTTTTTGGGATTAAGTCCATTTTCAAGGCAAAGGGGGACTTTGTAATTAATCACAATTCATCTGATTGCTCTTCAGAACATTCTGGGGTTTATGCAAATGGCCATCATAAAAACTGAGACAGCAAGCTTTGTGAAAATGAATATTTGTGTCATTCTCAAAACCTTTGGCCATGACTGTATTGTAGATTTAATTTTAAATGGGCACATTTGCCATTTTTGCTCCTCAAGCTGCACTCAATAACCCATAATGACAAAGTGAAAACATTATAGGTCCAGTGTAGATTGATGGGAAAAACATGCAATTGTACCCATTTAAAATTAAAATGCTAAAAAGTGAATCAGTCTCGTTACTATCTGAATCCACTGTATGTGTGTTCTCAGACTGTGTGGACACTCGTGTACAGCACACACACACTCACAAGTCATCTACTCATCAGTTGGCACTTCTGAGAAATCAGTACAATAAACCCACTTTAGAGTGCAGGCTTTCAGGTCCAAGTGCACACGTGTAGCCAAAAACACACATATACAATACATATGCCGCACACTTCAGCTCATATGACATGCGTTCATGCATGTGGGGCAAAACAGTCACAAATAACCCTGAGAAGCGCACATTCACTCTGCCACTGTACATTCTTGCCACAGGAATATAAAGAGTGCATACACTCAGCGGCCACTTTATTAGGCACACCTGTTTAACTGCTGGCTAACTCAAATTTCTAATCAGCCAATCACATGACAGCATTTCAACCTGTAGACTTTGTCAAGATGACCTGCTGAAGTTCAAACTGAGCAGCAGAAAGGGGAAGAAAGGAGACTGAAGTGACTTTGAATGTGGCCTGGTTGTTGGTGCCAGATGGACTGCTCTGATTATTTCAGGAACTGCTGATCTACTGGGATTTTCACACACAACCATCTTTGGGTTTAGAGAGGATGGTCTGAAAAAGGGAAAATATCCAGTGAGTGGCAGTTCTCTGGGTGAAAATATCTTGAGAGATACCCGGAGAATGGCCAGAATGGTCTGTGCTGATAGAAAGACAACAGTAACTCAAATAATCACTCATTACAACTGAAGAGCATCTCTGAACACACAACACCTTGAACCTTGAAGCAGGTGGGCTACAACAACAGGAGACCACACCGGGTGCCACTCCTGTCAGCTAAAAACAGGCAACTGATGCTACAATTCACACCAAAATTGGACAACAGAACATTGGAAAAATGTCACCTGGTCTGATGAGTCTCGATTTCTGCTGGTGGGGTCAGAATTTGGCGTCAACAACATGAACACATGGATACCATCCTGAAATTATCAGTAGATCAGGCTGGTGGTGTAATGGTGTGGTGGATATTTTCTTACCACACTTTGGGCCCCTTCATGCCAACTGAGCATCGTTTAAATGCCACGGCATACCTGAGTATTGTTAGTGACCATGTCCATCCCTTTATGACCGTAGTGTACTCATCTTCTGATGGCTACTTACAGCAGGATAACACGCCAGGTGACAAAGCTCAGATCATCTCAAACTGGTCTCTGGAACATGAAAATGAGTTCACTGGACTCAAATGGCCTCCACGGTCACCAGATCTCAATCCAATAGAGCACCTTTAGAATGTGGTGGGACGGGAGATTCACATCATGGATGAGCAGCTGACAAATCTGCAGCAACTACGTGATGCTGTTATGTCAACATGGACCACAAATCCCTGTGGAATGTTTTCAGCACCTTGTTGAATCAATGCAATGAAGAATTAAGGCGGTTCTGAAGGCAAAAGGGGGTCCAACCAGGTGCCAGCAAGGTGTACCTAATAAAACGGCCGGTGAGTGTGTAGTCAAACACACACACATTCATATTCTGAACACTTCAGCTCATTCGTGTATGCAGGGCAAAACAGCCACACACACCACAGAAAAGTGCACATTGGGGGGTAAACGCTAATATTATACAAAATTATTGTCTGTCTGTTATACCTTCATTGTTATCACTCTTTAATTTAATATTGTTCTTTATCAGTATGCTGCTGCAGGAGTATGTGAATTTCCCCTTGGGATTAATAAAGTATCTATCTATCTATTTTTCACATTGCCACTGCAACGAGAGTACACGGAGCACATACTGTATCTCCTACAGGTGGGGTGCAATGTATACATAATTAGAGATCACGTAACAAATCTGTGGCTGTGTTTGAAGTGGAAAAAAAAATCAAGTCGTGGAATGCTGCAAATTACACACCACAAACCAGGGGCTTTTTATTTTAAATTGAAACCTCTAAAAAATACCTGAACCTGTCATATAGTTACGCCAAACCTACACAAAAACATATACTGCATAACCTTAATCGGATTCTCACATTTAAAAAAAATGATTTGTTAAATAAACGTAATTCAAACTGGTTCCACACAATTAGTCTGAGTAGTTTTAAACTTTAATGTTCTTTTTAAATGGATGCATCCACTTTGTGTTCAGAAAACATGACACAGTTAAGGTAATTTAAATGAACGTCTTTGTGTAAAAGTAACTGATAAACCTACATTACACATGTTTATTTCGTTGAGGATATTAACTGAACCTTATTTCATTACACACGAATGAAAATTGAGGACAGTGGAGTGATCAAGTAAATGCATAGGACACAAAAGGTCAGCTGAGTGTGTAGTGGTTCCCATATTATATGATATTTTGGTTGATTGCACTTTTCATGTGATCTTAACACTAATTACACTAAGGTGTTTTTCTGATTTAGCGTGGGTGATGTGTGTCAAAAACGTCCCACGGAATGTGTTCTCAACAAAAGGGGCGGGGCTTTATGCAAAATATCACACTTTATGCAAACATGGCACAGTCATGTGCATTAAAACTTGATTATTTTCAGTTACATCAACTTTATTTAACTGTGTAGAGGGAAAATGGGAATATCATGTTTTGAGGATTAGAAACGAATTCATTTTTACTAAGATTATCATAAAATAAGTGAGCAATGACAACAGTCCCTGAGATTGATGTTGCCTCTGTTAAAGTAAGATAACCGGATTGCTTGGTTTCAAAATAAATTAATTGTGCTGGTGTGAAAAATGAGTAATCAGAAAAAAAGTTATTGGTAAATCTTAACAGCAAACATAAACATTCAAGTTAAAACAACTTAAAAATTGAACATCCTCAATAGTTCTCTTTTTGAGTGCACATAAAACACATTTTTCCCTGTTATCGTTCATTAAGTACTGTTAATACTTCTTGGTGAGCATTCATCTTCTTTGTCAGTGAAGTGTGCGGACATAGCGCTGTCTGCGCCGCTACATCACGCAGTCCATTCATTCGACAGCCGCATTTCCTGGCTCGTAGACGGGAAAGCGATCATTGACTTTCACATGCCGCATTCCCGTTTACTATTATTAACTAATAGCCAGCTGTAAGTTTTCTGTTTTTTTTTTAATAATCATACTGCACCTTTGTCCAGCATTCCAGACTATAGTCTTGCCCAGACACGGTGTCATCTTTTCATCTTTGTGGTGTCTTTCCAAATGACTGGAAACCGAGGAAGTGATAACGCAGCTCTGGGGTTTATGGTAATACTGCAGATTGGCTCTGCTTCTTTTTTTCACTTTTGCTGCCATGAATGGTCTTTCGGTATACAAAATATCGAGTTGTTTCCTCAAAGGAAGCCCCACCAAAACAAAAACGCGACCTGCGAAAATCATTCCTCTAACCAATCCAAAAAAAAAAAAAAAAAAAATCGCCCCGTTTGGCGGGAAATCCGCGTAACTGGCAATTTTGCCACAGGTCGCTGAAAGAAAGTGAAGCCAGGGCTTATATGCACGTGTAACAGGATTTTATTTAATGAGCTTAATTTCACCCCAAAACTTTATCATAGTAATTTTTATTTAATCTAAATTATGATTAAATTATTTTAAATTACTTATTCTGCTTTGTTTAATTTTTTTTTGTTGACCTTTGCCCCCAGCTGTTGCATTATTTCTGGGTTTTGCGCGCTTTTTCCTCAGTCCGCGCTAAATTAGGCTGAGGAGAGAGAGAGAGAGAGAGAGAGAGAGAGAGAGAGAGAGGCAGGCAAGCAAGTACAGAGGGAACGTTTATTTGAATTTTTTTTATAGTAGTATTAAAATGGTATCGTTTACCTAACTAAAGTGTTGTTAAACTCTGCTTAGTTCTAATGTATGAATAAGGGATATTTTAATGACATTTATTATCCCTTCTGCTGTAAGTCGTCCTCATCTCTTCGCTGTGTTGCCCTTGTACAAGTGGAAAAGCTGAATGCTTTTAATTCGTCTTATTAACGATCTCATTCAGCACCCATGCTGTCTTAATCATAGCATAAAAGGAAATAGAACAGCAACCTGACTCCCGGGTGCCCTGTCTTCAATTACACAAAGCTAAAAAGAGAATGAATAACCGTATGGGCAATCGTGTGTGTGTGTCCAGGGGGACACCCGCACTAAAAAAACTAAACGCGAAATATCGAATTCAAGCTTTATAAACATCTCGATGGCTGTGTCTGCACGCCTACATTCATCGGTTTAATTAAAATTAAACATACGCCCTCGGAAATGAACGAGTATCTTAATTTCCTGAATGGAACTGAAACGTTCGCGTGGGAACTCGTATACAGTACTAAGGACCTGCTTTTTGTAGAGCCTGTGGTGGCGCTAGTGTAGTGCAGGAGTAGTTCTCTGCCTGATGTCGGCCTCACTTGAACATGCCGCCCGCCCACGCAGCTCCTGAGTGTTACTGACACGCAAACGCAAATCATTTGGTTTAGGAATTTGTCCACACGTTTATATTTAGCGAATGTTTAACAGTGCATTTGATGTAAAGGATCGTAATCTGTGTGTCTGTTAAATTAGTGTATTACAACGTTATATGAGGCGATTAGGAAAAAAATAAAAACCGTTGTTATGGGTACAATTTCAATTCACGCATGATCGCGAGACTTCACTCAGAGTGCGCAGCATTACTCCATATAGTCCCGCCCCCGTTGTTCTTCTTTAGCTCTTTGCGTATTCTTCTTTCAGTTTTTAAATGCAAAAAGATGTCTCCAAAGAAACTGGAACTGCAAACTAAAATCAAAGTTTTTCTAACATTTGTGCACGTTGGAAAGAACATTAAAACCGATTCTCAAATTATTAACAGTTATGATTGATTCCACAGATTGTAATAGCTCACTCCTATAGACCTTCATTTGGGATTTAAGAAAATGGATCTAGGTCCCAGGTGAATGTCTTTTAGAATTTTGTTTGCCTTCAATACTACCTTATTACATTTTTTTAATGTTTACTATATGTTACATTTAGTTTTTCTCCCTAGTGTGTGTGCTCGTGATGGGAACAAGTGGCTCCAGAGAAACCATACCATAGAGTTAATCTGGCGCTCTCACCCAGTAGTGGTGTTGTCTCTAAGCACCGTAACCAGGGCTGGATTTTCCTATAGGCTAACTAGACTTCAGCCTAGGGCCTCAAGATCAAGAGAGGCCTTCATTCAAATTGTTAGCAATTTGAACAAACTTAAAAATGGGAGGTGAAAGGGCCTCATAAGTGGAATAGCCTAGGGCCTCTTTTCATCTAAATCCGGCCCTGACCGTAACTCATGCATCAGCAGCTTCGGCATCACAAACTGAATGAAGTACATATCTAGACGTGCACATTATATGCATCTACAAAACACGGCATGCATCAGTACAAGCCATTGAGATTCTCACACATTCGCACAGTACACTTCTACATATGCTCATTAAACACTCCCTCATACAATACACTAGTCTCCAGTGCCTTTTAATGACACACTTACTATAGACCTGAAGAAAAATGGGAATCTGCGCCCCTCCTACGGCGTTGGAAGCTGTGCACCAGTACTCGCCACTGTCACTGTTCTCCTCCGGCTCTCGCACTGTCAGATTGGACCACGAAGACTCGTACTGTAGCAGGTACTTCTGAGGGTTGTTCAAAGTGTTCTGGTTTTGATTGTTGAACCAGAGGATCTCGGAGGAAGGGTAGGTGGCCTTCAGGAGGCAAGTGAGTTGGACGTCACTGCCCTCGTAAACGCTGATCGAGCTACGTTGAGTAATCAGCACGGGGGCGACTGAAAGACACAGAGCTTTAGTGAGTGGTTAGGGAGGAAGATGTCAAACCCTGAAAACCTTAACTGTTATGGGGAGATAAAAGTCAGAGCACCCATTCACTCTGTTTTTGAAGGCAGTGTTTCTAAAGTAACCATCATTCAGTATCCTAAGGTTTGAATCCCTAGCCCAGGGGTGGGCAGAGTGGCTGGAGGGTCACAGTGGCTGCAGGTTTTTGTTCCAACCAAATTGTTTAATAAGAAGTGCTTATCGCTCAAGTAACAATTCTGCTTCACTTTAGTTGACTCGCTTGTTAAGAGTTTGTACCCTTATTGCTTATTTTAGTCTTAAACAGCTGTAGTCTTGTTTTTTAATTGCTCCTTATTGGAAATAAGATACAAATGACAAAAGAAACTAGCATTTCTCCATTTAGCTTGTTTCCATTTACACCAATGTGTATTTCTCATGCACTGTTTGGTTTAATTAAATACTTGGAAGGAAAGTGAAGAGAAAAAAGTGAAGGACTGAGAATTGCTCATCTGTTTTAAACTTCAGAGTCATTTGGAAGATATCCTTAGAATGGAAAAAAAAAATGTAGGATACAAGAATGGCCTGACATGGCAGAGTTAAAGCACGAAGAAGCTATGAAATTGAATTAGTGACAAGGATTGTTTTTTAATTAAGCAACAAAAACCTGTAACCACCGTGACCCTCCAGGACTGACTTTGCCCACCCCTGCCCTAGCCCAGGGGTCCTCAATCCCAGTCCTGGAGAGCCGCAGTGGCTGCAGGTTTTTGTTCTGACCTGGTTGCTTAATTAGAAAGCAATTCTTGCCAATAAAGCACTAACAAGCTATGAAATTAAATTAACTCTGCTATGTCAGGTCATTCTCATATCCTAGATTTTCTTTCCCTTTCTATCATGCAAATGATTTGAAGGCTAAAATGGACGAGTAATTCTCAGTCCTTCACTTTTTTCTCTTCATTTTTCTTCCAAGTATTTAATTAAACCCAATAGTGCAGAGAAATACACACAGGTGTAAATGTAAATAAGCTAAATGGAGAAATGCTGCTCTCTCTTGTCATTTGCATGTTATTGATAATAAGGAGCAATTAAAATAGCTGTTTAAGACAAAATTAAGCAATAAGGGCTCAAAATCACTAAAGTGAAGCAGAAGTGTTACTTTAGCAATAAGTGCTTTTTATTAAGCAACTGGGTTGGAGCAAAAACCTGCAGCCACTGCGGCTCTCCAGGACCGTGATTGAGGACCCCTGCCCTAGCCGATATTTCCATGCTTTCCTTTTGTCTAGAGCAGGGATGGGCCGCAGTGGCTGCAGGTTTTCATTCCAACCAAATTGCTTAATTAGAAACCAATCTTTGCCAATCTCAGACCAATGTAAGGTTCTTATATTGTAGATTTTTTCCTTTCCAAGGATATCATCCAAATGATTTGAAGCCTAACACTGATCATTTTTAGTCTGTCACATGTTTCTATTAAGTATTTTCTTAAATCCAACAGTGCATGATGAACACACACAGATGTAATTGGAAAAAAGCTAGCTGGAAAACTGCTGGCTGCTTTGTCATTTGCATCTTATTGCTAATAAGGAGCCATTAAAACACTGAATGCAGCAGTTTAAGATTGAAATAAGCGATTAAGGGTGGAGAACCTTAACAAGTGAGACCACGAAAATGAAACATCAAAATATCACTTAAGCAATAAGTGTGTCATCAGCAGTAATTGACTTCTCATTAAGAAACTGGGCTGGAACGAAAACCACAGCCAGTGTGGCCCTCCAGGACCGACAATGCCCACCCCTAGAGAAGTTTTCCTTTCTCACGTCCCCAGTGTGTAGGTTGGGTGATTTGATCATTCAAAAGTGTGTGTGTGTGAGAGAGAGAGAGAGAGAGAGGGCCCTGTAATGTACTAGTGACCTGTCCGGGTCTAATTCCTGCCTAGTGTGAAATGCTGACTGGTTAGGCATAGTGTCATTGTAGGCTTAAAGCAGATTAATAAAGAGGGATGACACCATTGTTGCAACATACTGTAATGAACTTTATCAATATATTTTTCACACATGATGGGAGCTTTTATTTCATTTAATTTGTATAGAGCACACTTTCACTTTACATCTAGAGTAACACTGGAAAATAAACAATAAAACAGAAGAGTGTCACGCAGTAATGGACATGCAGATCCTTCCATTTGGTAAACCTGCTTAATAATGTTGCATGGAATCACAGCCTGTATGTCACGCAGCAGGAATGAACCCCGGGTGGGGCACCACACGTTCATACGACCCCACTTTAGAGAGGACAGTTAGCCCGTACGGGTGGAATGGCTAACGCAGTAGTTAGTCCAGCTGTCTTGCAGATTCAACGCACACACACCTTGATGTTTTCCACATGGAGTGAGTTTGTTCTTTCACCTTATGGTACCAAGTACTGCAGTTTTCCTCCCTAACATCCATGAGGACGTAGTGTTTAGGGGAGTTGGTAATTCAAACTGGTCCCTTCTGAATGTATGCGTGTGAGTGGACTCTGTCCTGTCCAGAGCTGTTTCCTACTATGTGCCCAGTGCTAGTGGGAAAGGGACCAGGCACCTGCGACTCTGAACTGGATGTAATACATTTGAGAATGTTACTATATGATAAGTCATCATCACCATTTAATTATCTAGACCTGCTTTACTGAGATCAGGAGTGAAGGATACTGTACTGCCACTACAATTGTCACGAATAGTAGTAGTAGTAGTAGTAATAACAATAGCAGTATGATGGCATGGCATGATTATATAATGGTTCGTGCTGTAAGCTCAATGGGACATAGCAAGGACCTGTTTCTGTTGTCTGGTTGACCACGTTGTATGGGGTTTGCACTTTCTCCCTTTGGGTTTTTTGAAGAACATTTGTTATATCTCCGATCTAGAAGATGTGCACTAGATCAATTTGCTGATTCTAAGTTGGCCCTTTATGAGTGTGTGTGCCCTGCGATGTCTTCTCATGTTAGTTCATCTTGACTTGAATGCTGTCGGGATAAGCTTTAGTTCCCCACACAATTGTATTATAATAAGTGGGTTAGGAAAATGAATGGACGGTAATGATCATCATCATAATCAATAATAATAAAAGTTATTAGGGCAACATTGTGGCAAAGTGATCAAAGCTGATGCTTCAGAGCTCCAAACTCCATGGGCTCAGAAATAGCCTTTGTGGACTTTACACATCCCCCTGTGTCTTTGTGGATTTTCTCCAAACACTTTGATTTTCCTTCCACCTTTAGAACATTAGAACACTCTGGACGAGAACAGGCCATTCAGCCCAACAAAGCTCGCCAGTCCTATCCACTTATTTCTTCCAAAAAAACATCAGGTCAAGTTTTGAAAGTCCCTAAAGTCTTAATGTCTACCACACTACTTGCTCACTTATTTCAAGTGTCTATCGTTCTTTGTGTAAAGAAAAACTTCCTAATGTTTGTGCAAAATTTACCCTTCACAAATTTCCAACTATGTCCCCGTGTTTTGATGAACTCATTTTAAAATAACAGTCTCGATCCACTGCACTAATTCCCTTCATAATTTTAAACACTTCAGTTATGTCACCTCTTAATCTTCTTTTGCTTAAACTGTAAAGGCTCAGCTCTTTTAATCTTTCCTTATAATTCATTCCCTGTAGCCCTGGAATCAGCCCAGTCGCTCTTCTCTGGACCTTTTCTAGTGCTGCTATGTCCTTTTTGTAGCCTGGAGACCAAAACTGCCACTGGTACTCCAGATGAGGCCTCACCAGTGTGTTATAAAGCTTGAGCAGAACTTCCTGTGACTTGTACTGCACACATCAAGGCGCTATATAACCTAACATTCTGTAAGGCTCCTTAATGGCTTCTGAACACTGTTGGAAAGTCAATAGCTTAGAGTCCACTATGACTCCTAAATCCTTCTCATAAGGTGTACTCTTGATTTTCCCACCGCCCATTGTGTATTCAGACCTCACATTTTTACTTCCTATGTGTAATGCTTTACATTTACTGACATTAAAATTCATCTGCCACAAATCTGCCCAAGTCTGTATGCTGTCCAAGTCCTTCTGTAATGATATAACAGATTCCAAATTATCTGCTAATCCACCTATCTTGGTATCACCTGCAAACTTAACCAGCTTTTGTTACTTATATTCCTAAATAATCATTTCTATATATTAAAAATAGCAGCGGCCCTAGCACTGCCCCCTGCTGGTCACCACTCTTAACATCAGCCAATTCTGATGAGGTTCATCGCACCATCACTCTCTTCTTACTGTGTCTGAGCCGATTCTGCACCCATCTACACCCTGAACTCCCACTTCTTTTAATTTGATACCCAACCTCTCATGTGGCACCTTATCAAATGCTTTCTGAAAGTCCAGATAAATAATATCATCTGCTCCACTTTGATTGTATCCTTTTGTTGCCTCCTCATAGAATTCCAGCTTGTTAGTAAAACATGACCTCCCTCTTCTGAACCCATGCTGACTGTTCCTAATAACTCCAGCCCTTGCCAGGTGTTGCTCAATCTTATCCTTAATAATTCCTTCCATTAATTTTCCTGTGATGCTTGTTAAGCTTACTGGCCTATAGTTGCTTGGATCTGCCCTGTCACCCTTTTTATATAATGGGATGATATTTGCCATTTTCCAGTCCTTCGGAATCTCTCCAGTGCACAGTGACTTCCTAAAAATATGTGTCAAGGGTTTATATATGTACTCACTAGCCTCCTTAAGAACACGAGGATAAATATTATCTAGTCCTGGTGATTTGTTTGATTTCATCTTATTTAATCTGAGCAGCACTTCTCCCTCTACAATTTAAAAATCCCTCAGTACCTCTTTAGTAGTCGCGTTTACCTCTGGGATGTTATCCACTTGCTCACTTGTAAACACCTCAGGAAAAAACACCTTAAGAAGTATGTGTGGTACATTAACTGGCAACTCCCTTTGCTGGGTGTGAATAAATGTGTGTATACAGTATGTGTGTGACTGTACCCTGTGATAAATTGCCACCATATCCATCATTGGTTCTCATCATACTCCCACTTCTGCAGCAACTGGAGTTCATTGTGGGTTAGAAAATAAATTCATACTAAAAACAACACACAACTAACACCAAATCTCCACATGTGACACTTCTTATTGCATCACCGGCCCTCACCAAGTTTTAAGGTGCACTTCTTGATCTGTGACACCAGAGGGTGCTTGGCATAGCACACAAACTGCTTTCCACCATAGGAAGAGTTGGATTTGAGTAGGACGATCTTGGAGCCTTCTTCTGGAGTTTCCAACATTTGGTCATCTCCGACTGTCCACCACAGCAGTCCTTGTGGCTTGCCTCCTTCCCAGCTGCATTTTAACATCAGGTACTCGTTGAATCTTGTGGGCACGGCAAAGCAGACAGGCTCGTCAGGTGGCAGCTCTACAAGGAGGACAGAATCAAGTCAGAAGATGCTACATGCAAAGATGCCTGGCACCCTCCGACAGCCTTTCATTTTTCTTGGCTATTTATAATTTCATCTTGTGATTGGTGAGACACCCATTGTTACTATCAAGTGCTCTGTCTTGAAGGCTGCAGCTGAAGTAATGCTGAAAGTCTCTTTTTCTCTGTGTGTGTGTGTGTGTATATATATATATATATATATATATATATATATATATATATATATATATGCAGTACAGGCCAAAAGTTTGGACACACCTCCTCATTCAATGTGTTTTCTTCATTTTCATGACCATTTACAGCACTCCATCACTCTCCTTCTTGGTCAAATAGCCCTTACACAGCCTGGAGGTGTGTTTGGGGTCATTGTCCTGTTGAAAAATAAATGACCGTCCAACTAACCTTACTTCTGCACAACACAACTGCTGGTCCCAACCCCATTGATAAAGCAAGAAATTCCACTAAATAACCCTGATAAGGCACACCTGTGAAGTGAAAACCATTTCAGGTGACTACCTGTTGAAGCTCATCGAGAGAATGCCAAGAGTGTGCAAAGCAGTAATGAGAGCAAAGGGTGGCTATTTTGAAGAAACTAGAATATAAAACATGTTTTCAGTTATTTCACCTTTTTTTTTTAAGTACATAACTCCACATGTGTTCATTCGTAGTTTTGATGCCTTCAGTCATGAAAATAAAGAAAACACATTGAATGAGGAGGTGTGTCCAAACTTTTGGCCTGTACACTATATATATATATATAAAATCCAACGTCTATCAGTATGTCTGTCCGCTCTTCACGAGAGAACTACTTAATGGATTTAGATTGGTTTTTTTTTCTGGAATTTTCTTGAACATTCCAGTTGATTTTGCGACTTCTCTCGTTGCGCTATGTATCATAGTTCGCTTGTGGTACTAATTTATTTGCACAAATCCAAGAGACACGCAGCGAGCCGAGGGGATGGGGCAGTGCCCTCTTCACTCACACACCAGCCTCGGGGTGTGCCTTACCTCCGCTTAGTTAACGAACAAGAGAACTACTTAATGAATTTAGATTGTGTTTTTTTTTTTCTATAATTTGCTTGAACATTCAGGTTGATTTTGCGACTTCTTTCATCACGCTAAGTATCATAGTTCTCTTGCAGGAGCGATATATTTGCGGTAATCCGAGACAGAGCTGCGGGCTGAGGGGAGGGGGAAGTGTGCCGGGCAGGGCCCTCCTCACTGTTCTGTTTCAGTACTACGCAGGAGGAGGACGGCTAGTAGATAATATACTGTAAACTGCTTCGCAAGCTGGATAGTGCATAAGAGTCATGGATGGAGGTGACGTTTCGAGCGCAGTTTTTCATTTTTAACATTACATTAAAATGTCTGCCCTTGCTTTGTGGAGTCTCCTATGACTTTTTGAATATACTTTGACTTGGTGAGAATATGACGTGACTAACCTCTAGAGACCAATTAGGAGTTACTTTGTAAAGAGTTTCCTGTGAAAGGTGTTGTATAAAAAGCTGACACCCTGATTAAATGTACTCGTTGGTACTCACGTGCTGTGATGCTGCAGCTGGCCTCTGTCGTCAGTGCCAAATGGGATGCCAGGCAGGTGAAAGCACTGTTGTTGGGGGTCTTGGGTCCAATGAGAGTTAGATTGACATTAGAAAACGAGCCGTTGGCTTGCTCCTTAACCCCGGGTGTTGTCCAGCGCAATGAAGCCAGGGGGTATCCTCCTTCCCACTGGCACCATAGGGTGAGGTCTGAGTGATTGTTACTGGGGAGGATCATGCATTTGGGACTCCCATCTGGCAGATCTGAACATATTTATGGTTAGTAAAAAATGAGTTAGTGGTTTAAAGTCTGGGTACTAGCCTGGCATCAGCCTTAAGTTAACGCTGACTAACATTAATGATAACCCCCCCTCCCCCCCCATCCCACTTGTCCCACACTCATAGCCAAAGCACATTACCTCAGATGCCAACCAGACCTTAGAGCTCTGCACTGGAGAGGGGGGCTCATGCTTGGGAGAAGCAGACAGCAAAGAGACGAAGCAGGAAAGCCAGAGTGAAGTGGCAAGAGCATGGCAGTTGGCACAAGAAATGGCACTCTTGGCACAAAGCACAGTACTCACAGAAGACTGCCAGGCTGATGGTGCTGGTGGTCCGTGTGTTGCGCTGGATGTTCTGGGCCAGGCAGGTGTAGAAGCCTGCATGTGTCCGGTAAATCTTGCTGATGTTGAACTGTTGGCCAGTGGAGATCTGCGAGTTGTTGTAGAACCAGATATAGCTGCTGGGGGGGTTGGAAGGGGCTTGGCAGCTCATGGATACGGCACGCAGCTCCACTGCAGAGTATCCCTGCTCAGTCACCGTGTAAGGGGTGATGTTGATCGCTGGTGGGTCGGGACCATCTGTTGACAAAAGACACTGGGGTGAATGGTGGTGGGGGGTGTCAAGGAGTGTACAGGACATGGCAAAGCAACCAACCATGGACTGGGGGTGTGACTCACTACTTGGTGATAACCAGTGCCCTGCCTTTTTCATTTCTCCCCCCCCCCCCCATGTTCTACACTTTTGCCTCACTGCTCCACTCTGTTACCCCCCCCCCCCATTGCATTATCTACTCTCACTGTTGTATTGTACTATGTTTCCCTTTATTGTCTATTCTGTCAACTCTTGCCGTTAACCTGCCATATTGTTTACTTACAGAATCTTCTTTGGGTACACACTTGCTGCCCACCCAATTATTCCATGGCTCCTCATTTTTCCCTCTTCTATTTCACCAGTTCTGAGACTCTAATAATATACACCAACTGACCCACTACTCTAATAACTGCCCAATTCCATATTTTATTCATATACTGTATTATGTTAAAGCACAAGCCCCTTGTGTCATATTATGGTTCTCCCAACAGAAATCTATAGATTTGCTCTGATGGACAAAGACAGAGGTACTCAAGTGATGTGCTGAAGGGCCATGGTGGCTGTAGGCTTTTGTTCCAACCCAAGGATAAACTAAACCATGTTGATAACAGACCTCATTTATTGTAAAGATAGTTAGTGTTATCCTTTCTTTCTTTCTTTCTTTCTTTCTTTCTTTCTTTCTTTCTTTCTTTCTTTCTTTCTTTCTTTCTTTCTTTCATCCAAATGATTTGTGGCATGGAGATTAATCATTTTCAGCTCTTCTCTTTCTTTTATTTCTAACATTTTATTAAAACAAATCCTTCATGATAAAACACACACACAAATGTCAATGGGACGACGGTAGATATGGTGAACACATTGCCTCCTTCTGCACGGTGACGCAGTGGCTAGTGCTGCTGCCTCGCAGTAAGGAAACCAGGGTTTGCTTCCCGGGTCCTCCCTGCGTGGAGTTTGCATGTTCTCCCCGTGTCTGCGTGGGTTTTCTCCAGGTGCTCCAGTTTCCTCCCACAGTCCAAAGACATGCATGTTAGGTGCGTTGGCGATCCTAAAGTCTCCCTAGTGTGTGCTGTGTGTGTGTGTGTCCTGCGGTGGGCTGGCATCCTGCCCAGGATTTGTTCCTGCCTTGCGCCCTGTGCTGGTTGGGATTGGCTCCAGCGGTTCCCTGTGACCCTGTGTTAGGATATAGCGGGTTGGACAATGACTGACTGACTGACTGACTGACATTGCCTCCTTTTATCATTTGCGTCCCATTGAGAAGCTCATCAAGAAAACAAGGAGCGATTCAGAATGGAGAATGGGGATGTTTAAGAGCACAAGAAGTGATTGAGGGTTGGGAGTCCTAACAAGTGAGTCAGGATGTGCTTGAGCAACACTTCTAATGCATTGGAGGTTGGAACAAAAAACTTGCCTCCCTCCAGGACTGAACTGAGGAACCCTCGGGGCTAAGAAGGAGAGGTGGAAATCAAACCTACATCTTTAAAATTCAGTATGGTTGACTTATTCCCCTTGAGGCCACCGAGTGGAAACTGAAGAGAGGGGCATTCAAGTCAGCCACCAGGCAAAAACCTCTTCATATGAAAGGTCATGGAAATGTGAAGAAAATGAATTGAAGTGGAGACCCACAGAGTTAATGAAAAATACGTTCAGAGGGTCCTTACTTCAGTTCATTTTCTTCATTAATTATTGAAGTTAATTCATTCAAAAGAAGTTAATTAGCACCAAAAACCAGTCACTAATTAAGAAAAGGGTTAGTGACGATGCAGATGGTCCTCCTCCACATGGAAGTCTGTTGAACCAACACTGTCAATAGTTGTGACAATTGAGGACAATTCTAAGATGATGCCAGAGAATGGTGGAAAAAGTGCCCAAGTGCTTTTATTAAAAACAGTCAAAAACAAAAGTAAAACCAAAAAAGTCTACACGCTTTGTCAGTGGGGCGAACCAGCCCCTAAAGCGCCTCAGCATGCACTCCCTTCCGGATCTCCAGCTCGAGCTGCCTTCTCCTTCCTGGTGTCTGGATCATCTCCTATGACTGCCTTTTCCTTTCTTTAACCTCCTTCTGTTCTATCTTTTCTCTCTTTTATGTTGTTACATCCCTCTGTGACGGCCTGTATATTCACGCACACCTGTCTCCGTGGGCACAGGGCCTTAATCACACACCGCAGGAAGCCAATGAAGCAATTGAGAACAATCGCACCCGCACGTGCAGGTGCGACTCACCCCAACTACCTCATTAACTCCCTGCGGTCATGCAATCACGCCCATGGAGAGGGACATGGCTTCATGGATTTAAAACCTGGCCATATTTTGTTGTAGCCATGGACTTGCTATACCACACCCTCCAGGACCGGAATTTGAGACCCCTGGGTTAGCTGTCTCCTCTACTCTGGAGAACTGAGTCCACTTGCTCCTCAACATCCTTTATCTTTTAAATTAGCAGGTCAGTCATTAAAGCCTAAAACCTTTTGAAACAGAATGATGTTGAAGAGAAGAAGTACTTACAGATGACCTCCACACTGATCTGCTCACTCTTCTCCTCGTTGACCTCATTAGCTGCCGTGCAGAAGTGCAGACCTGTGAGGTTCCGATGGACGGCGGTCATGTTAATTGTACTGTTATTGGACTGCATTACCACAATAGGGTTTCCAGCCAAGGGCTCTTGCATCCATACATAAGTGATTGGCCCCGTCCCAGCATCAGCTGTGCAGGATACTGACAGAGGATCGCCCTCCTCGGGAGAAATATGGCTGATTTGGAATGTCGGCTTGGAGATGGGCACTGTAGAGAGAGAGAGAGAAAGTAAGGGGTGAAAACCCAGAGGCCACAAGGTACGGGTAATGAGAAGAGGAATACAGTTACTCACCGAGCACCAACAGCACAACGTAGTAGTAGACCATCTTGACATCAGTCTCTGTTAAGTACAGGGCCTGGCAGGTGTACAGGCCCTCAGCCGACAACTGCAGGTTGCTGATGCTCAATGATGTGCTTCCTGTTATCACGCTCACTGTCCCCAGGCTGCTGGCCAGACTCTGCAGTCGAGGTCCATTTCCATAGTTATAAAGCAGGGCCTTCATGCTGTCTGTCCCTGGCTTGGTGTAGCCCCAGATGTAGATCTGAGGCAGAGATGTCCCACAGTCCAAGATGACAGACTGTCCTTGGACCCCCTTCATCTGGATATTTTTATACTCCACTTCCGTGGGGTCCATAATGGCCAGTCCTAACAGGGAAGAGAAACAATTTCCTAAATAATTCGAAGAAGTATTTAGATGTTTAATTATCACTGCTATTAATTTGAATCCAACCAATTCTAGTTATACATTTGGTATTCCAATATTTTAACATCTACTTGGACAAAGGAACTTCCAAAGGTTTACAGAGCAATCAATAACAAAGCCTCGCATACCCACATAAGGCATATTTAAGAATGATGGAGCAACTCTGCAGTGTGAGTGTATTTTTCTTATAGCTTCACACTGGTCTTCTGCAACAATGATCTCAAAAACAGAAGTGCAAATGCTAGAAGAATCAGATGCCTAGAGTGACAGAATGACTACAGAACACTCAGAGCTGACGTTACCCTGACCAGCATCAGGCGGTTTAGAGAATAAGCAGCAGAATGCCAAGCTCTGACAGGATCAGAGTCCAGAGTCGGGCCAACAGGTGGAATCATCTAAACAGAGTTTGAGAACGTTAGCACTGAGCTACATGCAGCAACCTTTCACCTCCATAACATCCAAGGGTGTGTGTGCTCTGCTTCGTGTGGGTCAGAGGTGGCATTGCTTTTGTTTGCAGAGTGTGTATTGATGAGGAATGTGATTTGTCTACTTCAGATATGCATATAGCATTCTCTGTAGCTGGTCTATTACATATTCCATAGTACCAGATGCAGATTTCTGTATTCAGCCATCACTGAGCAGTAATAGGATATCAGGTGTAATAAGGAAAAAACACACTGTGCTACTGAGATGAGAGACTATACTGCAAATGGGGAAACCACGTGACACTGCCTGATCTAACAGGACCAGAAGCCATGGGGTCAAGCTGAGAGTCTAAGCAGATCTGGCTATTCAGTGGAAAAACGCAGCAGCCTTATACTTGACAGAGCTCAGATTCAGTCAAGTGAAAGAACATGAGTTTTGTAGTCTGACAGCATCACACACTTTAGAGGGGAAAATAGCAAAATATTAAAAGTGTATCAGGATCAGAGTCCAGACAGTCGGACTAAGCCACCAGGGTCCTACAGCATCAGGCTATTCAGTGGAAAACTGCAAGGACCGTACACTTTACACATCGACATGCAAGACTGTGAAGCTTCAGGATATTTCTATCTGACAGGATTACATGACATAGATGTAAAATATTGTAATGGAGGAGAGTGGGGGGGTTTGGAGCAGACGCTGATACTGCGCTTTGCCATACCCACCACATGACGAAACTACTCAGGATCCCAGATTAGGACCCAAGTGCAGCCATGCAGCGGGTGACACCTTACCACCACACTAGTTCAGATGGAATGGGACCAGTGTGAGGTTCTTTATGGTGGCTGGAGTGCCAATTCTGCCACCAACCTGCAGGTTGGAGGGCCTACATGCAGGGCTGGATGCAGGTGAACGTCATACCCAGGATGGAGCAATTGCAGGTTAAGGGCCTTGCTCAAGGTCCCAATGAAGTACAGTCACTTTTGGTGTTTACAGGATTTGAACTGGCAACCTTCCGATTACCAGTGCAGATCCCTAGTCTCAGAGCCACCCCATGTAATAGTTAGATAAAGCTTTATTTATCCAAAGAGAAGTTTAGATTTTTTTTTACAGAAGATCAGTACAAAAATATAACAACAACCATTGCTCCCCTCAAACACACACAAAGAGTTATCAAAAGGAAGAACATTTTCTGACTTGGCTAATAATCAGAGAGCAGTTACAGTGAGGCATCATAAAGTCGTTGGTATTAAGGAGCCCACGTAGTGTTTCTTCACACACTTCTTTTGAATAATTTGTTGGTTCAAAGTCCTCAATGCTAGTGTGTCAGAGAGAGGATGTGCAGCATTGTTTATCATGGCCGTCAGTTTTGTCTTCATTCTCTCCTCCAGTGGAGTGCGTCCCAGAGCTGAGCCGGTCAGCGCCGTCTTAACATATGGGCACTGGCCGGGGGCCCCAGGAACACAGGGGCCCACGATGTTTCTGATGCCAATGTATGTTACTGTTTTGTGATCAAAACAGGGGCCCCAGCACGCTACCCTGCCCAGGTGGTAAGATGGCCCTATGAGCCTGCCTTCTTGACCAGCTTTTTGATTCGATGGGCCTCTGTTGAAGTGATGTCACACTGCAGTGGCCATCACAGAGTAATAGAACATGTAAAAGGAATGTGGTCTTTTAAGAAAAAAAAAAGTCTTCACTGCCCTTTCTTCTACAGTTTTTTTGTATTACTAGACCAGTCCAGCCTGTCATTGATGTGGACACCCCGAGTACAGCACACCACCTCCTGAATGGTGTCCACATAGGGGTTCTTTAGTGAAAGTCATTAAGAAGTTCCTTGGTTTGTTGATGTTGAGTTTCAGACAGTTCTCCGAGTTCTCCACCCGACTCCTATCCTTTTCCTCCTCCTGCCTTGTCAATACACTCCATTAGCGCAGAATCATTTGAGTTTCTGCCGGTGATGTGAGCTGCTTTTATATTTCTAATCTGAGGTGTACAGGATTGAAAGAGAAGAATGTCAGGATTTGTCGGGATCGAGCAGGTTCTGATGACATCAGCTAGTGGAGCCATCTAACAGGATCAGACTACAGGAAAGTCACTTCATGGTCCCTTTGTTGGGTCCACCTGTCTCACAGTCAGTTCATTTATATCAGTTCTTTACGCGATGGATACAGTAAGCTATTAAAAGTGCAGCACAGAGATACTGGCTCAGGGTGAATCCTTTCGTAGCTGCTGATGGATTTTGTACTTGGAATATTTTGTTTCAGCTCATCCCACACGTACTCCATTAAAATGAGTTTTTATTTTTATATTCCCAAACCATTCGCAGACTCAGATAATCTTAGGTGGTAGAGCCTGAGCGGTCTAAAAATCTTGGAGGGGTATATTGAGGCCATAAAAGAATGCCTCTGGTATACAAAAATGATCAAGTCTTCAGTTATTACCAATTTTAACAAATCTATTGTGTGCCATGAATACACGCCATTACAGTGCCACACCAGCTGGCTCACATCTCTTCTGCCTCTTTTCACATATGGACTGGTTTTGCCTTAATAAATAATATTTATTATTATTATTAGTGGGTAGTGCTGCTGCCTCGCAGTTAGGGCACCTGGGTTCGCTTTCCGTGTCCTCCCTGTGTGGAGTTTGCATGTTCTCCCCGTGTCTGCCTGGGTTTCCTCCCACAGTCCAAAGACAGGCTAGGTGCATTGGTGATCCTAAATTGTCCCTAGTGTGTGCTTGGTGTGTGGGTGTGTGTGTGTGTGTGTGGCGCCCTGTCCGGGATTTGTTCCTGCCTTGTGCCCTGTGTTGGCTGGGATTGGCTCCAGCAGACCCCCGTGACCCTGTGTGGAGTCCTCCCTGCGTGGAGTTTGCATGTTCTCCCCATGTCAGTGTGGGTTTCCTCCAGGCGCTCTGGTTTCCTCCCACAGTCCAAAGACATGCAGGTTAGGTGGATTGGCGATTCTAAATTGGCCCTAGTGTGTGCTTGGTGTGTTTGTGTGTGTCCTGATGTGGGCTGGCACCCTGTCTGGGATTTCTTCCTGCCTTGTGCCCTGGGATTGGCTCCAGCAGACCCCTGTGTTAGGATATAGCAGGTTGGATGATGGATGGATTATTATTATTATTCTACATAGTGATGTGTGTAAAGCTGCAGGATGATTGTTTCCAGCACACAAGGTGCCCACTATTATGCCAGCTCAACAGACACTTAAGTGATTAGTCTTGCTCATTCTCTCTCTGAATTACACACACTGCTAGCTGTCTAAACCCAGTTTGGAGAATGGCAGCCTTTACTTCACAGCAGTACTGGACACACACAGACCCACTGTCACGCACTGGGTACCAGTTACCAGGCATGTGTGAGGAAAATCCTTGTGTAAACTGCACAAGATAAATGTCCGAAGTAGCTTTTGAACCCAGGGCTCTACTGTGTAAAGCAGCAGCATGAACTGTCCAGAGCACGTGCCGGTGTCACTCAATGAAAACTAGTATTTGAGAAATGGTGGAGAATATGAATTTCTAGCAGCTTTGGATTTTCTGGATGGAAAGTAAATGAAAATCGAGATAGAAATTGAAGCAAGGCTAAATGATAAGACACTTGGGTGGGAATCACTGGACACCAAGACCTGAATGCAGGCCACTATAGCTTAGCAGAGCCCAGCTCCTTAAAGAAAAGCAGCAGAATACAAAGATTGAACTGGGCCATATCCTGGGGAAAATGCTGTAAGAGAGTTGTATGTGGCTGTGTGGCATCAGCATCTACAAATTGGGCAATGGGGAAAGAAGTAGAATACAAACTTTTCAGAGTATCACAGTCTACAAATCAAGACTGGGTTATAATGAGATCCAGCCAGGATCAGGCAATTTCGACAAAATCCAACAGAATAGCAAAATCCGACTGGATCAGAGGATGCAGTGATGTGAAAATGTCACTTGGCAAGATTCAAACGCACGAGAGTAAAGCTCTCCTAAGGGGGTCATACTTTTAAGACTGAAAGGTAGCAGAATAGCAGGGTGTGACACCATCAGACAGCTCAGGGACAGATCAGGATTGGGTACTCTGAGGGTGCTGCTGTAGTCAAATAGGGCTGTGCTGTTCATGGGTAATACAACAGGGATGAGACAGTTAGAGTCTGAAAAGAATTTTTAAAGAATAAAAAGGTTTAATAGGATGAGGCTGTTAATTGGGAAACTACTCTGGATTAAGTGTTGATATCATTTGAATAGAAAATCTCTGAAAAAATCCAAATCCATCCATTATCCAACCCACTATATCCTAACTACAGGGTCACGGGGGTCTGCTGGAGCCAATCACAGCCAACATAAGGCACAAGGCATGAAACAAACCCCAGGCAGGGTGCCAGCCCACCACAGGGCACACACACACACACACACACCAAGCATACACTAGGGACAATTTTAGAATCGCCAATGCACCTAACCTTCATGTCTTTGGACTGTGGGAAGAAACTGGAGTACCCGGATTAAACCCATGCAGACACAGGGAAAACATGCAAACTCCACGCAGGGAGGACCCGGGAAGTGAACCCGGGTCTCCTAACTGTGAGGCAGCAGCACTACCACTGCACCACCGTGCCTCCCTAGTAATAACATGCATTGCATTTTCCATTTCAACAGCTGGCACATCACAGCCTGTTTTAGTAATAAAAGGCATTACATTTGTTATTCCAACAGATGGCACATCACAGACATTAACACTGCTTTTTTAAAAACCTCATGCCAAGTAGCATATAAGAGACATATTCATGGCATGGTGCACTGCCAACATTAATGAAATGTTGATCACTTCGATTTCAGCCCCTCTTTGACAGGTACAGTAGCACAGGTAGTTTTCATTAATTAAATAAATTTCTTCAATAACCCAATTGTTGCTTCTTTCTTCATAATATTCTAAGGATTTGACCCTTCCTCACTAATTATGGCACACGACTCCTTATTCAGGCAGTGGTTCTCTCTCAGCTGGGCTATCGCAACTCTCTCGGACGGGGCCTCCTTCGACTGCAGCTGCTCAGTTGGTGTTCTCTGTTCTTCTTTTCACTCCCAATACTCTTCTGTTTCAGTCTCTCCACTGGCTTCCTGTTTCTGCAAGAATTCAATTCAAAAACCTCATCTCGACTTACGGCTCTTTGAATGGTTCTTCACCTCCATATCTCCAATCTCAGGTCTCTCCATATATCCCTTCGAGACGTTTCCGTTGTACCAGTGCTTGCCTGCTTACCATCTTTCTTTTTCTCAGATGTGCCAAGACTGGACAACACTTCTCCATTCAAGCTCCAAAGCTGTGGAATCATCTCACTCTGACTATCAAATGTCACCCAATTTACTCATGTTTAGGTGTCTTTGGAGAACACACTTTTTCTTTAAATATTTTGGGACTATTCAAAGTAAAGTTTCAGACCCTGATGTGTGTCTTAGTCTGACTGTGGGTATAATGATATAGTATTAGTAGTATGACTCCCTCTAGCTCGGGTTTTAGCTTGGGTTTTATCTCGTTCTCTGTTGCTTTTTCATGCCTGCCCCTTCTAATCATTCCTGTCTGCATTATAACTTGCTTTGTAAGTCTCTTTGGATAAATGAGTCTACTAAATAAATAATAATACTACTCTGTACATGTGACAGTAATGATCCTGTAAACTAATATCCCCATGCCAGACCACATGATGGAACGAGATATTCAGAATAGAAAACCACAGCCATGTCATTTTCAATCCCTACTTGACTATAAGAGGAAAATACAACCGACATCCCTGTGCGACATGATTGACACATAACACGTTGAAAATGTCAAAGGGCTTTCAGTCTATAACTGGTGACATTAATCACTCCCCCAGGGAAGATTTGCACTTTAGAGGAACAATGATATAATACAATACAATACAATTTATTTTTTTATAGCCCAAAATCACAAAATGGGCATTAGCAGGCCCTGCCTTTTGACAGTCCCCCAGCCTTGACTCTCTAAGAAGACAATGAAAAACTCCCAAAAAAACCCTTATAGGGAAAAAAATGGAAAAAAAAAAACTTTGGGAAAGATACTTCAAAGAGAGACACATTTCCAGGTATGTTGGATGTCAAAAAAAGGGTAAATTCAATACAATACACCTCAATACAGTATAATAGTGCAATAAAAAATATTACAAATACAGAGCAGAATTCAAAAGTAGATGATATCACATAATAAGATTTGGATTTCTTCAGAGTCCTGGAGACCTCAACCATCAAACTGCCTCCCCCTATTGGCCATTCCATAACTGAGTTAGCGCTGTGCCAGCCAATCCGATTAAGGAACCCCAAAGCAAGATCCCACAACAGAGGTTGATTCTGCAGAACATGGAGATCTAACTGGATCAGACTACAAAGGGTCCGGGTATAAGATGTTGAAATCTACTAGCATTTGAGTCTTTTGAAAGAAGGTAAAGGCATATAAAGAGGTCTAACAGGAGCAGGTGTTTACTGGAAACCAGTATGTAGTAACACTTGACAGAATCAGAATACAAAGCAGGAAAGCTTCAGGCTACTTCTTCCTGAATTGGATCAGACTCTTTAGGAAAGAAACTAAAAAGGGTCAAGATGGGCCTTAAGATGGCACAGCTGGCAGGATTTGATTGTTGAACTGTTATAGAACAATAGCATCAGATAGAATCCAACGCCTAGTGTAGTCCTATGAGATCTGACTGGGTCAAGGCTGCAACAGGCTGAGTTCTAGAAATCTGACATTTAACAGGCTTAAACACTTTTGGGAAAGAGAGAAAATATCAGAATATCAATATCTGAGACAATTATTTTAGGTAAACCAGTCCAGGAAAATAAATATAAGAGAGTATGACATCTTTAGGATTATGATCTTAGTAGAAAACACCTTAATTCTTAGAGTCATTTGAATAAGAATGCAAGAGGTTGAAACTACAGGCTATGGAGGCTCAACAAGATCAGACTCTAGATATTAAAATAAAGGGAGCCAATGAGCAAAAATTGTTGACCCCTAGAAGGACTCCTAAGAGTGACATGTGGATGATTAGGCTGATCCAGATAGACTCGGACTATGACTGTAAGGCTGCAGGACACAACTTGACTAGATTGGTAGACGTACCGTCACCAATTAATTCCTGTTAGCAGACGCCACTTCTTTTTGAAGTATTAATAGGATCGGATTGCACGAGAATAAAAGATGGCTGTAAGTGAAAGGAGCAGGGCACCAAAATCACACAGGGTCTGACTCTAACAGGTAGGGCTCCAGGGCACTGCCATTATTTCGCTTCTTTGAAGGAAAACGATAGAAGATCCCACACACTGACATCTGACAGGATCAGTCTGTGAAGTTAATGCTGCAGAACAGTGAGGTCTGACAGGATCAGAGTAGTTACAGATCACTGAAGTCTAGCAGGATTCAACGTTTTAGTGATGCAGTAGCGTAACAGCTGTCCACGCCGATCAGATTTGTTAGCCCAGACTCAAATCTCAGAAGTAAGACTAATGAACTAACGAGATGAGCCAAGAGAGCAGATGCACAGGCTGCTGTGATTTGACAGGATCAAACTCTTTTAAAGGAAAGGAGCAGAAGACAGAGATCACACAGCATCAGGGTCTTCTGGAGGTGGGCTCACTGTGTTGAATGCCCACCCAGATCAAAAAGGAAACGGTAAATATGCAACTTACCATCATTGAGGTTTGGCAACAAGGAGACACAAAATGTTATCCAAAGACTCCGGACCCCCACTAGTCTACTCCCCATGTCGCCATGACTCAAAGCTAATTCCCAAAACACAGAAAAGCCTGATATGGCCGTCAACTAAGCAGGACACCGGTCAGATTGCTAATGGGTGAGACGAACAGATCAGGTGAGCTGTAAAGAGATGTTCCTCCTACAGACCGGGGCCACTGGGCTCTCCGTGAGGACTTTACCTGATTCACAATCAATAATTCAGCCAGCCAGCCATCCCCTGGGATGGGTGTGTGCCGCTATGGGACGTGGAGGTGTTGAGTTTCGGAATGAAGGCTCATTATCATCTATAATTGACAAGCAAGAGATAAAAGCCATCTCAGTTTCATTGGGAGTATTTGGAAACGAGAGCGGCAGCTCAGAGCCCTGGACGAGTGACATGGGGAAGTAGGAGCGGTGCCAGCCTTACTGGTACTGAGGGTCCCACTAAAGACCATGCAAACGTGACTGGAACTCAGAGTGCACAAGAACTGGTGGACATTGTTTATCAAGGACCAGGGAGAAGTAAGGAAGTCCAGCATTCATTCAGCTTGCCCACCTAAAGTGACCCCCAAAAGAGAGGCGTCCAGCTGCATTGCTAGGCTGATCGTCATTTGGAGAAGTTTCTGTTATCGAGACTGGGCTTTTCTAAAGGGCCATGGATGTTCTAGAAACTTCCACAATAGCTAATGGGTGGTGAACGGACTGGTACAAAAATGGCTGCCATCGCATCATCCAGGTGGAGGCTACACATTGCAGGTGGCTGAAGGGGCTCCACTCTGTCTGCGCTATATCCATTAAATAATAAATAAATCATAACTCTCTGAAACTGGAATGAAACTTAAAGAAACCAAAGTCATAAAAATGAGCATCTTTATTATAAGTAAAAAACACAAAGGAGGAAATGAGCAACAAAAAAGTGAAAAATAAAAGGGGGAAGAGAACACAATGTTGCTGTCACGACTGGTGGTTGTTTTGCCACGTTCTTCCAAAAATGTCACCTCTTTATGTGTTTTTAGCCAATTCAGAAGGTGACTTTGCGTTTTGTGATGTGTTTAAATGTGTGTGTTCTTTATTTGCCTTCTCCCACTACGCCATTTTGTTTTCATCAGGCTGCGCTGTTTCACTGGCTTTGTTTAGCAGTTGATAATGGCAACAGCAGGGGTCACAAAACAAAGTGACATCAGGGGGTCACAGGGTAGAACAGTCGATACCTGCCGTTGTTTACTTGTTCGAGCTCAGAGATTTCTCAAAAGTCAAAGACAGAATATCAGAAACGGGTCAAAAGTGGGAGAAGCAAAGAAAACGTGTGTCAAGAACAAAATGAGGAGCAAGAAACAAAATGAAAGACGTAAGCAAAAGTTCAATACACAAACAAACAAAGCATGAAGGTTTCTAGCAAGTGATAGAATTATTTTTATTTTATGTACAACTCAGATAGAGAAAGATTGTCCCGGAAGACATTTTTTATCCATGGTGTTGCAGTACCCAGGTCATGACCTCTGATAACACGCCCATAACAACCATCGCACATCCTAACAACGGGAGCCCAACAATGTGATGAATATTCACAATCACCTGTAAAGGAGTAATTCCAATCAAGTCGGCCATCTTGCTTTTCTAGGCAACCCTTCATCGGTGAAGGTAGGACAGCCGGTCCACCCCATCCCACCTCCCCAGTGCTACACCAAGCACTCCCATCTCACTCCTCCATCCGTCTTTCCCTAAACCTCTGGGCTCTCTTCCTCCCCCAATCTGAGCTACTTTTCTAAGCTCGTCTCCCAACCCCAGGCTTTTGATCCTCAGGCAGACTTCATGTCTGTATGTATCCTCCAACCAATCTTTGAACTTCTTGGGACTCCTCCTACAGGTTTTAGGTGTACTGCAGCCAGGCAGCCCATTCAGCCCCACCAACCTGTAACTTAGTAGTCAACAACAACAGTGCAGTCCATTTGTATTGTAAAAGCCCTCCTTGATGCCTCCTATTGCCCACCATTGACTTTCTCTTGTTTCTGTGCCACTTGATTAATATATGATATTTGACCTACAGTACAATCCCTGTGGCATTCCGGCCTCCTTATTGGCAAAGTGACATGTGCCCCTGTAGGTCCCATACTGTCCCCATTATTCTGCAATCCTGATCCCTAATATGGCTACTCATTGCAAGTTAAAGACACAGAAAACAGAATTCCAAGAATTGTAAATGGAATCAAGGAAATCTTCTTTGTGCTGTTTAGCATCAGAAGATGGGACAAGGAGGTATAGTGAAGCTTACAGCATCCAAGAATCTCCATTAATGTGTTTTCTAAACCACTGTAATATCAGACAAATAAAGTCATTTTAATCTATCTATCTATCTATCTATCTATCTATCTATCTATCTATCTATCTATCTATCTATCTATCTATCTATTATATAGTGCCTTTTACATCTGCCTAGTATATAGTGCCTTTCCTATCTATCTATCTATCTATCTATCTATCTATCTATCTATCTATCTATCTATCTATCTATCTATTATATAGTGCCTTTTACATCTGCCTAGTATATAGTGCCTTTCCTATCTATCTATCTATCTATCTATCTATCTATCTATCTATCTATCTATCTATCTATCTATCTATCTATTATATAGTGCCTTTTACATGTGCCTAGTATATAGTGCCTCTCCTATCTATCTATCTATCTATTATATAGTGCCTTTCCTATCTATCTATCTATTATACAGTGCCTTTTACATGTGCCTAGTATATAGTGCCTTTCCTATCTATCTATCTATCTATCTATCTATCTATCTATCTATCTATCTATCTATCTATCATATAGTGCCTTTCATATCTATATATCTTGCATTTTCCATTTCATGGTCTCTAACCCAACACCCTTCTTGGCCCCATTGCATACCATGGAGAAGCCCACCCTGGATAGGACGATAGTCTCTTACAAGGCTCACCACTACACATTTTCAGGGTGTATCGTCCCCTTCCTCTTCTTTAATTTCTCAAAGGATTTGAGGGTCACCTGCTTCCATTGCCACCACAGACAACCCCCAAACGCACTCTTGGAATCTCAGACATCCGTCAATAAAGCACCTCTCCTCTTATTATCTAATCATACTTTAATAATTTAGCCCTTCGTATTTACAGTGCAGGGCAGAGGATTGCATTTCTCAATCTGAAGGGAAAGACAATCGCGAGCCTACATCATTGATGAGATTCTCACATTGCAGCGCGAGCCGCAGGAATATTCCAGTTTTCATTTCATATTATCAGAAGCTGCGGAAACTTGGCACTACACAAAAAAGTGAAACTCCATCGCCTTCCCAGTACCAGAGGCCAATGATGGTGTAGTTACAGGCAGGTGGGCACTAGAAACTGGTAGAAAGTTAGCATATGAACTAGCAGAGAGAATGAAATAATGGAGGGATGTGGGGGGAAGGGGGGGTTGCACAAAGATCATCAATCAGGGCTTGCGGTTCATTTGGTGACAGGTTTTCCCCAGTGCTTAAATAGTTAATGAAGTTGTGGTGTAGTTTGCTGTCTTTATTTGTTTTACTGTGCATTACTGTTGATTGAAGAAGACACCGCATGAATGTTGATATATCGATTGCTTTATTGATTGCATTCACAGCAGTTTTGCCAATCTATGTGGCTAGTTGGGTGCTAATGGTTTGCACCTTGGCCATCACCAAGGTTGCGGTGTGATATTCCAGCTTGGGGTCCGACCCCTCCATTAACTATACATGGTTCCAGTAATGAGAGCAGTCGATCCACGGAGGGGTGAGTCAAAAACAAGGCAGCAGAGAAGTAGGACCCAATCAAGTGATGCCACACAGGTAGCCAGCATCTGCAAATACCAAATCAATCAATCAATAAATAAGTGACTTGAATATAAAAATTAGCATGGATGGAAAAATCAAGAGTGGGAACTGACACCACTGGAATAACAGAAAGTGTCAGATCAGACCGATACACACTGGTGCAGTTGAGCAACAGTTAATACAGACAGGGTGACGTGGGGACAGACAGCCAAACACAGGCTAAGGCAGCGTTTCTCAACCTTTAAGTATTTGCAACTTGAGTTTTCATAACAGTTTTAATCGCGCCCCCCTGTCGTTTTTTTGAAAGGAGCCCACTAATACCAATTTGTTCTTTTTTAATTAGTGATATATCATAGATGCATATTTTATTATACCTACTTAACTTTTATTGACATTTATCTAACTCTATATTTATTTTTCTACTATCAGAATGTACTTTAAGTTTTTCATATTTTTGATTCGTTTTCTTTTTTTCACATCTTCGCGTCCCACTTTTTGTTACTTCGTGCCCCCCTAGGGGGGCCTGCCCCACAGTTTGAGAACCACTGAGCTAGGGGGACCTCTGTGAGGATAGACACCATGAGGCCATACTGCCACCATCACTGCCACAGTAATGTCTCACTGTGACTGAGACTGCCAAGTCAAGAGTTTTCTTTGTTCTTAAATCTTCTTCCTTTTTAGTCATTCTGGTGTCTGTCCCTGACCATGTATGTATAAATGTCTATTTATATATCTACTTAGGTAATTATTTATTAAAAAAGAGTCTGTAAAGAGCTAAATTTCCCCCAGGGACAAATAAAGTTCTATCTATCTATCTATCTATCTATCTATCTATCTATCTATCTATCT
>JANRMT010062802.1:18290782-18301857 GCA_026402145.1 Polypterus bichir lapradei
TCTATCTATCTATCTATCTATCTATCTATCTATCTATCTATCTATCTATCTATCTATCTATCTATCTATCTATCTATCTATTATATAGTGCCTTTCATATCTATCTATCCTTATATAGCACCTTTCACATCTATCCATCTATCTATTTTATAGTGCCTTTCATATCTACACTAGATGGACAAAAGTATTGAGACACCTGACCATTACACCGACAGGGACTTTAATGACACTGCATTCAAATACATAGACTTTAAAATGGAGTTGTTCTCCCTCTAACAGCTTCCACTGTTCATGGAAGGCTTTCCACAAGACTTTGGAGTGTTTCTGTGGGAATCTGTGCCCATTCGTTCCATAGAGCATTTGTGAGGTCAGACAGTGATGTTGAATGAGAAGGCCTGGCTCGCATTCTCCATTCCATTTCATCCCAGACTTGAGGTCAGGACTCTGTGTGGGTCAGTCAAGTTCTTCCACACCAAACTCATCCCACCATATCTTTACAGGGCACAGTCATCCTGGAATAGAAAAGGGTTTTCCCCAAACTGTTTCCATAAAGTTGGCAGCATGATGTTGTCCAAAATGTTTTGGTATGCTGAAGTAAAAACATTCTCCCGGCATCTGCCAAACCCAGACTCGTCCTTCTGACTGTCAAACAGAGAAGCGTGATTCCTCACTCCACAGAACACATTTCCACTGCTCCACAGTCCACTGGCGGTGTGCTTCACTACATCTAATGCTTGGCATTGGACTTGGTGATGTGTGTCTTGCAGGCAGCTGCTCATCCGTGAGAATCCATTCCATGAAGCTCCCACCACACAGTTAATGCCAGAGGATGTTTGGAACTCTTCAGCTATGGAATCAGCAGAGCATTGGCAACTTTTCCACACCATACACCTTAGCAGTCATTGACCCCGCACTGTGACTTTACGTGGTCTTCAGCTTCATGGCTGAGTTGCTGTTGTTTCCTAAACATTTCCACTTTCCAATGATACCACTTACAGTTGACCGTGGAATGTCCAACAGGGATGAAATTACATGAACCTTCTTATTGCAAAAGTGGCATCCTATCGCAGTACCACGCTTGAAGTCACCGAGCTCTTCAGAATGACCCATTTTGTTTCACAAATGTTTGTAAATGGAGACGACCTGGTTAGGGGCTCGATGTTATACACCTGTGGCAGTGCCTCTGATTGAAACGCCTGAATTCAATAATTACGAGGTGGGTCCCAATCTATCTATCTATCTATCTATCTATCTATCTATCTATCTATCTATCTATCTATCTATCTATCTATCTATCTATCTATCTAATAGTGCATTTCACTTCTATCTATCTATCTATCTATCTATCTATCTATCTATCTATCTATCTATCTATCTATCTATCTATCTATCTATCTATCTACCTGTGGCTGACGCCACAGCCTACGGATATTCTTTAAGTTGTAAAATGATGCCATCTAGTGGCCAGTCTAACACATCAACTTCACTGACGTTTATCCCCATTCAAATTCTCAACTCTCTTTTTCTGTAGTACATTTGTTCCCAGACTCAATTCTGGGGACCCGCTATGGTTCCCATTTTTTTTTTTTTTTTACGAACAACTTCTTATTATTTTTTAATTGGACTAGCCTAATTAAGAACGTTCTTATTTACCAATTTTCATGTTTTGGGGTCAGTGTAGAAATTTCAAAACTAAGTTTGGTAAATTTTTACTGTTATGTGCAAAGCGTTTTTATATGTTACATAGGAATAATTAATTTATTTTTTTACCTCAGTGTGTGAGAATGCTTTTCATTCTGCTTTTCCACTATTTACTAAAAGAGCACATTGGTGGGTTTGAGTAGTTGTGGCTTTTCAGCATTCCGTGTTGTTTGACCGAGTGTCTCCTCTGCAGGTTGTTGTCATTATTAGAATAGAATGAGGGGCGGAAACGACAGAAAAAGGGCAAACTAATAGAGAAACAACACAAGAGAGGGTGAGTGTTTAAAGCTTTAACAAAAGGTACAAACATTTTCCAATGTAAAGATCACACTGCCGCTGCTGTGCTTTGCTGACTGCAGATTATGAGAAGAGAAAAAAAGATCAGAAAATTAAATTAACTCAGTTAGTTCAAATGACAACAGATTGTGAAACTGGTTGAAACAAAAACCTGCGGCCAACGTGGGTCCCCAAGGCAGAGTTTGGGAACCGTTGCTCTAATAGGAGAATATGGAATAAAATTCTGGATTAAATTAAATAAATAAATGAACGTATTGTGAAATTTGTCAATAAATAAACGAAAACAATGTCATGTGAGCATATATTGTTTGTTAGCTTATTTTTTAAATGTATTTAATTCTTTGACACTACAGTGATATATGGAAGGTTATTCCGGCATGATTTAACCGTGTCATAACTAAACACATATAGTATCAACCAAATGATCGATTCATTTTCACTACGGCACACAATTTTCGTGTCAGTTCACAATGCAATACAAAAGGTTATTTGCAATTCATAGATCGTGTGTCGTAACTAACAGCAAAGCAGGCGTATTGCATTTCGCTTAGCGGCGCCTCCGTGCGTGTTGCATTTTTGATTCGAGAATGTTCTTTAATCGCGTCAAAAGTATTGTAAACGTAATCAAATGACCAATCAACGTCAAAAGGTGGGGCAAAGGGTGTGAGTTTACAGTGACGTCTCAGCCAGCCGAGTCGTAGGGAGAAGTCCGTCGCCTCAATTGACCAATCGGACTTCTGACTACGGGGGTGTGGCTTTCTATCGGAACCCGCTACACAGCCTCATAAAATGATTGACGGCACAAGCAAGTTCATATTACAACTTCACTAAACGCATGAACCAAATACAATATTGTAAAATAAAATAGATACATGTTCTAAAGGGGGTTTGCAGAGCAGTGTCATAGAGGAAACATTTTTGTTTTCCAAAAGAGCCATCCACTTGAAGCTTCCGGAAAGAACTTTTATTTATTTAGATTTGTAACAGGCTCCATAAATGAAGAGATAACAGATTTGTCAAATGCCACAGGGTTCTTGATTTAAAAGGACTCTCGCTGCACACAGGTTCAGGTTTTCTTGATCTGTTGTATCCTCCGAGCCCAGTCTCCGTCTCCCGCTGTAGTTTTTCATTCTAACCCTTTTCTTAATTAATGACCAGTTTTTGCTTCTGATTGACTCTTTTGCCTTCATTTTAATTACCTTTCTATTTAAAACTCAGAACCCTTAACTTTTTTTTTTCCTTAAGTAGCAGCCAAACAATAATGAGGTACAAAACAAGCCAACACATGACCAGCTAACTTGTGTCCATCATACGATATCTAAAAATTAGGAAAGGTGAACATCTCAGTAATGTTGATCTGCTCAGGTCCAACATTTGATGGTGGCAGAATGAGAGCAGCAACAAGCGATAGAATGAAATAAAGGGTTTAATAAACAGCGAGAATCGGCTTCTTATTAAGAAACCGGTTGGAGTGAAATTGGTGTTTGTTTCATGCCCTCAATTAGCTAGTCATTTGATGGCTCACTTCACGTCCCATTTCATTTCGGCCAGGACCAAAATTTCTCACCTCTGGGCTCAGAGATAAACAAAGCAACGTTACACTAAATATCAAGGAAAAAGCAACTAGTGGCATCAGCTTATTCATTCATAAGAAAACTCATTTTAGCAAAATGTAACCAAATATATAGCAAATGTAAGTCGCCTTGGATAAAGGCATCAGACAAATAATAATAATAATAATAATAATAATAATAATAATAATAATAATGTCTCAGTAAACAGTACGACGAGTTGAAAAAAAGTAGCGAGAACATCCTCAGTGAGAACTTTAATACAGATGGATCATCAAGAGCAGACCCATAGAAACAGAAGATGAATTATTTAGAAGAGCCACCAGAGGTCGCTCAAACACAAAGTCACGGAGCTCAGGCGCAGAGGTTTGCGGCCACGATAACAGGGAACTTCTTTAAACTGGACTTGACTCTGTCTCGGTAAAGACGAGTCCAGGGATGGGGTGGTGAGTCAGTGACTGAACTGGGAGTTCAGCTATAATAATGCATATAGATTAAATGGGGCGAACAGGTGTTGCAATTATAGGAATTAGTAACATGGCATACCTCTACTTAATCAAACCCACTTCTTTCTTTCAACGCTTCCAGGAGCTGAAGCCTATCCTGGCAGCACTGGTGCAAGGCAAGAAGCGATGGTGGATGGGATATCACCCAACCGCGGAATACATTACTATGCATACTGCCTCCTTCACACTCCATTAGAGCAAGTAAGTTAAAAAACTGAACAAATAATTAAAGATGAGACGTATTTATCCACCCATCAATCAGTTCTCTAAACCTACTTAATTGAAATTTCTGGTCACAGGGTACCAGAGCGTATTCTGTCACCATCTGCTGCCAGGCACAAAACAATTCTGAATGAGGAGCTACTTCATTGCAGAGGTGATGATTAATAATACTAGAAGGTACAGTAAATTATTGAATAAATGAATCAATATAGGTAAGATTTATTTATTCACACACCCTTCCATTTATTTACCGAGTCTGTTTAATTCAGTTTTTGGATGATGGCACCCCCTGATTCTGGAGGAGAGCCACTCTGCCTATGAGATTATAGATAGATAGATAGATAGATAGATAGATAGATAGATAGATAGATAGATGATATGAAAGGCACTATATAATAGATAGATAGATAGATAGATAGATAGATGATATGAAAGGCACTATATAATAGATAGATAGATAGATAGATGATATGAAAGGCACTATATAATAGATAGATAGATAGATAGATAGATAGATAGATAGATAGATAGATAGATAGATAGATAATAAAGATATGGTAGCTGCATCTGTTGAGGGTTTCCAAACAGTTCAGAAGCAGCTACCAGACAGGCATTTCAACTGAGCATGAAAAATGAGTGTGTCATCTTTAAAGATTTTAATGAAATTCAAAGCAAACAGTTCACACAAAAAAACAAGGGAAAAAAAGTTGATGATGCACACCAAAAAGGGGAAAAAAGGGAACCATACAATATTCTGCTTGAGGATTGAGTATCTAGGTTACATTTCTCAAGGTTTTTATATGTTATCTCAGCATTGTTCTTAATGGCTGTCAGCTTTGTCCTTATTTTCTCCTCCATAACTGAGTCTGCCTTTTTGGTCAGCTTGTTGATTAGGTGGGCTTTTCTTGAAGTGATTTCACTGGCCCAGCCCACCACACTGGCCATCTAAAACATTTAAAGGATATCACTACCCACATTAAAGAAGTGAAGACTCCTAAGATTGGAGTAAATGTACGTGTGCTGGTGTGCAGCGGCACTCCTCACAATGCAAACCCCACGACCAACCTGTATTTAGAAATAAAACATCCGCCCTTTCAACAAGCATTCGCACTTCCAAGGAGGCCTCCCTCCCTGCCCTACAAAACAGTTTTTGTACATCAGCATCTTTTGCACCTCCACGGGTAGAGTTCCTCACACCTACAAGCTCTGAAATCAGGTGTGATTTCAGATCTTCTTTCCCCGCAGTCTCTGCAGAAATTCTAAAATTGGCTTTCAGCATCAAGTCTAGAACTTTATATCTGCAAGAGGCGACTGAAGATGCCAAACCAACAAGGAGATCCACCAGCTCTTTCTTTTTCCACTTCAGCCACTTTGCATTTTTTGAGCCATAACACCAAGGGCTGGATGGTACTGAAAGCCGCAGAGAAATTAACAATATAATGCTCACGGTGCTGCCAGTTTTGTCCAGATGGGAATAAGCATTGTGGTGCAGATAGATGATTGCATCTTCCATTCCTGATAGGCAAATTGCAGGTGGTCTACCACAGGAGGTCTCCTACGGTCCAGGGCCAGCACCTCATGATGTGAGATGCAAGTGCCACTGGCCCATAGTCATTAGATGGTGAGGAGCCCACATTACAATGCAGCAGCCACACTTTCTGGAGCCTTAGGGACAGGCTGAACAGGTGATACCACTGACACCACACAGTTGATCAGCCCAGATCTTAAGAACTCAAGGATGAACTCCATCTGCTTTTCAAGTGTGAGGCCTCCTCACTTGGCCATCAGTTATGGAGAACCCATACTGAAGGGCAGAGGTGCACTCATCCCTTGCCATTCCAGTTGAAGTGGTAGGAGTTTGTGATTCAGTAGAGATGGTGTGTGTGTTTTGGTCATTGGAAGAAGGTGGTGATGGAAAATCTATTTAAAAAAAACTCATTCAGGTGGTTAACTTTGTCCACATTCTCTTCTAGTTCTTGAGCATGTGTTGCCGGAGTCCAGTAATTATGTTCAGTCCATTCCATGCCTCTTTCATGTTATGCTGAGTGATTTTTTTCTATAGTAATAATAACTAGCTGTCCCCTGCGGCTCTACCCGTGTAGTAGTAAAACAGGACAAACTTTAAAAATCAATAATAAAAAAAAACATCATTTGTATTGAGAAGAATTTATATTGATATCTTTTGTATCTGAGGGGCTCTTGATATACAATGTTATTGGACTGGCTATAAGGGGCGAGAATGTAACTGTGATCTCTTTGGCAGAAGTTTTAAATGTTGGCGAGATATCTCCGGCCAAGCAGAAGGGAGGTACGTCAAACATCGGCACTGTATCTGATTGTGTTCAGCTCTGACGGGAGAGCGCCCCCCCTTGCATGGGGTGAAGAGCACGTGGCCGTGATATCTCCGCAATGAGCAGCTACCTTCTAAAACACACGTAGCTCTGATCTCTCTCTCAAAAACGTTAGACGTTACTCTTTAACAATCTGTAGATGATAAGGTCTGCTGAACAAACAGGTTTATCGCTAGCTAAGCGGAGGCAAGGTGCGCTCCAACACGTGGCGAGAGGAAGAGCGAATCGAACAGAGGCTGGCGCGTGAGTGAGGAGGTCTCTGCCCAGCTCGCGACTCCTGAGGTCCCGTCTCCCCCTCCCCTCAGCCCTCTTGCGTGTCTTTCAGATTCGCGTGAATAAATCGGTGCCGCAACTGAACTATGAAGCTACAAAATCAACTGGAATGTTCAAGCAAATTGTAGAAAAAAACCCGATCTAAATCCATTAAGTAGTTCTCTCGTGAAAAGTGAACAGACAGAGAGACAGATGTTGGATTTTATATATATATATACTCAGCAAAAAAAGAAACGTCCCTTTTTCAGGACTGTGTATTTCAACAATAATGTTTTAAAAATCCAAATAACTTTACAGATCTTCATTGTAAATTGTTTAAACAATGTTTTCCATGCATGTTCAATTAACCATAATCAATTAATTAACATGCACCTGTGGAATGGTCGTTAAGACCTTAACAGCTTACAGAAAGTAGGCATTTAAGGTCACAGTTCTAAAAACGCAGGACACTAAAGAGACTTGTCTACCGACTGTGAAAAACACCCAAAGAAAGATGCCCAGGGTCCCTGCTCATCTGCGTGAACGTGCATTAGGCATGCTGCAGGGAGGCATGAGGACTGCTGATGTGGCTAGGGCAATAAATTGCCATGTCCGCACTGTGAGACGCCTAAGACAACGCTACAGGGAGACAGGAAGGACAGCTGATCATCCTCGCAGTGGAAGACCACGTGTAACAACACCTGCACAGGATCGGTACATCCGAATATCACACCTGCGTGACAGGTACAGGATGGCCACAACAACTGCCCGAGTCACACCAGGAACACACAATCCCTCCATCAGTGCTCAGACTGTCCGCAATAGGCTGAGAGAGGCTGGACTGAGGGCTTGCAGGCCTGTTGTAAGGCAGGTCCTTACCAGACATCACCAGCAACAACGCCGCTTATGGGCACAAACCAACCTTCGCTGGACCAGACAGGAGTGGCAAAAAGTGTGTGAGTTTCTGCATGACAGCAATGTCAGTGTTCTGCCATGGCCAGCGAAGAGCCCAGATCTCAATCCCATTGAGCACGTCTGGGACCTGTTGGATCGCAGGGTGAGGGCTAGGGCCATTCCCCCCAGAAATGTCCAGGAACTTGCAGGTGCCTTGGTGGAAGAGTGGGGTAACATCTCACAGCAAGAACTGACAAATCTGGTCCAGTCCATGAGGAGGAGATGCACTGCAGTACTTCAAGCAGCTGGTGGCCACACCAGATACTGACTGGTACTTTTGATTTTGAGCCTCCCTTCATTCAGGGACACATTGTGAAACATTTTTAGTTTATGTCTTATGGTGTTGACTCTTTTAGTGTTCATACAAATATTTACACATTAAGTCTACTGAAAGTAAAAACAGTTGAAAGTCAGGGGACGTTTCTTTTTTTGCTGAGTATATAATAATAATAACGACATTGTCACAATATGTTTTGTGACTACATTGCCAAAAGTACTGGGACCCCCTTCTCCAAATCATTGAATTCTGGTGTTCCAGTCACATCCATGGCCACTGGTGTATAAACTCGAGCCCTTCAGCATGCAGATGGCTTCTACAAACATTTGTGACAGAACGGGTCGCTCTCAGGAGCTCAGTGGGTTCAAGCCTGGTACCGTGATAGGATGCCACCTGTGCATTAAGTCCATTTGTGAAGTTTCCTCGCTACTAAACATTCCACGGTCCACTGTTAGTGGTGTTAGAACAAAGCTGAAGCAATTGGGAACAACAGCAACTCAGCCACATCAAATCACAGAGCGGGGACAGCGCATGCTGAGGTGTGCAGAAGTCGCCAGCTTTCTGCGGAGTCGATAGCTACCGACTTCCAAAAGCTCAAGAACAGTGCGGCATAGACAGAAAGCTTCATGGGATGGGTCTCCATTGCTGAGCAGTTGCAGCCAAGCCTGACATCACCAAAGTGTCAGATGCAGTGGTGTAAAGCCCACCGCCCATCACTGGACTCTAGAGCAGTGTAGACTTGTCCTCTGGAGTGACGAATCACGCAATCCGACGGACGAGTCTGGGTTTGGCGCTTGCCAGGAGAACGGTACTCGCCTGACTGCACTGTGCCAAGGGTAAAGTTTAGTGTAGAGGGGGATAATAGTGTGGAGTTGTTTACTAGGGTTTGGGCTTGGCCCCTTAGTGCCAGTGAAAGGAGGTCTTAATGCTTCAGCATACAAAGCCATTTTGGACAATTTCATGCTCCCAACTTTGTGGGAACAGTTTGGGGATGGCAACATGACTGCGCACACACCACTGCACAGAGCAAGGTCTATAAAGAAATGGAGGAGCGAGGAACTTGAGTGGCCTGCACTGAGCCCTGACCTCAACCTGACAGAACACCTTTAGGGTGAATTACAGCGGAGACTGCGAGCGGGTGAGCCAGACCTTCTCGTCCAGCATCAGTGCCTGACCTCACAAATGCTCTCCTGGTCACAAGTCTTCATGAACACACTCCTACACCTCGTGGAAAGCCTTCCCAGAAGAGCTAAAGCTGTTAGAGCTGCAAAGGGTGGGCCAACTCCATGTTAAAGTCTGTGTGTTAAGAGTGGGATGTCAGTAAAGTTCGTGTGTGTGTGTGAAGGCAGGCGTCCCAATACTTTTGGCAATAGTGTTAGACTATGTTGGACATACAAATGATCAAAAGGTTTGTTTAATTCAAGGTAAAACAGAACATAGGAAGATTAAAACGTGAAAGTTGCATGACGAGGGATCACTCACTCATTCGATGATTCTTAGCCTCCTAATTCCCATTATCAATAGATGAAGGAAATGCTGTGCTTAAGGTAAAAGCCATCACCCGAGGAAGCTGAAGGGTGGTACACGAAATGCATTGTGACCTGATTATCGATTTGATTTTTTTTTGTTTTGCCTCATAGTGCCCATACTTTTCAAGACACACAGATAGCAAATTGGAAAGCAAAGAAGAGAAGTTGCAGTTACGTTCTGCCATTCAGCTCATCCATTTCCACTTCATACAGCAGGGCTGCAGTCTCAGAGGCTCCTCATCTCACTCTCCTTCACCACGGAGGCCAATTAGATCTTGACAGGACCGACATCCATCAGAGAGACCGTCGTTGACAATAATGAGAAATAATCTGGACAGATGCCTCTACAACTCCCTTTGACGTTGACTTTGTGTGTCAAAGCAGCTCGCCCTTCTTTCAGCCATTTCAGCTGCTAGCACGCTGCACACACACATATTAGTAGTTCCCACTTTCACTGTTCAGTCACACTGGATGAGTTGTATTGATCTATAACAGAAGAAACTCTAAGAGATTCCTGGTGGGGATGGCGGGGGGTGATGTTAGATTTAAAGAAGAGATCACTAACAGGGTCAGCGACAGTTTTAGATAAGCTACATAGTGCTGATGTCTCACCGTCTCCATTGGAGAGAGACTCTAAGATCTGGACACATCATTCTGACAGGATCAGGCTCACACGACATAAACTGCCCAGTGCTAAGGTCTAATGCGATTAGTGGCCAAGAAGAAATGGGGGAGACAATTCAGGGAAAGTCAGAGCATAGCTAACTTTACTGAGTACCTAACAGGTCTAACAGGATCAATTTCCAGCTGAAGGAGTGACAGAAGGCATAAAATTGCAGAATAAGTAAGCCCTGAGGATAGAAGGAAACCAAGATAATCAGACATAGCAGGGAAACTCATACAGTGGGTAACTATTCAGTAATGAGGTCTGGATGAGACAAAAATGAGAAATCTGCATAATAATGAAGTCTGGCAGAATCAGACTCCAAAGGGAAGATCTGGCAGAACCAATTTGAAAGAGTGTAGGCTGGTTGGACACTACAGTCTAGCTGGATTACTCAAAAGAGGGAGAAAAAATTAGTCAAGTTGGAGATCTTTCAGGATCAGACTCCAGTGATGTAGGGCTGACGGCACAGACTAAAATGATCAGTCTGCTGGAAATACAGTTGTTGAGATGAACAAATCTTTTATGGCTACTTGCGGGAGAACTGTAAATACTAAGATATAGCAGACCCATTCATAAGCAGGGTAAACATATATATTTAATTGGATCAGATTCCAATGAGCAGCTCGTCAGCAAGGTCAGACATTAATTTAACAAGACAAGGAGAAGGAGAAGTTGTATAATTACTAAAGACTAACAGGATCAGTCATTCATAGCACTCATGCCAGTGAGGTCTGACAATAGTGGAATA
>JANRMT010062802.1:18301867-18314518 GCA_026402145.1 Polypterus bichir lapradei
GATTTGCAGAGAAGAGAGGTCTGACATTAGATTAATAAGATGAGGCACAAAATCAAGAAAATGTGTAGAAATGCTCCAAAGACATATGTGTCAGTGAGATGTGACATTATAGTAATGAGATAAGGTGTATGAATACCAAAGACTAACAGGATCAGACACTCAGTATTTCACATTAGTATTTCAGTAAGGTCAGACACTAGTCTGATAATTCACAAATGGGGAAAAGTGCACAAATTCTACAGAGTAATAGATTTAGGCACCCGTAGCCTGAAAGGTAGTGAGGGCTGACATTAGTGTGATAAAATGAGGCACAAAGGCGTTAAAGATGTACAACCCCGAAGTCCAACAGGATCAGACTCCAGTAGGGATTTCTTCAGATTAATGAGAATCTCTTAAAGGGTAAGAATACAAGAGAGCGAGATCTGACCACATCAGGCCCCAGGGAGATTAACAGGAGACCTCAGAGTGGACCACGTTTGAAGTGCTGAACATTTGTAGAAACCCTGAAGGGTAGTTCTTAATTTGCCCTTTTGATACCACCACTTGTTTCTTTTTCCCTGAGTCCTTCAGACATTTTCCCAGCAGTCTGAGCAGCACATGCCATCACAGTGATAGGAGTGAGCCATAGGAGATCATTATTTTCAATTACCTAACACGTTTTTCATGATCAGCATTTCAGCAGCAAACTGCCAGGTCCTTTTACTAGGAATGATGGGTTGTTTATTAAAAAGAGGAAAAGCTCCAGTAATCTCCAGGTCTCTAGTGGCGGGACCCCTGCCGTGGCCATGTCTTTTGAGAACTGCAGTCAGCCTCTTTAAGGGTCACCTTGGTCAGCTCTGGCAGCCTCGATTGTCAGAGGATGATCTGCTTATATTTCACATCAAACAGTTTCCATTCGAAGGAAGTGTAAATGTGCAGCTCCCCGGTAACAAATAATTAGAAGTGTGAAAAGAGATGGAGAGAGGGATAAGGAGATAATAAGATACAGGGAAAGAAAGGCAGGAAGTGATAATAAGAGTGAAAAACAGAAGGGGAAGTAAAATGGGACAGCCCGAGCCCCGAACCCAAATAGTAATGGGGGGTCTGAAATAACAGGTGGGACGTAATATGATGAAGTCACAAAAGTCCGACAAGTGTGACCAGCAGCATCTGTGTGGGGGTAGCGGTGGGGGGCTTAGCTTTGCTAAATGACCCTCAGGGAGGCAGGCCTTGAATAGAAATGAGGAGAAACAGAGACAGATGTGAGAAGGGGTGAAACTGAGAAAAGAAAGAGGAGTTAAGGCAGAAGTCGTGGAGCTGACTGTGACAAGCGGAAACGACACACGATAATAGAGATGTGAGCTCCATTTTGAATGGAAAAAAAAAAAACAAACAAAACCCACAGACTTAATACCTATGCATGAAATTGGACATTTATGAATCTGAACACTTGTGTGCAAATGTGTTTACATTTAGGAACACCCTGGCGTCTGAATAATAAATTAATTTGGTAGAAAAAATGCGGAAAGCATGTCAGCGTAGACGTTTCTATTGTGTAAACCTCTCCATTGAACGCGCTAACAGACAGTACAGCGAAAACACCAGCCCACTCGTCGACAGCCAAATGTGCTCTGAAATGTGCACGTACTGTCAGGCTGCATTAGAGCGTATCAACACAGATACATACTCTTATCAGCTGCACAAATTTCTCAGCTTTTGGGGAAAACAAACAAAAAAAAATAATAATTCAAGACGCCAGGAACGAGTGGGCTGCACTGTCAATCAACCGACATTTTCTAAGGGGTGCGTGGAAAGATATGTGGCGGAGATAAATGAAGGAAAAAAACCCAACTACTTTACCTTCTCCTCATGGAAGTTAATCAGGTTGCAGCTGTCAGTTTAGTAAGCGATGAACACGTCATGTCGTCATATTGCGAGAAATGAGTGACACAAACGGCATGCAGTCTCAGCTTCAAACGGGATGCCACAGAATGCCTGGCGCACTGCGATGCTAGAATATTCTTTGTTCAGCAGGTAGAAAATTCTTTGTGAGTTGTGACGATTGTAGTTTGGGGATCCATGATACCGTATACGGCACAGGTGTCGAACTCCGGGCCTGGAGGGCCGCAGTGGCTGCAGGTTTTCATTCTAACCCTTTTCCTAATCAGTGACTGGCTTTTACTGCTAGTTAACTTATTTTCCTTCGTGTTAATCTCCCTGTTTTTAAGGAATAAGTCCTCTGAATTGATTCTTTTCTTCATTAAGTGGCAGCCAAACGGAAATGAGATGTGAAATGAGCCAGCTAAACTGGGAGCTTCAAACACCTGCCAATTTCACTCCAACCAGTTCCTTAATGAGAAGCCAATTCTTGATGTTAATTAAACCAATAACTTAATTCCACAGCTCGTTGCTGCTCTCATTCTGCCACAGCAGACATTTCCAAAACTGTTGATTTTCTTTTTTTTCTAAGAACACCATCAAGATGTTTTGGTGACCTGAGAGATCAACCTTACTGAGGCTCTCACCTTTCTTTATGTTCAGATAACCTGGTTAGCTGGTGATGTGGCAGCTTGTTTTGTGTCTCATTATTGTTTGGCTCCTCATTAAGGAAAAAGAAAGAACTAAGGGGTATGAGTCAAGTTAATTAAAACAAAGGCAAAATAAGTTAATTAGAGGCAAAAACTGGTCACTAATGAAGAAGATGGTTAGAATGAAAACCTGCAGCCACTGCGGCCCTCCAGGCCTGGAGTTTGACACCCCTGGTATACGGTGTACCCCAAGGATCGGCCTGCTGTCGCTTCAGTCTACACGCTTCCATTAACCCAGATTATCAGGAAACACAAGGTGAACAACCACAGCTATGGAGATGACACGCAGCTTTACTTATATACAGAACCTGATGACCCTGACGCACAGGGAACTCTCATCCAAAGTCTAACTTGTGTCTCTAATCGGATGAATTCATTTAATTTCCTCAAGTTAAATAAGGAAAAAGCAGAAATCTGAAATGTACTTTCTCAATAATTTGATTCTTTTGTGAGTTCTCTAATTTCACACTGGGTGCTGCATGAAAAATGAGCCCACAAATCATGGAGTACATGACTAGACTGCATGACTTTGGTGACAGAAGTTGTGAAATTCTTTGAAACGTTTTCCGAAACTTTTAAACATTTTTGAGAAATAGAAGTACTCTTTGCAGCCTTTGTCGATTTTCGCAAAGCGTTCGACTCAGTTGATCGAGCTGCCCTGTAGGACATCCTGAGGGTTCGCGGGATCCCCTCGAGGTTGTTGGATATCATGGGCGGCCTGTACACTGGTACTGTGAGTGCTGTGGAGAGTGGAGGCAGGACCTCTGTGTTTTTCCCAGTTGATTCTGGGGTTAGTCAGGGGTGTGTTGTTGCTCCTACTCTGTTCAATGCTTGTATGGACTGGGTGTTGGGTAAGGTCGTGGGGTCCAGCGGCTGTGCGGCATCTGCTGGTGAAGAAAGATTCACGGATCTTGACTTTGCTGACGATGCTGTGATCTTCACGGAGTCAATGGAGGCTCTGATCGGGGCACTCGAGAGACTGAGCGAGGAGTGTCCTGATAAAAAACAAAGATCCAGACCTTCAATGACCTCTCGGGCACGGCCATCAGCAGTGTGTCTGTCTGCAGAGTGAGTGTCGACCTCGTCGAGAGGTTTACTTACCTCGGCAGTGACATTAATGTCTCTGGTGACTCTTCCTGTGAGGTCAGTAGAAGGACTGGGAGAGCATGGGGGGTCATGAAGTCGCTGAAAAGGAGTGCGTGGCGCTCCCGATATCTATGCAAAAGGACGAAGGTCCAAGTCTTTAGAGTCCGGGTGCTTCCTGTCTTGCTATATGGTTGTGAGACATGGACGCTATCCAGTGACCTGAGATGAACACTGGACTCCTTTGGTACTGTGCCTCTCCAGAAAATCCTTGGGTACCGTTGGTTTGACTTTGTGTTGCTCATGGAGTCCCGAATGAGGCACATTACCTGCATTGCGAGGGAGCATCAGTTACGGGACTACGGCCATGTGGCGTGTTTCTCCGAAGGTGATCCGGCTCATAAGATCCTCATTGTTGGGGACCCAAGTGGCTGGACCAGGCCAAGGGGCCGCCCACGTAACACCTGGCTGTGGCAGATGGAGGGTCATTTCTGGAGGGTGGGACTGGACTGCGTGTCTATCTAGATGGTTGCCAATTGGGATCCCGAGTTGTTTTGCCGTGTAGTGGGTGCGGCAACGCACCGTACCAAGCTCCCAAACTTGACTTGAAGTACTCAAGTGTAAAGGGTTGCTTATGGTTTTTGAAGTCTCTTGCAATGGTCTCTGTGGGTAGTTTAAGCAAACACTCCACCTAGACTTGGTGATTCTCCAAGAGTCAACCCCGAGGTGATGGTTGGTAGTGATTGTGTGTATCAAAGACAAAAATAAGCAAATTTGGGTCACGAGAAATAAAACGTTTAAGAACAACTGGCATATAAAGCTTTAAAAACAGTGTAGCCGGGTGCGGGAATGACAGGTCTGGATGCACTGAGCAAACTTTGAGGCACCAGCTGGGCCATTCCCCATACACCGTTACACCTCCGCCACCTGTCTGGACTGTTGACCCAAGGTAGTTTGGTTGCACGGATTCATGCTGCTGACATCAAATTTTGACCCTTCCATCCATGTGCCTCACCAAAAATTGAGATTCATCAGATGGGGCTACATTTTTCCATTCTTCAGCTGTTCAGGTTTGGTTGGCCTGTGCCCACTGAAGCCCAATATGTTCAGATATTGTATGATGGACACTGGTTAGCTGGTCAGGTGTTGGCTCGTTTTGTATCTCATTATTGTTTGGCTCTTAATTAAGGAGAAATGAGAAAACCAACAAGCATAATATAAGGGAAGAGTAAGGGGAGGCTAGTGAGCGACAGACAGGAGTGTACAGCCGTGGCCAAAAGTTTTGAGAATGACCCAAGTGTTGGCTTTCATAAACTTTGCTGCTTCAGTGTTTTTAGATCTTTGTGTCAGATGTTTCTATGGTGTACTAAAGTAGAATTACAAGCATTTCATAAGTTACAAAGGCTTTTATTGACAATGTCATGAAGTTGATAGAAAGAGTCCATATTTGCAGTGTTGGCCCTTCTTTCTTTTTCAAGACCTCTGCAATTCACCCTGGTAGGCTGTCAATCAACTTCTGGGCCCAATCCTGACTGATGGCAGCCCATTATTGCAAAATCAGTCCTTGGAGTTTGTCAGAATTTGGGTTTTTTGTTTGTCCACCCACTTCTTGAGGATTGACCACAAGTTCTCAATGCGGTGTTTCCTGGCCATGGACCCCAAATTTCAATGTTTTGTTCCCCGAGCTACTTAGTTGTCACTTTTGTCTTATGGCCCGGTGCTCCATCATGCTGGATTGTTCATTGTTGGCCACCGAACTGTTCTTGGATGGGTGGGAGAAGTTGCTCTTGGAGGAGGTTTTGGTCCTATTCTTTATTCATGGCTGTGTTCTTAGGCCAAATTGTGAGTGAGCCCACTGCCTTGGCTGACATGAATGGTCTCAGGATGCCTTACTGTTGGCCTGACACAGGACTGATGGTAGCGCCACCCACCTTTTCTTCTTCGGATGCCCCAAACAATCAGAAAGGGGATTCATCGGAGGGAATAAGTTGACCCCAGCAGTCCTCAGCAGTCCAATCCCAGAATATCAGTCTGTCCCAGATGGTTTTCTTGGCTTCTTTGCTGCTCTTCTTGACACCCACCAGGCCATCCTCCAAAAGTCTTTGCCTGCCTGCTGCCATTCCTGACCAAGCTCTGCCCTGGTGGTGCCCGCAGCTGAATCAACTTTAGGAGACGCTCCTGGCGCTTGCTGGACTTTTTTGGGCGCCCTGAAGCCTTCTTCAGAACCGCAGTGGAAATGGGGTTTTTTGAAGTTCATTTTCATGGCAAAGAGGGACTTTGCAATTAATTGCAATTCATCTGATCACTCTTCATGACATTCTGTAGTAGTTGCAAATTGCCATCATAAACATTTTGCAAAAATTAATATTTGTGTCATTCTCAAAACTTTTGGCCAAGGCTGTACAGGACTCATGTTTGCATTATGATAAATAGGATTACAATCTTTATTTATAGCCTGTGATGAAGATAAAACCAAAAGAAGAAAAGGCAGACTATCAGAGAGATGAGTAGGCAAGTAGAGCTGCTGTCAATAGGCAGATAATGACATAGTGGAATAATTCTCAACCTTTCTTTGTATTTGTTGCATCCTACTTTTTCCCATATTAAGTGTCTTTGCAACCTACCGGGGGGGCTGGGGAGTCCCCCCAGGATATCAAGTGTGATCATCAGAATGGGGTTGAGTCCCCCTTCATAAATTGAGTACAATTGTTAGAGCTGGAATGGGGATCAGCGGAGGGGTGACCTGCCACAAACCACTTCACAACCCACTACCAATATAAATAATAGAAACTCGCAGCCCACGACTCAGCCCAGTAGAGAACCACTTATGAAGTGGTCTTTAACAAACTGACGTAAATGGATGCTCATGTGACAGTTTTGGAAATGTCTGCTGTGGCAGATTGAAAGCACCAACAAGCCACTGGATTAAATAACGGGTTTAATTAATAGCAAGAACTGGCTTCTAATTAAGAAACTTGTTGGAGTAAAATTGGTGGGAGTTTGAGGTCCCCACTTAGCTGGTCATCTGTTGTCTCACTTCACATCTCATTTCTGTCTGGAAAACATGAAGGAATTCAGTGGACTGAAGCTTAAAAAACAAGCCATTTAAAATAAATTGAAAAGAAGTTAATTATCAGCAGAAACTGTTCACTAATTAAGAAAAGGTTTGGTATGAAAACTTGTGGCCACAGCGGCCCTTCAGGACCGGAGTTGGAGACCCCTGAGCTAAACAAACAAGCCTCATGGACTGAATTGTCTCCTCTATTTTGTCAGGTTTCTTACGTTCTTCTGTAAAACCTGAGGTGCATTTGAGAGGTGAAATTGAAGAATTTACCACAAGGGGGCACCAGAGAGAAGTTCTTCTGAACAAGATGACACTAATTGTCTAAGAAAATACCCCGCAGAGTAGAGACAACATGAATTCAGCAGGCATTGCCATCAATTAATATTGATGGAGAGAGAAAAAGAGCACACACTACATTATCATTATTGTGGTTAGCACTGCTGCCTCGTGGTTTGGTATCACAGCTCAGGCGTTGCCTGTCAGGAATTTGCACCTTCTAGATGTGTGATGCTTGTGTTTTCCTCCGATATTCTAAACATGTATGTGTGTGAACCCCAGGATGAACTGGCATCCCAGTCATAGTTTGGCTCATGCCTTACACACAATTCAATTGATATTGACTCCATGCAGCTTCCCACGAGCATCTAGTTACAAAAATAATAAAAGAGTAAAGTTACTGTGCACACTCACATTGCCATGATGTAATGTTGTTGTAATGGAGCAGCACACAAAATGGCAAAATGCTGTGAGGGCTACGAAAAACACCGGGTGCAGGCTTCAGGCCCACCCAGGCCTCAAAAATTGGGAACAGGCTTATAACTTTATGTCCCAAAATCCATCAAAGTGCCTGTCAGGGGAAAGGAAAACCATAAAAAAGAAAACTTTGGCTTAAGAATCAAGCCCACAAAGAATCTCTATAAAATATAACAAAAGAAAAAACAAAAATGGCCAAAAAAAGGTCAACAGGATTTGACAGTCCAAGACGAGCAAGTCCAAATCCATAAAACAAGAACAAAAAGCAATAGTTTAGGAAGCCAAAAAATCAGCACTCACGACAAATGAAGCCCACTATAGATGAGAAGGAGCTGCTGAAGGATCTGCTCTCACCTTCTGAATGCCCCCCCCCCCCCCCCCCCCGGCGGTGCTTCAAAGGTGGCATCAGGGTGGCCCCACCTCTTGTGGGTTCCACCCACAAAACAGAAGGAAGACAACAGAGCACAGAAGCAGAATACATAGATACTAAATAATAAATAAATAGAACAATATTAACAAAAGATGCATAATTACAATAAACTTATGGAAAAAATAGTAATTTAAATTAAACAAAGAGTGCACAAAAAAGAAACAACATAAACTAAGGAATAAGCCATGGCTGTCTAGTGCTTAAACACCACCACTATGAAATGCTGTTGGATTTTTGACAAAATTAGATATTTTCAGAACTGCAGCACCATGATGTCTGTGCAGAAATTTTAGGTAACTGAGTGTAACTGCAACCCGCCATACCAAGAATGTCAATCATGACAAACTCACTCATAAAGTGCCAACAGCAACATGAAAGAAAAAAAATGCGACACATAGCCAAATACTGTAGGTTCTTGTCATATATACTGTGTGTATATATATATATATATATATATATATATATATATATATATATATAGTCTCAGCTTAGACTGACAAGGATGACAACACTTCCTGTTAAGTGTAGGCCAGGAAGGAAGAGGTGGGTCCAGGTCTCCAGACGTGATGTCAGAAGTGATTCGGCTGTCAATCATCCGGTCTGTAGTGTAAGGAAGAGAAAAGGCATTAGTGTACATCACCCTCTTGTGGATTGCTGTTCAATTACCACCTCCAGAGTCGTTAAGCTGTCCCCAAGGCTCATGTGTGTGACTATATATATATATATATATATATATAAATCAATAATGATATATTTTTTTAATAAATCAATTAAAATTTCCCCCTGTGGGCAAATAAAGTTCTATCTACACATATTACTCCTAAAGGCTTTGTGCTGTGAGTTGTACCATCAGATTTCAGCCATTCCGGAAAAAGACCCTCAAAAATGTAACTATCTGGCCCCACCCATTCATGCAAATTAAGGACCAATTGGCCAATTAGAAAAGCGACATTCACAGATGATTGCAGCTTTGGTGTAGGAAGGTGTACTTGAGTGAGAAGGTCATCACTTCATCCCAGTAATATCCCGATGCAGAGCCGGAGAGGCGCACGTCACCACAGTTGTAGAATGGAGTTTATTGGCAGAAATCAGGGTAGCAGTTACAGACCAGCAGTGTACATGGTTAAAATAAGGGGTAATTTAAGGGTGAGGGGTAAATGTTGATAAGGTTAGGGTATAGTATTGTAATGTCCCAGCCAGGTTGAAGGCCTTTTGGAATGACTGTTTGGTCCAACTGAGGGAGGGCAGAGTACAGCGCGGGGTTATGATTGACGCCCAAATGAAATGGGGGGTGGCGGCAGTAGGAGGGTTGGAGAAGGAAGGGGTTGTGGGGTTACTTTTTCTGTTTTGTTTTTCTCAGGACCACAACTATGAGAGAAATGTGGCAGATTGTAAATAGTTCAAAGGCAAAGACGTTCTTTTTTTGTTTTGCTGTGGGTTTTTTTCTTCTTTATTGTTCAAGTAAACTGTTCTGTGAGCCTTACTTCGTCCGTCTGTTGTTTTCTTGTTTTCGAACCTGACGCGCAGGTCGCTACAGTATACACGATTACCATTGGGGTGGAACTACTGTATTATGAAAGTAAGATATCCGGAGCACATGCTCCTTAACTTTCATAAACGAGGCCCCTGGCGGCTGTCTATGTCGCCTAATGGATTGACCGGCACACTGTGAGCTGCAAAGGGCTGTGTAAAATAAAAAATCGAAAGAGGTGCGTTCAGCAGGCAATTGCTAAAGCTCGTTTTGTTACCCCGGTCCTCCTTCCCCACTGTGACTGCTCCGTTTCTTTCCATTCAGTTGTTAATTAGACGCCAGTCTCTTCTTTCCGCTTTATTAGCCCTGCCTTCATTATGCTGCTGTATTTCCGATCGGCGTTTATCTTTCTTTTTTGAGAGAGTAAATCCCATATTCTATGGACCGGTATGTATTAACCACTCCTTTTTTTAAAGTCTCTTATTTCTTTTCAAATATTTTATTTAAAATATTGTTTGATTAGCACACAGGTACAAATGATACCAGTTTAAGGCGCTCCGCTGCTCGCTACTTTGTAATTAAAATCATTGTTAATTGGTACCTGGTTAAAGGAAGCAATTAGGAAACTCACAGCTAATAAAGAAGTTAACTAACATGAAGCGAACATAACAGACAGTGTCAGCTCCGGTGTATTAAAAGATTGAACTATTTACGGGGCACAACAACACGCTCGACTAGTAATTTTGGAGATTACAGAGAGAGTGAGAGCTGGAAGATGCCTTGTAATTAAATGATACAATCAGCTGTTATGGCGTCTAATTAAGGTTCTAGTTGGAATAAGCACCCTCAGCCACACGCAGTGGCTAGAAATCCCTGGTCTAGCTGACCTGCTTGAATGTGTCAGTTACTCGGCAATAACATATTTAAATAATGTCACAGTGTTCACCAGTGGTTTAGGGAGGCGCGTACTGCCGTAACGTGCAGGGATGACTTAACACACGCTAGAATTGAACGAAGCAAATCGACTGCAGATTGCAAGTTTATTTAACGGCAGCAGGGGGCGCTGCATGTCCTCGCAACCGCGCTCGCGGGTGTCGCGTCTCTGCAGTCGCTTCCTCAGAATGCCTTTGTGACACAGAACCCCAGGCTGCAGCGTTTCAAACCCGTATGGAAATTAAATGCAAAAACGTTTAATTAAAAAAACACATATATTTTTGAAGAAGATAAGAAGCCATAAATAGACAGTAAAAGACTGCAGTTTAAAGAAAAAAAAATGTGAATGTGAATGTGTGTGTGTATACTCTTTTATTCTTTCAAGAATTTATCTTTATCATTATGGATACATCAAACCTGAAATTGAAAAGCTACTTCAATGTAATAAATGGAAGGAGAATTTGTTGGGGGTTGAGACTGTAGCCGATTTTTGGTGTCAGGCCTGCCAAGCACCTGCCTAAGGAGTAGACTGATGCAGCCATTTTGTTGTATAAGAGGAGGTTCATCTAACGGGAAGACCGTAGGGGGGCACTGGAGAAATGAGTGTCCTGAGTACATGTTATGTTATAAGTGACTGCCTGTCATCTATTAGTGGCAAGCAGTGTGACATAGCGGTTACGGTTTTTGACCTCAAGCCATAAGGATGTGAGTTCAAATCCCACTACTAACACGGTATGACCACGAGCAAACCACTTCACTTGCCGTGAAGCAGTTGGAGAAACAAAAGAAATGTAGCTGATTGTTTCTCAAATGTAGGTTGGCCTGGATACACGTATCAGGCCAAAAATATTTATTAGTAAGATGTTACCTGGGCCTTTACAAAAAGATGGGATGGGGAATTGCAACAATACCCACAGCCAGGGCAGAAACAGAAGAGATGATGTTTGGGGGCCCATAATGAGCCTTGCTCATTATTTACTGACTGTGGCTGTCACCTTGGTCATAGTAGACTAAAGTACAGTTCTTCTGCCAGAGCCTCGGGGGGTTGCTTGTAGGGGGGTACCAAAAGGACACCCACAGAGAGTCCTGAGTTATTCCTGGGATATACCAGGCAGTGGTTGTTACTGCCCACGGATTAAAACTTCCATCCTTCATCCATAGCATTGAACTTGGAGAATCTGAGTGAGGAGGAAAGCCACAGATCCAAGGAGAATCAGTAAATTGCAAATTCTTGTAGCGTGTGTATATATAATATACAGTTCATTTAACTGGTGAGCCTAAATTGGACCAGTGTGTGTGCATATATGTGTTCTAGTATCCACTTCAGTATACAGGGTAGTCCAGATCTAATTATGCAGATCCAGATCGTCTGGATGACTTTGATTTATGTGGGGACGATTCCAGATCGGCGCGAAGACAATTCTTCATGTCGTCAGTTCGCACACTTCTTGATGGTCCAGGATTTTTCGGGTGATTTTCTATGTAATAAACTTAATAAGCTATAGCGTAATGAAAATTGCATAATTAGATCTGGACCACCCTATACATGTAGTTTCCTGCATAAAGTTCACCAATATATTTTCATGATATATGTGAGTATACAATCCAGTATAATATCCAGCATATACATGTACACCGATTAGCCACCATGTTAGCAGCACTGACAGGTAAAGTGAATCACATTGATTATCTTTTTACAGTGGCACATGTCAAGGGGTGGGATATGTTAGGCAACAAATGAACAGTCGGGACTTGAAGGTGATGTGCTGGAAGACAGAAAAATGGTTAAGCGTAAGGATCTGTGTGACTCTGATTTGGGCCAAATTGTAATGGCTAGACAACTGAGTCAGTGCATTTTCAGAATGACAGGTCTTGTAGGGGTGTTCCAAGTATGCAGTGTTTACAGCCTACCAAAAGTGGTCCAAGGAATTACGACTGGTGAATCGGTGACAAGGTCATAGAAGTCCAAGGCTCATTAATTCACATGTGTGGTCGGGGCGAAAGCTAGCCCGTCTGGTCCGATCCTACAGAAGAGTTACTGTAGCACAAATTGCTGAAAAATGTAATGTTGCAGGGCCTGAAAGTCGCACTCAATTCATTAAAGGGCCACGAATTCCGTAACAGAATGGTTCAGAAACACTAATATAGATGACCATCCTTCACCTGCTGTTTCTCCACTCCAGTCTGAGCCTCTGTCTGCCCCGTGAGATGAAAAACATCCAGCATTAAAGCAGTGTCAGGCTCATCAGGGATAAGTCAGTTCTCTATAATATACCTGAACACACCGTGACTCACTATCTATGATATAGTGCCTTTCATATCTATCTATCTATCTATCTATCTATCTATC
>JANRMT010062802.1:18323931-18337416 GCA_026402145.1 Polypterus bichir lapradei
TTGTTAGCATCAGTCAGTGAAGAACTGTGGCCTTCAAGATGTCCTCAATCATTGAAGAGATGTGCCTATTAATTGTATTAATTAATTGTGAATCCCCCCTGGCATCCCACTACGGAAACTCAACAGGGCTAGCTGCCCTGTGGATCTCAGGTCCCAGCATGCCCTACTGGTCTAAGTGTGGCAATCCTAACCCAGAGAGGCTGCCATTTAGCCTATTAAAGGGAGACAATATTCAGCAGTGCCCCCTCCTGTCACTCCAGTCCTTCCATTTCACTGTCCTCCCAGCCGGGTAAGGGTTTCTGTTTAATCCTGGCTGGGATGCCAGCCGACGTGTGCCGTCCGTTATGCACAGAAAGCCTCCTCACTTGCACTCGTCCCGAAAGGGGTCGGTGCCCATGGCGTCAGGAATGTGACAACACAAAGGAGCAGAGTTATTGGCATAAAGGGGTGGGGCATTGAGTATCATATGAATCAACCAAGGGGATCAGCCAATTAAGGGGCGTGGCCTTCAAATTTCCATCAGTAAGCAGAGGGCTGGAGCCTCTAATATGAGTTTGGTAAATGAAGAGGAGGGACAAAAGGCAGTGAGAGATGTGGTCAGAAATATTCCTGCAGGTACGCAGGCATTACTTCCATCTGAGGACTCCTTGATCTGAAATGAACTTTGAATGAACTCTGAGCTGGTCACTTCCCTGGGTAACCACAGAACTTCATTCCAGCTGGCAATGAGCAGCCTGAAGGCTGCTACTAAGTACCACTTATCAATGACTCTTTGCCTCTCCAGAACTTACGAAAACCATAGCAACAGACTGAATAGAAGAATGTGCTCCATGGAAGCTTGAGACTTTCTTGCCCGCTGGCAGTGCGGCCTCTAATGCCTTTATAGACTGATCTCTGTGCCCACAATTGCATTCTCCTGCCAGAGTGCTGACGTCTCTGTCGAGTGTTTATTTCCATCGCAGGATAGAACCAAATATTTATGAGGATGTAAGAAGGTCATCTACATGACATCAGTCAAATGTCATCAGTTAGTGAAGGAGACGCACATGGATGTGATGTCATATTAAACTGGAGCAGGCCACTGATATAGAGGTATGCCCGTCAAGGTGACATCAGCTGATACAGATGAAAGATCATCAGTTTGGCAACAGGAAATAAAGCCGTGTGGGCTTCTACATGACGCTAGCCATTAAAGGAAGGAGGCCCTCACGTGTCACCAGCCAGTATAGGATGTGACCTGTAAGGTGACATTGGTGAGTACAAAGGATGAGTCATCTAAATGACAGCAGGTGGTAAAGGGGCATGGCCATCTAGATGACACTTGCTGTTAAAGGAAGGAGGCTGCCAAGATGGCATCAGCCACAAAAGGGTGTGACTTTGAAGGAGATATTGGTTTGTATAAAGGAAGAGTCATCAGTATGACAGGAGGTAGTAAAGCGGCATGCCACTACTTAATGAATGGATGTGCCCTTCAAAATAGTACAAGCCAATAAAGGACGGTGGCCTTCAAGAGGACCTCAATCATTGAAAAGATACATCCTTCAAGATGTTCTCAATCATGGAAGAATATCTTGAAGAATACATCCCATGAATTACTGAAGATGTCTTGAAGGCTACAGGGATGTGACCTTCAGGATGTCCCCAGTCATGGAAGACCTATGTCCTTCAAGATAGCATCAGTCACGGATGGGACCTTTAAGATGTTCTCAGGTATTGAAGAATATCTTGAAGAATACATCCCCTCAATGACGGAGGATGTCTTGAAGGCCACGGCTCCTCAGTCATTAAAGGGATGTGACCTTCAAGATGTCCCCAGTCATGGAAGACACATCTCCTTCAAGATAGCATCAGTAATGAAAGGCATGTTTCCAAGATGTCCTCAGGAAGGGGAGATCCATGTCCTTGTTAGCATCTGACAGTAAACAGCTGTGACCTTCAGGACATCCTCATTTATTGAGGGGCTGTATTCTTCAAGATTGCATCAGTCAGTAGAGAACCGCGGTCTTCCAGATGTCCTCAGACATTGAACAGATGTGCCCATCAAGACAGCATTAGTCAGTAAAGGGCTGTGGCCTTCAAAATGTCCTCTGTCACAATGCTTGATGTAGAACGAAATTACTGGCCATACTCTACTCATGGTGATCCAGTGACATTCAATCAGTGATACGGTGACATTCAGTCTTCTGCAAAATTTTCTGAAGAGGTTCCAACACTCACTGGAATCTTAAGAAGTGGTGTGGGTACCCTATGTTGAAACTGGAAAAGGTGCTAGTACAGCATACTGGTGAGTACCGGCCCAGTTCAAGTACTACTCTGTCAGTAAAGGTCTGTGTTCTTCGTGATAGGATCAGTGGGTAAAGGGCTGCAACCATCTAAATGTTCTCAGTCATTAAAGGGACATAGTCTTTAAGATGTCTTCAGTCGTTGAAGGAATGTGACCTTCACAATGTCCTCAGTCATAAAAGGAATGTGACATTCAAGATGTAACAGTCATGGAAGGCATATGTCCGTCAAGATAGCATCAGTCATGAAAGGCATGTTTCCAAGATGTCCTCAGGAAGGGGAGATCCGTGTCCTTGTTAGCATCTGACAGTAAAGAGCTGTGACCTTCAGGACATCATCAGTCATTGAAGGGATGTATTCTTCAAGATAGCATCAGTCAGTAGAGAACTGGATGTCCTCAGACATTGAACAGATGTGCCCATCAAGACAGCATTAGTCAGTAAAGGGCTGTGGCCTCCAAGATGTCCTTGGTCATTAGGGAATGTGGACTTCAAAATGTCCTCCATCAGAGTACTTGAAGTAGAAGCAAATTACTGGCGGTATTCTACTTATGGTGATGCAGTGAGATTCAATCAGTTATACGGTCACATTCAGTCCTCTGCGAAAATTTCCGAAGAAGTTCCAGTACTCACCGGTACCCTAAAAAGTGGTCCAGGAACAGTGTATTGGTGAGTACTGGCCCACTTCAAGTACTGCTCTGTCAGTAAAGGACTGTGTTCTTCATGATAGGATCAGTGGGTAAAGGGCTGTAGCCATCTAGATGTCCTCAGTTGGTGAAGGGATGGGACCTTTAAGATGTTCTTAGTTATCGGAAGTATGCGACCCTTAAGACATCCTTGGTCATTAAAGGGATGTGGTCTTTAAGATGTTTTCAGTCATTCCAAGAATGTGACCTTCACGACGCCCCCAGTCATAAAAGGAATGTGACATTCAAGATGTCCCCAGACATGGAAGGTCTATGTCCATCGAGATAGCATCAGTCATGGAAGGCATGTGATCTTTAAGAGAGCATCAGTTATCTTAAGAGGTGTTACCCTTAAGATGTTCTCAGTCATTGCAGAGATGTGACCTTCAAGATGTCACCAGTCATGGAAAGCAGATGTCCAAGATACCATTAGTCAGTAAAGGGTTGTGGCCTTCAAGATGTCCTCAGTTAATGAAGTGATGTGGCCTTTAAGATGTCCGCAATCATGAAAGAGATGTGCCCTTGAAGGTGTGTTTCCAAATGTCCTCAGTCATTAAAAGGATGTGACCTCCAAGATTTCTTTAGTCATTGAAGAGATGTGGTCTTCAAGGTAGCATCAGTTAGTAAAGGGCTGTGGCCTTTAAGGTGTCCTCAGTTATTAAAGCGATGTGTCTATTAAGATGTCCCCAGTCATATAAGGCATGTGACCTTCAAGATTGCAGCAGTCATGGAAGGTGTGTTTCCAAATGTCCTCAGTCATTAAAAGGATGTGTTTTAGTCACTGAAGAGACAGAGTCATCAAGATAGCATCAGTCATTGAAGGGCTGTGGCCTTCAAGTTATCCTCAGTTATTGAAGGGATGTGGCCATTAAGATGACACCAATCATAAAAGAGATGTGCCCTTCAAGATATCTCCAATCTTGTCCTTCAAGGTTGCATCAGTCGTGGATGGTATCCAAATGTCCTCAGTCATTAAAAGGAATTGACCTCCAAGGTTTCTTTAGTCACTGAAGAGATGGAATCTTCAAGATAGCATCAGTCAGTAAAGGGCTGTGGCCTTCAAGATGATGCCAGTCAGTAAATGGGGACCTTCAAAATGACATCTGTCAATAAAGGGACATGACCTTCAAAGTGACATTGGTTAGTGAAGAGGCAGAGCTGTCAGTATACCAACAGGCAGCGTTAGATATGACAGGGGTACTCATTCATAAATTCTTCACAGATAGGGGGTCGTCTACATGACATCAGTCAACAAATGGCCGTGGACCCTAAAATGTTGCCAGTCAGCACAAGGACATGGCGACTTTTGCTAATAACTGAGTACAGTCACACAATTAACAGCAAGCAGTAAAGAGAAAGCGTCATTTTGAAAGGGAGAATTAAGAAGACGAGGTGATCAATATGATGTCTGCTTGTAGTGAGGCACCAGTACATTAAAAGCAAGATCTTCAAAGTGACCAGCCTGCAAAGAGCCATGTTCATTAATATAACATCAGCCAGTGATGAGGCCGAGCTGGATCTACGACATCAGTCACGAAAGGGGCACAGCACTAGAGATGGCAACAAGGACTGAGTGGTGTTTAAAACGCCAGGCAGAGGGAGATTAGCAATCAATACAAGATAATGAGAGTTGACAGGGGGACTGAGGGCAGTGCGAAGGTCATGGGCTTGACATTAGTCAGAATGGGTGGAGGTGGCACTCAGGGTGGTATCCATTTGTGTACAGGCAGAAGTGGGCTTATTAACATGAGGGGTGTGGTGCACAAGATGGAATTCCTCAATAATATGGCAGAGTTGTATTCTGGATATGATAACAGGAAGGTCAGCTGTAAGATCCCCAGTCAATAAAGGGGCATGGCTGTCAATAAAGACTAGGGGCTATTAATATGGCAGCCGGACCTAATGAGACAGTCATACATTTGTGACATCAGGTAATGGGACAACTGGGATCAAGTGATAAAAGAGCATGGCATTCCTGTTGACACCAGTGAGTGAAGGGGACAGTCACCCAAATGACATTAATCATTAAAATGTCCCTGTTATAGACATAACATTAAGCACTAAGAGGTCATCTACATTGTGTTATCTACATTAATCAATACACGGATGTGCTCTTGAAGATGATGTCTGCCAGTTACAGGCAGTAGAGATTAAGTTAAATGGGGGGACTCCAAATTGGCCCCCATGTAAGTGGACTGGTGCTTTGTCCGGGGCTGTTTAATGAACGTGCCCTGTGACCCTGAAGTCATTAAAGAGGTGTGGCTCACAGGGTGACATCAGCAAATTAAAGGAGAAAAGGGGCTTAGCTTTACCGTGGATTCAGAAAGTATAGAGACCACTCCACTTTGTGCACACTTTATTGTGTTGTAGGTTTAAGTTAAAATTGAAAAAAATTGCCATTTTTTGCCCATCAGTCTACATTCAACAATCCATAATGACAAAGTGAAAACATGTTTTCAGAATGGCACAGTGGTAGCGCTGCTGCCTCGCATTTAGGAGACCTGGGTTTGTTTCCTGGCTCCTCCCTGCGTGGAGTTTGCATGTTCTCCCCGTGTCTGCATGGGTTTCCTCCCACAGTCCAAAGACATGCAGGTTAGGTGCATTGGTGGTCCTAAATTGTCCCTAGTGTGTGCTTGGTGTGTGTGTGTGCGCCCTGCCCAGGGATTTGTTCCTGCCTTGCGTCCTGTGCTTGCTGGGATTGGCTCCGGCAGACCCCTGTGGCTCTGTGTTAAGATATAGCGGGTTGGGTAATGACTGTTTTCAGAAAGAGAGAGAGAGTTTGGGAGCATGCGCTGATAGCCACCACATGACAGACCACCTGGATTGGGACCCGAGTGCAGTGGGTGACACCTCAGGTGTTTTTATTTTTTTTTTTACAGTGGCTGGAGTGCCAATCCTGCCACCAACACCCAAGTTTTGAAAGTTTTGCAAATTTATTAAAAAAACCAAAATCTTTACTTCATACAAGTATTCAGACCCTTAATTTAACACTTTGTAGAAAGCCCTTAGGCAGAAATTCCAGCTTTGAGCCATACTAAGTCTCTATAAGCTTTGCAATCCTGGATTTGGGCAGCTGATCCCATTCTTTCTGGAAGATCCTCTCAAGCTCTGTTAGATTGGATGGGAAGTGTCTGTAAACTGCCATCTTCAGGTGTCTCCACTGATGTTCTACGAGTCTGGGCTTTGATTGGCTGTATGCTTTGGGTCATTCTCATGCTGAAAGGTGAACTGTCTCCCCAGTCTGAGACGATGTGCCCTCTGCAGCAGGTGTTCTTCAAGGACCTCTTGGTATTTGCTTGCATTCAGCCTTCCATCAAGTCTGACCAGTCTCCCTGTCCCTGCCACCAAGTAGAACCCCCAAAGCATGATGCTGCTACCACCAGGCATCACCCTAGCGGTGGTGAGCAGTGAGTGGTGCTTGATGTTCTGTCAAACTGTTCAATTTTTGTCTCTTTGCCTTTGGCCAGAACGGCTTCCGTCTAACCTCTCTGTCATAAATGCCTGATTGATGCAGTGCTGCTGAGATGTTGGTCCTCTTTCCAGCATGTTCTCCCATCTTAGCAGAGGACTTCTGAAACACTGCTAAAGAGACTTTTAGATTCTTGGTTACCTGCTGGAAAAAAAAAAAAACCCTATTTGCCCACTTACTCAGTTTGGCTGAACAGCCAACTCAAAGGTGAGTCCTGGTGGTTCCAAACTTCTTCCATTTTACAATTCTTGAAGCCACTGTGCTACTGGCAAAGCTCAACACTTTACTGATGGTTGTGCCATAAACACCTGATTGATGGAGTGCTGCTGAGATGTTGGTCCATTGGATGGGTTTTCCCATCTTAGCAGAGGACTTTTGAAGGTCAGTTAAAGACTCCATTAGATTCTCGTTCACCTTCCTCATCCAGGCCCTTCCTTCAAGGATGAGTGCTGGAGGGTCCAACTTCTTCCATTTCACAATTCCTGAAGCCATTATGCAATTGGAAACACTCAAAGCTGTAGAAATGGTTTTATCCCCTTGCACTACAGTTTGACCACGGTGGTCCAAAAAGAGTTCCTTGGACTTCATGGTTTTTGTCCTGACATGCAGTGTGAATTGTGGGACCTTCCATACACATGCCTTTCTAAATGATGTCCAATCAATTCAGTTGACCACAGGTGGACACAAATCAAGTTCTCGACGTGTCTCAAGGAGAATTAAAGCCAACAGGAGGCACCTGAGCACAGTTTGGAAGGTCACAGTCAAGGGTCTGAAAACGTACGAGAAGGAGAAGCCTTTCTGAAAACATTATGGCTTACTGATGGATGGATGGAGTCTGGATGGATGGTGGTAAATGACAAATTATATTAATTTAAAATGAAATCCGCAACACAATGAAGTGTGCAGAAAGTGAAGGGGTCTGAAGACTTTCTAAGTCCACTGTGACTTAAACTGTCCGAGGACATCACATTTCATTGTGCACTCAGTGCAGGGCATTCATAAATAAACAAAGTAGGAAAGCCTTGGTTTTGACAAGTATAATGATGATGATAAAGTAAATATTCACTAGAGACCACCAAAGGAGGTTGGGTGGGCATTAATTTAGGCAAAGTTTTTTTCCACAGTGGGTCTCCTAGGAAAATGAGGGTGAAAGTACTGCGTGCTCCTGCCAAGTGGGAATTCCTTTGTTCTTATCCTGAATTAAATATCTGATCACATGGAAATGTCTCAGTGGAATAAGACTGAAGCATTGCCTTTCATATGTCTGCTCCACCATAATAACACATTTAGCTCGTAATGTGGGTGGGCTGCACCACCCACCAAAGGAGCGCAATGACAAAGGTGTTTTCCCACTGCAGGAACTTTTTCTTTGAACCAGGGAACTTTTCAGAAACTCAGGAACTTTTGTAGCATCCTGACCGCAGGAACACATGCCCTTTCTATTCCCTGGTACTCCTGCTCCAGGGAGATGTGCACTGTTTGTTCAGTCAGGAACAATTGTGGGTGGGGCTTGGGTGATGAATTGTGCTGATTGGTTGACCGCAAGTACTGGTGCCATCTGACAGGTCTTTGGACTTTGGAGAGTTGTCAGTGAAGACGGAGTACCGCACTTGGCACCACGTCACTCTTCACTGGTGCACTACGCCATGAATCACATCAAAGCAGTAAGGTAGATAATGTCGGCTCTCTTTCTTCTCTTTTGAAATCCACTGTCAGAAACAGAGAAGTTTCTGTGGGCAAGACTTTGACTTTTGACAGTCATGTTAAAGTATTAATATGGCGTCATAGATGACAAGGGGTGCCTGGTATCCCGTCCTGGTTGGATGGTTCTTTACCTGGCCAGGAGGCCTTTACAATGGATGGACATCCTGACTGGGCTGGACAGTGGAACACCATTATAAAGTAACAATAGAGGGAGATGTATATAGAACTGGGGTGGTGGCATCTCTCTGGTATGGTTCCCAGTGTGACACCCGCAGAGCGTCATGGTAGTGTTAGTGAGCTGCCCTGTTGGGGTCCTCAGGTGCCTCTAGGAGTCAAGTCCTGGAGACAGGCTCTCATGTCACAGGGCGGTTCCACCTGAACCCGGAAGTGCTTCCTGGCTGCAAGGTGATAGCACCGGAGGTACTGCCAGGTCCCGAAGTTGCTCTGCTTAACCCAGGTGAGTCAAAGTCAGGAGAGGAGTCTGATAAAGCCCATCTGGGAGGAGTGCAGAAGGGAAGAATTGTGCTATTGGAGTGGCGGAAGGAAGAAACATGCATAAGGTAGGTACGAAAATAAACCCATTTATTTGCACGCGGAACTGTGTCTGTGAAGTCATGTAAAGTGTCTGAGACTGTGAGACACCCCCTAGTGGTCATGATGGATTTGCTTCTTTCCACTTCAGGAACATTGCTAAACTCAGGCAAACAATTTCCCAAACAGGGTTGGAGATGATAGTGCAAGCATTTGTGTCACCATTTCTGACTGTCTGATTACGCACTTCAATTCTCCTCACTGAATCGCCTACAGATGGTCCAGAATGCTACTGCAAGGTTGCTGACTGGATCATCTAAATGATCTCCCATCACACCCATCCTGATATCCCTGCACTGGCTTCCCATGGAATTCAGAGTTCATTTTAAACTCTTACTTTTCACTTTCAGAGCCCTGCATGGTCACAGTCCTACCTACATCACCGAGTCCCTGCCACCTTATATCACATCCAAGTCATTGGGGTCCTCTGTCCCGTGCACCAGACTTAAGACTAAAGGGGACTGTGGCCCCTACACTGTGGAACTCTCTTTAATGTAGCTGTGAGATCAGTAGACACGGTGAACATTTTAAAAAGAAGCTTATGGCCTGTTTATTCAAGCTCACCTTTGTGAAATTTTATTGTGTTTTATTGTGTGTGTCTATACATTTGTAGATGTATTTGCATAAAATGCACAAAGAGCCTGTTGAGATAGCCTCATCTGTCGGTCTGTCTGTCCGCATGAAATGTGGCACGCTTATTTTTCACATAAATTTCTTGAAACAGTTACATTTTCGTTGACTTATCTCGAACAATTTTAAAATTTCAAAATCTCTCATTGAAAAGCATTTGGCGAATCTGCGAGCTCGTCTGTTTTAAAACAGAGAAGCGTTCCGTGCGACTTCTTTAGTTCACTGTTTCAGTTTTACCTTGCCAGCGGTTACACCAACTTGTATATTTTCCCCATTTTCTCCTCCGATAATTTCGTAAACGACATTAGTGAGTTTACTCCGTTAGGTCTTTGAGCGAGGCCCCTAACCTGCAATTGCACCGTTCTATTTATCAGGTTAATCTGCATCCAGCCCTCCAACTTGCGGGGCAAAAATTTGGGGGCCGGTGGCAAGATTGGCACTCTAGCCACCGTAAAAAAACTCACACTGTTCCAGTGGTACTGAGGTGTCACCTGATGTACTCCCAATCCAGGTACAGGTACAGGTGTAGTTCGTTGTGTGCTGGGTGCGGCAACGTGCTATCAGCGCATGCGCCCAACCCAACCCTCTCCCCCCTCCCTCTGCCTGTCTTTCTCACTTTCGATAGACGCAACTGACGGCAACACAAGTTAATGAAACACCAGCGGACTTCATGCGCGGGTTGGAGGTCGCGGTCACTGCTGTCAGCTTGCGAGCGCGTGCATGTGACGGCAATCCTCTTATCAACCAGTTCAGCAAGACGCGGGCGGGCGCGCGCTCAGGACGACTGCTCCTCTTATCAGCAAGTCCTGAGAGGCGCACACGGGTAAACCAATGCATGTAATTCAATTAGTAACAGGAAAATTAAATGATCTCACTAACTGTAAAAGTATAAAATACAAGAAAGGGAAACAAAGGGTTATCTACATATGAATGAAGTACCCTGTGGCATCTAAAAAGCCAAGTGTGTAATTACAGCGCGATACTGGCAAAGCGCGCGCGCGCGGTGAGCGACCAAAACACATTTTTACTTACTTAAGTGCCGCTTCATCGGCCTTTAAGTGACAGTGTTTGGTCAATGTCACGGTAGAGGATGTAAGACTCGGCTGATGAAGGAATTAAGAGTTGTATCTTCTATTACTGATTTTAGGAGGAAGAAAAAGAGAAGCTGGCGTGTTACACCGACTGACCAAAAAGCGGTGAAGGAAGGGCGGGTGTGATGTTCTCGGAAGTACATGATGAATAGAGGCATTTCAAATGTTTTTACATGTCTTACTTGCGTTTTGATGACCTGCTGTGTCACACTCTGCCCTTCGTTCATCATTCTTGAGTGTTAATATTGATGGCTGTAGTATTTCTGACAGTTCGACCATCAGAAACCGGAGTGATCTTGAATAATCGTCTCACATTCCAGACTCATATCAAGGCTATTATCAAGACAGCATTTCTTCATCTTAGCAACATTGTACGAATCCGACCTATAATATAGTGCCGAAATATTAATACTTGCATCTGTTTCTTCTAGACTTGATATTGTGATGCTCTATCTCTGGTCTTCCTTGCTGTGCTATAGAAGTCTTCAGTTGTTCAGAATGCTGCAGCTTGAATCTTGACAAAAACAAACAAAAAAATGAGCACATAACACCCGTTCTAGCTTCTCTTCACTGGTTACAAACACAAACAAGAACTGATTTTAAAATTTCTCGTTTTAATGTATAAGGCAGGGGTCCTCAAACACGGTGCTGGAGGGCTGCAGTGGCTGCAGGTTTTTATTTCCAGCCAAGTTTCCTAATCGGAACTCAGTGCTTGCTGATAATGAAACTTGGTATTTATGCCTCATTAGCGCTTTCATTCACCAAAGACAAATTGTAGTTACGTTGTGGATCAAAGGTCCTCAATTACAGTCCTGGTGGTCCGCAGCGACTGCAGGTTGTAACAATGAGAGATTCATAGACAACTGTAAACAGTTCAAGTTCAAAGTCATTACTTTTGCTTTTACATTCGTGTACTGTTTTGACTATTCTGCCATCCCTTCTTTGTCCTGCTGGGTTTCTTCCTTTTCGAACCTGTCACAGTAAGGTCGCAGCAGTCATTCTCAACATTTTCACACGCTGTTGGAGGCGTGTCTCCAAATGTGATGTCATTTCCGCCGCACGGATGCGTCAAATTGAAACTTGGCTTAAGCCCTTGTGCACGGAGAAAATGAACATTTAGTCAGTACAGTTTACCTTACACTAAACCAAGCTCAGAGCTCCATAATCTGCACATTATAACGATTCAGTATTTCACTGTTACTATAATTTACTTGGGTGGCCAATTGTCCAGGTGACAATTTTCAGCCAATGCGTTGCTATAAATAACTGAAGAGTATCAAAATGTCCCAGACTTAACAGACTGTCCATCTGATAAAACATTGATTTTCTGAAACAAACATCCTCATATTTAGAACTGCATACCCCAGATGTAATATACGTATAATGGTCCGTGCTCTGATTCAGTGGAGTCCCCAAATTTAGAAGCAGTAAGAAATGAAAGAAAGCTCCAAGCTGGATAAATAAAGAGTTAAACTCATCTGTGTAATGGGTACTGGTATAAGACCAGTACCTCCAGTGCTAATCGTAGACCCACCGTATTTATGACGGTGTCCATGTCCGTGCGTTGTTTTTGACTCCTATGAATATTTTTCATTCAGAATGGGGGCTCAGAAATATATTATATAGTGCCCTATAACAGTGTGCTGTGCCCCTGGTTACAGATTAACAACGAAAGAGCTTTGGTCAGTGTTAGTAGAGACCCCCGCGAACAGTGCAGGCCAGCTCAGGACTTCAAGGAAGGGCCGAGTCTCGGGGTTCCACCACTGGCTTGAAAGACCATCAACTTGGCTTCGTCTGCGGCACTGCGCATAAACAAGGCTGCCTGTTGACTGCTGCCACGCTTGTGCACTGAGAGTTAAGAGCTGGCAGCTGCCGGCTTCAGTCGGGTGACCCGGCCTAGGCGCATCCATCAAAGTGACACCCAGCGGGGGCCGTCGCCTGTGCGCGTCGTGAGCGAGCTCATCCCTGACGGATCTGTGCCCTGCCGGGGATGAGCGGAGTGCAAATATTAACCACTGACAGCGGCGTTCTGCGCCCGACTGCCTCCCTCATTAAGGCCGCAGAGCTGTGGCTGGGGACCCTGGCCGGTGACAGCCCTTCGGGTCTCTCCTGTCCAGCTTTCACGCGCCATTTGAGCCGGGGTGCTGCGCGTGATGAATAACGATTATTAAAGGACTCATCTGAAAGCGGAGAAGAAAGGCGGCTTTGTCAGTTTCTGGAGGATTCACTGGCGGCTCCGGGTTGTTATCTGGACAACGGCGTCCTTCATGCGCGTGGAATGAAAAGACAAAACTCCACCAGGAGTGTCAAACCATGGAGTAGAACGGGAGGAGATCGTTAGGGGTCAAAGGAGTGGGGGTCCAACTCCACTACCTGTTATGGGGAGGGGGTTAGCATTCTGCGCAAAATATGTAAATATCGGTAAGGTATGGGGCAGCCGCTCAAAAATTCTTTTATTTCATGAAGAGCACATAAAGTCCAGACACATCATCTATCTATCTATCTATTATATAGTGTCTTTTGCATCCTGTCAGTCTTTTAGCAGATACAGAAGTATTGAGCCGATGGGGAAAATAAGGTTCGGTTCCGGCTGATCCTATTCTCTATACACATTTGCAACCCTTTTTTATAAACATAATTTCGTGTACCAATAATCACAGCACGTTTACGCTTAGTGAAAACTTGGCAAAGCACTCAGCAAATCACTACGCTTTGTAGCCATTGTTTAAATTCAATACATTTATCTAAAAACTGTGTAAAACACTGAGAAGTGGAATATTATCAGAACATCGGGACTTGTTAACACAACAGAGGTCGTGAGAACAAGACCGCAGCTTCCCTCCGTGGGACTGCTGCGAGATTGGCCTGTCAGAATTTTTGTCTACTGCGCATGGCCACAAATCAGTGCCAGTGTACTATGGGTGTTGCCAAATGGGTTACACTTTTATAGAAGCAGATAAACAAATCTGCAGGAATTTAATAATCTATCTATCTATCTATCTATCTATCTATCTATCTATCTATCTATCTAT
>JANRMT010062802.1:18337426-18353109 GCA_026402145.1 Polypterus bichir lapradei
TATCTATCTATCTATCTATCTATCTATCTATCTATCTATCTATCTATACAGTGCCTTTACGTCTGTCTGCCTATTCTCATACAGTGCCATCAATATCTATGTGTCTGTCTATCTGCCTAAAACTTAAAGAGAGGAGAAATCCATAAAGCATCCAATTAATGGACCAAGCAATCACTCAGTGCTACAGACTGGATGCCCAACTTCCTTTCTTCCTAATTTCTCTTCCTCGCGCTTCACTGTCCAGTGTGCCACAGACTTTTGTCAGTGAGTTTTGGACACGCTGATGTTGACCTGTCACTTGCTCCACTTCTCCCAGTATGGCAGCTTTAATTTCCTTCATTGATGAGATTCTCTGATATTTGGAACAGCATTGTCTATGTCCTCCAGTGGCCATAGCACTGCAGCTTCAGTGGATGGCCATGTTCCCGTCTTAATGACTGTGCCGTTCCACACGAAGCCCACCTTTAAGTTAGGTTGGTATGTCATTGGGCCCCTGGTTGTAATCTGCTCAAGTCTTCTGCCTATGTGTCTGTCCTGTATTTTCCGTATCTCCACCAACAGTCACTTATGCCCACTCTGTGCATGGACAGGGTAAGAAGATTCTGTCCTCAGACTGGCAAAACCCTGGTTGGATGGTAAAATCATCTCCCCCCCCATCCCGCCCCCCAGCCTTGAGCAGGCCACTGACTACTCTCAGTGGGTTTTATGCAGATGAGCCGACTCCCAGAATGTGGCCTTTTCCATGCAAGCCCCCCTTCACTAGCGCTCTTTGTTTTCCACCGAATCTCTTAGTACCCCCTTAAGTGCGCTTCAGGAAGCCTGCATGGTGGCTCGCTACCTACAAGGACCTCTCTGGAGACACCTGAAGGACCCTCAGCTTGGCAGGACTCGGTCAGACAGGCAGGCTACTCCCACGCCCATCGTCCTGCACGGCTGCGGTATTAACAGCCACAGAGTGTCGGCATCAGCACTCAGCTTTCCTTTTATTATCATTCCATTAATTGATTTTATTTGTTTATTGTACTCTTCATGACACCGGTAATTCAAGTGCTTTCACTTACATAAAAAGCAGCACAAAACACTCTTACCTCAATTAAATAATGACTCTCAGCAAAATGATGTGTATGCATTATATGCCATGAAATTAACCCTGGCTCAACTCCCTCTCTGCTAATTCCACTCTCAGGTGTGACCAAAGAGACCTCGGAGCGCTGAAATTCTTTCACCTTAACTTTCAAATTCTTGGCTGTAGAGACATTTTTCATCCTTATTTTGCACAGATGCGGGTGCCCTGGAGCCTCATCGCCCTACTAATTCATTCCAGACGGCCGTTACTTTTCCGTACTTTGGCTTCTTTTCGTTCTTATCAGATAGCAGCAGCACGCCGCTCGACTCCTGACGAGATCATTTGGGCAGATCTTTACTTTCCTGCGGTTTTACTGCTCCTGCTCTTCACTCAGTGTCCTTGAAAGAGTGGCCGGGCTGCTGGAAGAAAATTTGGGGCGCCAACCGGGTCGTCTCGTTGAATAAGTGACTAAAATAAGCAAAAAGAAAACTCTCCTTGGCCGTCGTCGCCCTTTGTCTTTGAGATTGAAAATTACAAAAGTAAAGCCGGGCATCTCAGCCATGGATTGAAGGTTCGGTTTGCTCAGGAGTGTTCCGTCCTGCCTAAAATTACATCTCCTTCTGTGACGCTTGGGGGTTCTTATGGACTGGGTGCTGGAAGGGGCGGAGTCAGGTACCCTCGCTGGGTGGGCAGGGAGAGAAACAGAAGACAATGTTAGCAATAGTGCCCCCTCTCAACCCGGTGGGTTATTACATACCTCCGCAGAGTGCATAAGGAGACCCCTGGACACACATGTGTGACATAGCCTCACTTCATAAAATACAATCTAATAAGAACTACGCTATCATGGAATTTCTGGGACTTACCACGTACATTACTAGGTTAGTCAACTCTGCACTTGGAGATGAACACACACACACGGATACGCACTAATGCCCATTGCCATCCTATACTGAAAAAGTCTTGAGTGATGTCAATTCTCACCAACTATGGAATAACCCGGAATGTGACATCTTTCAAGTTTTCGGCAAATTGAGAAAATGGTGTCTCCCCCATAATTAATGATCTCTAGATTTCCTTTTTCCTGAGCTTCACGTACACGATATTGTTCTCCTTTCACAAATCCACAACACCTGTCATTTAAAACACTCAGGTGCAGCCTTTAAATCACGTGATCATAATCCGACGTTTTCATTGGTAGGCGGTCTTTCCTCATTGGTTGGTGGAGTTGCAGTATGTGAGATGCTGTGTGTTCGTACTCGCTGATTCCATCGTGCTCTGAGTGGATTGAAGACATATTTGGCCATCACCACTATCTTATAACATCAGGAAAGACCCAGTAACTCCAAAAATGACAAAAACTCAATTTTGAAAAATAAATGTCAGTTACTAGGTTTTTCCATTTACACATGAGAATTGCCAGTCACCCCACAATATTCCACATATAGGACCCCCTTCACATAAGGGTGATGCCAAATAGTATTCTACTTAGGGACCCCCAATCCTCAGCACTGGCACACATACGGGTGTCCTCACCACCTGTGAAGGTCCAATCACTTTGGTTATGGGGCCACTTTCTAACCAACAGGGTGTGGTCGTCCAAAAATGAAAGGTCAACAACTCGGGAATATGTTGGGGCGCTGTTTTCCTCTAGGGGGCGCTAGCTCCCTGGAAATACGTTCATTTCGCAATTACAGCATGTTACATAACCCGAAACTATATAGATATAATATTAAAAGGCGATACCCCTCCCTTAGTGATACAGTGGTAAGAAATCACATAGGAGAAATAGCGTAGCTTTCTTTAATGACGGTGTACGCAGCATAGCAGACGAGGAAGCCATTGACATGACTTTTTCACTGAAGTGGGATCTCGATGTGTAGAGTCTGCCATTTTCGTCGCTGCGGTGGAAGGATTTTCAGGATCGGATGACGTTATCTCCCATCCGTCTATCGGCTTCAAAGATGTGCCGGGCAATGTTCCAAGATTTTATATTCTTTTTCCTTGTGCAGGCCCTTACTTAGGTAAATCACGCCATCCCAAACAAGGCAAAGAGAGGATACAGTGTCATGCTGACTCTAACACACAGAAATAGTGCATGTTGGCCATTTCACAGTTGTCCTTAACTTGTCTTGCCTTAAGATGCTTGCCTAGCAATTTTAAATGCTGGGCCCCTGTACTAAATCTGGCTTTGTGTCAGCTGTACCTATGAGAAGAAAAGAAAAGCAGATTTAAAATTTTTGCACAGAACACAGTGCCATATTAAACTTGTATTCTGATTACAGGCGCCAACACGACCCTCCATGTTTACTAACAGTGTCCAACAGAAATAACGCTCGATGGTGTAAGAAAAAAAACAAAAAAGTCAATCTCCACATAGTGTGGTGGCTTCTGATTAATCCGATGAGTCGTCACACTCGGAGCTCCATTGGTCAGGTCGCCTCTGCAATGAATGGCACCTCCATCCGGGTGGGTGTCCTTTTGTAGCTCCGGGACTGGAAAAAGGGGCGGAGTCAGTTGCCCTCACTGGGCGGTTTCTTAAAACTAGGGAGGAAGAGAATGACAAGAGAGTTAGTGGCAGCGCTCCCTCTCGACTCCAGGGTGGTATCAGATACCTGGGAAGAGCCTGGATGGTGATCCTCAGATGAGCATGTGTGACAGTGGGGGTCTTAGTCCTACCATACTTGTATGAACTGTGGGCCTTGATTACCCTATGGGCAAGAAAGTGGCATTCCTCTTCACAACAGGTGCCCTAATATTTATTCCACCACTGAAGATATAAAGACAAAAGTATAGAAATGTAAATGCATCGTGGCATTTATTGACTTATACAGTGGCATAGAAAAGTTTTCACCCCCCTTCAATGTCATTGTTATTTTCCGCATGAATAAAGATTTGTACACGTTTATCCATTCAGTATCATGCTGTAACTATTGTGGCAGACACCCGGGGCTTTTACCTGGATGGGACACCTTAGGAGTGGAAGGACCGGGGAAGAGAACATGCACAGGGCACAGCACTAGAAGGCAGCCCCCCTAGTTAGTGGAAGTGCCTCGGATTCCTGCAGAGCCTCATGGGAGCTGGAGTTTGGCACAGCCCTGGTGGGTTCTGTTAGTGCCACCTGGGGGTGCTGCAGGGGTTGCAGAGCCCTACTTCGTTGGGCTTCCACCTCACCCAGAAGTTCTTCCAGACCACCCTAAGTACTCCTGGGTGCAACATAAAGGAAAGGCAGCAGCCACTACTCTGAGAGCCTGAGTTGAGATGGAGAAGACAAAGCTGGAGGAGGAGGGGAGGCCAGGGCCGTCTTGGCCTATGGGCGCAGCGGGCACTAGAGCATAGGGGCCCACGATGTTCTTGTTACCTATGCATGTTTTTGTTTTGCTGTAAGAACAGGGGCCCCAGCGCTCTACTTTGCCGGGGTTGGCTATGATGCTGTTAAGATGACCCTGAAGCAGAAAAAGAAAATAATTGCTGTGTGCTTTATTGTTGTTGGTGCTTTTCTGTACAGTAGACCCCTGCGAAGTTGCGGTTCGGAGTTTGCGACCTTAGTCATTGGCAGATTTTTCCTTAAAACCTAACAAATAGTTGTTAGCAGAAACTGCAAATATCCTCCACAGTTTGTTTATGGCTTTTTCGTGGTAATACTGTACTTTAGAGAGAGCACAAAGCAACCGTAGAGGAAAAGGCGGCTTGTGATGGTGAAAGTAGCCAATCCGAGAGGGTTATTCATGTCTCCTTGCTGCTGATTGGCTGCTGCTCTGTGATGCATCTCTGGCATTCCCGTATCATAACGGTTTACCGCGTGTTGCTATCTGAAGTGTTTCGCTGAGTGTTCTCGTGTTTTTCGTTTTGCTCTTCTTAAAGCCCTAAGATGCTGCCCAAACGCCCTGCACCTTCTAAGGCTTCTGGCAATGAACCTCAGTGCCAGAAAAAGTTCACGACAGTCCAGGAGAAGGTTGAACTGCTGGATTTGCTCCCTGAACTAAAAAGTTATGCCACAGTAGCCACCCGAGGAGCTGTAAATCCTCTGCTTTGCTGTGCAGTCATTATCTTCATTACATACCTTCATTGTATTGCACATCTAATTCATCATCATCATCTTCTTCAATCAATATCATTCATTATTGTGAGTACCCATACAATGTACTGTGTTTTTATTAAATTAAACTATTACGTATTTACCCTACTTATACCAAAGAACACACACTTGCATAAATTATAGCGGTAACATCAGTATTTTACATTCTAGCACTGCGGGAGACAGAGCAGTACAGTACTGTACAGTATACCGGGTTACCTTTACATTCTTTTTTTTAGGGTAACATATTAAACTGAGTTTGAAATGAAATTAAAGTGTTTTGGGGACATATCTAGGGTTTAAACTATAAAAATAGGCATTTTTTGACCACATCCAAAATTCGCAATTTTTCACAATTCATGGGCGCTCTAGGAACACAACCCCCGTGAATATCGGGGGTCATCTGTACTATGCTTTGGTGCTGGTGGGAAATGAGAGAGAGAAAAAGCGTTTCCCACCACGGAATAAAGACCCTTGTGAGTTGCTGAACTCGTGTCTGCGCCAGGTCTGTGGAGCTGCTGTGCCCCCTACAGGCCACACAATGCATTTCCAAAGTCCGAATCAATCATATTCTGTAGATAACTGAAGAAAATCAACTGCAGAGTCTGTGTTTGCCGAAGTGTTCAAGGCCTGCACAGTAGGACTAGGGTGTTAGCCATTATGGATGGAGTGAGAAGTCAAGCCAAAGGACACCTTTTATTGGCTAACTAGAAAGATTATGATATGCAAGTTCTCGAGGCAACTCAGGCCCCTTCTTCAGGTAGGACATCATAATGACACATTTAACAGCCTTCATTCTGTTGGTATGTAGCCATGTGTCCCGATTCTTCCCCATTCTTTACGGAGACCCTTTAGGCTGGTGGGATGGCGTCTATGCCTGGCAGTTTTCAAAGAGTGCCACCGGTTGTGTGGATCCTCATAGATTCCTTGCCGGATATTCTGGGAAGAGTTCTGCACATACTAAGGTTGGTTCTTTGGGCTTTGGAGCGGTTCCTAATGTGTGCACAAAACAGAAGTCTCTAATGTACGGAGCAGATGTCACTGCGCTGCTGTTGTTTACCCTGCGGGATTCATTACAGCTTCTTACATCTGGAGGACATGACCTTGCCAGACATGACTCTTCTGTTGGGTTGCAACCAAAAAAGATGATTCTGGAAAGCGGGCCTAAGCTGGTACTTTACTTTATGAGAGTGGGGGGTCTGTCAGATTTCACTCTTCTGCACTTTGACGCCATCCTGCCAGATCAGGAATACATTGACCCTATTAACCCATCAATCTATTCCAAAATGACTTCATTAATCTGCTGCTTTAATTTCCTGAGGGTGACGATCCATTCAGACCTCATTATTCTGCTGCTTTCCTTCTTTAGGGTTGTGACAGAGAGAGGGCGCTATCGACCTCTTGAACCCTCGGACAACACGTCAGACACCAGGTAAAAGTCCAAAAGTTTGACTTTTTATTAATACAAAGTGCACAAAGCACCCTCCTCTCCACAATACAATCAATAACCAATCCTCCACACTCCCAGATGCGTTGCCACCCTTCCACCCAGCTCAGCTCAACGCTCTGGTGTTCCTCAGAGTATTTTATAGTCCCTGACCCAGAAGAGTTTCTCATCCTTCAGTCCATGTGACTCCTTATCACTTCTGGGTCAGATAAAAATCCTCTTCTTTATCCCGGAAGTACGTCACTTCCGTTGTCGCTTTGCCTATGACGTACTTCCGGGTTATAGGGCACATGTGACTCTCTGGGCCTCCCTGCAGCGTCCTCTGTTGGCCCATGTGGTATCCAGCAGGGCTGTAGAGGAAAACACTATTGTCCATGATTCCCTGCTGGTATCTGGAGCACCTTCATGCTGCATGGAGAGCGCCATCTGGCGGCCTGGGGGTATTGGCCGGGATGACAAGCCGGCCATAGACCACAGGGTGTAATCACAATTTCTTATTCTGCTATTTCTCCTGTTATGTAGGGTCCTTATTGTCCCACTCACAGACAGAATAGGGTGAAGTTCTTACCCCCATTTTCTAGTCAGACACATCACCGCTCTACTAGAGTCAGGACTAGAGAATAACGACCTGACCATGAAACCTCCATCTTAAAAAATCACAGAACACATTTGCCATTGCAGTACGTAATTAGGGTCAGCATTTTGACATTTTAAGGTAAGGTACAAAGTGGCGGCTCTGATTGGCACTCTCGTGAGACTGAGTGAAGGGTCTGAGGGTCTGGGCTTGCGAGTGTCCTGATAAAAACCAAAGATCCAGGCCTTCAATGACCTTTTGGGCACGGCCATCAGCAGTGTGTCTGTCTGTCTGCAGAGAGAGTGTCGACCTCGTCAGGAGGTTTACTTACCTCGGCAGTGACATTCATGACTCTGGTGACTCGTCCTATGAAGTCAGTAGATGGATTGGAGAGCACAGGGCTGAAGACAGAGATGACAAACAGATTGGCCATGTTAGTATAATCCTGGCATGGAGTCGTGCATGGAGATCATGGATCAGATTGCCTAGCAATGTGGATGGAAGCACCTTGTGAACTTTCAGATCATTATTTTGGATATATAGGGGGAATAGGAATTGGCACATCTTATTGACCTGAATGATTTGTTCTCATGAAAACTCTTCTTTTACTTTTTCTTATTTACTCAAAGCTTGAGAGACTGAGCGAGGAGTCTGAGTGTCTGAGCCTGCGAGTGTCCTGATAAAAACCAAAGATCCAGACCTTCAATGACCTCTTGGGCACGGCCATCAGCAGTGTGTCTGTCTGCCTGTCATGAGGTTTACTTATCTCAGCAGTGACATTCATGACTCTGGTGACTCTTCCTATGAAGTCAGAAGATGTATTGGGAGAGCACGGGGGGTCATGGGGTGTGTGGTCCATGGTCCAAGTCTTTAGATTTCCTGTCTTGGTATATGTTTGTGAGACATGGATGCTATCCAGTGACCTGAGATGAAGACTGGACTCCCCTGGTGTCACTTCAGAGAGTCCTTGGGTCCCACTGGTTTTTGGAGTTTGCGAAAGAAAGAAAATAACCTACTTGCAAGCTACGAAGGGTTAAGAGGTTTTGCTCTAACAGGTCATTCACGCAGGCGTCTGTCATAAAACAGGGTGCAGTAAGCTGACCGAGGACAACTTCCAGTTTCTTTAGGAACACATGTATTTAACACAGGAAAGATGACCTTCCCTTCTTTAGGGTCTATGTGTCAAATGAACAAAAACGAAGAACAGATGACCCATTAGCGTCATAAAATAAAACGCTTAAGTAAACGATGTTTTGTTTTTTTTTTGATAAATAAGGGGAAGGGGGAGAAGAAGAACGTGGAACTTTGCTCTTCTGCCTTGCAACGTAGAATCCATGTACCCAACTGTGACTGAAATAACATCTAATTGATTGAACTTGTTCTGTCTTCCTCGGGGGGGGGTTTCTTCCACAAGTCCCGAATGAGGCACATCACCTGCATTGTGAGGGGGTGTCATTTACGGCACAATTCCCAGAGGGTGATCAGTTCACAGGACCCTCATTGTTGAGGACCTGAGTGGCTGGACCAGGCCAAGGGGATGCCTACCTAACACCTGGCTGTGGCAGACAGAGGGTCATTGCCATAGGGTGAGACTGGACCTCGTGTCTGCCTGGGGGGTTGCCAACCGGGATCCTGAGCTGTTTGGTTGTGTGGTGGGTGCAGCAATGTGCTGTACCAGTGCATGCCCCCTCAACCTGACCTCACCTGACCTGTGCAAAGTGGTAGCTCAGATATTTACCTGTTTCAAGCAGCCATCGTGACTTTAAAACCAGACTTTCTGGCAGCCATAAACATAATGTTGGCTCACATTAGTATTCCATAAAGCACTAAAGTTTATTTATTATATAAATATTATTTTTCAAATAGGAACCGATGGGCTGATCCTGTCAAACTTCGTTATTCTGCTCTTTTGTATCATCCTCCCGCTCCTTTATTCCTTGAAGACCTTAATAGCTCCTCTGCTTTAACTCTGAGGGGATGATCCTGTAAGACTTGGATATTCTGCTCCTTTACTTCTTGAAGACGTGATCCTATCAAGCATTATTATTCTGTCGCTTTAATGTGGAGCGGGTGATCCTGTAAGATTTGATTATTCTGCTTCTTTATTTCTACAAGATGCAATCCTAACAAACTTTATTATTCTGCCATTTTAACTTGGAGGGATTGATCCTGTTAGACTTGATTATTCGTCTTCTTTCCTTCTTCTAGATGTGATCCTTCCACACATTACTATTCTGGTGCTTTAAGTTTGAGGGGAAGATTCCTGTAGGACTTGGATATTCTGCTTCTTTACTTCTTGAAGACGTGATCCTATCAAGTATTATTATTCTGTCGCTTTAATGTGGAGCGGGTGGTCCTGTTAGATTTGATTATTCTGCTTCTTTATTTGTACAAGATGCAATCCATCCATCCATCCATTATCCAACCCGCTATATCCTAAATACAGGATCACGGGGGTCTGCTGGAGCCAATCCCAGCCAACACAGAGCGCAAGGCAGGAAACAAACCCCGGACAGGACGCCAGCCCACCGCAGAGCAGAGATGCAATCCTCACAAACTTTATTATTCTGCCATTTTAACTCGGATGGCTTGCTCCTGTTAGACTTGATTATTTGTCTTCTTTCCTTCTTCTAGATGTGATCCTACCACACATTGCTATTCTGATGCTTTAAGTTTGAGTGGAAGATCCTGTAGGTCTTGACTAATCTGTTTCTTTTAGATCCTGTTGGACGAGTCTGTCAGAGTTGACTATTCTTCTCTTTTACTTGTTAAGGGTATGATCCTGTCAGACCTCCCTTTTCTGCTGTTTCACACTATCCTTCCACTCCTTTATGTTTTGAAGACATGAAGTGACCCCTAGCACTGTCCTGTTGCTTTTCTTCTGAGGGGATAATCCTGTAAGACTTGATTATTCTACTTTGTTACATTTTGAGAGTGTAATCATGTCTTGGCTGTACTGTTAAGTTTACTTCCAAAGGTCAGACTCTGTAAGATTTGATTAAACTGTCGCTTTACTTCATGGTGGATGATTCGATCAGGCTTCACCTTTCTGTAGTTTTAGTTTTTAAAAGCGTGATACTCTCAGACTTCACTTTCCTGATATTTTCCATGATCCTACCTCACTGTGCTATACTGTTGTTTAACTTTCAAAGTGAAGATTCTGTAAGACTTCACTGATCTGCTGTTTTACATGCTGTGGATGATCTTCTCAGACTTCACTGTTCTGCTGTTTTACATGATCCCCCTGCCTCTTCATGTTTTGCAGACAAGGTCCTACTGCACTGTACTGTTATATTGCTTTAATTCAGAGGGATTGATCAAGTAAGACTTGACTGATCTGTTGTTTTACTGGCTGTGGATGATGTTGTCCGACTTCACTATTCTGCCATTTTACATGGTCCTTCTCCCCCTTTATGTTTTGCAGACATAGTGCTACCACACTGTACTGTTCTGTTGCTTTAATTTGGAGGGGTTGATCCTGTAAGACTTGACTGATCTGCTGTTTTACATGATCCTACCTCATTCTACTATTCTATTGTTTAATATTCAAAGTGAAGATCCTGACTGATCTGTTGTTTTACTGGCTGTGGATGATCTTGTCCAACTTCACTATTCTGCCATTTTACATGGTCCTTCTTCCCCTTTATGTTTTGCAGACATAGTGCTACCACACTGTACCGTTCCATTGCTTTAATTTGGATGGGTCAGTCCTATAAGAGGTGGCATGGTGGTGCAGTGGTAGCGCTGCTGCCTCGCAGTAAGGAGACCCGGGTTTGATTCCTGGGTCCTCCCTGTGTGGTGTTCGCATGTTGTCTGCGTGGGTTTCCTCCCACAGTCCAAAGACATGCAGGTTAGGTGCATTGGTGATTCTAAATTGTGGTTTGTGTGTGTGTGTGTGTCCTGTGGTGGGCTGGCACCCTGCTCGGGGTTTGTTTCCTGCCCTGTGTTGGCTGTAATTGGCTCCAGCAGATCCCTGTGACCCTGTGGTTAGGATATAGTGGGTTGCATCATGGATGGATGGAGGTTGGAGACTGACTGACTGACAGTCCTAAAGGACCTGACTAATCTGTTGGTTTTCTTCCTGGGGATGATCTTGTCAGACTTCACTATTCTAGTGTTTTACACGATCATCTGGCCTCTTTATGTTTTGCAGACATGGTCCTACCATACTGTACTGTTCTATTTTTTTAATTTGGATGGATCCGTCCTATAAGACTCGACTGATCTGTTGTTTTACATGATCCTACCTCATTCTACTATTCTATTGTTTAATATTCAAAGTGAAGATTCTTTAAGACCTGACTAATCTGTTGTTTTACTGGAGTTGGCTATTCTGCCATTTTACATTATACTCCTGCCCCTTTATGTTTTGCAGACACAGTCCTACCACACAGTACCAATTCTATTGCTTTAATTTGGATGGATCGGTCATATAAGACTTGACTGATCTGCTATTTTACTGGTTGTGGCTGATCTTGTCAGACTGTACTATTCTGCCATTTTACATGATCCTCCTGGTGCTTTATGTTTTGCAGACATAGTGCTACCACACTGTACTGTTCTGTTGCTTTAATTTGGAGGGGTTGATCCTGTAAGACTGTTTTACATGATCCTACCTCATTCTACTGTTCTATTGTTTAATATTCAAAGTGAAGATCCTGACTGATCTGTTGTTTTACTGGCTGTGGCTGATCTTGTCAGACTTCGCTATTCTGCTGGTTTACATGATCCTCTGGCCTCTTTATGTTTTGCAGACACCGTCCTACCGCACTGTACTGTTCCAACAACAACAACAACAACATTTATTTATATAGCACATATTCATACAAACAGTAGCTCAAAGTGCTTTACATAATAAAGAATAGAAAAATAAAAAACACAATATGAAAACAAAATAAATCAGCATTAATTAACATCGAATAAGAGTAAGGTCCAATGGCCAGGGGGGACAGAAAAAACAAAATAAAAACTCCAGACGGCTGGAGAAAAAAAAATAAAATCTGTAGGGAATCCAGACCATGAGAGCGCCCAGTCCCCTCTGGGCATTCTACCTAACATAAATGAAACAGTCCTCTTTGGATTTAGGGTTCTCACGGAAAGGCTTGATGATGATGGTCACGTAGAATTCTGCCTTTTAGTCCATCCATCATTGTTGGAGCATCATGAAGCTTTGAGTAGGTGGAGGTGGCGCAGGCCACCACCACAAAGAAACCGGAAAAAGAAACAGAAAAGAGAGTAGGGGTCAGTACGGATTTTAGAGCTACCCTGAATAGTTATTATGAGGAAATTGAACATACAGAGTATCAGGATTAAGTTAAATTAAGTTAAATTGAAGTTATAGAAAGGCCATGTTAAAGTAATGTGTTTTCAGCAGTGTTTTAAAGTGCTCCACCGTATCAGCCTGGCGAATTCCTATTGGCAGGCTATTCCAGATTTTAGGTGCATAGCAGCAGAAGGCCGCCTCACCACTTCTTTTAAGTTTTGTTCTTGGAATTCTAAGGAGACACTCATTTGATTATCTGAGGTTACGATTTGGAATATAAGGTGTCAGACACTCCGATATATAAGAAGGGGCGAGATTATTTAAGGCTTTATAAACCATAAGTAGAATTTTAAAGTCAATCCTGAATGACACAGGTAACCAGTGTAGTGACATCAAAACTGGAGAGATGTGCTCGGATTTTCTTTTCCTAGTTAGGATTCTAGCAGCTGCATTCTGCACTCGTTGCAAACGATTTATGTCTTTCTTGGGTAGTCCTGAGAGGAGTGCGCTACAGTAATCTAGTCGACTGAAAACAAACGCGTGAACTAATTTCTCAGCATCTTTCAGTGATATAAGAGGTCTAACTTTAGCTATGTTTCTTAAGTGAAAAAATGCTGTCCTAGTGATCTGATTAATATGCGATTTAAAATTCAGATTACAGTCAACAATTACCACTAAGCTTTTTACCTCTGTCTTGACTTTTAATCCTAATGTATCCAGTTTATTTCTAATAGCCTCATTGTATCCATTATTGCCAATCACTAAGATTTCAGTTTTCTCTTTATTTAACTTGAGAAAGTTACTATTCATCCATTCGTTCCGTTGCTTTAATTCAGAGAGGTTAATCCTGTAAGACCTGACTAATCTATTAACTGGGGGCTGATTCTGTCAGACTGCTGATGTGATATCTTGCACCGTTGCTTTAGCATTTTAAGGAGCCATTTTTTTTTACGCTGACCAGTATGGATGGTGCAGCCTTTATTGTGTTGTAAATGGTTAAATCTGGGAGTGCAGCTTAGCACATTTGGTATATTCTGCATGCCTCTCACCGTCGCTCAGGCTGCCAAAAGTTGAATCAAAATGCATCAGCACTGGGGCTGCTCCTTCAGCAATTATAGAGGTTACATTAATCGCTTCTCATTTAAAATAATACGCGGTGTAAGGTTATTTAGCATACGTGATGGGATTCGAGGAAGGCTTTTTGTTTCCAGCTAAAATGAAAAGTGGCGAGTTGATGAATTGCGGAAGGGTCGCGCGAACTCCCTGGTGCAAACAGCAACAATGACAGCGCAGTCGTCAAGCGCGTTTGGCAGCTCGGCCCTTAATTACAGAGCCTCTGGAAAAAAATCAAAAAAGTGCGTGGCTTTCCATTTTGAGCTGGCAGGCTGTTCTTACTTGAACCCTTTGCCCTTCGATGTTTTCATACAGAGTATCACCTCCAAGGGGGTCCTCGTTCTGCTCTGGGCCTAACATGGCATTCTGGGACTGTGACCAGAGTGGGAGGTGTCCAACTTGCCTGACTTCACCCAGTGAACGTGTCCGTGTCCCTGTGCCCCTTAGATTCCTCTTGCACACATTTGACTTCATCATCATCATCATCATCACCCCCCTTGTCGTCGCTTGACTTAAAGTGCAGCTCGGCACAGCCACCACCGCTCAGGCCACCTCTGAATGTGACAGTTGACGGCAAAGTCCTCTCAGTCCTTGACTCCCCCCCAGCCTCTGCTTCAACAGGTGACGCTCCCGCTCCCTTTTTCATTACTTGCGGTATATCCACCATTTTATTTTGTGTTCTGTTATGTTTCGGCCTAACACTCCTCCTTTCAGCTGCCTGCCTTTGCACTGGCTCTCCACTGCTCCAGCCTTCTTCTCCCTTAACCTCTGTCCTCCTCTCTTTTCTTGTTCTTCTTCTTTTCTTTTTTATTTCTCCCTCCGCTTTCCCACTCCTCTTTTTTTTTGTGTGGCGATTAGCAGCTCCTGGCATCAATTATGGGCACGGGCGATCTTGCACCTGTGCGCCCCTGCCCATATCGCACCCGGGAACCGCTCCAGCCACATTACCATGCCCCCTCCTTAAGCAGTGAGTGCGGCGATTATTTATTAAAGAAAACATTCAAGCTGCGGCCCCGCGATACCACAGGATGAGGTTCAAATCAGAGTAGTCAGTGTGTCAGCAACTACGTATACGGAGACACTGAGCAGGGATGTGCGGTCAGGGGAGTCATCAAGAAAAGTCAAACAACTAATAATGATAACATAAAATAAAAGGGTCCACTGGTCTGTGCTATAACTATCTTTTCTGTATGGTTCCATTAATTTTGATCATTTTTATAGTCAAAACTCACTGAATTGCCGCATTTCCTCTTCAAATACAGGGAAGAAATGCGAGGTGTGGCAGCAACAAGCTTGCACCTCGGGCTGCGCTCTCCCTCACATATACTGGCTTGATGCCTGCATTGGCATGTGCCTGTTGCTGTCTCTCTGTATGTCGCCAATATAATGTTTGTAGACATGTTTATTATACACCTTGACTTTCCACAGTCTGGCTAATATCTTTAATGAATGTGTGTGACTTATTTAGTCTTGCTGATTGGACATAAAACCGCAGTGAAAAGGCACGAGGAGAGGCAGACAGTACAGTGCCACCCTGAAGGGGGCGCATGTGAGCCCAACAGGCGCTCGGTGCTGCTGTTCTTCTATGCAGAGGCTCTCGGCGCCACGAAGTTAGCGATATCGGAAAGTCAAGTGCACTGCAGCGCTCCGTTTATTTTAATTTTTTATTCTGACTGACTGCCAAAATGGAAGATTAAGATTTTTAAAACTAAAGGAAAATACGGAGGACTTTTACAAGAAATTGGCGGAGATTGTCATGGAAAAGGATAGGCACATGGACTTCATTTACAAATAAAGGTAAGACCATAAACGGTTTTCAATTTTATAAAAAATGGGATCAGACTAAGAAAAAAAAAAACCAATCCAATATTTAAAAACAAATCTTGTCCTTAAATAAAATATTCTTTTGTTTACCTTGTTATCCTTTTGTTGAACAGTCAGTATTAAAATTGATTAAAACATCAGAATTTAAAAACAACTAAATATTTTAATTAAGGTCAAAATTAAACAAGTTTTTTCGTACACCCCCCTATACCTTCATTTGTATTGAATGAGTATGAATTGTGGAATTGCAACGGCAAATTTAGAGCACATGGATAGATAGATAGATAGATAGATAGATAGATAGATAGATAGATAGAT
>JANRMT010062802.1:18360538-18375333 GCA_026402145.1 Polypterus bichir lapradei
TGTGTGTGTGTGTGCGCTCAGGTGTCTCTCTCTCCCAGCTTGGCCATTTTGCTCCAAAGCTGCTCTGCTCTGTCAGGTGTCATGGAGACCCTTTGTCAGGTCCAGCCACGAGTTCTCCATTGGATGGAGATCTGCGCCACTCCAGGACATTAGGCAGCCATGGAGTGGCTTGTTCATGGAGTGTTCTTGGAGGTTTTGGGTTCAAATCCCACCGCTGACCATAACTTCTCCTGCCTGTGATCCAAATGGAAAAACAACAAAGAAATGTAAGCAGTTGTGTCCCAAAATGTTATAAGTCACCTTGGATAAAGGCATCAGCCCAATAACATAATAGTAATAATAATAATAATAATAAACAGTGCTTTTTTGAAGCCATTCCTCTGTAGCTTTGCCCTTCTGCCTGGCCTTGCTGACTCCATCAGGTTGTCCTCCAGGATCTCCTCGTCTTTTTGCTGTCTTTATTTTGACCTTCACAAGCATCTCCACAGCCTGCTGCAGCCACCCCTGAGCTCCCAGGTGGGATGGCCTGTTTGTGATAACGCTCGGTGTTCAAATGCGGTGTTTAGTCAGATTGATAAAACCAGGGTGTCAGCGAGTCCAACACAAACGCACCTGCACAGTCCTGGGTGCAAATAATGGAAGGTTTTATTCTAAAAACCTCCAAATGTGACGTAAACACAGACGCAGGTCTCCCTCTCCACAATACTTTCTTTCTTCCTTTCTGCCACCCTGCCCTCCTCCACTCAAGCATTGCCTCTCTTCCTCCCAGCTCCGACTCGCCTGTGTAATGAAGTGCGGCCCTTTTTATTACAGACCCAGGTGTAATTCCGATGTCGGGATGATTGCCCGATGAAAGCACTTCTGGGTCACATAGAAGTCCATTACAATAGGGAGCCTGTCTCCCTGCAGGACACTCTCATGGCACACAGTGACCCCAGCAAGGCTGCTCTGCCGGACTACATTTCCCAGCATGCCCTGCTGGTTTCCTACTGTGCAAAGACCTCTGAGGCTGCTGCCATCTAGCGTGCTGGGGGAACAAAAAACCTCCAGCGATGTCTTTCTTTTCCAAAGGGCTGACCATCCATCCCTTTTTGTTCTTTCTTCTGTGTCTGATCTCTTCTTCCTCCTTGGCTGGGATGCTTATATACCTGTTCGAAGTCTCCCATTCGGGTAAGGAACCATCCCCTCTTCTGGCCGGCATGCCCGTCCAGCCCATGTGGCATCTACATCTGACAGACACAAAGCTCAGACCACAGCACATGACTTTAGTGTCTCTCCCACGTGCCTTGTGCCGAGATGCCCTCTGCATGTTTCTTTTCTTTGCCACTCTCCCACAAAGCTGTGACTGGCAAGGCCCCTGGGCTCAGGGGTGTCCTGCTCACCTCCTATCAGCTTTTATACTTCCCAACTCTGAAGGTGGCTCTCAGCATGCCTCCTACACCTTCCCTGTGTCTTTCACCTTTGCACTTCCTCTGTCAATTGAATCACCAAAGCCAAACTGACCAATCAGATTGCTCGGAGGAACTGGACACACACACACACACACACACACACACAGACACACAGACATAATTCCAAAAATGGTATTTTTAAACTCAGCGAGATTCATCAAAAACCCCAAATGGAACTTTTGGAGGATTCCAATACTTTCCCTACACTTTGCATACGAGAAAGTCAGGGAAGTCTAAAACGTTGAGATTCATCAAAATCTCGACATCGAGATTCCAATATTTTCCCTATACTTCATAAATGAGAAAGTAAAAACAGACGAGGAAAATCACAAAAAAACAGTAAATCCAAACCGAATTGGCAATACTCACAGAACTCCACAATGAACCAAATGATCTCCTGCTCCTGAGCCTTCTCAACTGACCTAAACAGCCAGTGGGCGGGGTCAAGAGTGGTGATTGCAGTGTGGCCCCACCTCCTGGGGGCGCTCCATTCCCAATGAACAAGCAACATGGACACACTGAAAAGGACAGTACATAATAACAGTAATACGACACATAACAACTGAAAACAACAAAAATCACCACAAAATAAATACCGTATATACTCGCATATAAGTCGGGTCTTGAAACACGAAAAATCGATCATAAAATCAGACCCCGACTTATACGCCCGTTCAGAAATACAACACTTCATTTTTTATTTTTTCTTCTTGCCTCTTCTTGTTTCTCAGACAAATTTTTGTTGCAGCTGCGTAGTTACCAATTTCTTTTGCCACTTCAACAACTTTTAATTTCAAACCAGCTTCATATTTTCTTCTGATTGAATGCTCCATCGTAGATAAGGGATGCTCTTACGATAAAGGTGTATGAGGGTGTTGAGATACAAAAAACAGAAATCAGTGCAAACGTCGCTTCGGACTAGTTTGGGTATTACTGTGTGGTCACGTAGGCACAATACATAAAAATAAAAAGGCAGTGTGCCCCATGGTTACCCTCTCAGGTGGGCATTAGCATATCGTAATCTCTTGGATCAACAGTGTTGTTTTTCCTCATTCGACTTATATGACCGACATTATAAAATACCGGAAATTATACGGTAAAAATCAAGCCCCTCGGGAGAACGTAAACGCGAGTACATACGGTAAGTACATTGCTGATACACAGCTGTATGTTCAAGAGTGGCTCATCATTTTGTCTTGTCATAAGAATATCAAATAGTTGTGCCAGATTGTTTGACTGTCCAATCAGCATTGAGTGGAGATCCCGGCCTTTCATTTGTTTTTCTTTTTCACAGATCACATAATATTGACACACGTTAAGGTGAAACTCGCCGTTCTGCCTTGTCATAAAACATCAGAGGGTTGTGTCACGTTGTTTTGCTGCTCAGTCACTTTATAGATCATTGGATGGATGTGGCTGTTTGATTAGCTGCCCCCCGTTGTTCAGAGGACACAGCATTCATGAATGTTTATTCATCTCATTGTTCTGCCTGCTCGTAGTCCACCGATTGCCTCTTTGATTCTTTACTGCTGCCCAATCAGCTTTAAAGATCTTTGAATGGATGTGGCGATCGATTAACGAGACTCGTAACACGTGAATGTTCAAGAGGGGCTTGCCACCCTGCCAGGTCGTAGACCCCTGAATTGCATTGCTGCCTGATCGACTTAGACATCACTCGATGGATGTGCTGGATTGATTTCTTTTACTTCTGTTCACATTATGTGTGTGGGTTTCATTGTTGTCCACTTGCCAGATCATGAAATGCTGGTTGGCTGTGTCAGACCATTTTGCTGCCCTGTCCCCTTATATATCATTGGGTGGGTGTCTCAGATTGATTCGCTGACAGAACACATAAGACATGAATGCTTGCGAGGGGTCAGCTCCCCACCCAGCCATTAAATGAGCGTATCAGCTGCCTCATCAGCTTCTAGATTATTGGATGGATGTGTCACTTTGATTTGCTGTTGTTTTATGTTGACAGGACGCATATGTTGTGATAAAATGAACAAGACGAGAAGGCTTGAAAAGAGTTGTGGAACTGCCCCGTATAATGCCCAGAAGATATCAAAAATATCAAAGTTATTTGGATCAAAAATCAGAGACATTCGACAACATATAGCAGTAAGTGGGTCATTTTAATAGACAAAATGGTGGCCAGAAGGAAGTCTGCGGGGAAATGACGTTACAACAGGAAGGGCAGAAGTGACAGTGTCAATCTGAGAGCGGAAGTGATGTCATCATTTGGGCATGAAAGTGACGTCATCATGCTGAGCCGGAAGCGACATCATTATGCTAAGCCGGAAAGTGACATCATCATGCCGAGCCAGAAGTGATGTCATCATTTGGGGACCGGAAGTGACGTTATCATGCTAAGCCGGAAAGTGATGTCATTATTTGGGGACCAGAAAGTGACATCATCATGCTGAGCTGGAAGTGACATTATTATGCTAAGCCAGAAAGTGATGTCATTATGCTGAGTCGGAAGTGATGTCATTATTTGGGGACTGGAAGTGATGTCAGTCATCATTTGGGGGTCAGAAATGACATCATCATGCTAAGCCGGAAAGTGACATCATCATGCTGAGCCAGAAGTGATGTCATAATTTGGGGACCGGAAAGTGACGTCATCATGCTGAGTTGGAAGTTACGTCATCATTTGGGGACCGGAAGTGATGTCATCATGCTGAGCTGGATAGTGATGTCATTATTTGGGGACCGGAAGTGACGTCAGTCATCATTTGGGGGTCAGAAATAACATCATCATGCTAAGCTGGAAAGAGACATCATCATGCTGAGCCAGAAATGATGTCATAATTTGGGGACCGGAAAGTGATGTCATCATGCTGAGTTGGAAGTGACGTTATCATTTGGGGGCCAGAAATGACATCATCATGCTGAGCTGGAAGTGATGTCATCATTTGGGGACCGGAAATTGATGTCATGATGCTGAGTTGGAAGTGATGTCATCATTTGGGGACCGGAAGGTGACATCATCATACTGATGGGGAAGTGACGTCATCACGCTGAGTTGGAAAGTGACATCTTCTTACAGGGACCAGAAAAGTGACATCATCATGAGGAGACGGAAGTGGCAGTGATGTTTGGTCCTGTACGCCATTTTAAAGATTTGAACTTGCAGATGGTAGGTGAAATGTTTCCTTATTTTTCTTCAGTTTTTCTGGTGAGAGGAGAGGAGAGGCATTAATGCTTGATAATAGCCCTTTATCTCGGGAGAATTCGGGCTTGCTGGCTGCCTCCTAAGCGCTCGTGCGTGACAACGTTGTGGCCGTGTGCGTTACTGACAGGTCTTCCAAATGACAAAGCCGATCGTGTCATCCCTTTTATTGTTCGCGGACAAAAGTAAAGCAAGGAAGAACTGAAATAACGCTCAAAGGTGTACGTTCCTTATCTGCCATCTACTTAAACGCTCTGGTCTTTGTGTGTGTCCAGTTCCTCTGAACAATCTGATTGGTCAGTTTGGCCTTGGTGTGATTGGTCAGTTTGGCTTTGGTGATTCGAAATGAAAGATAAAACTTTATGTCTGAAATGATAAACAGCGTAACAGCAAACAGTTGTCTTAGGTGCGGCGGTGGCTCAGGCCAGCAAAAGACGCCTCCTTCCGGGATGGCGGCTGGACAGGAAGGGGTGGGCTTAATCGCCGTTTCCGTGTATTTTCTTGGTGGTGTGGTGGAAAGGAAGAGACGACCAGGTTAGCAGCAGGGTCCTGTCTCTCATCTTGGAGGGGCGCTGCATACCTCGACTGAGCCCGAGAGGAGGTCCTCTGACGCACAAGCCTGGCAACGTGTTTGTTTGAGAATTGCCTTGTGATAAAACAACAGGTAGTTGTGTGACGTAGTTTTGCTGTTCAATCACTTTATCAATCTTTGGACAGATGTGTCAAATTGTTTGCTGTTCTTTCTTATTCACAGGTTTGGTAACTCACCATTCTGCTAGTTCATAGACCCCTGAATGACTAAATGAGGCCATATCGCGGCCTAGTCCCTGTTGTGACCAGTAGGGGGTGCTGCAGCCTCCCAAATGCAGGTTTTTATTGAGCCCCGACACTCTCTTCACTAGGAAAACCAACATAAAACACAATAAGCACAAGAATCCTCCTCCAAGAGCGTAGCCCACTGCCTACCGACCTGTGAACTACTTCCAGTGTCCTCTCCAAGTCGTCCGGAGTACTTGTGTGGGAACCAGGGCACTCCTCTGCCCTCTGGTGGTCCCCAAAGACCCCAAAAGGGTTGCATTTCCAGACTCCATTTCCTATGCCGCTGTGCCCTGCTCCTGTTATGCCCATTCTCTCAGTCCTTTCATTATGGCCTTCTGACTGGGTATTAAACCTGTAATTCTGGCCAGGATGCCAGTCTTCCCTTCTGGGCACCCACGGCGTAGAGATCTTTAGATAGGTGCGTCAGATCCTTTTGATTTTGCATAACACATCACATGCCTGTATTTCAAGTTGACTTGCCATCTCGCCAGGTTATAAAACTGCCAGTAGACGAGCACTGAAGTTGTGTCTCATACGCATGTGTGAGGACTGATGTGCCAGTGTGACCTATTTCAGATCAACGTGCCATTTGGCCGGGGTCATAAACCTTTGGATGGCCATGTCAGGTTGTGTGATGGAAATGCCAGAATGATTTGCTGTCCTTTTTAGTTCACAGAACACATAATACGTGTCCGTTTGAGATCAGCTCGCCAGTTTGTGAAATAAAACATCAGAGAGCTGTGTCACACTGTTGTGCTGCTCCGTCACTTTAGAGATCCAGTTGGCCAGCTGATGATAGACCGCTGAATGGCTAATTGATTCCGTACTGCTTCCCAATCAGCTTACAGATCATTGGATGGAAGTGACAGGTTGACATTTTTTTGTTCCTTTTGTTCACAGAACTCATAATACGCATCGCCAATCCTGCCAGGTCATAGACTTTGAACTGCTGTACTGTACGAGACGGCATTGCTGCCTAATCCTCTTACAGATTGCTCGACGGATGTGCTGCTTTGACTTGACTTCTGTTCACAGAACACACAATGTACTTATCTTTCATCCCCACTTGCTGCCTTGCCAGATCATAGAATGTTGGTTGGTGGTATGTCACGTCATTTTGCTGCCCATTCCCCTTATATACCACTGGCCGTCCCCTCCGGCTCTGCCCACGTAGTAGTGAAACAGGACAAAGTTTAAAAAGCAATAAACAAACAGGTAATCGCTAGCTAAGCGGAGGCAAGGAACTCTGCAAAATGCAGAGATAGACCGACTTGAACGGAGGCTGGCGTGTGAGTGAGGAGGGTCCTGACCGGATCCCTGCTCCTGAGGTCCCGCGTCTCTCTCCCCTCGGCCCACAGCCTCTGTCTCGTATTAGCGCAAATATATCGCACCTGCAAGCGAACAATTCTTAGCGCGATGAGATCAACCGGAATGTTCAAGCAAAGGAACATCTGAGTACCGGGGTGTTTTCCGAACAAAGATTTTTAGTGAAGCAGTATTTAGTTTAGTATGAAATTAAATCAAATGTGAAAAACTGGCTGTGCAAAAATGTGGGTCCCCTTGTACTTTTGATGATTTGAATGCCTGTCACTGCTCAATGCTGATTACTTACAACACCAAATTGGCTGGATCAGCTCGTTAAGCCTTAAACTTCATAGACAGGTGAGTCCAATCATCCATCCATCCATCCATTATCCAACCCGCTATATCCTAACTACAGGGTCACGGGGGTCTGCTGGAGCCAATCCCAGCCAACACAGGGCGCAAGGCAGGAAACAAACCCCGGGCAGGGCGCCAGCCCACCGCAGAGTGTGCACACACACACACACACACACCAAGCACGCACTAGGGACAATTTAGAATCGGCAATTCACCTAACCTGCATGTCTTTGGACTGTGAGAGGAAACATGTCCGATCATGAGTGGTAAAAGGTATTTAAGGTGGTCAATTGCAAGTTGTGCTCCCCTTTGACTCTCCTCTGAAGAGTGACAGACAGCATGGGATCCTCAAAGCAACTCTCAAAAGATCTGACAACAAAGATTGTTGAGTCTCCTGGTTTAGGGGAAGGCTACACAAAGCTATCTCAGAGGTTTAAACTGTCAGCTTCAAGTGTAAGGAATGGAATCAGGAAATGGAAGGCCACAGGCACAGTTGCTGTTAAAACCAGCAGGTCTGGCAGGCCAGGAAAAATACTGGAGCATCAGGATTGTGGGAATGGTTACAGACAACCCACAGATCACCTCCAAAGACCTGCAAGAACATCTCGCTGCAGATGGTGTATCTGTACATCGTTCTACAATTCAGCACAATTTGCACAAAGAACATCTGTATGGCAGGGTGATGAGAAAGAATCTGTACATTCTGGTTTCCATTGTATTTTGTTCAAGACAAGACAACAGATGAACTAAGACAAATTAAAGCAGGTTTTCTCCCCTTACACCTTACTTTTATAACACTTGTTCATAGCTTAGAAAGAATGCTGAGGTGATACCCCAGGCTATTGATTACTTTATGGATGGACATCTGGAACAATAGTTTAGTTTACAGCGCAGGACAGGAAGAACTACTGACACCTCAGAGTACATCAAAGGTTTTGTTGTTTGGGAAAATGGACAGTGAATTAATTCATCAACCATTTTGACAGCCAGCCAATCAGGTGCATGTGTCGTGAAACCAAGGCATGACATTTCATAATAAATATGCCTTGGTTTGAGAGAGAAGAAAAGAGAAGAAGCAAAGAAGGAGAAGAAGAAGAAGAGGAACGGATGAAGACGGCACTGGTCGTCAGAAAGGCATCATGAACATCGATTGCTAAATCAAACGCCTCCCTGGGACATTCATCCTTGTCATCTGTAACTTTTTCGTAAGCTTTTTCTAAAGACTATATATATATTCAGACTTTCCTATCAGTACCTATTTTCTAGTATTCTTTGTTCTTGTGGTATTATTATTATTCTTGTACTAAATACCATGCTGCTTTTAACTTTCAATGCTTTGTCTTAATGTCTAGAGTGATTGAAGTAATAAGTTAGATTTCTTTGAGCACCTGGTGACAGACGGATTTTTGCCATTATTTCTGTGCTGCGAGGTTTATAAGGCTGAGGGTGAGAGTGCTACTCAATAGAAGGGACAAATACGATAAAGAAGGTTTTCTTGGCTGATAAAAGGCCTATAGTCAAGAGTGCTGAGTCTTTGTATGTTTAAATGTATTCTTGTAGACCAAAAGTAATATTTAGGTCTGAGATATCACTAAAACATCGTATGTTGTTCGTGCCGAAAATAAGTAAGTCCCTTGAAGTGCTGAATGACAGGCTGTGTTATTCCTATAGTACTTGTGTGGTTTAAAGTGCTAAGGGTTAATCAGCGTGTGTGTGTCATTCATGGAGCACTGTTGTGGTTAGGGTCTGTGTGTGTGTTTATCTCTGTGTGTGTGTGTTCATCTTAAAGTGCAACAGTAGACCAACCCGATAACGAACTTGACGAGAACACTTACCCTTGAGGAAACAGGTAAAGGGCAAGTAGAGGGAAATACCACGATAATACAGTCACAAAGTTGAAGTTACGCAGAGGATGGATATTCCAACAAGACAAGGACCCAAAACACAGTTCAAAATCTACAAAGACATTCATGCAGAGGGAGAAGTACAATGTTCTGGAATGGCCGTCACAGTCCCCTGACTTGAATATCATCAAAAATCTATGGGATGACTTGAAGCAGGCTGTCCATGCTCGGCAGTCATCAAATTGAACTGAACTGGAGAGATTTTGTATGGAAGAATGGCCAAAAATACCTCCATCTAGAATCCAGACACTCATCACAGGCTATGTGAGGCGCCTAGAGGCTGTTATATTGGCAAAAGGAGGCTCAACTAAGTATTGATGTCATATCTCTGTTGGGGTGCCAAAATTTATGCACCTGTCTAATTTTGGTATGATGCATATTGCATATTTTCTGTTAATCCAATAAACTTAATGTCACTGCTGAAACACTACTGTTTCCATAAGGCATGTCAGATATTAAAAGGACGTTGCTACTTTGAAAGCTCAGCCAAAGAGAAACAAAAATCCAAAGAATTAAGAGGGGTTCCCAAACTTTTTCATATGACTGTAGAAGAAAACCTGATCCAAATCCGTGGCGTAGTTCTCTTGTTTGCTAGCTAAGCGGAGGTAAGGCACACCTCGAGGCCCCGCCCCCTCCACTTGGCACGCTGCATCTTTCTCGGATTCGTGCAAATAAATCAGTACTGCAAAGTGAACAATGATTCTTAGCGTGATGAGAGAAGTCGCAAAATCAACCGAAATATTCAAACAAATTCTAGAAAAAAACCCGATCTGAATCCATTAAGTAGTTATCTCATTTAGTAGCTAAGTGGATGTAAGGTACACACCCCAAGGCTGGCGCATGAGTGAGGAGGGTCCCGCTCGGCTCCCCATTCCTCATGTCACGCTTCCTCCTCCACTCCAGCCTCTGTCTCGGATTAGCATGAATATATATCGCTCCTGCAAGCGAACTATGATTCTTAGTGTGATGAGAGAAGTCACAAAATCAACCGGAATGTTCAAGCAAATTCTAGAAAAAAACCTGACCTATATCCATTACGTAGTTCTCTCGTGAAAAGCAGATAGACAGACAGACAGACAGACATTGGATTTTATATATATAGAGAGGTAATGCAGATGTCTCAGATTGATTAGCTGGACTTTTTTGTTCACAGAACACATAAGACATAAGTCAACTCTCTATCCTGCCGCTTCATAGAGCCCAGTGCCCGCCTACATCATCGGACGTGTGTGCCAGACTGATCTACTGTCCATTTTCACATGTCAGAGAGTTGTGTCACTTTGTGTTTGGTGCTTAGTCACTTCATGGATCTCTGGATGGATGGGATGTTCACATAATCAGATCTGAATAGTTGGGATCAGCTTTCCACCCTGCCAATTCATAGACCACTGAATGGCCATTTGATTCTGTGCTGCGGCCCAATCACTTTAGAGATCATTAGATGCATGTGATAAAATGACTTGACCTTCTTTCTTCTTTAGTAGACCCACAGTTCAAGTATCTTTAAGGATAACTGGCCATCTCCTCAGTTCATAGACTATTGAAATTCTGTACAGCTCCCTAATCAGCTTCTACATCATTGGAAGGATGCCCCAGATTGATTTGCTGTCCTTTTTCTTCACAGAATACATAATGCATACACGTCTGAGATCAGCTCTCCATCTTGTCTTATTATGAAATATCAAATAGTTGCTTTAGATTGTTTCACTGTTCAATCTCTGTATTAATCATTGGATGGATGTTGCAGATTGATTTGATGTTCCTTTTTTGTCCACAGCACACATAATTCAGGAATATCTGAGAGCGATTCGCCATCCTGCCAGTTCAAAGACCACTGAATGCCAATCTGGCAATGCCAGCCTGTATTGCTGCCCAGTCAGCTTGAAGAACTTTCAGTTTTTTTATATTTGAGATCTGTCTTGTTGTGAAACATACAATACAATACAATTTATTTTTGTAAGGCCCAAAATCACACAAGAAGTGCCACAGTGGGCTTTAACAGGCCCTGCCTTTTGACAGCCCCCCAGTCTTGACTCTCTATAAAGACAAGGAAGAACTCCCAAATTGTAGGGAAAAAACGGAAGAAACCTTGGGAAGGGCATTTCAAAGTGAGACCCCTGTCCAGGTAGGCTGGGCGTGCAGTGGGTGTCAGGGGGTCAATACAATAGAATACACAGAACAGAACACAAGTAATCCTCAATACAATACAACAGTGCAATAGAAATATTACAAGTACAGAGCAGAATTTAACAGTCGATGATATCACATAATAGGATTTGTTCAGAGTCCTGGAGACCTCAGTCATCAAGCTGCTTCCCCCAATTGGCCATTCCACAGCTGAGTCAGTGCTGGGCCAGCCGATTCGCTGAAAGGACCCCTCTACCAGACGATTCCTGTGATCCTCCATCAGAGATGACTTTACCTTAGGCAGGCAAAACAACTTGGCAAGTGGGCCGTGGGCACCAAGTGCCACATCTGAGGACTGAGAAGAGAAACAGAATAAGTGAGGGTTAGTAATAAATTCTAACTATCATGTTACTTATGTTTTGGTGCTAATGACTAACAACACAGATGCAGTCTGTAGAGTTAATCAGCAGCTCTAGTCAGGGTGTGCTAAACTGAAGCAGTGAGTCTTCAGCCGGGATTTGAAAGCTGAGACCGAAGGGGCATCTCTTATAGTAGCAGACAGACCGCTCCACAGTTTAGGGCCCCTGTAACTAAAAGCTCGACCTTCCACTGTTATTTCATTAATCCTTGGCATCATAAGCAGACCGGCATCTTGAAAATTAATGTGCGCTCAGGTTTGTAAGTCATGATAAGTTCAGGAAAAGTAAGCCGGACCTTGGCCATTACGGCATTATATGTTAAAAGGAGGATTTTGAAATCTTGAAACATCAGATAGTCTGTCACATTATTCTGATGCCCACTGGTGAGCCTCAAGCATAGGAAGGACAGATTAGACTTTGACAGAAGACATTACTTAAAAGCCTGTCCAGTTCTGGGACAGTTCTCGTTGGACAAATGAAACTAAGATCAATGTCTACCAGAATGATGGAAAAAGAAGAATATGGAGAAGAGGAGGAAGGGCTCACGATCTGATGAATACCACATCATCTGTGAAACATGGTGGAGGCCGTGTTATGGCCTGATCACGCATGTCTGCCAATTGAAGTCGCTCACTGACGTTTGTTGATGATATGACTGCTGACAGAAGTAGCAGGATGAATTCTGAAGTGTCCAGGGCTGCACTGTCTGCTCAGATTGAGACAAATGCTGCAGAACTGACAGGACGACACTTCACAGTACAGATGGATGATGAGATGAAACATACTGTGACAGCAAACCGAGGGCTTTACAAGGCAAAGAAGTGGAATTTTCTTCAAAGGCCGAGTCAATCAACTGACCTCAACTCCACTGGATGAGTGTGTCACACGATGAAGACAAAACTGATGGCAGAAAGTCCAACGAACAAGCAGCGCCTGAAGACGACCTGTGGTGTAGCGGGTCCACAGCTCAAGTCAAAAAGGCCACTTTGTAAATAAATAGTCGCTGCTTAGAGAGGGGCTGGTAGTGTGTCCGAGTGGTTTCTCGGTGATTTGTGATGTGGAGTGTACAGGTGAGGAGTTGTCCGCATCTGTAATTGTTGCCGTGAGCTACTGATTGCCACACCTGATCCACATCCCCGTGATAAATAATAGAAGCGTGAGGCGGATGGGGAAGAGAGAGAAGGAATGGAGGTTAATGGAGAAGAAGGCGGCAGGAAGGAGAAAGCCGGTGTGCGAGAGCGAGAGCAGGTTCGTGAAAGTTTAAATGCAGCTGGTAGGAGAGCCCCGAAGGAGTGTTTGGCCAACTCTAGGGGAGAGCAGATTGAAGCGGTCACTCCAGCTGAGCAGTTTGAGGAGCTGCAGTGAGCAGTGTGGTGGACGTCCGGGTCCCATGCCCGGCTGGAAAGCCCCTTCTGCTTATGTTCCAGGGGAGCAGTCATGGCCTCCTCAGTACCTCCCCCGGGATGCTTTGTGGCAGCCTCCCAGGTGGATGATGTTGCATCAGTCTCCCGCAGGGTTCCCTGGGAGATGGAGTTCTCCAGAACCCTGTGGGGATATGGGGTGGCTGCCAGGGGGCGTGGCATGGATCGCTGAGCCCAGCTGGTCTAATCTTCAGCCCCACCCGGGAGGGCAATTGGAAGCAGGTGAGCACTTCCGGGAGGGCCATAAAAGGATCCAGCAACCACCACTCAGGGCCAGAATCGGGAGGAAGAGGACAAGGTTGCCTGGAAGGAGTGGTGGAGCCAGAGGAAGAATGTGATCTGTGACTTAAGTGCTTTGGGACTGTGTATTGCCTGTGGGGTTCACAGAGAAGACGTGCCCCACAGGTGAAGAAAAATAAAAAGACTTGTTATTTGCCCATGTGCCTCATTGTGAATCTGTGCCAGGTCGGACGCTATATAGCGCCTTTTTCACACCGGCCATTGAAGGAAGCGGAGTCGAGGAGGCTTTGGGCGTGTTGAGCCACAGCATGAGCGCCCAGGCCACTGGGGAAGGAACCCAAGTCTCGGTCCAGCTGGAGCTCTAGGTAGCCGAGAAACGGAGGGCTACTGGACCAGTATTGAAGGGAGCTGAATTTGCTGGTAGGGCGACTCCCCTGTTGCGGGGCCCGAATGGGAGAAGCAGGTCAGCCGCCAGTAGAAGAACACACCTGGCTTTAGTTTTAAAGAAAGACTGCCTCCAGCCATTGTTTTTAACCTTGTTTTTAAAAGATTTTTTTTCTATTGTGTTTTTAACCTCCACCCTTTCACCTGTTTTTATTGCACTTACAGTCATATGAAAAAGTTTGGGAACCTCTCTTAATTCTTTGGATTTTTGTTTCTCATTGGCTGAGTTTTCAAAGTAGCAACTTCCTTTTAATATACGACATGCCTTATTGAAACAGTAGGATTTCAGCAGTGACATTAAGTTTATCGGATTAACAGAAAATATGCAATATGCATCATAATAAAATTAGACAGGTGCATAAATTTGGGCACCCCAAAGGAGATATGACATCAATACTTAGTTGAGCCTCCTTTTGCTCCTTTGAGCCTCTAGACGCTGTCCTCCTATAGCCTTTGATGAGTGTCTGGATTCTAGATGGAGGTATTTCTGACCATTCTTCCATACAAAATCTCTATAGTACAGTTAAATTTGATGGCTGCCGAGCATGGAGAGCCTGTTTCAAATCATCCCATAGATTTTCGATGACAATTAAGTCAGGGGACTGTGGCGGCCATTCCAGAACATTGTACTTCTCCCTCTGCATGAATGCCTTTGTAGATTTTGAACTGTGTTTTGTGTCATTGTCTTGTTGGAATATCCAACCCCTGCGTAACTTCAACTTTGTGACTGATGCTTGAACATTATCCTGAAGAATTTTTTGATATTGGGTTGAATTCATCCGACCCTCGACTTTAACGAGGGCCCCAGTCCCTGCACTAGCCACGCAGCCCCACAGCATGATGGAACCTCCACCAAATTTGACAGTAGGTAGCAGGTGTTTTTCTTGGAATTCGGTGTTCTTCTTCCGCCATGCAAAGCGCTTTTTGTTACGACCAAATAACTCCATTTTTGTTTCGTCAGTCCAAAGCACTTTGTTCCAAAATGAATCTGGCTTGTCTAAATGAGCATTTGCGTACAACAAGTTTGTGGCGTGAGTGCAGAAAGGGCTTCTTTCTCATCACCCTGCCATACATCGTTCTACAATTCAGCACAATTTGCACAAAGAACATCTGTATGGCAGGGTGATGAGAAAGAA
>JANRMT010062802.1:18375433-18387181 GCA_026402145.1 Polypterus bichir lapradei
CCATTTTTGTTTCGTCAGTCCAAAGCACTTTGTTCCAAAATGAATCTGGCTTGTCTAAATGAGCATTTGCGTACAACAAGTTTGTGGCGTGAGTGCAGAAAGGGCTTCTTTCTCATCACCCTGCCATACAGATGTTCTTTGTGCAAATTGTGCTGAATTGTAGAACGATGTACAGATACACCATCTGCAGCAAGATGTTCTTGCAGGTCTTTGGAGGTGATCTGTGGGTTGTCTGTAACCATTCCCACAATCCTGACGCTCCTGTATTTTTCTTGGCCTGCCAGACCTGCTGGGTTGGTTTAACAGCAACTGTGCCTGTGGCCTTCCATTTCCTGATTCCATTCCTTACAGTTGAAGCTGACAGTTTAAACCTCTGCAATAGCTTTGTGTAGCCTTCCCCTAAACCATGAGACTCAACAATCTTTGTTGTCAGATCTTCTGAGAGTTGTTTTCAGGATCCCATGCTGTCTGTCACTCTTCAGAGGAGAGTCAAAGTGAAGCACAACTTGCAATTGACCACCTTAAATACCTTTTCTCATGATTGGACACAGCTCTCTATGAAGTTCAAGGCTTAACGAGCAAATCCAACCAATTTGGTGTTGTAGGTAATCAGCATTGAGCAGCGACAGGCATTCAAATCAGCAAAAAGACAAGGGGACCCACAGCCAGTTTTTCACATTTGATTTAATTTCATACAACTAAATACTGCTTCACTAAAAATCTTTGTTGGGAAAACACCCCAGTGCTCCGATGTTCCTAGGAAATGAAAGACATACCACTGTTATCATTTTTTGTTGAAAGGAGAGTCAATTATTATGCAGGCTGAGAGGGGTTCCCAAACTTTTTCATATGACTGTATTTATTTGAGCACTGTTTTCATTTTGCTGCTTTTAATAAAAGCACTTTACACTTTTTGCACCATCCCCTAGCTTCATGGCTGATGTCTTCACTGCCTAGCTCATCGGTGACATTACCGACGATGTTGGTAGAAGATTTCCCAGAAGCTGGATGGGAGCGTGGAGCAGAACCCGCATCGTCACACGACCGCAGTAAAGGCCCGGCAAAGCATCAGTCGGGTGGAAATGCAGCACTTGGAGACTTCAAATGATTTACTGCCAAATATTGGGATCGACCGTTATATTCACGATTATGTGAGTTTGTCCAAATACCTTTGAGCCCCTGATAATAAGGAGGCCATGCTTACAAATGTTCGTCTTTTCTAAACGGCTCATATGATATTTTTGTTGCTCAGAGTCTCCACTAAAGTCACATCTCGATTGCTTTGTTTCAAATCCACTGTGGTGGCACACAGAGCCAGAAGGATGAGAATTGCATCAGTGTCCAAATACTTATGGGCCTGACCGTATCATCAGATGGTTGCTCTTTCAGTTTAGAGGCCACGGAGCGGATGGACGTGACTGATTTGTTGTCCTGAGACTCTAAGTTGTCCTTAACACCGCTTTTCTGTCTCGTCTACAAGCAGAACATCGACTGGATACTAAAGCCTCGACTCGTGGCCGTCTATTCATTTCAGAATATCGTATTTGCCTGCGAGATCGCCCTCCCCACCCCGCTTTTCAAAGGGCTGCTCATCTCGCCGTCCATCTTGAGGTGAGAGCTTCACTCTTTCATTGGGTCGGTTGGTGGCGAGCTGTTTGTGTTTCCTCGTCCCTGGAGTTTTAATTAGTACCTGTGGAGCGCGAGATTTTTTATTTATTTTTTTTTTCTTTTTCCCTTTTCTTTCTCCCAGTCAGAAATACAAAGCTAATTTGCCTAATTGTCCCTCAATTAGTGTGTTCTCTGATAAGAAAAGCAGCCTCGCAGGAATTCAAACCCAAATAAAAGAAAGACAAATGGAGGGCTTCTCTGGGACGGCTGCCGCTCTCTTCTGATTATTCCTCGCTCCTGAGTAATTGTGTTCTCCGAGTCTGTAATTAAATTAAAAGTTGGGAAGCGGCAAAAATAAAAGCAGCCGTCCAACAATAGCAAAAAAAAAAAAAAACCTGCAGCCACATGCAGGCCACGCAGCCAATCAGATTGGACCTTTTAAAAAGTACCCAAAAAAAAAAAATAAATCAAACTCACCGTGTCCCTCTTTGGCAGCAGATTGGATGGAGCCATCAAAGCAAAGTGCTGCTGGGTCCTCGGCCGAGGCCTCAAATTACTTCTCGACGGCAGGGAATTACTTTTAATATGATAATGTTCTGAATGGCCTGCGATGTATTGACAAAATGACTTAATTATTTTAATCTCCCCGAGCATATGGACTGAGAGCCTCTTTGCAAACTGGCACGGCTGGCGAGGACCCCGTGCACTGACGCCGTATGTGTGTGTCTTCTCGCTCGTGGCCGCCTGTGTCTTCTGTGTACGCGTCGGTGTACGTGGGCAGGAGGCGGCCTGAGTTCAGGATTCCATGCCTGTTTAGGTGTAAGGAGATGCCACGTGTGCCCCTCTCATCTCTCTTTTCCCTTTGTGATTTTTATAGTCTGTCTTCAGTGATTTATTACTCTGGGTGTTGATTGTTCTTGTCTGAGTGTATGTATGTGTAGACAAAGTGGACACTTAGGTGTCTGCTTTTATTTTGTGGTCAGATATTTAATTTTTTCACCAGGAAGACCATCGTACAGGTCAGATGTTGGTTTGTGTTTTGGCATTTCTGCCTCTTACATGTTCTGCCAGGATCTCAAGTTGGAGGCCGTCATTCGCAGAAGCTTCATTCCCTAGTCCAGTCTATCTCTTGGCCACTTAGTGGCACATTAGTGGCATCTCCCTGCCACCCCCTGCAGCTGCCTTTACAGGTGTGGCTGAAATGTTGTCCTTCCTCTGAAGTTACAGCCAGTAGCTGGCTCCTTTATGCAGAGCTGGTCAATCTATTGGGTGACATAGACATTCGCCTAGGGTGCCATCACCAAGTGGTGACCGCTTATGAAAGTTGAGGGGCACACAGTCTGGACACTGAGGGATGCCCCCCCTCACCCTGAGATTCATACTGTTTGCTGTGGTTGCTATTTATGAAAGTAACATCATCATCAGATTCTTTTTTTTTTCTTCAGCGTAACTGGAACCAACCAATCAACCTGTCTTGCCAGGGCCATCTTAACACATGGGCACACTGGGCAGTTGCCACAAGCCTAGGGGCCCCATGCTAATCTATGTACATTATGACTTGCTGAGTGTTGGTGTAGGTAGGGGTCCAAATGCGCTGCTTTGCCTGGGGGCCTGTAATGGCCTGAACAGATGGACCAGGCCAAGGGGACGCCCACATAACACCTGGCTGTGGCAGATAGAAGGTGGGACTGGACCACGTGTCTGCCTGGGGGGTTTCCAACCGGGATCCCAAGTTGTTTCGTCGTGTGGAATCTTGGAAAGTGAGAGGATGCCTGAGGAGTGGAGAAGAAGTGTACAGGTGCCAATATTTAAGAATAAGGGGGATGTGCAGGACTGCAGTAACTACAGGGGAATAAAATTGATGAGCCACAGCATGAAGTTATGGGAAAGAGTAGTGGAAGCTCGGTTAAGAAGTGAGGTGATGATTAGTGAGCTGCGGTATGGTTTAATGCCAAGATGTGATGTTTGCTCTGAGGATGTTGATGGAGAAGTTTAGAGAAGGCCAGAAGGAGTTACATTGCATCTTTGTGGACCTGGAGAAAGCATATGACAGGGTGACTGAGAGGAGCTGTGGTATTGTATGAGGAAGTCGGGAGTGGCAGAGAAGTACGTACGAGTTGTACAGGATATGTACGAGGGAAGAGTGACTGTGGTGAGGTCTGCGGTATGAGTGATGGATGCATTCACGTTGGAGGTGGGATTACATCAGGGATCGGCTCTGAGCCTTTTCTTATTTGCAATGGTGATGGACAGGTTGACAGACCAGATTAGACAGGAGTCCCAGTGGACTATGATGTTTGCTGATGACATTGTGATCTGTAGCGATATGGAGATATGAGGGGAGAGGAATGAAGGTCAGTAGGAACAAGACAGAATACATGTGTGTGAATGAGAGGGAGGTCAGTGGAATGGTGAGGATGCAAGGAGTAGAGTTGGCGAAGGTGGAGGAGTTTAAATACTTGGGATCAACAGTACAGAGAAATGGGGATTGTGAAAGAGAGGTGAAAAACAGAGTGCAGGCAGAGTGGAGAAGAGTGTCAGGAGTGATTTGTTGCGGACGAGTATCAGCAAGATTGTAAGAGAAGGTCTACAGGACGGTGGTGAGACCAGCTACGTTATATGGGTTGGAGATGATGGCATTGACCAGAAAGCAGGTGACAGAGCTGAAGGTGACACAGGCATGGGGTGTTTGTAAGAGGTGGGTTGACATCCCAAGGAGTTTTGTCGATCAGGGCACGGACATCAATGATTGTGTCCAGCTTATCCGAGCAATTAGACTCGGCTCAATACTCACCAGGCAAATCCTCCAACAGCTCTGTTGAGGTCGGTCAGTTCAACAAAAGATTAGATGGCTCGGACTTCACGAATGAAAAGGAGAGGATCGATTTCCAGGGATGGTCTTGGATGGTGTCCTAATTAGAGGTAGAAACCTGGATCTGCATGCAAAGCAGGAAGTTCACCAGAATAGAAAAGTGTCTGTCTATCGCTGAGGGGCTGTAGTGAGTGGGCCGATATCCTGCAGCGGCTGATGGTCTCCCCGAGAGAGCTTGGCCGTCTGTACCCGCATGCGTACAAAGCAGATGATGAGAACTGGGTCACTCAGTCACTGACCGGCTCTCTCTGAGATTGTTGGATTATCTCTCTGTAACGGGTCAGCTGGCATCCTGTAGCCACTGACAGAGATGCATAAGTGCCCATGTCTACAATACAATACCATTTTTTTTTGTATGCCCCAAAATCACACAAGGAGTGCAGCAATGGGCTTTAACAGGCCCTGCCTTTTGATAGACCCCCAAGCCTTGACTTTCAAAGAAGACAAGGAAGAACTCCCAAATTGTAGGGAAAAAATGGAAGAAACCTTGGGAAAGGCAGTTCAAAGAGAGACCCCTTTATAGGTAGGTTGGGCATGCAGTGGGTGACTAATAAAAAAGGGGTCAATACAACACAATACACAACAGAACACAAGTCATCCTCAATTCAATACAATAGAACAATAGAAATATTACAAGTACAGAGCAGAATTTAACAGTCGATAATATCACATAATAGGATTTGGATTTGTTCAGAGTCCTGGAGACCATCAAGCTGCCTTCCCCCATTGGCCATTCCACAGCTGAGTCAGCTCTGGGCCAGCCAATCTGATGAAAGGACCCCTCTACCCAATGATTCCTGTGATCCTCCATCAGAGATGACTTTATCTTAGGCAGGCAAAGGTAAGGGAAAGGGAAGGCAAATGTCTACCTGACCAGTAGTGTTGGTCCTGCCTTGGGTTGGCACTACCAGCACAGCAGGTCACCTCCATGAATATGTCTAGAGCCGTCTCTTTGGCAGTGACCTTCTCTTTGAGATGGAATGACGTTGAGTGCACCAATCAGAAACCATAAAAATGATGAAGTGTCTGCCTGTCTGCAAAATGGCTCCCAGTAGCAGATAAGGTCTTCGTCTAAAGCAATCCATTTCCAATGATTACCCATAAGTTGGTGATCATTTCTACCAGAAGACAAAGGATTTTGTATGCCACTTTGGGAGAGGGCTTAAGTGCCCACCTTCCCTTGACCTTCTCTGTCAATGAGTGCGGGATTCTTCAATGGCTGCTGACTGTGTCTACCAGACCACAACATATTGCTGATTGGGTGACTGTTGAGAGACTGTTCAGGTGTCCAACTTCCTCTGGTTTCCTCCACCAAACAATGTAGGTGTTTTCCACTGCCAATGACCGAATCTCTCGAGTATGTCAGAAATTTGCCCTACGGTCAAGGGTTGGAGTGTCCCTTCTCTTCTTACTGTCAAGGATAAGTACTAGGCTCCTTGTTGGCCAACTTTATGAGAGACAGATAGTGCTGTGGTGCCCATGCACCTCTGTCCAGCTACTTGAGAAGGCTGACGTATTTCTGTGGTATTGGCCAAACCTACCAGTGAGTCCTGTGAAGTCCATGTGCCTTTGTCCAGTGATTTGAGAAGATTAAAGTGTCTATCTGGCATTGACCAGTTCTACCAGTGAGCGCTGTGTCTTCATGGTACCTCTGTCCAGCCACTTGAGAAGACTGAAGTGCCTATCTAGTATTAGCCAGCCTTACCAGCTAGTGCTGTGGTGTCCATGTGACTTTGTCCAGACACTTGAGAAGACTGAAGTGTCTATCTGGTATTGACCAGCTCTACCAGTGAGTGATGTGATGTCCATATGCCTTTATACAGTGATTTGAGAAGACTGAAATGTCTATGTGGCATTGACCAGCTCTACCAGTGAGTGTTGTGGTGTCCATGTGCCTTGTTAAGCTCTTAGAGAAGATTGAGGTCTCTGTCTGGTACTAAACAGCTCTATCAATGAGTACTGTAATGTCCATGTGCTTTTGTCCAGACACTTGAGATGACTGAAGTGTTTATCTGACGTTGACCAGCTCTACCAGTGAGTGCTTTGATGTTCATGTGCCCTTTAAAGCTCTTGGAGAAGATTGAGGTCTCTTTCTGGTATTGACCAGCTCTACCAATGATTGCTGTAATGTCTATGTGACTTTGTGCAGAGATTTGAGAAGACTGAAGTGTCTATCTGGCATTGACCAGCTCTACCAGTGAGTGCTGTGGTGTCCATGTGCCCAGTAAAGCTCATGTAGAAGGTTGAAGTCTCTGTCTACTGACCAGCTCTATCAATGAGTGCTGTAATGTCCATGTGCCTTTCTCCAACCACTTGAGAAGACAGAAGTGTCTATCTGGCGTTGACCAGCTCCACCAGTGAGTGTTATGGCGTCCATGTGCCCTCATAAAGCTCTTGGAGAAGACTGAAGTCTCTGTCTGGTACTGACCAGCCCTACCAGTGAGTGCTGTATTTCTCTCCAGCCACTTGAGAAGACTGTAATGTCAATCTGGCATTGACCAGCTCTGCCAGTGTGTATGGGGTGTTTATGTGCCCCATTCAGCAATTTGTGAAGGTTGAGGGGTCTATCTGGAATTGATCAGCATACCAGTGAGTGTGGTGGTGTCCTTGTGCTGGCACTTTCAGAAGACTGGTGTCTATCTGGTATTAACCAGTTCTACCAGTGAGTTGAGTTCTACTAGATGGTGCTGCATGTCTTTTTAAAAAGCTGATCCCCTTTCTCTGTATCTTTCCATTGACCATTAGTGACTTTCTGCCAGCTGACTGACCAGCGTTTTCATGTTCAAACCCAGAGAGGAATATTTTGGCTTTCAATTTTTTTTCGGACTCCAACCTACTGGTTTCTTGAATGACCCCATACACGTCAGTACGGTGCTCATAAAGTCTACCCGACGGGCCGAGTACCCATTGATTCGTCTGCCCCCATCCCGATGCCGGACTGAGACCTCCAAGTGGGCAGCCCCTAGCGTTTATCGCTTCTCGTATACATTTTTTCTTTTCTGTTTATTGCCCACCATCGCATCAGATCTGACATACTGGCTGGTCGAGCTTTGATTGATGAAAACAATAAGCAATCGTTTCTACTTTGATGCTTGTGCGGTAACGAGCTGCGCGCCGCGGCGAGGCGCTCATCTCGCGCGACTGCAGTTGCAGGGGCTGCGCAGATAAATTCCCCCGATTGACTCTATGCCAGCGTTGCCCATTAAGTGACCATTACCACGGATTCTATTTTCATTATTCATTGTCTGGCTCGTTAATAGTTAATGGCAGCCTCCGAGAACTCAGGGAACCAGTTCAGAACCTCTCCGCCGGGAGCGAGGGGCCAGATGGATGGTATCAGTGGCTTCTGCTGCTGTTTTATGGCTGTCGTTACCAACAGCTGTACTTTAATTAGGACTGTGTTTTAACGACGGCTGCGAGCAGATCCGAGCGATCTTCACAACCGGATAATTATCTCATCAGCCGATCTCCCTCTCCAGCGCCGGCATGGACTGCGGCTCCTAATCACCTCACGCGGCTGTAGCGTAATAATCTGGAAGCGACCACCCGTTTGTCAGAACAGCGGGCGCACGCTGGCAAAGAAGCAGGGTATGATGCCACTGTTAGTCTGAGCCGTGGACCGTGGGATGAGCGCTTAGTTATGAAATGAGAGTTCTGGACCCTGGGGTGCAGGCTGGCATACTATCAGTTATTGCTCAGATTCACAAAGATCTTGGGCAGCAGTGGCGGCTGGTGAAATGAATTTGGGTTGGGGCGCAGTTTTTGGGGGGACAAACTGAAGCAGCACTTATTTATTATATAGTGCCTTTCACTATCTATCTATCTATTATATAGTGCATTTCATATCCATCTGTCTGTCTATTATATAGTACCTTTCACATCAATCTCTCTATCGATTATATAGTGCCTTTCATGTCTAGCTATCTGTCTATCTATCTATAGTCCTTTGGGTCTCTCCTGTCCAGCTTTCCCACGCCATTTAAAGCCTGGGTGCTGCACGTGATGAATAACAATTATTAAAGGAGTCATCTTAAAACGGAGTAGAAAGGTGTCTGGTCAGTCCATACCTCATCATAGTGTCAATGCGCATCTTGCCCTGTCCAGCAACAGATCCTTAGGACAAATCCAGGCTAAAATCCCTTTTCCAGCATGCTGCCCAATCTGATGCCAGCTTTCCCATTTCCGTTTCAAAACCTCAGTCTGTGACATCTGCAGTCCCCCTTATTCTTCCCATAACTTGCCCTATAGATGTGTAAAGGAATAGCTGCACCTGACATCCAAAGTTTTACACTACACCTGTCTCTAAATTGCCCAGTCCTCTGACAACTTGCCCAGTTCCATATTCTGCCAAAATCCACACCATAATCTCCGCACCCCCATCTCTGTAATCTTCCAATAACCTGGATTTACATCTGTCTTGTAATACATCCATAGAATAATCCCAATCCAAATCTTACTCTGCCTCTGGCAATACAGTGCCCAGTCCTTTGCCATTTCTACTTTATTCTAAAAAGCCAACATCATACAATCACCAGTCCTCTGATTCTTCTCAAGTATCACATCCCACTTTATCATTTAGTAAACCCACACGGACAATCCCACTTTAATTTTATTCTACACTTGCTGCCAGTCTTCCCAGTCCTATGCAACTCTGCCAGACATATACCTCACCTGGGCACAAATTCACATTGCAAAAGATCCACAGACCCCCACATTTTCAAACATAACCCCCCCCAACTTGTCTTGTACTACACCCACGTGACAAGTTTAACCCTAAATCTTATTCTGCCTTTACATTCAGGATACTTATATTTCCTTGAACATAAATTTAGCCTGCCTGGCAAAAAAAAAAAAATAGCAGTATATACTACTGCCTAGCTCAGGGTTTCCCAACCTTTTTTTTTTTTTTTTTTTGCAGTGGCACACGTTTTGTAACCAAAATCATCCCAAGGCTCACCACTACACTACCCACAAAGACATACACAGTAAATCTCATACAGGCGCTTAACTGTCCAAAGGGGCGGGACTACCGGAGAAGCCGGTGATAAAGGAGCTCCGAGATAAGCGACCGCCGACATGGCACTTAATGAGCGCTTTGGTGGCATTTCCAAGCGGCTTCGCTCCTTTGCCCACACCTCTTTGCATCAGAAGCAAATCGTATGACCACTGTCCACCAGCCCTGTGAGGCTCGCTGGCGACCACACACCCAGATGGACTTTAGCTTCCAGGAGAGGCATCCTAAATTCTCTAACATGGCGATCGCGGAGCTGCTTTTGTGCCCGTTTCTCCAGGTAGATCTGTTCTCCTCAGACAGGTCTCGACCACATGTGTGGAAAAAAAAAAAAAACACCTTAAAAATACTTAAGTCAGGTTGATCCGGTCCAAGCTTCTTTACCTGCGTTTTTCCTTCAAGTGAACGATTTATGAAGGGGTGTTTCATCAAAGAAATAACCGGATTTTCTTTGATTTCTGAAGATGCACTTGAAGTTGTCATTTCCTTAAAGTTGCGCTCACTCAGATGTGCATTAATGGCAGATATGAACTCCGAATCATTGACGTGAACATGAAACAATGCGTCGACGACTGTCCAACCACATCAGCGAAAACGGCACTTAATTCGCTGCCAATAAATGTGGGAGTGTCCGGGTGCAGAGAGCGGCGTCCGTGGAAAAATCTGAAAGTGACCAATTAAAGGGCAGCCTTTGGGCACCTGCATGCCAAAAGAACAAGGACTTACATACACTCTCATTTGGCCGGCGACTGTCACAGCGGATACATACTGCAGCTATTCACGCAGGAATTAAACCAGTGCAAGCCGGAACCGACTTTTAATGGATATTTAAATTGAGTTTTTATTTGGGTGGGATCTGCACTCCAGCACCCAGCATTACAAAGCGCCACTGCTGACCAGAGCTTGTCGGAACAGGCATATCTGTGTCGTGGAGGTTTTAGTGACAAAGTGAGTTTGACGGAGTACAACTGTCATGCCAACTAGGCCTCCTTTCAAAATTTTAGGGACAAGAATAGGCACCATCTTATATTGTTGGGGACAACGTGGGAATTGCACTCCCTTTAATTATCACATGGGTGCACAGTCACCCAGGTCCAAAGGTTCACTTATTGCACAGGAGAACAGTTATATCATGGGTATTCACTGGGCATTGCAGTTATTAGATTTTTGGGCAGAATCCATCCATGGGGTGAAGGTTAAACATTACATGCGTGTGCAGCAACCCTGGCATGAGAGATGACATAGTCGGCAGGTGCTTTGGGTGGAAGGCTTAATTATTACATAGGAGGACAAGGACAGTAAAGTGAGATGTTTGATGTTATGGGTCTACAAAGACCCTGAGATGAGTCCTCCATTATTAAAGAAGAAGGCATGAACACAGGGTGTGAGCTTGGGTAGAGAGCTCAGTTTTTGAAGTGCAGGAATCTTGAGGTGACAACTCAACATTTGCAAACCCTTGAGTGAAGGCTTAAACGTTTCATGGGTGTACAGGAACTCAGGTCCAAAGGCTCAGTTATTACATACTGTAGGAGCACAAGGACAGTAAGGTGAGAGCTCAGTCACACGTTGGATTTGTATGAGCGCTGACTCAAGCATGAAGAGCATGAAGACCAAGGGGTTGAGGGTCTTAGTTATGAGATATATACAGTATTTGGGGGTCCACATCACTGAGAGACTGGACTGGCCTCGTAACACAGAGGGACGATATAAGAAAGGGCAGGGCAGACTCTTGGTTTATCTTGGGACTCTGCACTCCTTTAATGTGGGTGGTCACTTCCCTCACATCTTCAGCAAGTCTGTGATGGTCAGTTTGGTGTGGAGGGCTGGTAACATCACTTCAAGTGTGGACCAGTGAATCAGCAAACTAATGTAAAGGACAAGCTCAGTTAAGGGATGAGGTCCGGACCCCCAGGGGGTAGTAGTGGGGGAGAGGATGAAGACAAAACTGAGTGCCATTATAAACAAAACCGCACATCCTCTCTCTGATACACCAGCACTGAGGAATTTCAGGTAACAAATCATTGAGAAGAAGTTTGTCAAGAGACTCTACGGGAACTCATTTATACTAATGGCAAGTTTTAGTTTTCTTCTTTTGTAATTGTGTGGGGTTTGATGTTTATTATAATATAATAATATTAAAAATGAATGAATGAGCTTCTGTGAAAAGCCAAATTTCCATCTAAGTATCTATCTATCTTATAGTTTATTTCCTATCTATCTATCTATCTATCTATCTATCTATCTATCTATCTATCTA
>JANRMT010062802.1:18387191-18398580 GCA_026402145.1 Polypterus bichir lapradei
TATCTATCTATCTATCTATCTATCTATCTATCTATCTATCTATCTATTATATAGTGTCTTTCACATCTATCTATCTATCTATCTATCTATCTATCTATCTATCTATCTATCTATCTATCTGTTTTATAGTTTATTTCCTATCTATCTATCTATCTATCTATCTATCTATCTATCTATCTATCTATCTATCTATCTATCTGTTTTATAGTTTATTTCCTATCTATCTATCTATCTATATTGTATAGTTTTTTTTCATATCTATCTATCTATCTATCTATCTATCTATCTATCTATCTATCTATCTATTTGGGTTGACAACAACCCTGAGATGAGCGCTCTGCCCCTAAATGGATAGACGTGCCCACTGGGGTGTGAGTCGAGCTTTATTATGGATGTGTAAGGACTCCGTTATTGAATCACAGAAATTCTGAGGTGACTTTGTTTTTTTACAACCTTTCAGTGAAGGTTTAGATATTTCAAGGGTCTAAAGAGTCGATTATTGTGTGTGGGACTGCTTGTTGTGTAGAAGCACAAGGGTCCCGGAGTGAGATGGCCATTCTTATAGGGGTGCAGAGGGACCCTGTGGTGTTTTACTTGCTCTGTTTCAGGACCCTGCTGTTTTTTCCAATGGGTATCCAGCTGGCTTGCGCTGAAGACATTTACGAATGGACTCTTCTGAGGTGCGCTTGTTTATTATTACTCTTTTTTTCCCAGTTTGAAGGTTGTGCTCCTTTTTCATGTCCCGTGTTGTTGCTCACGTATGTCTGGAAAACAAAAGAGCGATCAGGGCGCTGAAGCGTTGATACGAACCGATTGATGGTAAACCGTAACGGAGCTCCCAGTGCCGTAGATTCATTGCGCTGTTATGCGTATTGTGACCAGCAGATGTCAGTGTTGCATTGCGCTGCTTTTCCTGTCCCTGGAAATAAAAACGTCGGCATTTTGGAAAAGCGCTGGAGGCCGTTGCCTTTTTTGTATCCTCTGTTTGTGGAGGATAGTGTGTCCATCCAGCGAATGGCAAACACCCGACATTGCAGACTGAGCGATCAGTAAAGCACTGTCATAGAGGACGATAAGTCAAGGAAACGTGGGAATAAAACCTCCAAGCTGCAACCCCACCCAAAATTAGGGAGAGCGGGGAAACAGCACTGGATGACTGGAAAGGCAGTTTGGGCGTCACTCGATTCTGGTAAATATCCCACATGCAGCAAAAGTGACTTGAGGGGCTTCCGGAAATCCGAAGGTTAGGCGCCCTTGTTCCAGATTTCTGTTTTATGTGAAGCACTTAATTAACTGCTAGAGACTTAAAGAGAAGCAGAAGCTGGCATCCCGTATGCTGGAACAGCTGGCATCTCGAATCATCTCGGCAAACCCGGGATTTCACTGTTGACATTTTGGTGTCATCCGCACTCAGTCGTGTTACACCTTTTGTACTGGTCACGTGGGTTGTGCTCCTCCTTGTTTGCGATTTTCATGGCTTCCCGGAAGTGTTCGGGGGGCTGTTGTTTAACCTGTCAGGACCCTCAGAGCTCCGTCCCTCAGGCGCTTTACTGGCTGAGCAGTAAATCAGAAGAGGTGAAGCCCATTGAAACAGATGTGAGGGGCTCCTTTACACTCTTCACCAGCAAATCTCAGGAGAGCCAAGCATGAAAAGCACTTGCTTGTTGTAATCCATAAACTTATTGGGGTGGGGGGGGATTTGAGACAAGATCTCTCGCTTATCCAAAGAGTGGAGGAGAATGCGATTAGGCCTGTTAGTGCCGCTCACTGGAACCTGTGACTAAAGCCTCTCATCCCACAGCTCTCTAATGGCAGCCGAGTCTGCTGATGGAGCTCTCACTCTCGAGTGGCCCTGAGGCTTGGTGCCACCATCCTGGCATGCAGCTGCATCCACTCTCATGCTGGCTCTGCGCTGATGCCAAGCCCCGTTTGCTTTCTAAAGAAAGTCATGGCGCCATGGCTATCTATATAGTGCCTTCTCAAACTACTCAGACCCTTCATTTTTGTTGTATTGCAGCCTCCGCTAAAATCGTTTCAATTCATTATTTTTACCCCCTTATCAAACAACCCTTGGTGCTCCAGAATGACAAAGCAAAAACAGGATTTTAGGAATTCTGGGCCATTTACTAAAAATAAAAGGCCGAAATATCGCATTGAGACCACAATTCAGAGCCTTTGTTGAGGCTCCGATTCCAACTTCTTGGATTTGACACCACAAGCCTCACAGCCCCGGATTTTGGAATTCTCTGCCGTCCTTCTCGGCTCAAGCTCTGTCAGGCTGGATGGAGAGGTCTGTCCTGAGATGTTCATTTGGATTCAAGTCTTAGCTCTGACTGGCATTCCCAGAGTTGTCCCCTAAGTCACTCCAGTGATGTCTTTGCTTTGAATTGATGGAAGGTGAACCTTCAGCCGAGTCGGCGTTCCAGAGCCCTCTCTCTCTATTACAGCATTAGAACAATCTGGACGAGAAGAGGCCATTCATTCCAACGTAGCTCACCAGTCCTATCCAATTAACTCCTCTAAAATAACATCAGGTTGAGTTTTGAAGGTCCCTAAAGTCTGCCTGTCTACTACACTACTTGGTCTCTTATTCCAAGTGTCTGTGATTCTCTGTGTCAAGAAAAACTTCCTAATGTTTGTGTAAAGTTTACCTTTCACAAGCGTCCAGCTGTATCCCCGTGTTCTCGATGAACTCATTTTAAAGTCACCGTCTCGATCCCCTGGACTCATTCCCTTCATAACTATAATCACTTCAGCCAGGTCTCCTCTTCATCTCCTTTAAAGGCTCAGCTCTTTTCATCTTTCCTCATAACTCATTCCTCTGTAGCCCCTCAATCAGCCCAGTCGCTCTTCTCTGGACCTTTTCTGGTGCTGTTATGTCCTTTTTGTAGCCTGGAGACCAAAACTGCCCCCAGTACTCCAGATGAGGCCTCACCAGTGTGTTATACAGTAAGGCTTGAGCATCACCTCCTTGGTCTCGTACTCCACACATCAAGGAGCTATATAACCTGACATTCTGTTTCCCTTCTTATTGGCTTCTGAACACTGTCTGACAGTCGATAGCATCGAGTCTACTAGACTCCTAAATCCTTCTCATAAGGTGGACTCTCAATTTTTAGACCTCCCATTGCATATTCAGACCTCCCATTTTTACTTTCTACATCTAATACTTTATATTTACTGACATTACACTTCATCTGTCAAAAATCAGCCTGTATGTTATCCAGGTCCTTCTGTAATGATATAACGGATTCCAAATTATCTCCTAATCCACCTATCTTGGTATCATCTGCAAACTTAACCAGCTTGTTACTTATATTCCTATCAAAATCATTTCTACATATTAAAAACAGCCTGACTTGTCTCCTTCCACCTTAGTTATTATCCCCCAGTGTGAGTCCTCTGGGTCTCCTCCAGCTGCTGACTTCCAGTGTGTTCTTTAGGCTCCTCCCACATGAACTCCTCCCAGTTTACTTATTAATTCTCATTGTGTCCTTGCATTCCCCCTAACTATTAACCTCCAGGGTGCCCCTAAATCTTCATCTACTTTAATGATTACCACATAAGTGAGTCCTCTGGGTCTCCTCCAACTGCTGACTCCCAGTGTATTTTATAGGCTCCTCCCACTTTAACTCTTCCTGGTCCTTGAGTCCCCCTTAACTATTAATCCCCAGGGTGCCCCTAAGTCCTCTTTTACCTTATTTATTATCCCCCAGTGTGAGTCCTCTGGGTTTCTGCCAACTGCTGACTCCCATGGCATTCTTTAGGCTCCTCCCCCTTTAACTTTTAACTCCCAGTGTCTTCCTATCTCCCCTCCCAGTTTACTTATTAATTCCCATTGTGTCCTTGAGTCCCCTCAACTATGAACCCTCAGGGTACCCCTAAGTCCTCTTCTACTTTAGTTATTAAAGTCCAGTGTGAGTCCTCTGGATTTCTACCAACTGCTGACTTCCAGTGTGTTCTTTAGGCTCCTTCCACATTAACTCTTAACTCCCAGTGTCTTCCTGTGTCTCCTCCCAGTTTACTTATTAATTCCCATTGTGTCCTTGAGTCCCCCTTAACTATTAACCCCCAAAGTACCCCTAAGTCCTCTTCTACTTTAGTTATTAAGGTCCAGTGTGAGTCCTCTGGATTTCTACCAACTGCTGACTCCCAGTGTGTTCTTTAAGCTCCACCCACATTAACTCTTAACTCCCAGTGTCTTCTCTCAATTTATTTATTCATTCTCGCTATGTTCTTAAGCCCCCACTCCACCCCACCCTGTTAGCCCACTGTGTCTCCTCAAGTTTCCTCCTATCTCTTCTGCAGACCCCCTTTATGTTCCTGAATTACATTTATACATCCATTTTTCCTCCAGTGCGTCACTAGATCATCTCCAAATTTAGCTTTTAATTCTCTGCATGTTTGGCATCACCTGCTAGTGACAGCTCCCTGTATGTCACCTGATGTCCTTTCATTTCAATTGTAGCCTCTCTTTTTGTGCCCCCCCCCCAGGTGTCCACCTGGCTTTACCACTGGCTATCTGTGTGCCAAGTCTCCTCTACGTCAGAATACTGACTCTGATAATGTGTAAAATATGATATGATAGCAGGAGGGCCATTTGAACCCAAGTGCAGAGCCCATCCAAGACTAATCACTCCTCATTAGCAATATGAGGCAAGAGCCGCAAACTTCTCTGAAACACTGAATACAGCATTAATTGTATTGCTGAACATCATCAAGTGAAATGGTCCATAGAGGAGACGGCTGCCTTCATCAATCGACACTGGCAGCCTTTATCTGCAGGGACAGCAGTGAGTCAGTGCTCTCCAAATTAACACGGGCGCGAGAGTGTGGAGCACACAGCCGAGATGTGACAAAAGAGCAAATGAGAAGAATACACAGCCTTCTGAAGGCAACACAAATTGGAGGAATGGAGAAGTGATACAGAAATAAGATGGAGGGTTTAAGACTGTGGTAGCACCACAGATGGGGAGGAGTCAAGCAAAAATTAACAATTGGGAAGTGGGCAGTACAACAGAGGGGAGGAGCTAAGGAGAGATATGGAATGCAGAAGGGATGGGGGGGGGGGGGGGCCCAGGGCTCCATGGGCAGTTAAGCATAGATATAGAAATAAGATGGGCGGGGTCATGTTGGTATTAATCACACCAATGGGGAGGAGTCAAGTAAAAATGATTATTTGAAATTGTAGAGAAAGGGGAAGGGCTAAGTAGAGATATGATAAACATTGGAGTATAGCCAGAGACCAAATATTTGGAAACTACATGGCAAGAGGTAACAATACTTCTATAGGGAGAGTTGAAGCAAAATAATAATAAATGTGCATTGTTAGGGTGGGGGGGGACTATGAAGAGATTTGTAAAACAATGAGAACAAAATGTCAGATCAGAATAAAACAGACCTGAAAAAGCAGTGGGGTGGACGCTGTATTAGGAGGTTCAGGTCTCCATTGGACAGAGGTACTAGGTACAGATATTGGAAATCCTCAGAAAGGAGTAAAAAGTGTTATATTGTCACTGATAGGGAAGAATCAAAATCATACAGCCAATGAGCTGTGCCACAACATAAGAGTGGGAGGAGCTTAGAAAGATGGTGATGGTGAAGAGAAGCCAATCATAATGAAAGCAGTGCTGAAGGATAAGGCTGAATGGAGGGTATTAAGGAAATATGGGAATAAGATGAGAGGGGTCATGTGAAAATTATAAATGGGCATTGTAGAGGAAAGGGGAGGAGCTCAATAGAGATATGGAATGCGGAAGGGATGGGTTCATTGGATAGTTAAGCACAGATATGGAAATAAGATGGGAGGGGTCATGTTGATAGTACTCACACCAATGGGGAGGAGTCAAGTAAAAACAATCATTTGGAATTGTACAGGAAAGGGGAGGAGCTAAGCAGAAATATGGGGCAGGGCTCCATGGGCAATTAAATACATACAGAAGTAAGATGGGAGGGGTCATGTTGGTAGTAACCACACTGATGGGGAGGAGTCCAGTAAAAAATCATAATTTGGAATTGTACAGGAAAGGGGAGGGGCTGCATAAAGATCTGGAATACAGAAGGGATGAGGGGACCAGGGGACCATGGGCAGTAGAGCACAGATATAGAAATAAAATGGGAGGAGCCAGAGTTGTGGTAGCTGCACTGATGGAGAGGAAGGAGTTAAGAACAGATAAGTAAAACATGTTGGAAGTGATGTTAAATCAGAACAAAGTAGAGGCAAAATAGATGGTCGGGGTTGAGGGTGTTGATCTTGCTGTCAGGGTTCCAGAGACAAGGAAATCTCTTCAGTGGGGTGTTATATCTTATAACATTTGTAGCACACACTGATTGGAAGGAGTAAAATGCGAAACAACAAATGGGCAATGTCACAGTATGAGAGGGGAGGAGCTAAAGAGACATATGTAAAAGAGAAGGGCAAATCAGAAGGGAAGCAGAGCTGAAGAGCCAGCACAGGGGAGGGGCTATACAGAGGTATGCAAATCCTTCAGGTGGGGTAAGAAGTGTTAGATTACAGTCGAAGTGGAGGAGTCAAGAGCAACAAAACAAATGGGCAGTGTCACAGTACAAGAGAGGGGGGCTGAGCTAAGGAGAGACATGTAAGAGAGATGGGACAAAAGGTCAAATCATAGGAAAGCAGAGCTGAAAAAGTGGGGTATGTGTGTGTGTGTGTGGTTGTTTATGGCGATGGGATGGATGCTGTATTAGGAGGTTGGGGTCTTCATGGGATGGAGATGTTAAAAACAGAAATAGAAATTCCTTAGGAGGGATTATTATCACTGATAGGGTGGAGTCAGATGCACAACAGCAAATAGACAGTGTCACAGTATCAGAGAGGGGGAGGAGCTTAGGAAGGATTTGTAAAAACGAGGCGGCAAAAGAACAAATAAAAAAAACTGCTGAAGGGATGGAGGTGGTCACAGATTTATAGGGAGGGACTAAGCAGGGTTATGAAAATCCCTTTTGGAGGAGTTTATAGCGTTATATTAACAACTGATGGGGAGGAGTCAAGTGCAACACAACCAATGGACAGTACCACACTATTGTAAAGGAGAAATATATAAAAGAGATGAGACAAAAATAAAAAACAAATCAGAAGGAAAGCTGGAATGAAGGGGCAGGAGGTCAGGGTACCACAGGGCGGGTACTAAAAAGTGTTTGAGCAATCCCTTGTTATATTACCAATGATGAGAATCAGTTTGAAGCAGCAGCTGAGTACCTCAGAGATGGGAGGAGCTAAAAAGTTTAGTACTATTGGAAGATCATCAAGAGGGAGGAGCCAAGAAATCAGAAAGGATAGTTGGGATCCTGAAAGAATTTTAAGAAACCAAAACAGAAAGTCTGAACGCCGAAAAGAACTGCAGGCACCACAGAAGGTGAAGAGCCAAGGAAAAATAAACAAATCGGATTAAAAGACTGGAGAGGCGTGAAGGAGTAGCAAATCAAAATGGGAATCTGGGACCGTGCTAGAGCACCGCAGAGGAGGAGGAGCCAAGGAGAAAACAACAAACGTACAGCAAGCCTGTAGGCAGTTTCAGAGGACCACTGGAGAGGCCAGAAATGGGAAAGTAGGCCTGTAAATTGTAAGATGGGGCAGTGTCAGAGGACAAACCACCCGGAATTGGGATCCAAGTGCAGCCGTGCAACGGGTGACGCCTCAGCACCACACTCAACAGTGGGAGGTTTTTGTGGCAGTGGCTGGAGTGCCAATCCTGCCACCAACCCTCCCCCCCCCAAGTTGGAGGACCTGCTTGCAGATTCAGAGGAAAACCAAAATTAGGATGTCTGAGTGCAAATCAGATGGGAGAATGGGGATTCCAGAAGGGGAGGAGCCAAGCAACAATGAACAATTCAGGATTGATGGGCAGGGAAGGGGGCGGGGATAAACCAAACAAAACGAATTGTGTCACTGAGGACCGCTAGAGAGACAGGAGCAACGTGGAGTGATTAAATCAGGAGGGAGAGATGGCTAGATGCCAAAGGGGGACTGGGGGCTAAGCATTCAAGTCAGATGGGTGAGATGGCACCTTTTTAAGGTTGATTTAGAATTCCATTTCATTTATTACCTGGATCCATCTACTGCATTCGAAACTGTCTGACTGTATGATGCTTGACACTATTTGTCTGGTCAGCATCGAGAGTAACCCGGTTAACAAATCAACAAAGTGAAGTGACTTCATAAAGCGGGCGGAAATGCCAAATTGTTTTCGAGCCGACAAGCTGCCCTAAAGATGCTGCCCTGAAGCCTGACAATCAGCTGCTACCCTGCACCAGTAACCACACGCCTTGAACCAGCAGGGATCTCTGCGAGGCTCATCAAGCACATAAGGAAGTGCGATCTCCACGGCAACCTCAGTCACATGGTCAACAAAAGAATTTCATTATGTGAAGAGCAAAAATAGAAATCAGAGAATTGAAAAAAATGTTTGTGCATCAATAGGGATGAAGCCGTGTCCTATGGAGGCGAGAGGAGTGCGTCCGCAATTAGGAAGGAATCAGCAGTGAATGACAGCGGGAAGGCAGTGCAGCGGTGCGAGCCAAGGGGTCACCGTTTAGCTGTCGTGGATGATAATGCATTTTAATGTCATAGGTCAGCGCTTAAGCCCCCCGCCCCACCCCAGCCGAGTCATCCGTCAGCCTGCAGATTTTCTCTTATCTTTCACTTGCTAATGTCCTGGGGCCCAATCTCTACCGGCCCCCCCGTCTACTGTATTCTAAAATGGTGTGAACTTCTACCTCAGCATCCCAACCTCTTACCTGATCAGTCAGTTTGCTTTATTTTTCCAGATCGGTTAAAGCCTTGACGCCCATTTCATTAGGAGCAACTGCACTTTCTTGACACTTGTATGTTACGATCTGGAAGTTACAGCAGCGCGGCTTAGACATTGAGGGGTCCAATCCCCACTCACGTCTTGCAGTGCACAAATCTGCTGGGCGCCATACTGCGATTTGTGAGTAATGGTGGTAGACGGCGTGGCAAAGGACGGTGAATTCTAATATTTTTAGTTCAGCGCCCCCACCACCTGACACAAGTCGCTGCTCTTCTTGTAGAAACAGGCATGAAAAGGAGGTCCTGTGCTCTGTAAAGCTGATGTCACATTACACAACTTATGGGATTCTGTGCGGGGTGCTGGGAGAGTATGGGGGTTCCAGGGCCCCTCCATAAAGGCTATTCAACCCCCTGCATAATCACAGTGAGAGCTGCGTCTGCATACCCAGAAAAACATCAGCACCATCTCCCACGGGTGTGGGACCCCACCAGGGCTGTGCTTTGTCTCCTATCCAGCTTGTGATTTTCATGGACAGGATGACATGGAATACCTGATAGTAGAGGGGGTCCAGCTTGGTGGCCTTAGATTTGTGTCACTGTCTTCTTGGCTTCATGGGGCTATGAATTCCAGAATGCATTGGGACGGTTTGTGACCGAGTGTGATGAAGATCAGCACTGTCCTCTACTGAGTGGCAGGTGAGTTACTGCCTCAAGTGAAGGAGTTTAAGTGCCTAGAGGGGTCTTATTCATGAGTGAGGGGAAAAGGGATGGTGAGCTCAACAGACAGACTGGGGCAGCAAGCATAGTTCGGTGGTGGATATACTACTCTGTAGTGGTGAAGAAGGAGCGGAGTCAGAAGACAAGCTTTCGATTTACCAGTCGATCTACGTCCCTGTCTCCGTCAAGGCTTATGAGCTGTGAGTAATGACTGAAAAGAGAGAGGGTACTAGTGGTCTAAAATGAGCTTTCTCTGCGTGGTGGCTGGGCTCTCCCTTAGAAGAAAGGGTGAGAAGCGCAGACGTCCAGAAGAGGCACGGACCCTCCGCATTGAGAGGTGCTTTGGGCATCTGATATGGATGCCTCCTGGACGCTTCCCTGTGGAGGTTTTATGGGCATGACCAGCTGGGAGGAGACCCCCGGGGTAGATTTATATCACCCAGATGGCCTGGGAACGCCTTGCGATCCCACAGTATGTGTTGGCACGTGTGGCTGGGGAAAGGGATGTATGGGTCTCACCGCTGCTGCCCCCTTGACCTGGCTTCAGATAAGCAGTGGAAAATGAATGAATGAATGAATAGCTGTTCAACTTGATGACAGCACTTTCTGATCTTGCCTTCCTGAGTAAAGTAGTTTACATCACACGACTGGATATCACCAGACATGTCAAATTATGTGACTGGATGACGACATTCCAGCACAATTTTCCATTTGCAAAGCATTGTGCACTCGTCCCTTTTTCTGACGGCCAGTAATGTGCTGCTGCTGCCAGAGCTGGTGCCCATGCCAAGGGTTTACAGGTACAGCGACTTCAGCTGTAATCTCTGACTTTTTCTTTTCCATTGAGTTGTGATACGTAAAACCTGAGACCCCTGACAGATGAGCCTCTTTTTGTTTGCGAGGTCCAAGACGCTGGTGGTCATTATTTCTTATTGCTGCTTTATCTGAGTTGCACTCAACCAACCAACCATTATCCAACCCGCTAAATCCTAACTACAGGGTCACGGGGGTCTGCTGGAGCCAATTCCAGCCAACACAGGGCACAAGGCAGGAAACAAACCCCGGGCAGGGCGCCAGCCCACCACAGAGCACACGCACACCCATACACCAAGCACACACTAGGGACAATTTAGAATCGCCAATGCAACTAACCTGCATGTCTTTGGACTGTGGGAGGAAACGAGCTGCACTCATTGGTTGCCAATTCTCTCACACACAGACCACGCCCCTACGACAAAAAACTAAATCAAACCTGCTTGACTTTGCTTTTGCTAGGGTGGGTCAGACTGAGCTGCTGGGAAATGTCAGACTACATGACTGTAGGGGGTCACAGGAGGCTGCCATGACAACCCTCTACCCGCTAACATTATATAAATGAATGTGACGTGGCTTTGAATCGCATCGGTCGACAGTGTGGCCCCCTAGTGGCTAAAGGCAGCAATTCTTCAGGTTTCCTATTCAGCACCCGCCACATTTTTTGCTGTGTGACTCCCATGTGAGCCACTTATCCAGTTTTCATATTGTAGAAATATGGAAACAATTGTTCTGTGCCAGCAAATCCAGTTAAAAGGTCTATATAAAGTAATGCTTATGTGCTGTGAACTTATTTGTGTGGGCGGCCTTGAGTGCTGGTTAAGGCTTCAAAATGGAAGTGAGTCATTCCACCTGCTACTGATCACATTGAAGAGACGTACAAGCGAATGTTCTGTGGTTTGTAAGTTAGACTGGTAGGCAGTGTGACCCCCCCATGTCCCCCCCAGTGACAAAAGGGCTAATCATAGAGGTTGTATGCTTTATGCGCATCGCTGCCTCACTGCACGCCTGATATTTTTAATCCAGGAAGGTAGATAGATAGATAGATAGATAGATAGATAGATAGATAGATAGATAGATAGATAGATA
>JANRMT010062802.1:18403089-18415472 GCA_026402145.1 Polypterus bichir lapradei
CCTGTTCAAATTTTACATGTCAGAATTGTTCGACCAATTTTGAATACAACTAATCTTGTCCTGTCGCACAGCCCATCACTCAGACATAAATGGCACAATAACATTACGATACATTCTTCTTTCTACAGTAATTCGGCCGGTGGAAGACCAGACAGTGTTAGTGGCTGTAGATATTCATCGTGATATTGTAAGTTGATGTTTTCATCTTGCGCACCATCACCACCAACTGTCTCAGCACAGTGTATTGATACGCATTGAACCAATTTGCCGTGTAACCGATCAACAGTTTTCGCATTAATTCGTTTGACTTCATCGTTTCTCGGTGCTAGGATTGCTTGTGTATTCATTTCTTCTGTTGATAACCCTTCGGGATGAAATTCTTCAATAAGATTTGGACATAATAAATTTTCTTTTATTGGGAATTTAAAGTGAGGAAAACGTAAAAATTTATAAGAGCTGAGAGCGCAGGAACTGAGTCTGACAAAAGCATTCACAACAATGAGAGGTGAGAGGACCGCGGACGTGAGCCGTTAACAGGAAATGGTTGAGAGGAGGGTGGGATTTGATAAAATCTCTTGGCAAAAGCCTCGTCTCATCTCAAGATTTTCTTTTATAATAGATATAGACTAGCTGTGTAAGCCCGTGCTGTGAAAAGCCTGGGGGTCCTAGAAATTATTGAAATCATCAGAAAAAAATTGAAATGTAGAGATGTGAGGTAATGGAAAGGAACTGCTCTGGGTGTCTCTCTCCTAGGAGGTTTCGTTTTCCTGATGTGTGCACATCACTTGTGTATTAACGGTGAAAGGAAAAGTAAAAGGGATACCGATGTACTCGCCTCAAATCTGTAGCAGTGGCTAAGTGACTTTGTCTTTCTTCGGAGGTTTTGTTTTGCCGATGTGCTCGCTTCGCTTGTGTTATTAGTGGCTGAGCGAGTTTTCTGTTTCCTTGGAGGCGGAGCTCTTAGCCTGACTCCACCTCTCACTTCTGGGCCGGACAGACAGACACACTTCCACACATAGACGTTTATATATAAGATACAGTCATATGAAAATGTCTGGGAACCCCTCTTAATTCTTTGGATTTTTGTTTCTCATTGGCTGAGCTTTCAAAGTAGCAACTTCCTTTTAATATACGACATGCCTTATGGAAACAGTAGTATTTCAGCAGTGACATTACGTTTATTGGATTAACAGAAAATATGCAATATGCATCATAATAAAATTAGACAGGTGCAAAAATTTGGACACTCCAACAGAGATATGACATCAATACTTAGCTCCTTTCCCTAATATAACAGCCACTAGATGCCTCCTATAGCCTTCGATGAGTGTCTGGATTCTAGATGGAGGTATTTCTGACCATTCTTCCATACAAAATCTCTCCAGTTCAGTTCAATTTGATGGCTGCCGAGCATGGACAGCCTGCTTCAAATCATCCCATAGATTTTCGATGATATTCAAGTCAGGGGACTATGACGGCCATTCCAGAACATTGTACTTCTCCCTTTGCATGAATGCCTTTGTAGATTTTGAACTGTGTTTTGTGTCATTGTCTTGTTGGAATATCCAACCTCTGCGTAACTTTAACTTTGTGACTGATGCTTGAACATTATCCTGAAGAATTTGTTGATATTGGGTTGAATTCATGTGACCCTCGACTTTAACAAGGGCCCCAGTCCCTGAACTAGCCACACAGCCCCACAGCATGATGGAACCTCCACCAAATTTGACAGGAGGTAGCAGGTGTTTTTCTTGGAATGTGGTGTTCTTCTTCCACCATTAAAGCGCTTTTTGTTATGAACAAATAACTCCATTTTTGTCTCATCAGTCCAAAGCACTTTGTTCCAGAATGAATCTGGCTTGTCTAAATGAGCATTTGCATACAACAAGCGACTCTGTTTGTGGCGTGAGTGCAGAAAGGGCTTCTTTCTCATCACCCTGCCATACAGATGTTCTTTTTGCAAATTGCACTGAATTGTAGAACGATGTACACATACACCATCTGCAGTGAGAATTTCTTGCAGGTCTTTGGAGGTGATCTGTGGGTTGTCTGTAACCATTCCCACAATCCTGATGCTCCAGTATTTTTCTTGGCCGGCCACACCAGGGTTGGTTTAACAGCAACTGTGCCTGTGGCCTTCCATTTCCTGATTCCATTCCTTACACTTGAAACTGACAGTTTAAACCTCTGAGATAGCTTTGTGTAGCCTTCACCTAAACCAGGAGACTCAACAATCTTTGTTTTCAGATCTTTTGAGAGTTGCTTTGAGGATCCCATGCTGTCTGTCACTCTTCAGAGGAGAGTCAAAGGGAAGCACAACTTGCAATTGACCACCTTAAATACCTTTTCTCATGATTGGACACTCCTGTCTATGAAGTTCAAGGCTTAACGAGCAAATCCAACCAATTTGGTGTTGTAAGTAATCAGCATTGAGCAGTGACAGGCATTCAAATCAGCAAAAAGACAAGGGGACCCACAGCCAGTTTTTCACATTTGATTTAATTTCATACAACTAAATACTGCTTCACTAAAAATCTTTGTTGGGAAAACACCCCAGTGCTCCGATGTTCCTAGGAAATGAAAAACATACCACTGTTATCATTTTTGTTGAAAGGAGAGTCAATTATTATGCAGGCTGAGAGAGGTTCCCAAACTTTTTCATATGACTGTTGTGGAACGAGCCCCGGACACAGACAGACGGACAACGCTTTGCCACCCAGCACACACATATTTATTTACTGTACACTATTTACAACAGTTAAGTGCACAACCCAGTGCCTCCAGCACCAATCCCCCAAAGTCCAGGCTTCACAGTCCAGTGCCTGCCTTCTTCGGGCCGCCTCCACTCTTCTCCAACACGACTTCGTCCACTCCTCGCCCGACTCCAGTCTTCAAATGAAGGGAGGCGGCCCCTTTTATACCACCCCGGTTGGGCTCCAGCTGCTTCCCGACACTCCTCCGCGGACACTCCCCTGTGTGGCGGAAGTGCCGGCTGCGCACTCAGAAGCCCTCCGTGTATCCCCAGTCTTCCTCCACCCAGCACTTCCTGGTGTGGCGGAAGTGCTGAGGTCCAGGGCTCTTCAGGCACCGGGGCGCCCCCTGGCGGTGACCACGGACCCCTACAGGGTTGAGCTTCCAAGCTCTGCACCCGTGGTCCCCAGTGCAACCAGGGCAGTCGCCCCCTTGTGGTCTGGAGGAGGTGCAAGCCCTCCTCCAGTCCTCCTGGGCGTCCCGGCTGGGTACCACCCCCAGCCGTCCGCCACACTGTATATACATTGTGGCAGACGGCTGGGATGCCCTGAGTATGGAAGGACCAAGTGAGAGAGTATTTTCAAGACCCTTTCTCCTCTGGACTGACAGAGGGCAGCCCTCTTGGTTTCCAGTAGGGCCATGTGTCTTGAGCATAAAAGCACAACCCTGCTGTGCGCCTGGACTTTTACAGGGTCCTATTTGGCAGCACTTCCGCCACACCCGGAAAAAGCTCATTAGGCACCTGGACTCCATTTGGGTGCCCTATGAAAGGAGCCAGTCACCGCCACTCAATGGCCAGAGTCGGGAGAAAGAGGACAAAGACCGAGGAGGAGTCGAGGTGGAAAGACTGGTGCCAAATGGGAGTGTGTGGTGCTTTGCTGTGTGTGCTGGAAATGGTAAATAGACAGTGTGTTGTGTGGCAATTAGTGTCCTGCCAGTTTGTGTTGGGGACAGGGTGGCTGTTCTCGCCCTTGGGCATCACATACCAGCCTTTAACTGAGACTCTGCCCATGTAGTAGTGAAACAGGAGAGCCCTGCTCGGCTCCCCACTCCTGACGTCACGCTTCCACCTCCCCTCAGCCCGCAGCCTCTGTCTCTCGATTCAGTGTGAGTAGATCACTCCTGCAAGCGAACTTTGATACATAGCAAGATGAGAGAAGTCGCAAAATCAACCGGAATGTTCAAGCAAATTCTAGAAAAAAACCCGATCTAAATCTGTTAAATAGTTCTTTCATAAAGAGAGGACAGACAGACAGATGTTGGATTTAAAATATATATATATATATATATATATATAAATATATATAGAGAGAGAGATGCGTAATTGAGGCCATAAATAGACAGAGCTGAAACGACACAAAGCAGCTGACAGAAAGAACCGTGAAAAGCAGACAGACAGACAGAGGTTGGTTTATATATATATATAGAGATATATATACCTGCGGTGGGCTGGCATCCTGCCCAGGGTTTATTTCCTGCCTTGCGCCCTGTGTTGGCTGGGATTGGCTCCAGCAGACCCCCGTGACCCTGTAGATAGGATATAGCAGGTTGGATAATGGATGGATGGATGGATGGAAGGGTCATTAAAACGGGCGGCAGGGTGGCGCAGAGGGTAGTGCTGCTGCCTCGCAGTTAGGAGACCCAGGTTCACTTCCCGGGTCCTCCCTGCGTGGAGTTTGCATGTTCTCCCCGTGTCTGCGTGGGTTTCCTCCCGCAGTCCAAAGACATGCAGGTTAGATGAATTGCCAATTCTAAATTGTCCCTAGTGTGTGTACTGGGTGTGTGTGTGTGCGTGCCTTGCAGTGGGCTGGTGCCCTGTGTTGGCTGGGATTGGCTCCAGCAGACCCCCGTGACCCTGTAGTTAGGATATAGCGGGTTGGATAATGGCTGGATGGATGATATATATATTGTGACATGTGGCCAAGTTATAGTGTTCCCCACATCACCCATCGTGTATCAGACGGGTGGCACGATGAACCTGTGTGGCGCTGCAAACCTGCGGTTGCCTTGGTGACGGACAAGCGGCTTTCAACAGACACGTAAATCACATTTTGCCGTTGGGTATGGTCTCAAAAAAACTTCAAAAATCTCCCAAAATATATAAAATAAAATATTATACCCTTCCCTAGTGGGGCGGCGGTGATTCTAAAAGGAAGAAAGAAGCAGTAACAGTAAAGGAAGGTTATACTCAGGCGCCGAAGCGAGTGGCAGCCTTTCCAGCAGCTCTGTGTATGACTTTACCTTTAAAGTCTTTATCTTTATCTTTCTACCTTTTTCTCTATTTTTCTTTATTTCACTGTTAACTCCTACCACTTTCTTTTATGTGGACTCGTTCCCTGGACACTTTTTACTACTTGACGTGGATTTTTACACGCCAAGACTCGTCTATTCAAGTAGTCAACTTCAAGCGCTGAGAAGAAATGCCCGCGCCGGTGTGGTTCCCTATTTACCTGACGAGGTAAGAAGGCGGTATCAGGGCAGCAGAGCCTGTGCTAAGAAAAAAGCCAAGCGTCTACCAAGAAAGTGGCGCTGCAAACCTTCGGTGCCTTCTGTGATCCTGGGAAATGTGAACTCACTACCAAATAAGATCGACGGACTGGCTGCGCTGGTGAAAAATGTCAGAATCTACAGAGAATGCAGTTTGCTGTGTTTTAGTGAAAGGTGGCTAACAACTAACATCCCAGATGCTAACGTGGAGCTACCCGGGTTTAACACAGTTAGAGCAAACAGAGACCCAAATACCTGCGGGAAGCAGAAAGGAGGAGGACTCGCTCTCTATGTCAATACAAGATGGTGCAACTCTGGACATGTAAACGTTAAAATCTCCAATTGCTGCAGGGACATCGAACTGTTGGCCGTAAGTCTGCGTCCCTATTACTTGCCAAGAGAGTTTGGACACGTGATTGTTGTTATTGTTTATATCCCCCCTCGGGCGAATGTGGAGATAGCGAGTGACGTCATCCATTCCGCTGTTGCTAAACTACAGATCATAACCTGGTTCTGCTTCAGCCTCACTACAAACCAAGAGTGAAGTCGCTACCTACAACCACACGCTCATTCAGGAAGTGGTCCCCTGAGGCAGAGCAGGCTCTGAGAGACTGCTTTGGAACTACAGACTGGGATATACAGGTATTCCTGGGGTCACATAGTGAGAACATTGAAGAGGTTGTTGACTGCACTACTGATTACATCAACTTCTGTATGGACGTTGTAGTTCCAGTAAGAACAGTACACTGCTATGCTAACAACAAGCCATGGATTACAAGTGACATCAAGGGCCTTTTGAACCAGAAGACAAGGTCTTTTAAAGGCGGTGATCAGCATGAGCTCAAGCACGTGCAGAAGGAACTCCGAGTCCAGCTCAGGGCGGCGAAGGAGCAGTACAGGAGAAAGCTGGAGAAGAAGTTGCAGAATAACAGCATGAAGGAAGTGTGGGATGGGATGAAGATCATCACTGGCTGCAGCTCGAAGCGGGGTGCCACCATCGAGACAGACGTGGAGAGAGCAAACCTAATGAACAAATTCTTTAACAGGTTTGACCACCCTAACCCACTCTCACCTCGGAGTACTGCATCCTCCAACCATCCTTCTGTTGATACCACCATAGGAGAGACATTCCTACCCACAATTACAGCAGCGCATGTGAGCAGAGAGCTGAGGAGACTTCATGCCAGCAAAGCAGCGGGTCCAGATGGAGTATTGCCATTACTGCTGAAGGCCTGTGCGCTGGAACTGGGGAGTCCTCTACAGCGCACCTTCAACCTGAGCCTGGAACAAGGGAGAGTCCCGAGGCTTTGGAAAACATCTTGCATCACCCCAGTCCCAAAGGTATCACGTCCTAGTGAGCTGAACGACTGCCGGCCTGTCGCTCTGACATCACATGTGATGAAGACCATGGAGCGGCTGCTGCTTCACCACCTGAGCCACAGGTCCACCACGCCCTTGACCCTCTGCAGTTCGCATACCAGGAGAAGGTGGGAGCGGAGGATGCCATCATCTATATGCTACACCGATCCCTCTCCCACTTGGACAGAGACAGTGGTGCCGTAAGAGTTATGTTTTTGGACTTCTCTAGTGCCTTCAACACCATCCATCCTCTGCTCCTTAGGGACAAGCTGACTGAGATGGGAGTAGATTCACACCTGGTGGTATGGATCATGGACTATCTTACAGACAGACCTCAGTATGTGCGTCTCGGGAACTGCAGGTCTGACGTTGTGGTCAGCAACACAGGAGCGCCACAGGGGACTGTACTTTCTCCGGTCCTGTTCAGCCAACATACATCTGACTTCCAATACAACTCGGAGTCCTGCCACGTGCAAACGTTCGCTGATGACACTGCTATGGTGGGCTGCATCAGGAGTGGGCAGGAGGAGGAGTATAGGAACCTAGTCAAGGACTTTGTTAAATGGTGTGACTCAAACCACCTTCAACTGAACACCAGCAAGACCAAGGAACTGGTGGTGGATTTTAGGAGGCCCAGGCCCCTCATGGACCCCGTGATCATCAGAGGTGACTGTGTGCAGAGGGTGCAGACCTATAAATACCTGGGAGTGCAGCCGGATGATAAATTGGACTGGACTGCCAATACTGATGCTCTGTGCAAGAGAGGACAGAGCTGACTATACTTCCCTAGAAGACTGGCGTCCTTCAACATCTGCAATAAGATGCTGCAGATGTTCTATCAGACGGTAGTGGTGAGCGCCCTCTTCTACGCGGTGATGTGCTGGTGAGGAAGCATAAAGAAGAAGGACGCCTCACACCTGGACAAACTGGTGAGGAAGGCAGGCTCTATTGTAGGCATGGAGCTGGACAGTCTGACATCCGTGGCAGAGCGACGGGCACTGAGCAGGCCCCTGTCAATCATGGAGAATCCACTGCATCCACTGAACATGAACATCTCCAGACAGAGGAGCAGCTTCAGTGACAGACTGCTGTCACCGTCCTGCTCCACTGACAGACTGAGGAGACCCCACACTATGCGACTCTTCAATTCCACCCGGGGGGTAAACGCTAACATTATACAAAGTTATTGTCTGTTATACCTGCATTTTTATTACTCTTTAATTTAATATTGTTCTTTATGTACAGTATGCTGCTGCTGGATTATGTGAATTTCCCCTTGGGATTAATAAAGTATCTATCTATCTATCTATCTATCTATCTATCTATCTATCTATCTATCTATCTATCTACTTAACTTCTGTTGAATATCAGCTTAACACTCCCAATAATCAAGTATTCAAAGGAGAGCTATTGGCGAAAGCAAGATGTAGTCGGGGGTCCCTGCAATCCACTTTGAGAGAGAGGGAGAGTGCAGAAGGCGTATTGTCTCAGGTACGGGCAGGAGCGATGGCTTCCATGCCTCCAAAGGTGAGCACTAAGGTTCAGTGCAGTTGTCAGAGCTTTATGCTCTTCTCGGGTTCCAAAATAAGACCATGCAGGGAAATTTGTTGAGAGGGAAAAACTCTAAACAGCAGACGGTGACCCCCGGCCATACAGTATATTGATCATCGCCAAACCAGGCACGTCAGCACTTTTGAATTGTCTGCCTTAGTCATCTTCCATCTCCCTGTCAGGTTCTTTCTGTCAGCTGCTTTGTGTTGTTTCTGCTCTATTGTGTTGTTTCTGATCTATTTATGGCCTTAATTACGCATCTCTCTCTCTCTATATATATGTATATAAAATCTAACATCTGTCTGTCCGTCCTCTTTACATGAGAGAACTACTTAACGGATTTAGATTGGGCTTTTTTCTAGAATTTGCTTGAACATTCCGGTAGATAGACAGATAGATAGATAGATAGATACTTTATTAATACTAAGGGGAAATTCACATACCTCAGCAGCAGCATACTGATAAAAATAAACAATATTAAATTAAAGCGTAATAAAAATAAAGGTATAACAGACAATAACTTCGAATAACGTTAACGTTTACCCCTCCGGGTGGAATTGAAGAGTCACATAGTGTGGGGTCTCCTCAGTCTGTCAGTGAAGCAGGACGGTGACAGCAGTCTGTCGCTGAAGCTGCTCCTCTGTCTGGAGATGATCCTGTTCAGTGGATGCAGTGGATTCTCCATGATTGACAGGAGCCTGCTCAGCGCCCATCGCTCTGCCACGGATGTCAAACTGTCCAGCTACAATGGAGCCTGCCTTCCTCACCAGTTTGTCCAGGCGTGAGGCGTCCCTCTTTATGCTGCCTCCCCAGCACACCACCGCGTAGAAGATGGCACTCGCCACAACCGTTTGATAGAACATCTGCAGCATCTTATTGCTTAGCATAAACCTCACAGATCACAGTGGCACACTCCAAACCTTTGGCTACAGCACCGTATCACAGTGAAAATGTGAAATTGGCACTCACTTGGGCTCCTCTGACAGCAAAGAATCATAATGATGTCAGGAACCTTTGAGTTGTCACTAAGTTTTAACAAACGGATCTCCACGGAGGTAAAGCCCAGCTTTCACCAACTGAGGTGAATCTCGAAATTAAAATCCTCTCTTTCAAAGACATCTCGGCTATATGTGGAATTGCCCCAATCTGCCCTGCTGCGCCTACAGCTTGTTCAAAATGCAGCAGCTAGATTTCTAACCAGCACTAGAAAAAAAAGGGAGCATATGACACCTGCACTGGCCTCTCTCCACTGGTTACCGGTGAGATTTCACAGGGATTTTAAAATTTTATTGCATGGTTTGACCCCAGAATTCATCTGCGATCTCCTTCATCCTCCTCTCGGTATCAAGGGCTTTGAGGTCATCTGCTCAGCTACTCCTTGCAGTTCCAACTTCATGGCTGTCTAGGGGGTGACGGGGCTTTTTCAGTTGTTGCTCCTTGGCTTTGGAACAATCTGTGGACCTGTGGACTTGTCATTCCCCATCAGATCTTCTCCTTCTATTGAGGATTTTAAGACTCGCTTTCACTGCAGGTAAGGTCGTTGGGATGGGGAGGATGGAAATGAAATAGTCATTAAGAAATGGCTTTAGATAGTTGGGTGCTTTACGGTAGTGTTACAGTATATGGGTGGGGGGGGGGGGGTTCAAACTAAAGTTAGAAAATGGGATTTATGACAAAAATGGAACGAACCTTCACAAAACTGATCAGGTCATTTCTCAATGGAGTCTCCACCCTTCTCAATAGCCTGGAAGTGCCAGCAGAATAAAAGGTTTGGTCTCGTCCTCGCCACCCCTCGTGCACCGCTTTCTTCACGTCGTCATCTGTCTTGAATCGACGACCACTCAGATGTTTTTTTCGTAGTCCAAAAAGGTGGAAATCCCACTGTACCAAATCTGATGGATAAGGAGGATGTGGCAATACCTGAAACTTCAGGTTCTCCAGGCTAGCCTTGGTGTTCTTAGCAGTGTGTGTGTCATTGTCTCGCAGCAAAAGGACCCCTAGAGCCAGCAGTCCCTGCCGCTTGGGTCAAATAGCATGTAGTGTTCGCCGAGGAGTACTCCAGTCACTAGTGCAAGTTACCGTGACTTGCTGGAGACCAACGTGAAGCCTCCTATTCCTCGTTGCTGTGTTATATGAATTGCACTTCGCACATGAGTCGGTCATCCTTTCTCTTGCGTTCACAGACACCGGCACTACGACTTAAGCGGCGAGTCGCAGGCTGGTAAGAGTCAGCCAAACGATTCTGTCGATGCCACCAACTCGCTAAGATCTCATACATGAAGTTTGAGTCTGTGAGTGGATGGAAGAACCGTGTAATGTGACTTGGCCTTAAGGGTTCAAGTCGTTTAGAAGCATTTAAAATGTCAGTCTACTGAGCTCGGATAGCATCAGGCCATTTGCAGTTCCAATAAGACAAAGATGGAGGTCCACTCTGCCACGACTCTCACAGTGAGACTCAATGGAAGTAAAGCTGTGGGGCTCAGAGTATGCCAAGGATCAAACCAGAGAGAATTGTTGATAAATATTGTAATATTGTAATATTGTAATATTGTAATAATGTAATATTAGTGTTATATCATTGGTGAGAAGCTTTCATGTTTAAAGACCCCCCCCCCCCATCTCCAGTCTTTAGGACTGATTGCCTGTTGAGGGATGTGCACCTAAAACCAGTTTGACCAGTGATTATCTGCAGGACTCTCTCAATCAGCCCCTCACAGGAAAGTCAAAGCATCAGCTCAACAAATGGTTTTCAGGTGTGAAAGGTACTGTGTGCCCCCATTGGTCTGAAGTACGGCTGTTTGGGATTGGTTTGAATCAGAGGCCACTCTCTAGCACAACGCCCTATTGGACAGAGAATCTATACATTTGGGTGCTTTACCCCTCCCCCTCTCTCACACCATCACGATGAAGGAGCATCTCACACACCATGGAGTAAAAAGAAGACCACACTGAGAAGCACAGCCATATTGAGACAGGCATGTGGCCTGCTCTGAAGAAAGCGGACTACAGATGAGGGCTTAACTGGAGACATTTAAAGGAACTGACAAGTCTGTGTGCTGCCTGAAACTACACATCAGCATTTATCAGGTTGTATGGTTGGCAATATTCACATGTACTTTGCTTATTGTTATCATTTTATGAATGTTATCAGGGTGTTGTACCGTGTTAGCCAAATATGAATGTAGTGAAAAGTCAAGCAAAATGACCCCTTTTATTGGCTAACTAAAAAAGATTACAATATGCGAGCTTTCGAGGCCCCTTCTTCAGGCGAGATGTAACACAGAGACTGGAATTCCCTGTGTTTATACAGACACTAGGACAAGAAACAACACTGGAAAACCTTTAAGTGAGACATCTTAAATGTAAAAAATTAATAGACCTCTTCAGGCTAGGGTTCATTTAACAAGAGAGAAGAACAATGTCTGGTCAAGATCTTTAGATAAGATAACTGGCCAGTCGAGTCTTTTGAGGTTTCTAATGAGTTTTTCCATACAATGTGGGTCTGTAGTCAGGCTGTCAGTCTGAGAGATGCAAATGATCCTTATATCTGGCCATTAAACTCTTGTCTCTATTCAAATCATGTTGCAATGTATTACATTTTAGCACGAGTTTGACTTCCCATTCTTTTCTCTCTTGCTGTGTTCTGAAGTTGCCCATAAGCACTGGGACTTTAAAGTCCCTCTCACAATGTCCATGGCCGTTGAAGAGGGCCGCTGCAGGAACATCTCTGTTGCCACATTTAATGTGGAATCCGTGTAAGTTCATTCTCTGGCGGAGTGTTTGTCCAGTCCGTGATGATGGCATATTGGCATGTGACATGTACCTCAGACAACATGATTTACCCACCAAGTCAGTAATAGAAATGATCAAATTCACTCTGACACACAGAGGTGGGTAGTAATGAGTTACATTTACTTGAGTAACATTTTAAAAAATTGGACTTCTACGAGTAGTTTTACTGCACCATATTTTTTACTTTTACTTGAGTACATTTGTGAAGAAGAAACGCTACGTTTACTCCGCTAAATTGGGCAACACTCAACTCGTTACTTTTTTCATTTACACATTTATATACGCTCTATATATCTATATATATATATATATATATATATATATATATATATATATATATATATATGTATACTAGCAGAATACCCGTGCTTCGCAGCGGAGAAGTAGTGTGTTAAAGAAGTTATGAAAAAGAAAAGGAAAAATTTTTAAAATAATGTAACATG
>JANRMT010062802.1:18427698-18460456 GCA_026402145.1 Polypterus bichir lapradei
ATAGATAGATAGATAGATAGATAGATAGATAGATAGATAGATAGATAGATAGATATGAAAGGCACTATGTAATAGATAGATAGATAGATAGATAGATAGATAGATAGATAGATAGATAGATAGATAGATATGAAAGGTACTATATAATAGATAGATAGATAGATAGATAGATAGATAGATAGATAGATAGATAGATAGATAGATAGATAGATAGATAGATAGATAGATACTTTATTAATCCCAAGGGGAATAGATAGATATATAAGAAAGGCACTATATAATGGATAGATAGATAGATAGATAGATAGATAGATAGATAGATATGAAAGGCACTATATAATAGATAGATAGATAGATAGATAGATAGATAGATAGATAGATAGATAGATGTGGGCGACACCATACAATAAAAGACAAGCCAAGATGGTCCCCTTTCCCTCATTTGTCCTTGAGGTCAGTATAACAGATGGTAACGAAGAGGGGTGTAACATTACCCATACAAGCCGGGAGGCAGTCATGGAGGGGCACTATGGCAGCTGGTGTACTGGGACTTTCCACCCAGCAGCAATGGATGGAAATTCCTTATTTGGCTGGGAGGCCAGCATAGTGGATCGATGACCTGAATGCAGAAGCATCTTAACCTGGATGGCTAGCTGTCCCTTTTCCAGTCGGGAGGCCAGAAGAAATGTGGGATAGTGGGAGGCTGGTTCCCAAGTCGTCTCCTCCATACATTGAGTGTCAGGACCCCTTGTGGCAAGCCCCTGTATGGATGCCTGCAGGTCAGCATAGGAATTGTGGTCCCATAGGGCTGTCCCTGTTGAATTTTGTATGGGGCCACCAGGGGGAGCTATTGGGTATTTGAAGATGAATGCCCTGTGTCATGGTGGTTCTGCCAGTACTGTACTTGGCAGGAAGGCTTGGATTGCAGCTGGATGGGATGTTGGTGAGGCCAGCAGGGGGCACTTACCCTGTGGTCTCTGTGTGTAGATCCCAATGCCCCAGTACAGTGGCAGGTCCTTCAGATGAGATGTCAAACTGAGGTCCTGACTCTCTGTAGCTACAAAAAAAATCCCGGGCATCTTTTGTAAAGAGTAGGGTGTACCCCGATGTCCTGGCTAAATTGCCCACCGTGACCTGGTCATCGAACACAAATATAAGAACGATGGGGTTGATCTGGCCCCCTAATCATGCCCTGTCCCTTATTGGTTAGCTAACTCTCTGAGCTCTTCACCACCTAATAGCTAACGTGTGGTGAGCGGACTGTCACATAAATGTCACGTCCTCCAGGTGGATTCTGCCCATTGGTGGAGGCTGAAGTAGCTCCCCACACCAACATAATGTGCTTTGAGTAATGAGAAAAGTGCCATTTAAATGTAATGATTATGTATTATTACATTATTACATTGTTTTGTAATTTCTTCTTTTCTTTTAAGATTAGAGGTCCTGTTGGGTTTTAAAGGAGCAGAGCCGGCACATGAACTAACCAAGGGCAGCTTACAGAAATGGCGGACGTCATCAGGTTTGTACCGTTTATCACTTTTAGGTTTGTGTTCTGTGTTTATCCTCTTCCTCCTCTTCCCGCTCCGCTCTTCATTTAGGCCGTCGCCTCTCTGTCTCCGCAGTTCCTGTGATCTGTCCCTTTGACATTCCTCTTCACGCTCTCGCGTCTCCATTATGCTGCCCTCCGAGTTCATTTAAATTAAGACGTGTTGATTGGCCTGACATTTACACATGTTGCCAGGCTTGAAGGAGGAATTAAATAAATGACAAATATGGAATAACTATTTATATAGAGCAGTTAGCCAATTCTGAAATATGGGCTTTTAATTCATAATTGTGAAGTGCCTGAAAATCATTTCCTTTCCTTCACTTCGCTGTGTGATGTTGACCTTCTTTGGGTGGCACAGATTTGTCAGCCCTGATGAATTTCTTGCCGTTTATCGCCGGATTTCTCTCTCGTGCTTTTTTTTTTTTTATTTTACATTTCATTTCTTTTGAATTTTTTTCTTTTTTTCTAAATGGGTGGGCTGAAGTCGGTCAGTCAGACCCTTCATGTTTTATTACTACAGAGGGGTGTCGCTCACAGATACAGGTGGGGGTATTCGACACGCCAATGTTGTTCTCATTAAACATACATTTCCAATGCAGTTCTGTGCATGACATGTAGACCAGACATCGATATTAAACGCAATCGGACAACACGGTCAAAGAAATAAAAAAAAAGGTTATGAGCAATAAAGTGGAATGGCACGGGAAAAAACTTCTGAATGCGCCAAGAGAAATGTCGTTAGTGCTTGGTGGAGAAGCCTGTGTTTACATGGACAACTTCAAGACGCTTTAAGAAACGAGTCTCTGCCAGGTCTCAGGTGGCACGTTGACCTGTCCTTCTGCACAGACGGTCTTTAAAGCTTGAAGATTCTTGGGGGGGCTTCCTGGAGAATCTCGATCTTCAGTTCCTTCCACAAATGTTCTATTGGGTGTACAGTCAGGACCAAAAGTGTTGAGAATGACCCAAGTGTTGGTTTTCACAAAGTTTGCTGCTTCTGTGTTTTTAGATCTTTTCCCCAGATGTTTCTATGGTAGACTGAAGTAGAATTACAAGCATTTCATAAACTACAAAGGCTTACATGAAGTTTATGAAAAGAGTCCATGTTTGCAGTGTTGGTCCTTCTTTCTTTTTCAAGACCTCTGCAGTTCACCCTGGCAATCAACTTCTGGGCCAAATCCTGACTGATGGCAGCCCATTCTTGGATAATCAATGCTTGGAGTTTGTCAGAACTGGTGGGTTTCTGTTTGTCCACTCGACTCTTGAGGATTGACCACAAGTTCTCAATGGGGAGTATCCTGGCCATGGACCCAAAATGTCACTGTTTATTTCCCCGCACCACTTAGTTGTCACTTTTGCCTTATGGCCCAGTGCTCCATCATGCTGGATTGTTCATTGTTGGTCAATCAACCTCTGAGCCCAATCCTGACTGATGGCAGCCCATTCTTGGATAATCAATGCTTGAAGTTTGTCAGAATTGGTGGGATTTTGTTTGAGGATTGGCCACAAGTTCTCAATGGAATTAAGGTCTGGGGAGTTTCCTGGCCATGGACCCCAAATTTCGATGTTTTGTTCCCCGAGCAACTTAGTTGTCACATTTGTCTGGAGCACAGATACCCCTTAATTTTCACAAGTGGCACCCCTTCAGATGATGGTGTGGCCGCCAATGCAGCCTGATGGATTGACTGGCTCTGCTTGTTGGCCCACTTTAATGACCAATGTTCTAAATACCTGGTCAAAAAAATCTTGTGAGGAGCTCCTGTGTGTGGTCAGTGGATGGTGGAGTGATGTCCCTTCAAGTTAAGTCAAGCTGGGGATGCATGCACTGGTACAGCGCGTTGCTGCACCCACCACACGACGAAACAACTCAGGATCCTGGTTGGCAACTCTCCAGGCAGACCCACCCTCCAGAAATAACCCTCTATGTGCCGCAGCCAGGTGTTACTTGGGCGACCCCTTGGCCTGGTCCAGCCACTCGGTTCCCCAACAATGAGGGTCCTGCGAGCCGGATCACCCTTGGGGAAATGTCCCACATGGCCGTAGTGCTGTAACTGACGCCCCCTCACAATGCAGGTGATGTGCCTCATTCAGGACTCCATGAGCAACACAAAGTCAAACCAGCGGGACCCAAGGATTCTCCAAAGAGACACAGGAGTCCAGTCTTCATCTCAGGTCACTGGATAGATGTCCCTTCCACTTGTGGATAATGGACCCAGTGGTGCTTATTGGAACATTTAGAAGTTGAGAAGTCCACCATTCAAAGTTCAAAGTTTATTGTCATGTGCGCAGTAAGGAAACACGTTTCCCTGTACGATGAAATGCTTTCTTGATGTCCACAGCAAATGCCAATGGTGAACAAACCAACATATAATGATAAACATAAATAATAAGTAGCAGATAGATAATAAGTAACAAAGGCAGCATAAAGTATAAAAACAGAATAGAAGTATAAAGTGTAAAGTGCAGGTAGGTGTGTGACGGACAAGTCAAATACAGTTGTGTGAGGTAGATAGAATGAGGTGGACCACGGTTCTAAACTCCAGTCAATTATTTAGGAGTCTAATGGCCTGCCTGAGGGTAGAGGTGTGAACAGTTCGTGTTGGGGGTGAGTCGAGGCAGTTCTCCTGCGGACTCTGCAGTTGTAGATGCTCTGCAGAGAGGGCAGTGGAGTCCTGGTGATCTTCTCAGCAGTCTTTACCACTCTCTGCAGGCGTTTGCGGTCCATAGCAGTAGTGTTGCCGTACCACATGGCGATGCGGCTGGTCAAGATGCTCTCAACAATGCAGCTGTAGAAGTTGCCGAGGATCTTAGTCGACATACCAAACTTCCTCAGCTTCCTCAGAAAGTACACCTGCTGTTGAGCCCTCTTGACCGGCTGTGTGGTGTTAAGTGTCCAAGTGAGGTCCTCACAGATGTAGATGCCCAGGTATTTAATTCTGCTCACCCTCTCCACTTCAAGCCCTTTGATGAATAGTGGCTGGTGAGGTCTCCTTTCCTTCCTCATGTCCACTATCATCTCCTTCATCTTGTCTGTGTTGAGGGTGAGGTTGTTGTCCTCACACCATGACACCAGACTGGCCACCTCCCTCCTGTAGGCCACCTCTTCCTCACCAGTGATGCGTCCTATCACTGCGGTGTTGTCTGCGAACTTCAGGGTGATGTTATCTTTGTGGGAGGCCACACAGTCCTGGGTGAACAGGGTGTAGAGGATGGGGCTGAGGACGCATCCCTGTGGGGTGCCTGTGTTTGTGATAATGCTAGATGAAATCCTGACTGGGGCCTGCCAGTCAGAAAATCTAGGAGCCAGTCACAGAGGGTGGGGTGCAGGCCAAGTGCAGACAGTTTATGGGGGATAACCGTGTTAAAGGCGGAGCTGTAGTCAACAAAGAGCATCCTGATGTAGGAGTCTTTGTTCTCCAGATGGGAGAGGGAATAATGTAGTGTGGCCACGATGGCATCTGAGGTGGGTCCAGGCATGCTGCAGGGGGTCCAGGGTGTCCGGTATGCTGCTCTGAATGTGGGCCAGCACTACTCTTTCAAAACACTTCATTATGATTGGAGTGAATGCTACCGGCCTGTAATCCTTGTCATTGCTATGCTGCTCAATGAGCTTGTTGTGATGATTCTTTGGAGAGCTCATCACCTCTTAAATGGCGGCTTGGTAACAAATCTTGCATTCAGAGGTGGGCAGCCCTTTTTCAAAGAGCGAAAGTGTCAGCGTGCCAACATGCAGTGACCCAGCACAGGTCTTCCTGTTGTCACACACGCGTGCATGGGGGACAGTTTTATTTATCAGCCAGACCGGGGATTCGGCAATCGCAACTGATCCTCCCTCCTCTTGTTTCCCTGCAGTTCAAGCCGACATCACTACCGAACCACCCAATAGCATCATTTCCGGCCAGCCCTGATGACATAACTTCCTTACCCAGAATTCATCTTCCTGCCACGTCAGTTCCTGTTCCGCCTGCCTTGACCTGACTCCGCCTCTTCCTCCTGTCCACCATATTTATAGAACAGGCTCATCCTGTTAGTTCAGCTAAGTTGTGAACTCTGATCTGTAACAACGGGCTTCTTTTATTTTGCTGATTTTTCCAGTATACGGGATGGCCATCCCCAAACGTTTTTCTTGTCTGCTGCTTTATTTTTGCCACACTGTGTTTACTTGGTGGCTCCTAACTTGTTAACGGATTGGAATGTTACGATCTCTTTGGCAAATATGTAAGTAGCTGCATTAGAAATACACTTAATGAAGAAAATGTTGACGTGTTGTATGCTTAACCCCCCCCCGCCGTATTGCAGATTTTGGTGGCCTCTTCTCCTGAGGACTCGAGTTGAGGACTCGGCTGTGTCCTCTCCTAGACTGCCTTTAGTAGCTCATCATGTGTATAAAAGGCCTGCCAGCTAACATTTCTATTTGTAACTCATTTGGTCAAACAAATCTGGGGCTGGGGTGGCTGAACTCTCAAAACATAAGGGCACAGGTTCAGGTGGCACCCCCAAGGTGTTACTTGATTCCAAGTGAGTCTCCTAAATCATCAGAGTGCCTTTAAACTGCCGTACCTTTGTGAATTACTTCCTGGGTTTGCCTGGAGCTCCTCCCACAGCCACACCTTTTGCCTTGAATTTGCCCTAGGCTCCTCCTACCAGTGTCTGTTGCTATGCAACATAATTCAGATGTCAGTCATGTGATGGGAGAGGAAAGAGAAATATAAGAGGGGGCTTGCGGTGAACATTGTGCTGCTTGGCCTAAAGTTTCTTCAGGTTTATTTAATTTCAGTCCCCCTTCTTATTCAGTTATTTGCTGCCTTCAGCTCAGTGCTACAAGGATAGGCTCCAGCCTCCAAAGTGCATTAAGATGGATCAGAAATGGATGAATGGATGAAAGGTATGGGAAATATAAAGAAGCTCTTCTTAGAAGTGTATGGGACACATTGGGTTTAGGAACCCCCATGTCACATGTCAAATCCAAAAGCAATTGCCAGCCTAACGGTGTCACTTGTTCAGATGTTCTCTAGTTGCGTCTCGAATACCCAAGGAATTCCTGCCTTGTGCCCAGTGCTTCCTGAGGTAGACTCCAGCTTTCTGGTCAGGTATAAACCGGTTTGAGAATGGATGGATGGATGGGTGGATGAATGGGTGCTCTAACTGTAGAAACGTGAAACCCATTATTCCATTTGTAACTTGTTTGGGCAAACAAAGGTGGGACTGGGGTGGCTGAACTCTCAAACACAAGAGCACAGGTTCAAATGGCACCACCAAGGAGTTGTTTGATCCCAAGTGAGTCTTCTAAGTCATCAGAGCTCCTTTAAACTGCCGTACCCTTTGTGAATTACTTCCTGGGTTTGCCTGGAGCTCCTCCTACAGCCACGCCTTTTGCCTTGAATTTACCCGAGGCTCCTCCTCCTACCAGCATCCACCTGGGCACTGCCACACTTTTTCTTTGTTGTTCTTGTTGTTGGTTAATCGTGTTGTTGAGTCCGACTCTTGGTGACCTGATGGACTTTAACATGACATCAGGGCCCTCTTAAAGTATGGGCACTGGCCGGGGGCCCCCAATGTTTCTAATGCCCATGTATGTTTCTGTTTTGCCACATTGCACTACTTTGCCCAGGGGCCTATGATGCTGTTAAGGTGGTCCTTTTAAACCTGTTTCTCTGAGTTCCTTCAAGGTCACCTGCGTAGTCTCGGTCCTGATATCTGGCCCTTCTTAGTTTCTGTCCTCCTCTTTGCCTTCCGTTTTCCCCGGCATGAGATTTTTCTCTGAGGAATTCTGTCTTCTTATTACACACTCAAAGCATCTGAGCATTTATTGGACAATCAGGCCTTCCAATTAGAAGCCCTGCTTGTGTTTCTTCAAGTATTAAATTGTTGGAGCTTCTTTCTGTCCAGGGAACTCTAAAGTGCTCTTCGAAAGCATCAAAGTCCAAAAGCGTTCAGCTTCTAATCATCAGGTCACCCAAGCTTCCTGTGACGTCTGGCTTTGGTTGCCTCACTGGGGGACGCCACTGCCAGACAATGGAATGGCATCATCCACAGTCTCCTTAGAAGAAGAAGTTGAAGGTGAACCTTCAGCAGGGAAAGTCCCGCTTGCTATTTTAGGGGTTCCAGAATGTGTCATTTTGGTAGACGCCATGCCATGTAGTCAAACCCTCAACTCAGATCTGTAGGCTCAAACCTTTAAGGTTTACATGAGGGGCAGTCACAAAGTTGGGGACTCGTATGCTAGCGGATCTGAAGCTGATCTCCCCAATTTGCACATGGACTTGACGTTAGCACGTTATTTGAACTGCGACATTGTGCCGAATGACTATGCACAAGCAGTAATTAAAACAATAGTACAAGACAAAACCAGTCCAGACCTGTTGTAACTAGTCTACAGACGTGCTGCGTACCCCTCCACAACAATGTCTGCGTAATCTGATCTCTCGCTCTCCCGCTATATCACAATTCCGGAAATGTTTTGACTGCCCCTCGTATTTCTTCTTCTCGCAGGTTTGACAGTCCTGGAAGCAGGTGAACTGTTCTTCTCATCCACCCTGTAGCAGTGTTACTTACATGGACTGCAAATCCCAGCAGCCCCAGGAATATGACACCATTGGGCAGAACCAGTTGTTGCTGCAGGGGTTGCCGGGAGAAACAAAGTAGGGAGCAGAATATAAAAGGGAGCCATAAGAAGTTGGCTGTACCACAACCGTCCAGTGTTATTTTTTTTTTTTTGTTTGTTACAACGAATCACCCCGCGACTGGACTGGAATACAATCACCCATTGTCCAGTGCCTACTTGTATGTCTGATTTCATCTTAAAGGAAAACTTCTTTGTCTGAGGAGTGTGCTGTCATGCACGTGTGCTTGGGAGACATCTTAATGGCTCTGGTGCTTGGTAGTTACCCACCAGACCAAGGGGTGGCACTGTTTGCTAATGCCGTTTTCTCTTCCTCCCTCTGCAGAACAGGGGATTGACAGCTGGTCGTACTGTGATGTCACTTCTATTGTCTGGACCCCCCGGACCCACCCCTTCTTGCCTGGGAGCCATATAAGCAGCAGTCCGACCAGCTTTGGGGAGTTCGGGAGTTTATGTCAGCTTCATGGTAGGACCAAACTCTTCATACCCTTCAGGAGGCCTCTGTTCTTTTATCACCATCTTCCTCATTCTCCTGTACCTGACTGTGTTTGGACTTTGGTTATGTTTACTGCCTTGTGCTCTGTGTATTGTCGGGTTTCTTTTGTTCCGTGATAATTCGTTAATTATCGCCATTGGGGTCGGCTCCTGCATTGCCGTTATTTGTTTAAGTATGTTTGCTTCATTATTTGTTATTAATAATTCATTACGTTGTTTTCCATTTTGGTTGACCTGCTGTTTGTGAGTCAAGGCTGGACACGTCCCCAAATTACAGTAAATAAAGATGATGAGAATCAGAGCACCATGCGGCAGTGACAGCCCTGCTGGCCACATCTTGCCTTCTCAGATTTTCACCTCTTTGGAGCCCTCAAAGATGCCATCTGTTAGAAAAGATTTGGGAGTAGTGATGATGATGATGATGAGGTTATTGAAAAGGTGAAAGAACTCAACTACTGGAAGGAGACACATGTTCTTGTTTGTTGCTGGTGCAAGGTTGTTGAAGTAGTGGTGGAGTGCTGAGGTATCCTTTGAATCATTACAAGCAATAAAATGGTTCATACCCTACAAAATATGCAATTTCCAAATCCTCTAAATCCAACTCACTGTGGTGGGCTGGAGCCTGTCCTGGCAGCAGTGTGTGCAAAGCAGGACAACACACACACACGTTTTCACAAATCTAAGCTCACAACACCACTTTGGAACACCCAATCAATTTAACTTGGACCCCTGGAGATGAGGAACAAAAGCGACAGAAGTCTGAGAAAGCACACACAACACACACACTGTGAGAACATGGACGCTGCACACTGGCAATGCCAGGCCATGAAATTCAAACCCAGAATGCTGGATACATATAAATTAGAATTTGAGCACAGAGCAGTCTTATAATGTCATAATTGGGGGGTCCGAACTGATAAAAAAAATAGTCAGTCATTGGGGGGTGGGGGGCACACTGACTGCCGAGATGCCTGTCAAATTTCTGTTATAGAGTTGGGCAAGCCACTTACTGAGACACATGGAAGATGTGTCTGCTGGCCAGAGGCCACATGTCGACATTTACCGAGTGTACCAAATTGTGGGCTTCATTTCAGGAGTTTTCTCTCAACTGCAGGTGTTGCCGGCTGAAGCTTCCAGCTGAACAAACTCCCACTGCTACTTTTCACACATTGGAATAGATTGTTTACTAGTTGATGCTGACATGAAGAGAACTGCCATTTTACCCTCTCCAGTGTGCCCACTCTTCTGTGTTAAGGAGCTGCTTATCTGCTGAGGTCTCATCCCACCTGACACCTGCTGATCTGTGCAACTGGACAGTGCTGTCCTCTACCGAGTTGCTGCATAGGGTTTGCCAGCTCTGGCACTTGAAAAATGCCACTTAAGGCAAGAGAAAGTTCTATGCCCCTACTCATACCCCCATCCAAACCCCATATCCCCATTTTCTTATAGGCTTGAGAAGATACCCTTAATCCATACACAACCCACAATGTGGTACAGCTTTCACTACACCCACCACCCGAGATGTGCCTGCCCTTTTTAACTTAACACGCACAGTCCAACTCGACATTTAACAGAGATTACACATGTGATTGGCACCTTAATAACGGTAAGAAACAACAGCATTGTCTAAAACAACGTCATCAATATATTGAAGCGGCCACCGTTAATAAGAACAGGAGGGCTCACAACTCCAGATCGAGTGATCGTTACTTACGCTACTTCTAAACCACACACATTCACACGCTCGCGCACACACATTCACACGGACACGCACGCGCGCGCACCCACACGCCCTCACGCCCGAGCTCGCCCTCGAATTAACTTGACTTGCCTCTGTCAACCCCTACAAACAGCAGTCAGCGTCACTTGTCACCGCTGACGTTTAGTCTCCTCACTCCTAATCACCCTCACCCCGACCTTCATCCCTCTCTTAAATCTTTCTCCTTGTCGCTCATACCCTACGGGGGTGTGCCCGCCTCTTTGACATCCGAACCCTGTCTTCCCAGTCCTTTCATTCCCTTATACATCGGCAACCAAGTACTTGCCTGCTACCTTAAGTCACCGCTTTTCGTATAGAAAATCAAATGGTGGGTAGTCTGGTTGGTGTAGGTCCACCTTGGAGTTCTGAGACGCTCATTACACGTATATTGACTCGAGGAGCGGGGGTTGGGGCGGGATCGGGGTCTCCCGGTGCCACGCAGGGTTTTGCGTGCACTTGTAATACATTAATACAGTGCGCATGCCTGTCGAAGCCATTTAAAGAGCTATAGGTGGGGGTGGACGGACGTTGTCCCTCGTTTGTCCATTGCCTGTGGTGGGTATTATTAACTCATCTGTTCTGCGAATATCTGTCTAATCGATAGTGGAAAAAAAATCTTTGCTCTGTGGTATTTTAAATCGCTGGTTAATTTGTTGTTAGACTAAGTTTAATTGCGTTATTGATTGTATTTCATGAATGTTAATTTATTAGTTATTACATCTTTTTTCACTTGACAATCAATTTTTGTTATCTGTCTTGCACTTGCTGAACAAACAGACCCTAGCCTAACGTTACTCGTTACCCATTGGATAAAAGCGAAGCGTCTGTCAAGCAAATAAATGTAAATCTAAATGTATTAGACTTCGACGACCCCTCCTGTAGCATAAATAGCGCCCCTTTGTGTATATACCGCAGACTAGAAGCGTGCCCAATTTTACTTTCATAAACGGCACCCAGCGGGTAGCAGCCAGCATTATTAGAGTTCGACGACCAGGTTGGGGTCTTTGCCCCCATTCGGTGTCTGGAGCGCTCGCCCCTTAATTTTCATACATGGCGCCCCTCGCATGACAACTCCCTATAAGTGGTCGTCTGCGTCGCCTAATGGATCGAGCAGTTCTGATACAGGGTTTCTTAAATTATGAGTCGCTACTGTTGCCTTGGTCGCGTAAGTTCGCGAGTTACCGCTGTATTACGTGGCAAAGGATTGTGAAGTGCGTCTCGTGTCTCTGCGGGGCAACCAACCACTGACGATCATCACTGGTGTCGAAGCCACTGGAAGGGCAAGACTGAGATAAGAGAGAGAGAAAGAGAGAGTTTAAGAAAGCCTGCATTAATTACCTTAAAACAGGTTGGGGAGGGGGGTTTGGTTTCCGTCGATGAGTGGGGCCTCCCTTTTACCCCCTCAAGCTTACCCACGATAAATCAAAGAGAGCTTTTTCCTGCGCGCAGATAATACATAGATTTTAACTTTTTTGGCACGTTTGTACTTACTGTATAGATGGACAGCCTATTCAACCCTGGACAAAATTGTATTTTTAACATACTGTATTTCCCAGGGAGGGGTTGGCCTGATATGGTTACTGTCCTGGGAAGTCTGGTTACCCTAAATACACACAATGTGTGAAAAAATCAGGAAGACAAATGCCAAAATGCTAATTACTGACACATAACTTCAAAATGCGCACGCGCCATTTTGATTCCCGGACACTCGTGCTGTCCGCAAGGCGGTGCGAGCGGCGCTCTGCGAAATGTGAAACTTTATAAATGAAAACATTTCTCGCAATTTTTAAAAGGCAGCATATATAAAAATGCACTGGGTGTATACATTTTTAAACTTCATGCTTATATTATTATAATAATTTATTATAATGTTTTAAACATGCCGCCCTTACCAAAGTGCTGTCTGAGGCAATCGGCTCGTCGTGTTGACGATGGAGTGCAAAGCTACAGCTGAGCCTAATCTGTGATTAGGGAAAAGGTTTCTGATAGAGAAACAGATGGGTGGAATGGGACAGGTGGACGGGCGAATGGATGGACGGATAACACACATGGAAGTGTGGATGGACGGGAAGACAGAAGCAACAATGAAAGAATGAATAGATGGACGTGGACGTGCAAGTATGAAAACTTGAGGGGACTGAAGAATGGATGGAGAGAAATTTGAAATTGGTGAGCATCTTAAGGTTTATCTGTGACACTCTATGTGTGTATTAAAAGAACAAGAGAGGAGTTATTTGTATCTAATGGGGATTGCTTGTCTGTTTTCTGTGTTAATGTCATATATATATATATATATATATATATATATATATATATATGTGTGTGTGTGTGTGTGTGTGTGTGTGTGTGTGTGTGTGTGTTATTTAACTATTTGTTATGTCTGTTATTCCAACAGATGGTGCATCGCAATCATTTGTAGTAATTAAATGCATTGCTTTTGTCATTCCAACATACGATGCGGCAAAAACATTTGTGCAAAGCATTTTATTGCTACAAATGTTTTGGAGTGCCATCTGTTGGAAAGACAAATGTGATGTATTTTGTAACTACATGCAGTAGAACATTTCAATGGATGATGCAGTGCAAATGTTAATGTTGAGGTTTACTTTGATACTGTCTGTGTTTTAGATGGGTAGCATATAAAGTACAGGCCAGAAGTTTGGACACACCTCCTCATTCAATGTGTTTTCTTCATTTTCATGACCATTTACGGCACTCCATCACTCTCCTTCTTGGTCAAATAGCCCTTACACAGCCTGGAGGTGTGTTTGGGGTCATTGTCCTGTTGAAAAATAAATGATCGTCCAACTAACCTGACTTCTGCACAACACAACTGCTGGTCCCAACCCCATTGATAAGGCAAGAAATTCCACTAAATAACCCTGATAAGGCACACCTGTGAAGTGAAAACCATTTCAGGTGACTACCTGTTGAAGCTCATCGAGAGAATGCCAAGAGTGTGCAAAGCAGTAATCAGAGCAAAGGGTGGCTATTTTGAAGAAACTAGAATATAAAACATGTTTTCAGTTATTTCACCTTTTTTTGTTAAGTACATAACTCCACATGTGTTCATTCATAGTTTTGATGCCTTCAGTCATGAAAATAAAGAAAACACATTGAATGAGGTGGTGTGTCCAAACTTTTGGCCTGTACTGTACAGGTGCTGGTCATAAAATTAGAATATCATGACAAAGTTGATTTATTTCATTAATTCCATTCAAAAAGTGAAACTTGTATATTAGATTCATTCATTACACACAGACTGATGTATTTCAAATGTTTATTTCTTTTAACTCTTTCAGGGCTGATGTCGACTTTTGTCAAAAGGAGGAGTTGATGATGGTAATCGACCGTAAACTTTTACAAAGCCAACCATTCTGTTTTAGTTGGACTCTCATTGCTAGAAGGAAAGTTAGATTTATTGGTTTGACTGAGATTTCCTGCGCTCGTGTGAGTAGCAAGGCGCAAACAATGGCAAAAATGGCACTGACATTTGGCGAGAGATCTAAGTGAACACACCGTAGATGACGTTTTGCCTGTTATCTCTGAACTGGACTATGACATGTTGAACTTAGATTTTGATACAAGTGACTGAAAACGAATGTGAGGTTCTAGCTTCAGCTGATTGGTCCCCAGCTAATCATTGTACTGACAATGTTCACCAGGGAGGACTGCCACTTAACAATGATAACAGGTAGAAACCAGATTGCAATGCACTGTGACTTTGACCCAGCCAAGCAAAGACAGCCTGGCAGAAAGCCTGACACATATTCTTGTCAAACTGGCAGCCACAGCATGCAGCAACAGATGTTTCATGTTGATTTCTGTGTAAAACCATTGCTTTTCAGAAATTGTTTTTTGGAAAAAATATTCAGCCCTAAAAGAGTTAATTTTGATAATTATAACTGACAACTAATGAAAGTCCCAAATTCAGTATCTCGGAAAATTAGAATATTATGAAAAGGTTCAATATTGAAGACCCCTGGTTCCACACTCTAATCAGCTAATTAACTCAAATCATCTGCAAAAGCCTTTAAATGGTCTCTCCGTCCAGTTCTGTAGGCTACACAATCATGGGGAAGACAGCTGACTTGACAGTTGTCCAAAAGACGACCATTGACACCTTGCACAAGGAGGGCAAGACACAAAAGGTCATTACTAAAGAGGCTGGCTGTTCACAGAGCTCTGAGTCCAAGCACATTAATAGAGAGGTGAAGGGAAGGACAAGATGTGGTAGAAAAAGGTGTACAAGCAATAGGGATAACCGCACCCTGGAGAGGATTGTGAAACAAAACCCATTGAAAACTGTGGGGGAGATTCACAAAGAGTGGACTGCAGCTGGAGTCAGTGCTTCAAGAACCACCACGCACAGACGTGTGCAAGACATGGGCTTCAGCTGTCACATTCCTTGTGTCAAGCCACTCTTGAACAAGAGACAGCGTCAGAAGCGTCTCGTCTGGGCTAAAGACAAAAAGGACTGGACTGCTGCTGAGTGGTCCAAAGTTATGTTCTCTGATGAAAGTAAATTTTGCATTTCCTTTGGAAATCAAGGTCCCAGAGTCTGGAGGAAGAGAGGAGAGGCACAGAATCCATGTTGCTTGAGGTCCAGTGTAAAGTTTCCACAGTCAGTGATGGTTTGGGGTGCCATGTCATCTGCTTGTGTTGGTCCATTGTGTTTTCTGAGGTCCAAGCCAGCCGTCTACCAGGAAGTTTTAGAGCACTTCATGCTTCCTGCTGCTGACGAACTTTATGGAGATGCAGATTTCATTTTCCAACAGGACCTGGCACCTGCACACAGTGCCAAAGCTACCAGTACCTGGTTTAAGGACCATGGTATCCCTGTTCTTGATTGGCCAGCAAACTCGCCTGACCTTAACCCCATAGAAAATCTACCAGACCCAACAATTCAGAAGAGCTGAAGGCCACTATCAGAGCAACATGGGCTCTCATAACACCTGAGCAGTGCCACAGACTGATCGACTCCATGCCACGCCACATTGCTGCAGTAATCCAGGCCAAAGGAGCCCCAACTAAATATTGAGTGCTGTACATGCTCATACTTTTCATGTTCATACCTTTCAGTTGGCCAACATTTCCAAAAATCCTTTTTTTGCATTGGTCTTAATTGATTTTCTAATTTTCTGAGATACTGAATTTGGGACTTTCATTAGTTGTCAGTTATAATCATCAAAATTAAAAGAAATAAACATTTGAAATACATCAGTCTGTGTGTAATGAATGAATCTAATATACAAGTTTCACTTTTTGAATGGAATTACTGAAATAAATCAACTTTGTCATGATATTCTAATTTTATGACCAGCACCTGTAGATGCAGAGAGAGAAATGGCATGTTGTTCTCATTCTATTCAAGAAATGTGCACACGCTCACAAATGGCATACTTAGAATGAAAGATATTCAGTACACAGAAGATTATATACAATGCATTGCATATTTGTAAGCATTTATTCAAATAGAGATTGTTTTTATATTACAATATTCGTTATTGGCTGATAGTGCTTTACGATTTTGATCCAAGCAGGCGCAGAAACCAGGAAAGATTGAAGCCAGAGATGAAAATTAAAAAACAAAACAAACAAAAAAAAGAGATAGATAGATAGATAGATAGATACGTTTTGAAAGTAGAGTGAAGGATGATCTCAGGGTTGATTGAATGAGAAGCCCGAGGGTTGGACGGTTCGATGAATTCATTGTCAAACGGGTTGATGGCAAGGCGGACAGAAGCACAGGTGGACGGATGGAAGGATCGTGTTGATTTTACACATAGTGTGGACGTATGACCACTCGTGTGTGTGACACAAAGCACTCATAGGTCTGTGAAGGACGTCAGAAGAGATCACGCGCATCCTTTCCGTTGTGAGGCGCGCGCGGGCGCGGGCACGCGCCGCCGGGTCTCCATGCACATTAACATTCGCAGATTTGCAGACCTGGCATTACAGGCTTTCAAGTCCGCTTTTCTATTTGAACCAGACTTAAAAAGCCCCTTCTCTTGCAGTTCATTATTTATTTCCAGCGGCGCCCTTGAGATGCTTATCCGCTGTCCGAGAGGTCCAGGCGCACGACGTAGTCAAAGCTGATAAAAATAGCAAGTGAGCGCGGCGCGTTTGTAGGAGGCTTAGTAACTTATCTAGCAGCTTGATTAATCAAAAGCAACCTCTTTCCCTCTTTTTTCAAAGGGCTTTCTGAAGCACTGTAATACGCCAAATCAGAGCACATCAAAACAGCCCATGATCACACTGGAAACTAATTGCGAGCGATTCTTTAAAATTCTGCAGCCGTGATGAGGCCCTGTGTTGTGCGGCGCAGCCAGGGGGCTCATTTCACATGCGGCACAGGCGATGTGATCTTTGAACAAAAGAGTAGAATCAATAAACATATCAAGGATTTTAAGTGTTTACACCTTCTGCAACAGGAGCTGTGAGGAGAACGTCGGCTTCACCCTCCGAGCAGGAGAATTCCTTGTACCAAACCTCAGAGGGACCTCGGAGTACAGAGGCGAGGTGACACAGTGACAATCAGGGCCTTTCAAATGGCAGTCTCAAGGTTTCAAAGGATTTTCCCCTCACTGTTCTTTATCAGCACTTAGCAGGGCCAATGCAATTGGTGTAGTGGTTAAGGCTTTGGACTGTGGGTTCAAATCCCACTACTGACACCATGTGACCCTGCCTGTGCTCCAATTGAAAACAAACAAACAAACAAAAAACAATACAAAATGTAGCCAATTGTTTCTCTAATGTTGTAAGCCATCTTAGATAAAAGTGTTAACAAAATAATACTAACAGTTAAATCATTAAACTGCCGTCATCAGTGGTATGGAGGATAATATCAGGTTATTGGGTTATGTCAGGATGCCACCTTCCACATTAAGTCATTAATGCATAATTTTAAACATTATGGTCCATTTAACCACATAATCGTAGAAACCCTGTTGAGATCAGAGTGCTGGGTGATAGATCTGCATGAGCTACCAAAGTCCAGTGGCTCTGTTTCTTCCGAGAAGTGACCAGTCTCCCGTCTTTAGATATTTTCCTGCCTTTAGTTCAGTGCTACAAAGATAGGCTCCAGCCTCCAAAGTGCATTAAAATGGATCAGTAATGGGTGAATGGATGAAAGTATGGGAAACATAAAGAAGCTCTTCTTAGAAGTGTGCGGGACACATTGGGTTTAGGACTCCCCCATGTCACACGTCAAATCCAGAAGCAATTGCCAGCCTTCACTCTAATGGTGTCACTTGTTCAGATGTTCTCTAGTTGCGTCTCGAATACCCAAGGAATTCCTGCCTTGTGCCCAGTGCTTCCTGAGGTAGACTCCAGCTTTCTGTTCAGGTATAAACCGGTTTGAGAATGGATGGATGGATAGGTGGATGAATGGATGCTCTAACTGTAGAAACGTGAAACCCATTATTCCATTTGTAACTTGTTTGGGCAAACAAAGGTGTGACTGGGGTGGCTGAACTCTCAAACACAAGAGCACAGGTTCAAAGAGCACCACCAAGGAGTTGTTTGATCCCAAGTGAGTCTTCTAAGTCATCAGAGCTCTTTTAAACTGCCGTACCCTTTGTGAATTACTTCCTGGGTTTGCCTGGAGCTCCTCCCACAGCCACACCTTTTGCCTTGAATTTGCCTAAGGCTCCTCCTACCAGTATCAGTTGCTATGCAACATAATTCAGATGTCAGTCATGTGATGGGAGAGGAAAGAGAAATATAAGAGGGGGCTTGCGGTGAACATTGTGCTGCTTGACCTAAAGCAATGCTTCTCCAACTGTGGGGCAGGCCCCCCTAGGGGGCGCGAAGTAACAAAAAGGGGGGCGCAAAGATGTGAAAAAAAGAAAACAAGAATCAAAAATCTGAAAAATACTTCTATTTAAACAAAAACAGATTAACTTAAACTACATTCTGATACTAGAAAAATAAATATAGAGTTAAATAAATGTTGATAAAAGATAAGTAGGTATAATAAAATATGCATCTATGATATATCCATCCATTTTCCAACCCACTGAATCCTAACTACAGGGTCATGGGGGTCTGCTGGAGCCAATCCCAGCCAACACAGGGCACAAGGCAGGAACCAATCCCAGGCAGGGTGCCAACCCACCGCAGGACACACACAAACACATACTAGGGCCAATTTAGAATCGCCAATCCACCAAACCTGCATGTCTTTGGACTGTGGGAGGAAACCAGAGCGCCCGGAGGAAACCCATGCAGACACGGGGAGAACATGCAAACTCCACGCAGGGAGGACCCGGGAAGCAAACCTTGGTCTCCTAACTGCAAGGCAGCAGCACTACCCTCTGCGCCACCCTGCCGCCCGTTTTAATGACCCTTCCATCCATCCATCCATCCATTATCCAACCTGCTATATCCTAACTACAGGGTCACGGGGGTCTGCTGGAGCCAATCCCAGCCAACACAGGGCGCAAGGCAGGAAACAAACTCAGGACTCCTACCACTGCGCCACCGTGCCACCCTCTATGATATATCATTAATTAAAAAAGAACAAATTGGTATTAGTGGGTGCCTTTCAAAAAAACGAGGTGGCGCGATTAAAACTGTTATGAAAACTCGGGTCGCAAATACTTAAAAGGTTGAGAAACGCTGGCCTAAAGTTTCTTCAGGTTCTTAGATTTTTATTTTTGTAGTGTGACAGTTAGGCCAGTGGTCACCCTGTTTTTTGCCAACAGGAGACACTAAGCAATGAACAGAGGGCTAAACTCATCTTGAATTTAGATAACAATAATAATCATTTTTTAGATTAATATTGCGCTTTTCTCATGTCTCAAAGTGCTTTGCAAACTCCACACAGGGAGGACACGGGACACAAACCCATGATGTCCTTATTGTGAGGCAGCAGCACTAATAGTAGGAGGAGGAGGGAGGCATGGTAGATTACAACAAGCCCACTGCAGTATGTTTGGACACTCATGAGTCCTTCATGGGGGACCACCCTTCTCGACTTCAACTGATCCTGCCCCATGGTATAGAAGAATCAAGCCCAGTGGGTTCCCAGGACAATGGGAGTTGTGTCTGGAAGTGACCCATAGCCTGTCCACCCAGTCTGACGGTGTTGCTAGTTCAATTCTGTATGTGAAATGCTGCCATCTGTTGGCTTTTTGTGGTACTGTAGTTCACATATGTTAATGTTCCCTTTAGATGATGCAATCAGAATCAGCTTGGCAGGAGGAAGCATGGCTGTGTTTAGCCACTTAATCCTCCTCCATCTGTTTTCCATTCAAGCCCCTCAAAGCATCGTTGGTATGTTTAGTGTTTTTATGTGTGTTTTCATTTTTGGGTACAATATTAGAAGAGTATTTTAAGTATTGTAATTTTAGCTTAACTCTGACATGTGCTGTATGCTATACTACAGTAAGGGATGCCATAGCAGCTGTAATATTCATATGTTTTATGCATTATTATAGTTTATCTAGCCTACCGCTTCTAGTGCCTATCAGAAGTTTTCACATTTCATTATTATACCACATAGAATGCTCCCCCGCAAAATGATAGTTTTTATTTGTTACTGCATGTGCCTTGTAGTGGTAGCCTAGAAAAAAAATTAAATAAAAAAAAATATGTGTTATGCAGAAGGGAGAGAAAAAATGTTATGACATAATAGAAGCCTATGGTCACCTATGCTGTCCAATGGACACCAGGGGGCGCTCCAGCTCCAGAAACCCACCACAGACAGACCCAGGGCACAAGTTCAAAGCACAAAGCCCCTTTAATGTGGGAAACTCTTCTGATATCAAGCGTTTCCCACCACTGCCACAAGTACCACAATAAACACTAGTGCAATTCTTTCTTTCTTCTCTCTCTGTCTCTTGATCACCGCTTCCTCCGCTCCTCCCGGCAAGTTTCGTCCACCTTGAAGTGAGGCAGGCAGCTCCTTTTATTTTAGCCGCCCCTGAAGTGTTTCCGAACATCCGCTCACGTGGTCTGTCAGCACTTCTGGATGAGGTGGAAACCCCATGATACAGGGCTCTTCAATCCTCACAGGACCCCTGGCGGCACCCACAGCACCCAACATGGCTGAGTTAAAGAACTCCAAGTCCCATGATGCCCTGGTGGGCACCGCTGCATCTTAGAGGGAACGCAGTGCCTTAAAGATGCTACCTTCCACCATCCTTCCATCTCTTCGGCATCCCGGCCGGGTTTCGGACACTGGCTGTCCATCACAGTACAAAAGGCTCTTCCCAATGCAGGAACCTTTGTTTTTTTTGAGGGATCAGGGACTTTTTAGAATCTCAGGAACATTTGTAGCATTCCCTCTGCAGGAACTCAGGCCATTTGTAGTTCCTGGTACTTGACCAATGATTGAAGGGGAGAGGCAGGTCGTCAGTTCAAAAAAGTCATTTGTTAAAAATGAAAAGCTGAAATCTCACATTGACGCAAATACTCAGACCCATCGTTTTGGCTCAGGAGCATCCCGTTCTATTGATCAGCATCAAGATGTTTCTACGCCCTGTTTGGAGTCCACATGTGGTCAATTCAATGCATTGGACCTGATTAGGAAAGGCACACACATCAATCTGTAGAAGGATGACAATAACCAAGCCATGCTGTGGAGAGGATTGCCTGGAGAACCTAAAGACAGGATTGTGTTGAAGGTACAGGTATGGTGCTGTTTCCTTAATGGACCCTGTGCTCAAAAGTTTGTGGACACCTGACCAAACTCTTAGCAGACCTCCACGATCAAATTGTGAAAGGGCATAGATTTGTACAGCTTTCTGGAGCACAATGGCCTCAATAATTGTGAAATGTTAGAAATTTGGAACAACCATGTCTTATTCTAGATGTTGGGGGAAGAATTGGCGAAGAAGAGCTCTGGTAAGAGAGGAGACCAAGAAACCTAAGGTCACACTGGCTGAGCTCCAGAGAACCTGTATGGAGATGGGAGAAACATCCAGAAGGGCAACAACTACTGCCACACACCACAAATATGGGCTTTATGGTAGAGTGGGCAGAAGACACATGAAAGCCCACTTGGAGTTAGCAAGAAAAAAAGGTCATCTAAAGGACTCTGAGACTACAAGAAACAAGATTCTCTGGTCTGATGAAACTGGACACCACCATTCATCAGCTGCACAATGCCATTCCAACAGTGAAGTATAGCGGTGGTGGTAGCATCTTACAGGCTACACAGGGTTGAGGGAAAGCTGAATGGAGCAAAGTCCATAAATGTCTTGAATGAAAGGCTGCTTCAGAGCACCATGGACCTCAGACTGAACCGAAGGGTCATCTTCCAACTAAGACAACACAGAAATTGTCAGCTCTTGGAATACCATCATACCAGTGCCGAAGAATTCATCAGTGACATGCTTGAATGACTACCGACCAGTTGCACTCACCCCAATCATCATGAAGTGCTTCAAAATGGTTAGTCATGTCACATATAAAGACGAATCTCCCTGCCTCCCTTGACCCTCTTCAGTATGCATACCGCTCAAGCAGGTCAACTGAGGATGCCATATGCTCTGCCCTTCACCTCTCCATGACACATCTGGATAAAAAAGACACATATGTCAGGATGCTATTCATAGACTTTAGCTCCGCCTTCAACACAATCATCCCTAAAAAGCTGCCTGTAAAACTGAGCAGGTTGGGCCTGAACACCACCCTCTGCAATTGGATCCTGGACTTCTTGACAGGGAGGCCCCAGTCAGTTCAGATGGGCTGAAACACCTCCAGCATCATCACACTGAGCACTGGAGCGCCGCAGGGCTGGGTGCTTAGTCCACTGCTCTTCACCCTGCTGACTCACAACCGCACAGCCACACACAACACCGACCACATCATCAAGTTTGTGGATGATACGAAGGTGCTAAGACTGATAAGCAGGGATGATGAAACAGCATACAGAGATGAGGTGGAACGGCTGTCTGCATGGTGTGAAGACAACAATCTATCTCTCAATGTCGTTATTTAAGGTAACTTAATTTTGTGTAGTATATTATTAGTTTACTGCGGTGGGCTGGCACCATGCCCGGGACTTGTTTCCTGCCTTGCGCCCTGTGTCGGCTGGGATTGGCTCCAGCGGACCCCCGTGACCCTGTAGTTAGGATATAACGGGTTGGATAATGGATGGATGGATGGATTATTAGTTTATATCGTTTTATAGTGTGAGACTTGCCCGGACACCACCAGTCGGAAACCACATCTTTATAAAGTTCACACGTTTATTATTCCTTAATAAACACAGTCCCAAAACACCACACAATGCACAAAGCAATAATCACCCCAATTCAGTCCTTTCTCAGTCCTTAGCCGCCTCTACTCTCCTCCTAGGAGCTTTGTCCAACTCCCTCTCCGGAGTCTGGCACCTCGAGTGTAAGAGGGCGGCCCCTTTTATTCCCGTCCGGATGTGCTCCAGGTGTCTAATGACGTCCTTCCGGCAGCACTTCCTGGTGTGGCGGGAGTGCTGCCCTTTGCCCCGGAAGCACTCCGGGCATCCCTGGTAGGTTCCTCCGCCATTTTGCTGAGTGTGACGGAAGTAACTATTTCTGAGTCCTATGAGGCTTGAGGTGCCCCCTGGCGGTGGCCATGGGTCCCAACAGGCCAGAAGCTATTTGTTCTTCTCCCGTGGTCCTCTCCTGCTCCAGGGTGGTTGCCCCATCGTGGCCCGGAAGCTATTCTTGCCACCAGGGCCGGATTTTCCTATAGGCTAACTAGGCTTCAGCCTAGGGCCTCAAGATCAAGAGGGGCATACATTCAAATTGTTAGCAATTTGAACAAACTTAAAAATGGGAGGTGAAAGGGCCTCATAAGTGGAATAGCCTAGGGCCTCTTTTCATCTAAATCCGGCCCTGCTTGCCACCTTCTGGTTCTTTTAGGCGTCCCTGCCGGGTCAGAACCCCAGTCATCTGTGACAATAGATTTGGCTAAAAAATGAAAAAAAAAAATGAAATATGATCGAAAGTTTTTATTTATTCTAATAACAAATGTTGAAATGACATTTAATAAAATAGAACATTTAATTATTTTTATTTTGTAAGTGTCCAGGGATGTGTGGTCAGGGGAGGCCAGCTGTCATCGTGAAAAAAAAAAAAAAAAAAACTAATAATGATAACATAACATAAATTTGTCTACTGGTGTGTGCTATAAATTTGTTTTCTGTATGATTCTAATAATTTTGATCATTTTTATAGTCAAAATCACTGAATTTGCGAATTTCATTATCAAATACAGGGGAGAAACACGAGGTGCAGCAGCGAGACTGCACTCTCCCTCACACTCTGACTTGCATGCAATTGGCGTGTGTCTGTTGCTACCTCTCTGTGTGTCGCCAATATAAGGTTTGCACACACGTGTATTATACGCCCTGACTTCCCACAGTCTGGTTAACATATTTAATGAAGGTGTGTGACATATTTAGTCTTGCTGATCGGACATAAAACCGCAGGGAAAAGGCAGAAGATGAGGCAGACAGTACCATACTGCACTGAAGGGGCGCATCTGAGCCAAACAGGTGCTCATTGCTGCTGACGCTCTCTGCGCCGATAAGTTAGCGACATCAGAAAGTCAAGTGCACTGCGTTTGTTTTTATTTTTTGTTCCGACTGACTGCCAAAATGGAACATTAAGACTTTTAAAACTAAAAGAAAATAAGGAAGCCTTTTACAAGAAAGTGACAGAGATTTCCGTGGAGAAAATAAGCGCATGGACTTCATGGGATTATACTAAGAAAAAAAACTAAATTTTGACCTTAAATAAAATATTCTTTTGTTTTTCTTGTTATCTTTTTGTAGAACAGTTGGTATTAAAATTGATTAGAGCATCAGAATTAAAAGCTTTTAAAAACAACTAAATATTTCAATTAAGGTTAAACTGAAATCCATTTTTTTTTTTTGTACACCAATCTATACTTTCATTTGTATTGAATATGAATTGTGGAATGGCAACGGCAAATTCCGAACACATGGAGGGTGCCGAGCAAATGCGCTCTCTCCGCACTCTCTCTCGCCGCTATGAATGTAACGTTCTTTCTTAGCCAAATGTGTACCTCACCTATGTGTGCGTGTAAAGAATGCTGATGAGATATGAAACATAACCAGTGGTCAATATGCATGCTGCCAGTTGAATAGTGAATAAGCTACTCTTTGGGGTTTATAGATTTGTAAATCTGAGTCTGAAGGAGTCCGCGCTTCACCAGCCATGAACCCCACCACACTGTCATACTTATTCCTATTCAATTCATGACAGAAGATGGATCCTAAAAAGAATTCGGGAGCACAAAATCTGAAAGAAACTGAAAGACGCGAGTACTCAAATACTTTAAAACAATGGATTTCAACCAGAAGGAACATTTTAAGTGAAAAAGGCAATGACAATGATGTACATATTCCTCACGTGAGAGGATACAATACACTTGTTTTATCCATTTTGATTAAAGAAGGGCGCTTGTTTTCCCTTCCCTTTACCCCTACGGCTCTGGTCACGTCTGACCCAAGAACACTTCAATATTCCAAAGGGGCTTCAATGAAATATTAAAGGAAGCTATAGAAATATTTGTGTTAACAGGATATTCCAGCTTTTTGTTTTTAATAAACTTACAAAAACGTCCAAATTCCTGTCTTCAAGTTGTCATTCTGCGGTATGGAGTGTTGCTTGATGAGAGAAAAAAAATGAATTTAAAGGATTTTAGCGCAAAGCTGCCACCAAGTATAAGAAGTTAAGGGGTGTGGGTACGCTCTGATGGCTCTGTATTCAGGTCTTCTTGGCTCGCCGTGTGGCCCCCTATGGCCAATGTGTTGCGAAGTGATCCACAAGGTGTCAAGTGGAGACCTCAGCCGGACTTGCCGTGTGCTCCTGATAGATGACCTGCGTAAATGTGGGACACCATTAGTATGCAAGTCCTTCACCACAGTGATCCTCAACGCCATCTTTGAGTCAGAAGCTCATAAAGGACACGAAAGCCGTTTTAGCAGCTGACGCCCAATTCTCCGCTGTATATCTTTGTGCAGCCCATACAGTAATACACTGAATAACCCGATCCCATTTTAATTGCGCTCGTTTCCCCAAGTGGGTGGCCAGTGATGACAAATCGGTAAAAGTGGGTCCCGAGGTCGAAAAAGTACTTTAGCAAATAATGTGGTTCCCTAGTGACTGAACTGTTGAACTATCAGCTGAAAGATTGAAGTTTCGCTCGTCCTCCACGGACTTGACGGTGTGACGCCATGCGCTAACATTTTTCTCAACAGGGAAGCTGCTCTGTGGTTGTGAATTATGCGCCTCTTTGCAGCGCCGTGTCGAGCCAAGAAGCCCAATGTCACGGGTTCAATCTCATCATTGACTGGCTCTGCCATCCCAAATGTGTCATTCCGCCTGCCTGGGCTTCAGCTGTAGAAACGCGGAAAACCTCAGATGCCCCCTGGTGGCCACTTTGTTGGTCTGTGATTTACAACGCTGCTGTAAAACAAAAAACCCACCAGTGACAGGCTAAATGATCCCCAAGATTAACTAATATGAAAGAATACAAAAGTACAGAGGCATAAATCACATAAGACTGCAATTTATAATCAACTTTAAGCAAAATGCCGCCCCTCTATCACCCCCCTGAAGACCACTAGTCATTGAGGCGTTGAAGTGAAAAACCGAAACAATATTAGATTCAATCCCCATCACTCGCTGTGTCACCCCAAAGAGTCATTCAACTTATCCGGACCCCCACTATAGAAATAGGGACTCCTTTGTGTTACTTTGGCAGACGGCATAGCCCCCCGAGTGGGTAAGCTGTTGAAGCGTAAACCCAAAACGTCATATTTTAATTCCCCGGCACTGACAGGCTGTGAGATCCCAGATGAGACATTCAGCCTGTCTGGACTCCAGTTGTGGAAATCTGGACGCCTCTGAGCCGTTGTGAATTGTAATTCTGTTTGGCAGACACTGCGTCTAAAGTGCTGGACTGTGATTTATCAGATGGTGGGTAATAGACCACTTACTGTGAGACCCTCCGTGTGAGCTACTGTATAGCATTACAACTTTATTGAGTCATTTCAGCCGTGTGTACAGAGGGTCGTGAAAGTCTCACTCGCTATACTAGTGTGATTTATAAGTGGGCGCCCCCTAGTGGATAAGGGGAGAATTGTTTGGTTCTGTCCAAACCGCCACATATGCACATTGCGCCCCAAAAAGCCTCAGACAGGCTGCACACGTCGCCATAGACATATATAGATAGACGCCGCATTCACTGTGTTGCCCAGTCGATACGATATGCCAGCGTGTCCGCCACATTGCGAGTGGCAAAAGTGGCATTTAAACTAATACAGGCAGACGTGGAAACCGGGTTTACTGATGAAAAATGAATAACGTTTAAAACAGTATCGTTTACATACAACAGATTTTGGCGAACCGTTTAAATGCAATTATTTATATCGATTTATACACTAATAATGGCAATTATTAAATGATAATAATTTGTCAGGGATGCCAGGGGCGATGACCCGGCCAGGACGCCCTGAAGGACCGGAAGAGGGTCTACGCCCGCCCTGGATTACGTGGGGGCCACCACCCTGGTTGCTTTGGGGGCCATGGGTAGAGGGCTTGGAAGCCCAACCCTGTAGGGGCCCGTGGTCACCGCCAGGGGGCGCCCCAATGCCTTGGGAACCCTGGACCTCAGCATTTCCGCCACACCAGGAAGTGCTGGGGGGAAGAGAAGCAGGGACACCCGGAGAGCTTCCGGGGATACAGCCAGCACTTCCGCCACACGGGGGTGTGTCGACGGGTGATTGCCAGAATCCACCTGGAGCACCTCCGGGTGCAAATAAAAGGGGCCGCCTCCCTTCATTCGAGGCTGGAGTCGGGTGGAAGTAGGACGAAGCAGGAGAAGTGAGAGTGGAGGCGGCCCGAAGAGTGAAGGCATTGTGCGCTGTTGGCCAGGACTTTGGGGACTGTTGGGGTTTGTGTGTGCACTTTAATCTTGTATATAACTGTAAATAAACGTGTGGTGGTGGAAAAACAACATGTCTGCCTGTCTGTGCCCGGGTATCGTTCACAAATAATAATTATTATTAAATAATTCCTCCCATATAAGTAACATTTTTCGGACTGCCTTCTTCCATCTCCGAAACACTTCGTCCTGTTCTTACACAACACAGTACTGAATTATTGGTTAATGCCCGAGTCACCTCACATATAAATTACTGTAATGCTATTCTATCTGGTATCCAACAAAAACGTAATCCATCACTTACAACTTCTTCAAAATTCTGCTGCCAGGATAATAACCTGCTGTTCTAAATCCACTGAACATATTACACCGACTTCTCTCTCAACGTCACTGGCTCCCTGTTAACTACAGAATACAATATAAAATACCGCTCTGAACATTTAAAGCTCTTCACAACCTCACTGATCTCCTACAGACTGACACTCGTCTCGCTCACTCAGATCCTCATCTGCAGCTCGACTTTCTGTACCACACGTCAGACTCAGTGCTATTGGAGCTCGAGCGTCTCTCATTGTGCGCCTCAACTCAGGAATTCTCTTCCCTCTCATATACGTCAGCTCGATGCAATAACACATTTTAAAACTGCCCTCAAAACTTATCTTTTCAAGCTGGGGTACCAATTGTGAATTTTGCACGGTTACTGCCAGGTATCTTTGCTTGTCTTTCTTTTAATAGTGAAATGATCCACTCAATGACAAAAATAAAGAATTTTATTGTATACAAATTGGCTTAATAATTTCTGAAAACATTTCACTCATTCCTCTCTCAATCTCTCTTTTTCTCACACACACACACACACACAATGTTACTTAAATATATACAGGATAGGATCTAAAATCCATGACATAGAACTGTCTTCCATAGCTTTTTCCATGTGTTGCCACTCTGTAATCTGAGAGTATTCAGTCTGTCAATATGGTGCAGCCTTAGTTTGTGGAAGACAGACACAACTAAAGACATGAGCATGAAATGATGGTCGTCAATTTCAAACTGTGTTTCCTCGATGTTCTCCTTGAGAAAAAACGCATCATCTGAACCAAACTGATTGATCAAAGATACACTGACAGCTTGGCCTAATGTCGACTGTCAGATAACACGCTCAGCTACGTTGACCACCTTGACTGGACCCTCAGAAGGAATCATCAGACCTCCTTTGTTTTTTAATGTGAGCGAGTGGTAGCTTTGATCATATGATGCCGGTACAGCATCTGTTACCAAACTAGCACGACACACATCACAGGACAGCTTTCTCAAAATCCCGTCTAACGGCTACCTGACCTCCCACTGCTTCCTGAGGTGGATTTCTTTGGGAAACTTTCAAAGTTTTAGAAATGTTAACAGCTACAATCTACATTGTTAGTGACTAAATATGTTTAGCCAAAACGTTTTTTGGAGGCTCACTTGAGCACATAAATGCATAACTTTGCTAGCTTAGCCTGGCGTAGCTAAAGTTAAGATTATAAAACGGGATTTTAAAATGGCCAAATATAACTAAAACAATTGTTCAGTCTTGCCTATGAGATGTAATCCCTGTGATCTGGTTTGGAGCGTACAGCGGTTTGTACAATCCCAAGCAGCACATTATCCACTACTTCACTCCACAGCAGTGCCACTCGCAATATGGCGGCGACGTTGACGTACGATGCAGCTGGTCATGCAGCGTCTAGTAATTCTATGTCTATGCACATCGCAGGCGGGAAGCTGGGAATTGTATGTCTCTTTTGTGGGAGATGTGGACCCCTAGTGGCTGGGCGGCTGAAGTATTATTTATGATATCACAGGCTGAAGACTCCACCAATGATTCACAGCTTCCTACTGCTGATATGCACAAACAACTGTAGCACTAAAGTGTGTAAGTGAAGCCCCCCTTAGTAGTTAAAACATTGTAATATGTGGCAGACTACCAGGGCTCTTACCCGGCTGGGACACCTCTGTAATGGAAGAACCAGGAGAGACAACATGTACAGGGCATTACCTCCCCTGGAGTGCTAGGTGGCGGCCTCTCTGGGTTGCTAAAGCAACATGGATTCCCGCAGGGCTTCATGGGAGTTGGAGTTCGGCACAGCCCAGTTGGGTTGCTGCAGGGACTGGCGAGCCCTACTTTATTGTGTTTCCACCTCATCTGGATGTGCTTCTGGACCACACTAAGGGGCCACCAGAACTACTCCCGGGTGCAGGATTAAAGGCGCCACCTCACGTCATTCCAGGAGCCAAAGTCAGGAGTATGGCGACGAAACGTGCAAGAGGAGAAGTGGAGGCGGACAGAGGCGGAGAGAGCGAGATGGAAGGAAGAGAGAAAGAAAAGAAGGAAACGAGAAAAGAATTGCTGTGTGCTTTTATTTGTACTAGTGTGTTGGTGCTGTGGGAAATGATAGGGAAAGCATTTCTCATGAATAAAAACACTTGTGTTGCCGTGCTGGGCTTGTGCTTTATGTCTGTCTGGGTCGGGTTTGGAGAGCTGCAGCACCCCCTTCAGGCCACAAATGGCACCGAGGACATCTCGGGTACTGGTGGCATGGATGACTCACAGCTAAAGTAGACATGTTTAAACCCCTGTACCATTATGAAAATGTAAGAGTGCCCCCCCCAGTGGCTACAGTATTGTAACGTTACACATGATGTCACCGGTAAAAACCACATTAATGACTTGCAGTTTTCTATAGCACATGTATTTAAATGGCTTCACTATTGTGATTTGTAAGAGTGCTCCCCCTAGTGGCTAAGATATTGTAACGTTACACAAGGCATCACAATTTACACCCACACCCATAACTCATAGATCTCTACAATGGATATGTTTAAAGTGCTGTACCATGGTGATTTGTAAGTGTGGCCCCCTAGTGGCTAATGTTATACTGTACATGACATAAGTGGTAAAGACCATAATGGTGACTCACAGCTGCCTACTGCACATACGACAATGATATATAAGTATGGCCCCCTAGTGGTTACGGTATTGTAATGTCACCCATGACATCACAGGTGAAGACTTCACTGGTGGCTTACAGCTGCCTAGAGTGGAGATGTTTAAACCGCTGTACCACAGTGATATACGTCACTTGATATAAGTGGCTACAGTACTGCAATGTTATACATGATGTCATTAGCAAAGACCACACTGATGACTTGCAGTTACAAGAGCAGATGTGTTTAAACCACAGAATCATTGTGATTTGTAAGTGCAGCCCCCTAGTGGTTAATGTTATACATGATGTCCTTGGTAAAGACCACACTGATGGCTTAAAATTTCCTATAGCAGATACCACTGTGATAAGGAAGTGTGGCCCCCTAGTGGTTAAAGTACTGTAATGTTATCCATGACATCACAATAAATGACCACACTGATGGCTCACAGATACCTATTGGGATTTGTAAATGTCGCCCCCTCGTGGCTTATATAATACATGATGTCCTGGTAAGGACCACACCGATGACTTGTCATTCCATACAGCAGTTATACTTAGACCACTGTACCATTGTGATTTGTAAGGTAGCCCGCTAGTGGCTTATATTATACATGACATAACTGGTAAAGGCCACACTGATGACTCACGGTTTCCTATAACAGATACTACTGTGATGTGGAAGTGTGTCCCCCTAGTGGCTAAGGTATGACATCGTAATTAATGACCACACTGGTGGGTCACAGTTACCTACAGCAGAGATGTTTAAATTCTTGTACGATTATGATTTGTGAGTGTGCCCCCCAGTGGCTAATATTATAAATGATATTCCTTATGAGTACCACACTTGTCATTTCCTCTAGCAGATGAGATTAAATTACTGTATCATTGGTAAGTGTAGCCCCCTATATGGAGTACTGCATCCTCCAACGATCCTTCTGCTGATACCAGCATAGTAGAGACATCCTCACCCACAATTACAGCAGCGCAGGTGAGCAGAGAGCTGAGGTGACTTTGTGCCAGCAAAGCAGCGGGTCCAGATGAAGTATCGCCACAACTGCTGAAGGCCTGTGCGCTGGAACTGGGGAGTCCTCTACAGCGCATCTTCAACCTGAGCCTGGAACAGGGGAGAGTCCCAAGGCTTTGGAAAACATCTTGTATCACCCCAGTCCCAAAGGTATCACGTCCTAGTGAGCTGAACGACTTCTGGTCTGTTGCTCTGACGTCACATGTGATGAAGACCATGGAGCGGCTGCTGCTTCACCACCTGAGGCCACAGGTCCACCACGCCCTCGACCCTCTGCAGCTCACATACTAGGAGAAGGTGGGAGCGGAGGATGCCATCATCTATATGCTATACCGATCCCTCTCCCACTTCTCTAGTGCCTTCAACACCATCCAACCTCTGCTCCTTAGGGACAAGCTGACAGAGATGGGAGTAGATTCATACCTGGTGGCATGGATCGTGGACTATCTTACAGACAGACCTCAGTATGTGCGTCTCGGGAACTGCAGGTCTGACATTGTGGTCAGCAACACAGGAGCGCCGCAGGGGACTGTACTTTCTCCAGTCCTGTTCAGCCAACATACATCGGACTTCCAATACAACTCGGAGTCCTGCCACGTGCAAAAGTTCACTGATGACACTGCTATGGTGGGCTGCATCAGGAGTGGGCAGGAGGAGGAGTATAGGAACCTAATCAAGGACTTTGTTAAATGGTGTGACTCAAACCACCTACAACTGAACACCAGCAAGACCAAGGAACTGGTGGTGGATTTTAGGAGGACCAGGCCCCTCATGGACCCCATGATCATCAGAAGTGACTGTGCAGAGGGTGCAGACCTATAAATATCTGGGAGTGCAGCTGGATGATAAATTGGACTGGACTGCCAATACTGATGCTCTGTGTAAGAAAGGACAGAGCTGACTATACTTTCTTAGAAGACTGGCGTCCTTCAACATCTGCAATAAGATGCTGCAGATGTTCTACCAGACGGTTGTGGTGAGTGCCCTCTTCTACGCGGTGGTTTGCTGGTGAGGAAGCATAAAGAAGAAGGACACCTCACACCTGGACAAACTTGTGAGGAAGGCAGGCTCTATTGTAGGCACAGAGCTGGACAGTCTGACATCCGTGGCAGAGCGACGGGCGCTGATCAGACTCCTGTCAATCATGAAGAATCCACTGCATCCACTGAACAGGATCATCTCCAGACAGAGGAGCAGCTTCAGAGACAGACTGCTGTCACCGTCCTGCTCCACCGACAGACTGAGGAGATCCCACACTATGCGACTCTTCAATTCCACCCGGGGGGGTAAACACTAACATTATTCAAAGTTATTGTCTGTTTTTACATGCATTTTTATTATTCTTCAATTTAATATTGTTTTTTGTATCAGTATGCTGCTGCTGGATTATGTGAATTTCCCCTTGGGATTAATAAAGTATCTATCTATCTATCTATCT